>CM053404.1:136790309-136908861 GCA_028644305.1 Xerus rutilus
ATGTCAAGATTCATTTTGTTCTTCCAGTTTGTTGAGCCAAACTTTAAGTTTTCTTGTTATCAAAATGAACTATTACATTCACGCTGTCATTTATAAGCCTAGCAAAATGGGCTGCTCAGGCAGGCAAGGTAAATCAAAATGCACACATCACTCTTCCACAATTGGCTTCAAATACGTCAGAAGAGAAACCAGAGAGATGAAACCGATAGACTTTAAATGATGATCTTACTCGACATCATTAAGTTGAGATGACGTTTTAACTTCTGTTGAAAGATCATTTTATGTGATTGAAGCCAGGCAAGTTTCCCCAAAAGCATCACAGTTGATATTCTCAAAATCTAGCTTGGCATCTCCTTCCCTCTGGGAATGCCACATTGTCATTGGTCAGAATAAGAAACCCCAGAGACTCAGGTACCCATACAGATATTGGCTGTTTTCTCCCTAAAATCATCAGGTTCTTCTTATTATATTTTCCTCCGTACTTTTCTTATAAAATCAGAGCTTCATTTATGTGACTTACCAGGTAATGTAGCAATTGAAAGATCTGCAAATTGGTGAGGATTTTAGGCCTTTGGATAAGGGGTACATTTGCAAAATACCAAAAGAGTCTGGATTAGAGAACCATCTGAAAAAAAGAGCCATCAACAGAGGTCACTGGAGGAGAATCGGATAAAGTGGGACTATGTATCATAAGCATACAATACCATATCAAAAAATAAACCCCACTTAACATTCAAAATCTCTGCTGCAAAAATAACCTGTACATAAGTAGCCCCACTCAGAATTTAATCAAGATATTTTCGGTTTTTTTATTGTTTTTCATGCTCATGAGTATGAGTTTAAATGTACATTTGAGAAAATAAGTATTGTAAAATGTGTTATTCAGGTAGCAGTCCTGTGTCATATGGCTTTCTTCTGTGACTTACTTTTTCACGTGTTCAGTTTAATAGATGTTCAGAAATAATGTACAAAATTATGAATTATGAATAGTTTATTATATGCATCTTGTGAGGTGAATCCTACGTAAAGGTCCCTCATTCAATTGCCAAAAATATAATGTTGGACATTCCAATTTTAGATGTAAACGTGTTTCACAATATTTCTTCCCTTAAATTTTCTATTTTCTCTTTCTTCTCAGTCCCCTGATTTCTTTCTTTATTTTCCAGTACAAAAAAAAAAAATTCCTTTAACATACTTTCCAGATACCAGAGTTAAAGAATAAAAATACTTCCTCCCTTTACACCAAAATGAGGTTACGAACATTTCCAGGATAATGGTTGAAATGTATAAACGGGGTAAC
This sequence comes from Xerus rutilus, assembly GCA_028644305.1. Classification (NCBI taxonomy): domain Eukaryota; kingdom Metazoa; phylum Chordata; class Mammalia; order Rodentia; family Sciuridae; genus Xerus; species Xerus rutilus. Next base: position 136,791,610 of record CM053404.1, read on the forward strand.
TAGTACCAGATACTTACTAGTGGAATTGGGATAATGGATGGGACATTTGTCCCTCAAATGCTTGTCAGAGAAAACTGCATTGTAAGCTTGAGAAAATGAAAAAGAAAAAAAGGAAAAGAAAACTTTTAATTTGAAAAGTATTAGTTATTATTATTAGCAGTAGGTGGTCATAAAAATTATTACATTTTAGGGAAATAAACCCAGAAGATAATATGTGTACTACAGAAACATGTAAAGTTGTCTTAGAAAAAAATTGTGAGACTGTTTTTCAATTCAATTTACATTCCTATGAAAGCCTATTATCTTGAAATTTATATTAATGGAGATTAAACAGAAGAATTTATCAGGAGGAAGTCTGAATGTGATTGAATATGTTTCCATTGCCACTAAAAATTATTTCAGAGATTTGAAAGAAATATATTCAGATCCTCTTGAAATAAAACATGTTTACCAATTTACTACTTCTAGAATCATTAACTCCTTTAACTTTTTGTGATGTTCTGAAGTGGCTGGAGACATCTCAGCATATTAGTGAGGTGAAAGAAATTGCTGAGACTACTCAGTGCCACTAAATTACAACCAGGAAGTCGTTAGTGATCTTATGATTCTGTGCTACGTTTGGTATACAGGATATAACTTTTAAAAAATCATTTTATGGTCATGCTTTATTGTTTTACATGGAGATTTCAGGGTTAAATAGGCTAGTCCTACAAGTAATGCATAATTTGATCAATGAGGGATAAAATAAAATAGGGAAGAATGTGATTTTCCTTACCTGTAATCAAAATATCCTGCTCATTACTAGGGTGTGTTGGATTCTCTGGCACATGGAATTCCCTTCACTCTGTTGTTCTGGTTCCATAAAGCTCACCACTGAACAAAGAACAAATGTGTCCATATGAACAGCAATTTTATTGCTGTCTGCCAAAGGATGACACTCAATTTTTTATGTTCTCTTCTTCTCATATGTTCCCAGTTCTCAACAGACTATGTGCACAAATTTGACTACATCACAGGGTTTTCTCTGCCTTCTAAACATGGGTTTGTGAAATTGCATTTCTTTCCTTCCCCAAACATTCACTTGTATTTCTGGGAGTGCACAGGTGTCTTGTGACCATTTTGTCTCCTGTTTCTTTTGTCACTGTGTGTGCTGAATATGAGATATGGTTTACACTCAGTGCTCATTTTGACAGATGCATATTATGGTCAATAAAAACACAGGAAAACTGTTTTTTCATAACGCTATTCTTCACCATGACCTTAAGTTTCCAAGATCCACTAATTCAATTTAGCATAATCTATCCAGTTCTAGATCCTCTTCAAATAATAATGATAGTAATATGTAATAAAACATAATTGCAGTGACCTTGGTGGGAATGGATAAATACACACATGTGAATCATGCTTGCCCCTCTGTACTCCAAGGCACTCAGTATCTTATGCTTTTCCCAAACCTCTTGCCAAGCAAATGAGTTTGAATCAGATAATCAGTGGGGAATACCAGATTCAAGAGCTCAAACACTCATTAAAACTCTGCCAAAAATCATTTTAATTGAATTCAAATATCCAGAGAAGGTTGTAGCTTTTTGCAAGTGAATTACTATCTTCTAGATTTTGAAAAATTATTTAAATTTTTCAAGTTACAAATGGTTGTCACATTTTGTTAAAAATGTCTTCTTGGTCAAATTCATGATGTGTGTAACTGACTTGTCCTTTCCTTGCCATTACAGACTCAGTTTAACATGGTAGTTGTGGGTATGGCATATTTGTTTTTACAACCACCACCTGAAAATATTGGTTTAGACTTCAGAACCAACCTGGTTCCTTTTTTTAAAAATGTTTTGTTTAGTTGTAGATGAACACAATATCTTTTTATTTATTTTATGTGGTGCTGAGAATCGAACCCAGTGCCTCCTGGAACAATGTCATGATCATCCTACATTTTATTGCATTTTTTCTAGTTTTATTTAGTAATCACTTATAGTTTAGCACAGTTCCTTCTCTGACTTTACTGTCCAACAGTATCAGACTGCCCCACGCATCTTTTGTTTCAATCTGAGCCCAAAGCAAGTGATATCGTAACATCATGGGAAGACTGGAGACAGGCATTCACACAATTATTCACACAGGAAATACTTGGTGAACAACCACTTTTGGCCAGGATTGGTGAAGCATGTGCTATTAGGCAGATCCATATTACTGATGAACAAACCAAATTTCATGTATTGAACTAATTTTCCCAATGCCTTGTATGGTGGTGGACCTCTAATTTGAACCAAACACTATCTGACCTGAAAAATTCTATTTGAACCAATGAACTTGCAGATGAATGACTGAAATAAATGATCCTCTACTAGACATATCAGATCATGAATTCATCCATCCTTTAAGCTAAGAAAGATTCTAGAAGAGAGGCTGGCAAACTTTTCCAGTAAAGGGCAGGTATTAAATCCTTCAGGTACACAGGGTCTTCATGGTTCCTCAGCTTTTTCTTGTAGCAGGGAAGCACTTGTACACAGTGAACAGATGAGCATTACTGTGTCTTAATAAAACTTTATTTATAACAATACGTCACTATGAAAACCAAATAAACAATACCCAGCGAGGTAAGGAAGAAACTAATTCTCATAGTAAAGTATGAAACACCATATATAAAATGTAGGTACAGGTTATCACAGGAGGCCCAAACAGGTGGCTTTGCACCACAGAGCCCCTCTATTTTCAAGATTTCTTAAAAGATATTTAAATCTCCATATTTCCTTAAAATATGCATTTCAGGTCTTTTCCAAACTTTTTGAACAAAATGCTTGTGTAGACTTTCAGAACTCATTTTTCTAGATTAAAGAGACATTTTGATAATGCTAATTTTTTGTATCAAAAACATCATTCAAGTTGAAAGTATTTCCATTTTGTTCTAGCCCAGATGTTGGACAAGCACTGGTGTCTAAGGGAGTATGCTTAACATACTAGTGACTGCTTTGGGACTACGCAGGGATTCACCATGACTCAGGGTAGGATATCATATTGACTCTTGGTTCAGGCAAAGCTCAAGTGCACGAATGTGGCCCTGGAGCCTTTTGGGATGGTACCCATAGTGACCACGAGACAGACGAGTACCTACCTTTCATGAAAATTTTATGTTGAGGCCCATCAGTTGTAAATAGCCCAGTGGCTGTTTCGATAGCTGGCTGGCATTCAGGAAAGAGAGGAAAACAGATTGAGGTGAGCCTCAGGGAGACAATCAGTGTGGACAGAAGGCTGCACAATACGAAAGATTCAGAGAACGTAAACGGGAACACGTTAGTGGTAGAAGCCAGTTGAGTGTGGCTCTTCTACTGGCTCGCTCTGTAGTTCCAGGATCCTTTCATTCCTTCAGAGAAAATTAACAGGAGGGATTAGAGAAAGTAAGCACTGAAGCATACAGTGATCATTCGGCAGGCATTGGCAAGGAATCTCACCTTCTGTTTTTGGAACAGTAGCCGGAGCTTGCAGAAGAGCAGAAAGGAAGCAGACTACTAGACCCACAGTGCAGCTGGGAACAGGAAATGCTTGGTCAGTGCACATATGCTGCTGAATTTGTGGAACATCTTTTAAAAGTAGCAAAGACTTCCTCACATGAAACAGTGACAATATAACAGAGATACCAGTATGCCAACTGACATGTCATCATGCCTCTTGAAAACCACTGTACCCATGAGCTTCCATCTCATCAGAACAATCAAAGCAAAGGGATCACATTACTTTTGAAAATACCTATCTATGCAAATATTCACTTGAGGTCCTTTCAGAGTTTAAATTATACTACATCAAAATTTATTTAGACATAAACGTATTTGACTTGTCTTTACAAATAAATGGAGTGCAAGTTGTAAAAGTATAGTTAAATTAACATTTCCCTCCACATTGAATATTTTAAGATCAATCAGTTAGCAGCTTTCCTTGGATGCAAAATAAAGCACTAGATGATGTAGAGATATGTGAAGAAATCCGAAGACAGCCTTCAGAAAGTTTATAAAACAGTGGATTATTGAGTCTACCATTTCAAACAGTAGCAGGGGATCAGATATGCAACATGGTTGACACTCTGTTTCATTTGCATATTGGGTCCTTTGCCTGTGAGTGTTAAGAATTTACTCAGGCAATTCCAAAGAAAATGCTAGCAACTTAGATAACATTTCCGGCTCATAGACAATTTTTAAAATTCATAGCACTTAGCACTTTAGCAATTGAGATGGTTTCTTTTACAACTCAGAAAAATGACAATTCAGAGGTTAATGCTCCTTGGAGACTTAGTGGTATTACCCAGCAATTTCCAGACCAGTAATAATTCATTTTACTATACTTAGAAAATTATTCATTTTCATGTTCTGTGGTAATATTGAGGCATTAACTTAACCGCTTTATAATAATGCCTAGTCTTGTATATACAAAATCATTTTTACTTCTTAAGTATTTTTGGATGCATTTTTTCATCTCCAATTAGTGTGAAAACTTCACTTTAGAGTTTAAAAAAAGCACCAGTATTAATTAAACTACCCATATTTACAAAGTAAACCTAATAACAAAAATATGTTGCAAATAATGTTTTCTAATCTTCATTGCAGAACCTAAAAACTATTAAAAGCACACATTTTAGATTACAAAAGGTATTTTAATGTCAATTAATAATTATGTTCTAAATTTCTCAGAAACAATATATCAAAGAGCTAATTCTCAAGTTATCATAACATTGAATTGGAACTACAAGTCTACTTAAAATTAATGTACAAAGGAGAAAGGACTGAATAGATAGGATTTCAATTACCAGAAAAATATATGATAATGCTTCTTTACTCTGAACCATTTAGCTTCTTTATGAATGTGTCACTGACAACTTCTTTCTACGTATTTACAACCAACCAGTGTGACCGTTTTCAGGGAGAGAGGGTTCAGCTTCATTTAACTACTTTCAATCAGACACTTGTATCATTTTTCAAAAAATGAATCATCACAATGACAAACAGATGCATCTGATGGGTCCATCAACAGTGCAATTACTTTATTGTCAGTCTTTTATTATAAAGAGTTCTAATGAAAAAGTTATAATGTGTGTATCCTACTGTACATTATGTATGGCATGTGAATAATGATGAACAAATTAGACTCATATAATAATTTTGTGATGAAGCAGAAGAAATAAGAATCCATCATATTTTATGTTAATAAATATTTTAAATAATAATAGTTGCATGGATGTTTGACAGTTTTAAGAACAATTTAACACACAGCTTTTTGTATCTAACTACAGTAATGTAGTATCAGCTAATTTATAGTCCTTTTTTTGTAATTCTAGATTATTATCATCACAATACATGCATTATTTACATAGACTGGAAAGATGGTATATTATGGTATTAGAATAAACACTGGACAAAAAATTGTACATGTGTATTCTACATCAATATATGTCCCTAATGAGCCTATTGTTATATGTCCCTATATGTCCCTATTGTTGGGGAAATCACGCAATATTTAGACTTGCTTTCCTTATGTTGAACATAAAAATTATCTGACAACATTTTACAAATGTATGTGACTTCTTATGTCAAAGTACTGTTGTTTGGAAGTGAACCAGAAATAAGGAAAAGTAGAAATGTCTCATATAGAGAATGGTGCATTGTTTAAGTGCATTACAATTTTTTGAAAGTTTCAACTGGCCTCAATTTTGTAAAAATTTTGGTGAAAAATTTTGGTGAAATAAAAAAGTTTCAAAAGAATAGGAAGACAGTGGGAACTAGGCGCATTAACATGATTAAGTGTGAATACTTTTCCCTAGCAACTTAAGAAGATCATGATGCAGCTCAGATTCTGCTGAAATAAGACAAAAATAGTTGGGACAGTCACACAAAATGCATTTTATATATTTATTTTTGTTATATTTTATTGACAGTATTATATTTTTTCTAGTAATATGTGTTACCTATTGTTTATCTGATTCATATGGTTATGTATATATTAGTATAAATGGACTTTATCATTCTTTTTATTTAGCATCTACCTCACACCAGAACAGAAGCATGGAGGTTTGCGGTGGTCACACAGGATATTGCTTCCAAGTAGCAGGTTAAAGGGTGAACACATATTAGCTCAGACAAACATTGCCCGGTGCAGCAGAAAGGTTTGGGATTTGGACAAGGAAACGTTACGTGTTACAAGGCAATGTGGCAAGGATAGGGTTGGATTAGGCATGCACCAGGTGTTTTCCAGTAGAAACAAAAAACAATTGTCATCATAAAAAAAAAAAAAAGACAATTAAAAGCCCACTTTGTAAGGCACCAGAACTCATCTGGGAGTAATGTACAGCCAGGAAATGTGTGTTGGTATAGAGGAAAGGGATGCTGGACACAGTGCTTTCCAATTAAATGCAGGCAACTTTTATTGTGCAAAGGCACAGCCTACCTGTGCAAACTGCTCAACAGCTGGACCAACAGCAAATACTCAGCATAAACATTAGAAGAGAAAAATAGACATGGTGACATTCTCCTAAATGTATATAACCAAGTTCTAGGGTGAGTAGAAAAAGAGAGAAGGGAAGAAGCCTTCAGGAACACTTGGGGAGAAAGAAACAGAGACTGACATGGGGCTGACCAGAGAGGAGTACAGACAAGAGCAACAAATCACAGGAGGACATTGGTCCAGTTGACCAGCAGGTGAGTCTTGTAGAGAGAAGAAGACTAATATGTCAGTGGAGTCATCTCTATCGGCAGCCCTCCGATGCGGGACAGAAGTAAGGTGAATTAATGAAATGAAGACCAAATAAATGAGGATAACAAGACCAAGATAGAAAAATCTCATTTCGCTGCAGGTAGAATATAGAAGAAGAAAAAAAAGAAACACATTTTTTAAAAATGTAATTTAATGGAACAAAACTGAAGAAAAAAACAAAACAAAACAAAAAAACAAAATACAAATATTCAAAAGATAACTTGGAAGGTTGAACCAGCCTCCTAAGTACAAAGCATGGGTCATGTAACATTCTCAAGAAATAATCAGAAAATGTGTGCTTCGTCACTTCCACCACAATCAGCCTAGGTGCTCATGGGCAAATCAATGAGTTAAAGCTTCGGGAGTGAGCCAGTGGCTAAAACCAACTATAGCCACCAAAGGAAGCATAAGGAAGGAAAGGAGTGGGGGGGAGGGCTGGAGCCTGGAGGAGAAGAAGACATACTGACAGTTTGAGTAAACAGGTGTGCTTTGTGTGGCTTTAGGTATTCTGGGCCACAGTTTCCTTCCATGTTAACTGAGCAGATGGGACTTCAGGATGGCTAAGGTCTCCCTGTCCTCTAGCCTTCTGGGGTTTGCCCTTCCATCCTGGCAGTACAGAATAACAAAAATAGAGAAGGTCAGAGACTCCTCTCAGTCTGTGGAAGGACAGTCAAGCAGCTCAGAAGAGTGTTTCAGTGTGAAAAACACAAGAATTCAAGGGGAAATGAGAGGCATTTCTTTAATCCAAAGGTTTCTGATTCTTCCCTGTGAAAAACAAATGGATATATATGCACAGGAGTTGGATTCGTACAGACATTTAAGGGATTAGAAGTCTGCATGGGCAGGTTATAGTTTGCAGAGGAAATAGCATTTGTCTTTTAAAAAATCCCGGTAGGTCCGGTTCTAAGCACAAAGGAAGGACAATGTCAAATGATCTAACCTCAGTCTGTTAGAAGGCACTGTAGAAGAAGGTGCATTGAGATGCACTTGCTAATCATCTGCAATAGAATTGTACTATGTTGAGCTCTGCAAAAGAAGAGATAGTGTATCTAGAGAAACAATGTTAAAGCATAAAGAGAAAATTAGTACTTTTTCTTATGACATCATGATAGCTAAAACTAACTTCATGCAATCCTGGAGATTTGGAAATCATATGGAGGAATTAAAAACTTGTTAAAACAGGAATAAATTTAAATGTTTAAATAAAATCCATGGAAGATGGATTTTTGTGCTTGCTTTCATTCTAAGATATCACTAGTTGTATAACCAGGTAAAACATACTAAGTAGAGTTAGAGAGACAGCCAACTAGATATTCTGTTTTTGCCTTTCGTAACATACACAGTTTTTCAAAGCAAAGGGAAGAAACTGGAACAGGACTAGCAAAAACAAAGCAACACAAAAACAGTGGGGAGGAAGCCAATGAGAGAAGTCTACAGTGATGCAGCCAGCATCAGAACAGTGAAAGCACAAGGACAGATTTGTAAGAACAGACTCCTAACTAGATGAATATTACCAGGCAGGCAAGAAAGGATGGTGGTGATGGGCTGGGGATTTCACTGGTGTTGAAATGGAAGGAGTGGGTAATCGGGCATAAGGATCTACAGCATGAAAAGCATCCACATGGCAGATGCTGCAGCCTCCCTTGGAATGTTTGAGGTATGCTAGGGATACAGGAGGGGCTCATGGATTGGCGTGGCTTCACTGCAAAGCATTTGAAGACAGCCTCAACAAATCCAGACTGTTTATAATGGCTTACAGGAGAACATGCCTGATAATTTCCAACAGACACACTGGAGGGATGGCTGAAAAGTCATGGAAACCTGCCTGTGTATGATGACATGGAGAGGAGAGCTGAGTTCACAGAGGTAGAAGAAAGATTTCTAGGAAAAATTGCATTATTTTGACAGTAGAATCAGCCACCTGTTTCACGATATAAAAACACTATCAAATCAAAAATAAAAATGATCACTAAAATTCGGACTGGTTCTGTCTGTGTTGAAAGGATCAATAGTACCTTTCCTTTCCATGTGCTGTTTCCTAATAGGGCCTTGGGATTTCTCCTGCTGTGCCCCCACCTACCTCCTCCTAGTTTACGTGGATTTTCTCTCTCCCTAAACTGGTCTATATTCCAGATTTCATTCATAATTATCCTTACCTGCCCATTCACACAAACATCGTCAACATCATCAAATCGTCTCCTTTTACCGTCAAACTTGGAGAGCTGCCTGCACTTCGCTTCCCCTTTGAAAACACTTCTCGCCTTGTACCATCATGGCCCATTTTCTTCAGCACCACACTCACTTTCTGGAACATTAGCCCCTGCCTTTCAGCTGTTGTGCTGACATCAGTTTATCACATTAACCTTTAAGATTCACTCCACGGGTTTGAATTTCGGAATGAATATTTTTTTCCTTTTTTATTTATTGCTCTAAAATTAAAAATACAAAGACTGTATCTATTGTCCTGCTATAACAAATTTAAATTCCTCATTTTGGCACTCAAAGACATGTTGGCATCATTTAGAATTCTAAATTTACCTGCAATCACTCTGTCATGTAAACTGTAGCCAAAATGATCTATGCGAGACTTCAAACATGCTGTGAATTTACCTTGCTGTGTGATACTTCTTGTCTTCCCTTTTACTGGAAGGCTTCTGTCATTTTCTTTCCACCCACGATTCTTAAATTTCTGAAGACTATAAGCATTATTTTAATAACTTTTTAGTGACATATATTTCTTTAAAAATATCTAGGTGATATCAGAAAGATATAAAACAACACATGTAATGTAACTATGAATAAGCAACAGAGAAAAAGAAGAGGTGAAAATAAGAGAAATAAAATATTTCAGTTAAAACCGAGATGCTTTTATAGGTTCAGTTCTGTTTTCTCAAATTATAAACACCTGTATTGCAGAACAGGTCCCCAGTATGTGTTTGATTAATAAATAGGGATTAACTCTCATTTACATAGCTTCTCCAGGCCTTTGCACAGAGTAGCTTCCAAATTTACTGATCGATATTTCCTAGAACACGAAGAACTATAAAAAGTTACAATTTAGGTGACATTTAAGCAACTGTCAGACTACGAGACTGTGTGCAGAAATTCTTGAATGGCTTTTAAAATAACATGTCCCCATGTCAAGAGCTACTTGGTTCTAGAGTGGCATCCCTAGAAAGCAGAACCTAAGAAGGGACAGCACCTACCTTCTTTATCTGGGAGCAGTGTTGGAGATGAACCTGCGAGGCAGGGAGGACAGTGAATGCCATGATCCCTGAGGGTGTGGCTCCAGCTGGTTCTCCACAGCACCAGGGAGCTGGGAGGCTGGAGTCATCAGAAACGCGCACATCAGTGCTGGGTATTTACACCCAAGTCAGCCAATGACTGGGTGAGAGACTGCTTGCAAGAGGCTGACCTGTCCATCAGCCCTTGTCTGAGGTTGAAGATGATTTCCAAGAAGAGGTCAGCTGTCGTCCGGGGCACCCCGAATTCTCAGCAGATGAGAGCTGGATCACTCGCTATGATGCAGGCATCTGGACAAAGCCCCAGAGTCTCTGCGGCTCGGAACCCCTTGGCAGCGGCACACTGGAGGAGCAGTCACTTCACAGATAAAGAAATTTCAGATGCAGCATCTAAAGACAAGTAGTCTGGTAATCTGCATTTAACACACTTTGGGCTCCCAAATATATGTGTCTGAGTATCTAGACCCATGTCAATTAAGTACGATTTTTAAAATTAAAAAGAAGCTTGCAAAACAATGGCAAGCCATCACTATGGTATTACCAGGAACACTGATGCTCTTTACTATTTACTCTTTGGAAGAAAATATTATAAGTGGCTGAAAACAGACCCATTAAGGGACCAAAGAGCTTGCTTAAATTCAAATTAAAATAAGTTAATTTTACTGCAGATATTCTGTGATATCAATCAGCTTATGTTAGAAAAGCATTTCTTAAGGGATTTTTGATGTATCTGAGGGAGGTGGGGAAATTCAGGACGCTTATGCTGAAACTGCCAAATATTAATTTCCTATTTCATATTCCCTTCAGATAAAATACACCCATTTCTAAACTTTTGTCCTAATGTCTAATTTATTTTCAATTGCTTCTTTTGCTTCCTTTGGTGAGCAGAAAGGTGTACACAGACACAGAAGATAACGGAAGGATCACAGGATTAGCTTGAGCATCAGGAAGGATGACCTGGACATGCTGGGAATCTTCCCTCCCTGGAGCTTCTAAAAATAGACACCCATCTGTTGAGAATAATTTAATGCAATTAAGCTGAGGTATGGAATATACTCCTCAAGTTTTGGATTCTCTGAACTCTTTAAGAACAAGCCTTTAACAACCTATCAAATTAGGACAAAGAAGAAAAAAACAGAGGGATCCTTCTGCTATAATTTGTATTTATTAGTGCACCAAGGTGTGCAGGTTTGTTTTAAATGGTTTTAAGTAGATGTTTATAGTCAAAATATATTTCCTACTAGATGACTTCAGTGTCAGATGGGCCACCTTCTGGTTTAAGTTATGAAGGAAGTATCTTTTGATATATATATTTTTTCTTTTTCCCAAACTGGGAATTCTGTATTTTACTTGAACTGTGATTTCTAGGATCAAGGATGTCACATGTAACCAGAAAGAAAAGAAAAAGTCACTGCAAATTAGATGAATGTGGAAGACAACAGCTTAGTTAAAACAGCACCCCTAAAACTGTTGTTGCTTTGTCCTTACTACTTTGTCTCCAGCACACATTTTATTTTCATTGATTCTGCTCAGTGTACTCCAGATGGCCGCTGGGAGGAGAGTAGATAGCGATGTTTAGTCATGGAAATGCCTTGGAGCGTGGAGGGTGTCCTTACTCTGATATGGGCACTTGTTAATTAAACATCAGAGTAAAAGCACTTCACGTCATCTTTAAATGGGTTTGTGTTGGTTTGTACCTGTCTGCGTGGCCTGTGTGTATTTCAACCTATAGGTCAAAATGAACGTTTTCGTAGAAAATATCTTCCCTTTTTAAGAGAAACACAACACGTAATTATAAACTACAAACAAGAGGCAATAGCAATTTAATTGAACTAGTCAAAGAACAATTGTCAATTTAGAATGCAAAAAAACAAGTAAGGTGGAAATTGTCAGTGCCATACAGTGGCAGATGGTCGCATCTCAACAACCCTGAAAAGCTAACTCCGCTGACATCTTTCTCCTAAGTGTACATTCACATGGACCTGCCTGCAAGTGAATAACTACACTGCACTTTGAAGGGTCCACTTCTAAAAAGCCTAGAGTTACACTAAGTCTTATCTTCTGCCTCCTATTAGCACACATGTCTATCTAATCAGCATCTTTATTACTGTGTTGGAGCAGCTTATTGATCCTCATTTGATATAAATTACAACATAATCACATAACAGATTTGGGTCTCACCGATTGCAAGAAAATGAGGAGCACATGATGATACGGAGCATGTGGATTCAGTGCTTACCCCATGAACACTTGCACATGTTCAGGAAAGCCCACTGGATGAAATTTATGTATTGCTAATGATTTTTATTGGCCCCTTGGCCCAAAGTAGTGGCAAGCTGCCCAGGAATCTGAAGGAATCCTGTTTTCGGTTAGTAGTTAGAATGCAAGGAGTAATAAAATTCAGAAAAGCACAGTGAAGCTAAAATACATCTATCCAGGTACAATGATTCTAGCCAACCTTACAATCGTGATTTCTTTTGCCATTTTTTTTTTCAGGTCAAGGAAATTTGCTTTATCAGGGTTTCCTAGTTGGAGGATTATTTTCACAAAGTCTTAGAAAGTACTGCATTATCCATTTGTGTGTGTATTTGTTTATGTCATTTTCCTGCACAATGTTATGCTATGGCTAATATGATCCCCGATTTTCTTTTTCCTGCTGAATAAATGATCTCTTATATTCCTGATGGAATTTCAGGCAAACTACTTTGCCTGTATTAAAAGCAGGTATTTGGATAATCTAAAAGTTATATATAATTGTACATAGGATCTCTCTTTATAAACCTAAGAACAAATTTCCTGCTGAATTGAATTCATTCATTCACAGGAAAGAAATGATACAGTTAAAAGTATTGTATGAGCTATTTTTTTTCAGTCTGATTATTACTTCATATTACTAATTAAAAATACAGTTTTCTTGGGATTATATTAATTTTGCAAAAATGTGTTTGGAAAATACACAGCATCTGGAGCCTAAGCAGCCATTTGAGGAAGCAGTTTCCTGTCTCAGGGAGTGGAAGAAGTTTGCTCTCTGGACCCAGGGACACTTGATTTTGTGAAACTTGAGGATAAAGACAGGGTTTGCATTCAGTTTGGAGTAAAATATATGGCATTAAATCCTAAGGCTCCTTCTCCCAGTCAAAATAAAGCAGGAGGCCAATATGACTGAGCATTGGGGCTCCCTCCCTGGCTGGTGCCCACAAGCAGCCAGGGTGCTAGATCTTAATATCAACACCAGCATTAGTGCTCCCCAATCCCCTAGTGGTAGAAAACCTGTCTTAATAGAATGGCAGAGAGAGAGAGAGAGGTAAGGAAATCACAGTGACTATAGGGGTTTGGGCCAGCTGTATGAAATTCTCAATGTACATAAACTGTTGGGCCAGGACAAGGAGGGCCTGGCAGTTCCTGTTCTTCCGTGACATTTGTGAATGGGCCCTCAACCTGCACGTTGCTTCAGAGACCAACCCTACCAATGGTTTCCCCTAGGTGAGACCCAAATTTCACATATTTGCTCAACATGTTCATTATGTTCATCTGAATATATCTAATCTTCTCCCACTTATTAGGATGAAATCAGTAATAAAATAACAACGGTAACAAGCTAATGCAGTGGAAATTAACAAAAGAGAATCCTGAATGCTTATTTAGTGCAATAGACATAATTCTCTTAAAATTGGACTGTCTATCCTATAGCCAAGTGGCAGGGAAAATGGAAGAGCAGAGGTACCCAAGGGAGAGCCATCGAACATATGGTGCAGATACTGTACCTAAGCAGGTAGGCCTGAAGCTCACAGGAAATAAAAGCCAGCATTAAAAAAAAAAAGAAGCATGCAAAATAAGGATGATAAAGCACCAAACATGATAGCCATAAATTCCCACAATTCGGTTGAATCTGCAGAAAATTTAATAAGCACAGCCATTATCCAAAGTGCTGAGCATCAGCAGAGAGGCGGCGCTGGCCCAGGTGGGGGACCTGGGCTGGGGTGGCCTCTGCCAGCTCACAGAAGCAGATGCAGTGCAAGCTAAGAACAAGGACCTCAGAAGAGATGCACAGAATGACCTGCTTACTTAGAGGGCACTACAAAGACCCAAGGTTAAAGAAGGACTCAGGGAAAGTTCACACAGCAACTATGAAAATCCGGAAATTACAGACAAAGCCTACAATACAGGATGAAAAAGGCAGCAGATGCAGACACAGGATCTTGTCTATGAAACAGCTGGGAAGGGAAGGCGGGAGAGAGGGAGGAAGGAAATGTTCTCAAAAGGTAATCCTTCCAGTTGTTTCTCAGTAAGGAAAACATTCCCTTAAAAATGACTAAGCTACAAATAAAACCTGGAGATGAGTCTTCGCAAGCAGCACCAGAGATGGACAAGCGTGTGGGTTAGAGCAGGATGCATCCTGGCCCTGCCACCGGATTGTGCAGCTGTCACGAACATACATATCCATTGAGAGGTCTTGATTTTACTGTCAACATATAAGAAGGAATCCTATGTTTGGCCTATTTCCACGGGCCAATGTAAAAGTCATATCAGTTAACATCAGTACCATGAAAATATTTGCTTATGGGAACTTTTCCTTTGTTTGTTTATGTGAAAATTAGTTTAGTTTATAACCTTATGGAGAGATCTGTATGTTTGCTAGGACTGCTGTGCTGAGGTACCAGAAACTGGGTAACTTAAACAAGAGAAATGAATTGTCCCACTATTATGCAGACAGAAGTTCAAAATCAAGGTACTGGCAGGGTGACTCCTTTGGAGGGCTGAGGGAGCAGGTCACTCATGGCTCTCCTCTAACTTGGCTTCTGTTTGCCAATAACCTTTGCCATTGCTTAGACTAGAAGCTCAGAGACAAAGTCAAGCATGTTCTTGCTAGATGATATACCCACAGCACAAAGCAAGATGATCAGCTCTTAATTTCACTAACCACCTTTTTAAACATTTGTTCTAATTAGTTATACATGACAGCAGAATGTATTTCAACTCATTGTACACAAATGGAGCACAACTTCTCATTTCTCTGGCTGTACATGATGCAGAGTCACACCATTCATGCAATCATACGTGTACATAGGGTGATAATATCTCATTCCACCTTCTTTTCCACCACCCCTTTACCCTTCCTTTCTCCTCACTCCCCTCTGTCCTATTCAAAGTTCTTCCCTAGCCTCCCTCCATTATGGATCAGTATCCACATATTAGAGAAAACTTTTGGCCTTTTTTTGTTTTGCTTTTGGCTTATTTTGCTTAGCATAATATTTTCCAACTCCATCCATTTACCTGCAAATGCCATAATTTCATTCTTCTTTAAGGCTGAGTAATATTCCATTGTGTATATGTACCACATTTTCTTTATCCATTCATCTGTTGAAGGACATCTAAAACAACCACATTTATTAAGGTATAAAAATTTGCTGTTAATTAATAATTATGATTATTCACTATTATTAATCATAAATGACATTTACCTTTTTTTTCAGAATTTCAGTGTCTATATTACATTGTTAGTTTTTATGAGCAAAATTAATATCTCAAGCACACATCTGATTATGTATTATATAAATTTAGATTCAGTCTAAAGATGATATTTTGCATTTTGCAGATGTGAATAGTTAATGTCATGTTCATGGAGATACAAAGCTTGTAAAACAACTATGTATTGGATGAAACTGGTGAAAATTAATTTTGATGGCTGTAAAAAATCATCATAAAAACTTAAGTATACAATGTAGATAATTTTGCTTCTCAACACTGGCCAAAATTGAAAAAGGTGATAAGTCTCCATTTCTTGGAGATCAACATGTGTCAAGCAACTGCTTCTGAAATATGTACAATTCATTGGAGGAAAAAAATGCTTCGTTCTTTTTTTTTTTTATGGAAAATGCAGCCCCAAAGGAATGTGATCAAAGATCAGAGTCCTTTGGAATTAGAGAACATAAACCTGCTCTTGTATTCTGAAGTGCCTGATATTATATATGTGCTCTAACTAAATTAAATGTTTGTAAATAATAGTAGAAACTGGAAAATGATGTAAGATTCATCTGCTGATCTCTCCATAGAGTAGATCATTTCCTAGCGTGAGCAACTTCCTTAACCCTTCCCACTCTGTAGTTTATCTCATTTGATTAGTGGATGCTTTCTTAATCTCCATGCATTCTTTTTTCAATTTTGTATCTCAAATTAGAAGGTAATTTCTGGGTGATGACTGTGAAGTTGGTATTTTCTTTTTATCTTTTCAATTTTACAGTTAGGCATTAGGTACTAAATGAAAAATAACTCATCAAATTAAATAAATCCATTAATGGAAGAAAGAACGTATGCATGTAGATACCATGTACAAGAACGTGATGACTATTCTCTGTCCATTGGCTATTGGTGCATTTTGAAGTGAACTTTTTTTTTTTTTTGGTAGTGGGGATTGAACTCAGGGGCACTCGACCACTGAGCCACATCCCCAGCCCTATTTTGTGTTTTATGTAGAGACAGGGTCTCACTGAGTTGCTTAAGTGCCATCTTGAAAGACAGCATTCTCACCAATGTTCCAAATACCTCAAAAGAGCACAGTAAGCTTGTCTCTAAGTGGTGACAAGGTCACAGTACACACAGCCTCTAGCAATTCAGCTTTTAAGTGAATGCTAGTGATTTCAACCCTGTGGTCTGTGCCCTCCTCCTGTGCTGGGGGTAGCAGATCTCCACCTCTAGTAGAGGGAGGACTGGGCAGAAGATGGTTAGGCTGTGGACATCACTGTAGAAACCTGTGGTGCAATGTGGCATGTAGAATCAGGGTCCAGGAGTGTTATCCTAAAGTGGGCCAACACAGAACGGTGGATTTCCTCCTGAACCAGGCTGGAATTAGGCTGGAGTTCAGAGGGGAAGCAAGAGGAGGTCTGTAAAGGAAGCACAGGGCTAGCAAGGAAGTGAGGAGAAAAGCAGGGCTTGGCAGAGAGGCAAGGGTCCCTGACTTCTTGTGTTCTCTCCAAGTGTGGGTGCAAGTAAACTGAGTTTAGTTGTAGAGATTAGAGATAGGGCGAGGTCCTTCCCTGGAACTCAAGGAAGGAATTCAGAGACAATCAGGCATAGGAATTCTTTGATTGTTGTGTTTGTTTTCTCCTAAATGAATCCTGGCTTTTAGTGGGGTAAAAGGAGAGAAAAGCAAAGCACTTGGCAAGCATGTGCAAGGGCCTGGGTTTAATCCTCAGCACTGTGAAGAGAACAAAAAGGAAAGAAGCAAACATACAGAACCTGTCCACATTATAGCTATATACATTTATATTTATGCATATATGTAAATTAGTGAAGGCACACACATTTATAGGTGTGCATAATTCAGTGTTATGTTAAGAAGCATTATGTTAAGAGCTTTCCAAAATGTTTGCATGGAAAATTGCTTTAAAATACTCAAAGTTTGCTTGTGATTGTATTGGCTGATCCATCATCAATATCACTTTTTCTTCATCACTCATTAATCAAACTCACCCTGGCTACCACCAAACGTCTTGCAACAAACACATCTTATATTTGGGGGTAAAATAACACTACACAATGTGCATAGAAGATCAACCACTTGGGGAAAAACACATGTGGAAATCTGCACTCTGCGGTGCTGCTGAAGGAGTTATTCACTTTCTGCGTTGTCAGGGTTTCAAAGCCAAGACTGATCACTGCATCATGAGCAATCACAGAAACACTCAGGGAGTCACATCGCGGATGTGGCTGGAGTTTCAAGACTACAAAGGCAACATCTAAAGTGGGTCTTAGAAAGAATCCACATAGGTGAAGTTCATGCACTATTGTGGCCAGTCAATCAGCAGAGGAAAGAAGAGGAAAGCTAAATGGCACATCACACATTTCACACAGTTTGCTTGCCTTTATCAAAACATGGAAACATTGGAGAGATTCTAGTGCAGCTGCCCAGCAGGTGCAGCCTGAGATCTTTGTATTTTTGCATTTGCATCATCAGCAAAATGTTAGGAAAGTTACTGCTATGTTTCCATATTCTTTATTAAGCATTTATGGCTTAATTTTAAAAGTATATAATGTTCCATTTACCATTTTCCTGCCAATGATATTAATATTATTTTATATACGAGAACAATGAGGTACAGAGTTAAAGCTACTTAGGATTTAATTTGGCAGAATCAGAAAGAGCAGAACAGTCCCATTTCCTTAGCCAAGCGACTACAGCACAGCTCCAACAGAACATCCATTGCGTTTATAACTGGATCTGGTCATGTGCACGTTATGCACCAGAGTTTTTCTCCCTTTTAAGAACTAGTCACTCTACTAGGTCAAAGCGTTGGACATGTATAGCAATGACCCTTTGATCCACAGCAGTGCCAGCTTGAAATTTTCTCCTTCATCATAATCACAGGCTGTAGACTTTCTGTTAGATTTCCAGGAAGTGAGTCCATTCTAGCACTGCAACAGACAGTGACAGAGGTATCAGTGCCATGTTGAGTAAAGTATGGACAGGACCACAATCCTGATCCTTCTGTCATCATTCCTAAAAGAATATTCCATAAGAAATTTAGGTTAGTCCATACTAGGTACATATTAAAGATATAATTACATTTTTCACAAGAGGTAGGATTTGCCCTAGAAAACTCTGCCAAGATTTCTGCAGTCTGGATGTAAACCAAGAATCTGGCATATCCCTGTAGGGTAATATTCACCTTATAAAATAAAAGTTATGTATTTACTTAATTATGCCATATGATGCCCTTCAAATTCATGGCCAAAGTTCAATTCAACTAAATTTCTTTGTGATGAGTGTACCTCTCAAGACGAATGAAATAATTTACTGATTTTCCAATCATAAATGAATCAAACATCGATTAAATGTGCATTGACCTCATGCCACTAATAGTTAAGAAAGAGGCTGCAATAAAGCACTTCCAGACTTAATCGATATTTTTCTTCAATGATGCTTTAGAGAAGAAAGCGTCAAGACACAGTTTAATCAATAATGCGAAATGCACTTTTTGTTTGTAGAAGAGTGAGTGGCCTTTTTTATTTTACTGATATGTTGTCTAATAGATGAGGTTAAAATATGAGGCAAAAAGCAGGGATATCATGGCATTTCTTTCCTTTGAAGTTTTGTATAATAGGTATAATTATGACATTCAAGGTTTGTGCTTATACTCACAGGACTGTTCATGGAGATGAATAACACTAGAGTTTTATTGCAAAATTAAATAAATAAATAATATGTACATTAACATGCACATAATATATATGCACTTGTATAATATGTATAAAGATTTTTGCAAAAATTGTGTTAATCGAGAAAAGTCACAGATACATGCATAAATTGTGTTAATCGAGAAGTTATTTTATATTGTTTTTATTTAATAGACATATATGTTTGTATGTATGCATGCATATGTGTGTGTGTGTATATATATATGTATATATATACATATATCTATCTATATCTATCTCTCTCTCTCTCTCTCTCTCTCTCTCTCTCTATATATATATATATATATATATATATATAGTTTTTCTTCTCTGTATATCATGGAGCATTCCCTATGGCATGGCCAGGGGTTCTTTCTTCTTTACAGGTCCCACGTGATCAGCTGCATTGGAGACATCCATTTAAAATTAAGATTGAGTATAGCATCCTGCCTTGGACCCACAAAGGCTCCAGAGACACTTATGGTTTGTGTAATTTCCTAAAAACTTTCTTCATAGTTTGTTACCCCAATACAGTATTTCAGAGAGAAATTATGCTCTAGTTATAGATAATGATTGGAAAAAAATTGATGTGGCATCAGAATTTAGGATTGATTAGTTAGGAGCATGACTTTTCACTCAGGTAAACTTCGTAGGGAGTCCAGTCCACAGCTGAACCCTTCCTATCAGGGGGCAGCAGGTACATAGGCCTCTGGAAGCTTCTTAACTGACACAGTGAGGAAGGCGGTCTTCCCTGGGCTCTTTCAAATACTGGAAAACAAAATCTGAATGAAGAAGAAAATATCTCACTGTTTTCCTCCCCCCACCCTCATTTTTCCTATTCTCTTGGCCATTCTTCTTATCGTGAGCAATAAAGGGCCAGCGTGCTCTATGTCCATCATCATGTAGCATAGCATCTTAATGAGAGGTGTGAAGAGTTCCTTTTTCTTACAATAAATAAGACAAAGAAGTTGAATTTCCAGGGAGAGGTCCTAAGGAAGGGCCAGGAAATGGGGAATTGAGGAAACTGGAAAGAGAATAAAGTTACCTGGAGATATGGAATCTACCTGTCAGCCTAAAGCAGGAAAAAAAAAGAGTAAAAAGTCACGATAGCATGTGTTGCCTTTCATGAAAGGGTTTGCTCACTGCCGCCTCTGAAGGGTCATAATATAAACGGAAAGAGCACGGGAATGGCGGTGGAAAGGGAGATGCAGAACTCCCTGGGGATCAAGCAGGCACTCTTCTCCTCTGAGGGCATCCTTTGCCTTCTAAGTCTCTGAAGAAGGACCTGGAATATCATGGACATGCATGTGACTTCAGCAAATTGCACTGGACTCCAAAGCATGGAGAATGTGGCAACTATATGCAATGAGTGAAATATCATTGGATAACAGTGGCATACGGAAAATAACATGCCAAGACTGATGCTCTGGATTTAGACTTACTTGTGCAAACTCATTGTCCAATAAAAATATTTTTGTCTAGGTTCAATTATGTCAATTTTTCACAATTGATAGCCAAAAGATAGTGAATTTTATGGCATATAAGTGTGTATCAGTTACTGAAGTTATACCCATTAATTTTTAGAGTATCGATTCTAAAGACAACTAAAAGAGTATATTTGTTTTACTAGTGGTTGGTTTTTTACTTGTCTAAAATTTTACATATAATTCACATAGAGAAATAACTTTTATAATCTGTATGCTTACATGCACACATAATATTTCCTTTCCCAAATTTAATGGTGTTCGTGTAGCAGTACACTTGAGATGTTTTTGTTGTTCTTTTAATATTTTCATGTCAATAGTTCAGTGTCTGA
This sequence comes from Xerus rutilus, assembly GCA_028644305.1. Lineage (NCBI taxonomy): Eukaryota > Metazoa > Chordata > Mammalia > Rodentia > Sciuridae > Xerus > Xerus rutilus. The sequence continues at coordinate 136,812,586 of CM053404.1, forward strand.
GTTGTTATGTGTGAATTGTCTACTACTATTTTACCTTATTAAATGATAGCTGGTCTATTTTTACTATAGTAAAAAGTCTCCATTTAAGTTTTAAATTTCTCTCCTGTGATCCTTCATTCTTCCCTCCCTCTCCCTCCCTTGTTCCCTCTCCTCTCTCTCTCTTTCTCTCTCTCTCTCTCTTCTCTCTCTCTCTCACACACACACACACACACACACACACACACACACACACATACACGTGTGCTTCTATCCTAAGCTCTAAAACAAACATTAGTCTTCTTAACAATGTCTGTACACCAACTCCCCCAGTTACTGATTTATAAAATGCAGAGGTTGAAATGCACTGGGGGTCTAGAGTGAGTGGGTCTGATGGGAACTATAAATATTATTTAGCTGTTAATATCCAAGTTCATGGTTGAGAAAACTAACACAGAAAGGTAAAGCTACTTGCTTGGATTCTCATAATTAATAAATAGTAGAAATTATGTGTGACACCAAAACTTAGACTTTCTACAAATGTATGCTTTGGACTACAGGTAACTATCATTCAGAAACCTGGATTCCAGAGAGTTTGGGTGAATTTCCCAAGACCACATGTCTCTTCCCAAAATATGTACACATGCTAAAAAATTATCATGGAACACATAAGGTTTTGATTGATAAAATACTCCTTCAGTTAGAAAGAGCTCATTCTATTCCAAGTCAAAGCATAATATGACCATCCAAGTGTACAAAATAAAGTCACCCCCACTCCCTCTACTGCATGTCCATGCTTGAAGGAAAGCAGCAAGAGTAGAGAGAACACGAAAGGCAACACATTATTCAGCTCCATTATTGACATTAAAATTGTGTGTATAATTATGTATTTTTACATGTACATATATTATTATGCAATGTATTATATGTAGGTATAGCATAGAATATGGCATATATAATTTATATATTCTACACATTTTGTGCTATACATACACACACACATATAGATACATATGATTTTTCAGATTTTATGGCATCCCACAATATCAATGAGAAATAAGCTTAGGGGAACATGACATTTGACATTTTAAAGACTGTAAATATAATTTGTTTCAAAAACCATTGGCCACTGAAGAAGCCTGAAGTCGTTGGAATTTGGCTTTTTCTTCTTCAGAGGTTCTGAGCTCCAGTATGCTCTGCATGTTAAGTTGGTGAAGAATGGAGTTGGTGTACTTCTGGTTTAAACCAAGGTCAACAAACTGGCCCTCAGAGCCAACCCAGACTCTGCCTCTTGTTGTATGGCAGGTTTCACTGGAACACAGCCAAGTGGGTTTGTTTACATATTGTCTATGCCTGCATTGGAGTAGCTGCAAGAGAGAGCACATGGCTCAAAAAGTCGTAAATATTTACTCTCTGGACCTTTCCACAAAATGCTTGCCAATCCCTGGTTAGGCTGTCCCAACTGAAGAAATAGTCCCTTGTATCCTTTTTAAATCCAAATGCTGACCCAGTGATGGGAAACGGCAGAGACAGAGAATGCTATTCAACGGGTAGGTTATAGTGCTCCTCTCCATATGCCAAAACCAACTTGTTAAATTTTATTTTGCCATCATGTATAACATTTTACTAATAGAACACTTCAGAAAGTACATGTTAAAAAATGACAGATGATATATTTTACTTCTGTAGCTCTTCCAATTTTTAAGTTGAAAATATAGATTTTCAGATCTTTATCCATAACATATATATATACATATATATTTCTACATATGTACGTATGTGATATATGTGTGTGTATGTATATCTAGCTAATATTTTCTAAGGGTGCTCTTTTTCTCTAGCTCATCTAATGACACTTCATTCATATTGGGCTGTTGGGTAGTCTCATTTCTGTGCACAAAGTTCGGCTATTTTTGCCCCTGGGAACGTTTTATTTTTAAAGAGACAAATATCTGCATTCCAAAGTATAACTACCAGAAAGTTTTATATAATAGGATGTAGAAATAAAGAATTACACTCTAAGCCAATTCAAACAAACAGGCAGGACAATCAATACACGTCCTGGCAGGTACAAATCCAGTACTGCCATTTGAATTAAGGTTTTTTTCAACATTTTTTTTCTGACACAAAGTTTAGGAACAGAATTAACCAAATATTGCTAATGGAACAAGAACGGAAAATGAAATAGAGCTTCCTGTTCATCAGGATTCCTGTTTCTGTAATTCTGCCATGAGCAGTAGTAAATCAACATTAGTTTAAAAAGGTAAGTACAGTTTTAGGCAGAATAAACACTGCTGATATTCTTGAATTTGGGGACCAGCTTAAAAGGCCTTTAGGTTCCAAGTTTTATCATAAGCAATGATGGCAAAGATTTTTGGTGGACGGTGTTCTAAAAGTTGAAATTATTGTTAACTAGTAGTAATCAACTACACTAGTACACTAGTGAATCTTTTCCTAGCATACTAACAAAATAAGTACATACTTTTAGCATGGCAAATGCATTCAAATGTGCCAATTTTTTCTTTTCTTATAAGTGGGGAAAAGTAGCTTTGAATTGCTTTCTCCCATGTTTCTTTTCTCCATTTTCAGAAGAAAATGTAAATGCTGACAATGGGGAGATCAGGCATGTGAGCAGAAGTCTTCCCGCAGCAGAGTAAGCCCTGGGGCAGCAGAGCTTGTCAGTGTGCCTTCAGGAGCAGAAGCCTCTCCAGCTGCAAAAGGTCACAGCTGAATCTGAATATGCCCACATTCTGAGGAAAAGTGAGCAACTTCCTAAGGAACCATTTCTGCAATGACAGTTAAAAAGTACCCACTGTAAAACTTGAGCATATTGGTAGTCAGTGAAAGAGGATGGTTTCTTCCGGATGACATCATGCCCTGTGGTTTGGCAGGGTAAGTCTTGGGTATAGCTAAATTCTCACTTTTGAGTCTTCAGTACATTTATACAAAGCCAACTTCAGATCTTCAAATGTGATAGAGTCTTTCTAGTCTCTCTTATTTGTACAGACTGGCCCTTTGCCTTGAAATACCTCTCCAAACACAGCCAAGCCACATCTGCTGATGTCAACATGATCGTCTTTGAAGTTGATCAATGTGACTGTCAGCAGCAAACCAGGGCTTGCTGATGGCAGAACTTAAGGATGACTTTCAAGTTCAATGTATTCAAAGAAAAATCTCCTGATTATTTCTCAATAGCCTGTTCCCCTGACAGTTTTTACAGCTCTGTAAACAGCAGTTTAATTCTAGTTCTGCTAGCAAAAATTTGGGATGCATTTTTATTCCTTTTTCCTCTCAAACCATAAATAAGTCCATAAATCAATTCGTAAATACATCCAATTCACTTTCTTTCAAAATCTATCCAGAGTCTCACAGGTTCTTGAGACTGACGACGGTGATCTCTGTCTTCCCTGCAGAGGGCCCCTAACAAGAGCTTTGCTGGTACATTTGCCCTCTCACTCTCTTCATCCTGTTAAGAGGGTTAGTTTGAAACCTACCTCAGAGTTTTTTAGCTGTATAGCTTCAGACTCTCTTATAGAGTTTCACCTCTCTCATCTGCAGTACCAGGGCTGCTAGCATCTGTTACCTCATGCTGACTGTGAGCATCATCAGAATGTGTACGGTCAACATGATTCACTACTGATTGCAAGTTTGTCTCCTTTGACCAACATCTCCTCAACTCCCACCACACCCAAACCCTGGTAACCACCATTCTGTACTCCACCTCTATGGCCTCAAAACTAAAAGCATTTTAATGGTGTAGGACACAAGACACACATCCCTCTTTCAGTGCTCAGATGGTTACCTTGTTTCTGCTAGTGCTCCTCAGGACTGCATTGTCCACACAGTGGAATGGCCTCTGCAAGCTCTCACCAAACCAGACACTCCCACAGGGGACATTTGTACTTGCCGTTCCCACTGATCAGAGTGCACCCTCCCCACACCATCCCCCACACTCCGCAGTCCCTCACCTTCTTCAAAACTGTGCTTGGTCAACCTGTACATCCAAATTGGTCCAGAGAAACAGAAGCAATAAGACATAATGTGTAAAGATTTTTTCAAGGAATTACATACTCGGTTGTGGGGATTCTGAGTCCCACAGGTCAGGAAGGCAGGCTGGGATTCCTGTAAGCCGCAGGAATCCGGAACCAACTAAATTAGCTATGACACTCTCCCTCAAAGTACACTGAGCATTCACTTTGATCATGTCTACAGAACACCATCCAGGCACATCTAGGTCAGTGTGTGAGTGAGTAATGGCGTCTGCAGCCCAGCCAAGGTGACCTGTGGGGGAAACTCCGCAACCTCCCTCACATAGAATGGCAGGACCCCCTCCCACACCACACCTGGCCTTCCCAGCCACTGTGCTCTATCACCTCCACAGTGTTTCTTCTTCCAACCATCTGTGTATGCTCTATGAATATCAGTCAGTTTTGTATCGCCCGATACACCAGAACACCAGCCAGCATAGGTGGCTACTTTGCATAGCCACACCTGTTCCACATACCCAGAATAGGAAGAGAAAAGAAGGACCAAGACTTTTTATATAGAATATCTCTTATATTTCCCAGAATAATTAGAAAAAAAATCGCCAATAATCTAAGAAATGTCAAACTTATACAAAAGTCTAAACAATAGCAAAATAAACTTTCTTACCCTTCATATATTTATCTAACATTTGAAAATATTTGAAAAATAATAATTTCCTAATAAATATTTTAGGACACATATCCAAAGAACATTTGCCAAAACAATCCCATACTATTATTTCATTAAAATATTAATTCTATACTATTTAATACATATTCCATATTTATCTTTCATAGTATATTTTAATGCCAAATTTTTCTTCATAAAAGTTTTAGGGGGTTACTGGGGATTGAACTCAAGTGTGCTTTACCACTGAGCTATATCCCCAACCCTTTTTATGTTTTTTAAATTTTGAGACAGGGTCTTGCAAAGTTGCTTAGGGCCTGGTTAAGTTGCTAAGGCTGTCCTTGAACTTGCAATCCTCCTGCCTCAGCCTCCAGAGTCACTAGAGTCACTGGGATTACAGGCATGCACCACGGTTCCATGTCTGGCTTGTTTTAAAACCAGTATTTTATAAAAATACACTCATTGCACACGGTCCTCCTGTCTCCTCACTCTTTGAATCTAGAACAATGACCCCATCTATTCTTGCACTTTGTTACTTAGAATGTCTTAGGGAATAAATATGTTATGAATTAACCTGAAACCATGATATCTTTATACTTATTATTCTATCTTCTACATCTCCTACAAACTTGGATAAAATTTTGTGAAAGGATATTTAATATGTCATTTTTTTTATCCTTTGCTTTACAGTGTATCAAGCAGAAGGCCCTAGATTCAATTCTCAGTATGAGAGGAAAAAAAGAAAAGTTAAAGATACAAACTTTAAAAAAATTTAAGATACAGAAAGTTTAAGATGCAAAAGTTAAAGATTCAAATATCCAGAAAATATTTCTGGATATTCAAAGTATTATATTCCTTCTTTTGACTATGAAAACTTTGAGAATGAAAGTTCTAATAGGGCTAGTGGTAGTCCACAATTTATGTAAAAATTGTTTTTTGAATATTGAACTGCAAACTTATTTTTTCCTCCTAAATGCTATTCCAGTGTTAGAGACCATGGCACACACAAACATCTGGCTGTCTGAGCAGTGTAGGGGAGCTTGCTTGTTCCCCCTTCTTTCCAGATACAGAGAGGACCACACTGACAGAATCCCTTCTAACACCCAGCCACCTAGTCCCAGTGCACCGGCACCTCCATGGTCTCCTGTGCTCTTCTCACACAAACTTGGTAATTTTGGTATCCAAAGGGGAGATAATCTTCTACCTTTCTTCTTCACCTATTCTTGTATGCTTGAAATAAGGAATTCAGTCCTTTTGAAATACATTAGGGTTTTTAAATGTGGAATTACTGGCAGCAACTGTCAAGTCTAAGAAGCCTGAAGGGTTGTGTGTGTGCATGGACATGTGTGCATATGTGTATGTGTGTGTGTGCGCGCGCGCATGTGTTGGTTGGGTGAGACTCGTACTTGTGGACTGGGGTATTATTTTTGTTGTTTGTTTCTGACACCCTAAATAATTACAGAGTGCCCAGAAATGAAGACAAAAGCATACAACAAAATGATCATGGTTGAGGGTGGTGACAGACAAAGGGAGTGCTTTTGGGTAACAAAAGAAATTCTGAAGTTTTTGTTAGGATGTGATAGAAGTAGCCTACAAAGCTAGCTCAGAACTCCAGACACTCTGGCAAGCTTTATCCCTCGTCCTTTAAACCACAGCCTGGGAGCAGCAAGATCTCCTGCATTCATTTTAATGGTTTAAACAGGGTAGATATTCAACAAGTACTTGGGTAACTACAACTAGTGCTTGGGTGAATGGAAGCAATTTGCAATCTTGGCTACCTGGTGTAATGGGATCTCATACCTAATTTTTCTCCATTAAGCATCATGCTTTGGGGCCGGCTATGTCAATTGTGGCAGACAGGTTAAAATTCTGTGGTCAGCTTAAAACTTAAATCTAATTTTCTGGTACAAAGGTACTTTCTGCTAGAAAATTAACTAACTTCTCCAAAACACTAACAACTTAAATTTTAAAAAAACTTTGAAATATTCGATATATGATAAAATATATGTATATTTTCAGTTTTTTATATAAATAATTCTTTAAGACTGGATACATGACCAAATTTATATTTCTATTGTGATAGCATATTTTATTGGTATATAGATTTAATTTTCTAATCTTTCAATTAATGGCACTCATTAACATATTTAAATAAAATGCAGTGAAGATAGATACTGAAACATAAATTTTAAAAAATTAAGCTAACATTTTGGGGCAAAAAATAAAGAAATGAGACATAAATTTTACTCCAAAATTTAAAAATGCATGCCTTATTTATATACAAATTTAAAAAAAAAAGAAAGAAAATTGACTCTTATTCCTGGAAAGTGGAATTTGTGATGAAAGAATATGATAATTCATATACCAGAAACTTTTCCAAAAATTCTGAGATTGAGCCATGTAATCTTATGATATATGCCAAATTGTGAACTGCATTAAGGTTTAATAAACTCATCCATCCAAGAAATATTTGTTGTATACCTTTTCATGTATACAACTATGGTGTGCTCCTGGGAGTACGTACCACACACACAAACACACACACACACACACACACACACACACAAAACACCTACCCTAAGGATGTTCAGGCCCCAAATGTATGATCTGTATGAGAAACTATTTTATATATTTTATTCATCAAAATTAGATATTAGCCGGGCGTGGTGGCGCACGTCTGTAATCCCTGCACTTTGGGAGGCTGAGACAGGAGAATCGCGAGTTCAAAGCCAGCCTCAGCAATGGCGAGGCACTAAGCGACTCAGTGAGACCCTGTCTCTACATAAAACACAAAATAGGGCTGAGGATGTGGCTCAGTGGTCCAGTGCCCCTGAGTTCAATCCCCAGTACCAAAAAAAAAAAAAAAAAAAAAAAATTAGATATTGAGTGCTTCATAGGAGACTAAGTTATTTTCAGACACATTAAGAATTTTGAAAGAGAACGTAAAAGACAGTGGAAATACAAGAAGGACACTGAAGCATCCCCCGTGTGTCCTTTGGGCTGCTGGCCTGCAGAGCTTGCAGAGAGTTGTGTGAAGCCTTCCTGGAGACCATGTGTGCCGCAGAGACAACGCTAACGTGTTCTAAGAAGTATACAACATGGAATGACCTGGTTTCTTCTAACACATTTACAATGAGTGTTTCGGCTCTGCCAGGACCTTCCACGATTTGATAAATCACCAGATATTATAGTATTAAAAAGCCTAATACCCAAAATGTAAGGAACAAGAAAAACGTCCAGGAAGTTCCTTTGTCCTAAGGTTCGGAGACTCCTTTGTTCCACTGGGAGACATCAGCGCACAGGCAATGCCAGCAAGTGGGATCCTGCCCAGGAAGCAGCAGGACCTGGAGGACTTTGCATCCCGGTCCTCCTGGTCCTCCTGATCCTCTCCTGTCCTCCCTGGAGGTTTCAGACAGCCCCATCTGGGGAAACTCCTCTGACCCTCAGACAGCACTGGCTGATCCAAAAGAACCAGAGAAACCAAGATTGGGAGCTCCAGCAGAGCCAGAAAACCAAAACATCAAGAGTCCAATAAATCTTGGAAAATGAAACTGTGAATGGAATAGCAGTCTAGTAAAGTAGGCCAGGACCTGTGTGCCAGCCCTAAACTGGTAGACTGCTGGCTAAAGTATACATGGAATAAGGGTCCCAAGTATTCTGAAAGAGTAGACAGAATGTCTAGGATCAACAAAAACAATCACCTGCTATTGCAAGAACCAGAAAATTCACAACTTGAAAGAGAAGAACATTAACTTATTCCAACACAGAGATGGATCAGATGTTAGAATTGTTACCAGTTTTAATGAAGCCATCCGAAAAACGCATGGACAAGCAATTAAACTTTTCTTGACACAAAGGATGAATAGAAAAATCTCACCAAAGAAACAAAATCCATACAAAAACTAAGATGATAATAATAGAACTGAAAACTACAGTGACACTCAACTATGTGAATTTGGAAGTTGAGAAGGGATGGTAGGATACAATCAGTGACTTGGAGGACTTGGAGGCACATGGACCACTCAATAGAATGTCCCCTATCTGAACAACGCAGAGAAAATATTCAGGAAAAAAAAGACACAATAACAAAAGATGCACCATGAGTATTTTTATAATTTCAGTGGAAGTGTAAATGAATGTAGGGGCTGAGAGGATGTTAAAGAAATGAAGACTAGACGCTCAACCAAATTTATTAAAAGATGTAAATCCACAAAATGAAGAAAATGAGTGAACCACAAAAAGAATAAAACTAAACATTTTTATGCCAAGAAAACTCTAACTAAACACTTGAAAACTAAAGTATACCTGCATATACATTTATATATCATAATATAAAATATAAATATAACATAGATAACAGATAATTCAAGTGACAGCAGATCCATTATCTGAAGCCAGGGACTACATCCAGTTGTGGCACAACATCCTGATGTTAAATCAACATATATTTTTTGTTTTTTTTTTAGAATAGCTAATATATTTGGGGACATGTTTAGAAAATTTAAGCATGAACTGAATATTAGAGCAGGTTAGGGAATTATTATTAACTTCATCAACCATGCAAATGGCATTTGGTTGTGAGAGATGGTAGCTTTCCATGTAGGATAAGAAAGCTGAGTTAGGCACTTACAGACCTGGTAATTCTGGTTATTTTTATCTGGTTGTATTTTTACACACATGTTCACAGAAAATGCATGCAGGATAAAAATGTTAACAGGCATTAGATTTTGGTGGTGGCTATCTGGGTGTTCATTATATTATTATTCAAGTTCTTCTGCATGTTTGAAATTTATTCTTAAAGGAATTAGAATAAAACTAAGGAGATAAAAGCATGTAAATGCCTTCTTTAATCAAAACAAAGTGATTCACAATAATATCCTAGTTAATTTTAAAGACAAATGTATTTGAAATATGATTCACGTCCAAGCCATCATCCTTTTGAAATTTCCATTTTGTTTGTGTTTCCTAGTACACACAATGTGTTAATATACTGCTGTAGGTAAATACTTTAGCTAAAGGAATATACTTAGATAGACAGTGGATATGCTAAAAATTACTGGAAATTATTTGCATCATTTCATATGTTCACAATTTATAATCACTACTAGTATTGACAACATCTTTTCTAAATAAACTTATTTCTATGATGCTTTTACTGCATATTCAGGAAATACCCATACAAACATAAAAGGTTACATTTACAGAATGAAAATAAAACAAAAATCAGAGTGATACATGTTCAACAATTGAGCAGTGGAAATTGTTCCAGAAAATAATAGGTCTATAATTTATCCAGATTTTGTTTTGTATGGAGGATTAACACAATTTTAATGTGGTTGGGGAAGTGATATTAGTTGCAAGAAAAATATAAAAACTGAATTTAGGAGACAATGTGGCTGTGTAGAATTGGTGAAGATTTTCTTTTCAAGAATTCAGAGAGGTGACATTTTCCTTGAAGTAATTTCATGAAATGCATTGCTCGTCGAACATATTAATTAACTGGCATATTCTGAAGCAAGTTCCTATGTGTAGAAAGTTATGAAGTAGTTGACCTTAAGAAAGGACTTAATTTCTAAATGCAACAATGCGTTTGGAAGGTGGAGCCATTCTCCAGGCTGGGAGCACACAGGGAAGAGGTTTTCAGCCTCACAGGATCAATAGTGCATTAGAGGAAAACAAAAGAGTTGTAGCTCAGCCTCAGGAGCAAGGACACTTCCTCAGGTGGAGAGCCGGCTTCAATGGCAGTCGCACAGCACTTTCCCAAGCAGTCCACCGCCCCGGGTCTCTTGGTGATTGAACTCCAACCACTTCACTTCTCTCTAAACCCTTCACAATAATCAGGTGCAGCGAAATCACACCAATGGAGGGAGGCGGAAACGAAGACGAAGACTTCAAATTAAATCACCATAATCCTTTCTTAATCTCTACCCCTAAACTTGGGCTGAAAATGCATGAGATTCTGCATTGAAAGCTAGCAGCAGGTCAGAAGATTTTTTTTTTCTGTTTAATTTTGAATACACACCTGAAATCTCTGGAATTGAGCACATGGTAGATTGTACAAAGGTAAATGCATTCTAGCTTGTATCAGATACATCTTGCACTTTACTCATAAAATTTCCTTAAACATAACTGAAAACTATAGCGCAGTTAGGATATGAGCACTCCAAGAGCATATTCTCAGGGATGTAGGGAGATTCTAAATTTACTGAAAATGTCTACATAACAGGACACTCTGTGATGTCTTATTAATCTTGGATGCACAGTCACAGAATAGCCAGAGGATCTTAGGAGTATTAAGATTCAGGCATCTATAATCATATTTTCATTTTGTGGATCTGGAAAAATTTTCAAAATAGGATAAACTATGTAAAACTATATCTTTTTTAGTTTTATAGTGATAATTCCCATAAATTAATTGATATGCATTTAAAATAAGGAAGAATGATCAAACTTGCAAAGTTAAACTCATTGTGTTATAAACTCTTAACATTTAACTGAAGTGTCTTCCTCCTTTAAAGACAGTTGGCTAATGTGATTGCCCTGATTTAGAATCGCTTACTCAACTGAATCATAATTTGTATGTCAGCTGCTGTAAGGCAGGCAAACTCTTTCTCTCCTTCCTTTGGATAAAGCACATGGTATCTTCCTTGTTTTGAAATAAAGTAGCACTGGACATTCCTTATCTGCCCATTACAGTCTCAGAAACATATATAGAATTCTGGTTGAGTTTAAGAATTTCACAAGCAGTGGTGAAATCAGAGTTTATTATAACTGGATATATTAAAACTACTTTACATAAAATGTGAAACTTACACTTAAAAATTATTATGCACAGTGGCAACATATTAATACTTACTGACTTTATTAGCTCATGGATTTCTGTGTGTGTACAATGACTTATATAAAAAGTTGAATTTTCTCCTGTTCTCATTGTTTCCACCTTGCAGTAATGCGAGCTGTAGCAAATCACATTTAACAGTCTCTGGGTCTCTGAAGCTCAGTCTTTTCATTACCTTGGAAACACATTTTAAAAACGGGTGCATTTTGCAAGGATCAAATGTCAGCATTTTAAGTAGCTTAAGAAAGTTAGCCACTAATAATGTATGAATCTCGGTTCATTTGATTATATAAATGGCTTTGCTTAAAGAATGGACAGTTTGTTAACAATTGATTTCATCTTTTGGAATGTGATAAAGAAGGAAAAAATAATTAAAAAGCAAAGTAAAAATATAGGGGGCGTATAGAGCTCTACAAATTAAAAACAATCAGTTATTTGGAAGATAAATTGTCTGAACCACAGGAATATTTAAACTACACTTTTTTTACATGGAAACTGCATTTAAGATGTTCACTTTGGCCTGATGTACTTTTTATAAGTGAAGAGGAAATCTTCCAGTACTTCTTGGTTCTCAGTGGTATCAGTTTTGATGGAATGCACGTTAGCAGCAGCCGGGTACAGTGACATGAGAGAGAGTCCTGTTTAAGCACACCAAAGTCGCATACTGAGGTAATAGAACCTTCAGGAAAGGTGGTTTTAATAAAGAATTCTTTTTATACTGGTCGCATTTGTTTAGATTTATATTCTGTAGACTCTGATGACAACTCAATAACGATTGCTCCAGACCTTGGTATTAATAAGATTTAATATACTAAAGTTTCCAGAAATGTGTTTTTTGAAATATTATGAGTCAGGAAATATTCCTCTGAAGCTGAATCTCATCAACAGATTTTATGAGTTTGAATTCAAAGAATTATATATAGTCTCTAAGAAAAAAATGACCCCAAAGCAAGCAAATTAGTTAACTAGTTCTTATGCATGACAGATACGTTAGCTAGAATGCAATACATCTTCTTGGGCCTTTTGAAGTTCACATTTTTGGAGTTAAAAGTAGAACAGAATCCATTCTGTTTGCAGATGTATTGCATTGTAATTGCCAAAAGTCCTGAGACGAAATATTAGCTCTTTAAAAGTACACTATAGATTTAATTTTTAAAGAAGGTTCATTCAAAAAAGGTGAAAAATTATAGGTTAGGATCACAAAGAAATCAGTATGTATGCAGTAACTTATTTTAACAATGTGAACAAATTTCCTATATATTTAAATCCTATTAGGATGTTTTCATAAGAATAGCTTGATGTTAATATAATTATTTTACGACCAAAAAAGAAAATTTAGAATAAACACATTTCAAAAAAATCTTATTTATGTGCTTATTTCTGTCTTTCAAGGCAGTTTACTACTTCTATATTTTAATCTCAATGTTCTTTTCTAAATGTAAGAGAATTTATCTTAATAAGCGCCAAAAATTCTGAACAAAATTGCAAGGGAATGCTTTTTACATTATGATAATTTTAAATAGAAAATCTTTATAAATATCTGAAATATCTCTATGAAAACTTAAAATTCCATATGAAAGCATCATGATAGTATCTTTATACATTCTTGCCTGCAAAACTGACAATATTCAATCACACTAGCATCTTTCCCCTTTTTTTCCCTAAATGGAACTTCCAAATGCAAATTTAAAATAAATTATCTAAAAACACAAAACAAATTTATACATTGCATCCAACCTTTTAAAAATATTCCCATCTTTCTTATTATAAATGCATTATTCTTTTCTATGAGTGCATACTCTGCTTAGAATTTTAATAGTGCTTCAGGTAACTCTTTGAAATTTGATCACTTGATAGATTACATCACAAAATTCCTTTCTTTTTAATACAAATGATTTATCTACTGATCAGCTTTAATTTGTAATGATGCTTGAGATATAAATAAGATCAAATGTCATTCTAGATCCCATATTCAGCAACAGTCAATTTGATAAAGACATCCCATATCATCAGCTGTTTAATATTAATCAGCCACAAGCAATTTGTTGAGCCGCCTCTCCAAATTTGTGTTTGGCTGAATTATCAATGTTGGCATTGCTAAAAGCAAAACTATAGCTTTGTAATTTATAAACATGTAAACTCAAATCAATAAAAATGGATGGAAACATATACAGTATGGTGATTTCTAGTGAATCTTGATGTTAACTTTTTTAACATATATATTCATATGTCTTAAATAGGCAAAAATATTAAGCCTATAGAAGAGATTTTTCTCTAGCAATAACAACAACAACAAAATCCTTGCAGAAAGAACTTACCATGTGATATCTTACTGAAGACTGTGGTTGACATATTAATATTTTCTACCTTTCAAATTCCTTTAGTTTACGTAAGAACATAGAAGAATTTCAGAAGCTATAAATGTCATTATAATAGGGATGTGTATTTCAGAAAGTGTTATGCTTTGCCAAGGGAACTGCTGCAAAGGAGCTCCAAGTAGCCATATAACTCACAAACCAGATTCCTCTAAGGAAATGCTTCTGGAAAAGTTTTATTCTAATTGATGTACTCTGATGTTATGAGCAGAATTCTCCAACTGAAAAATGTCTTTTATGGCTTGTATTCAGCCAAATGATCTGCTTGTTGTTGACCACCCACTTAAGATGCAGAGATCTGGGAATTATTAACTATTGATCTCTTTTCTTGGGAGTATTGAATTTAAAACTCTTGTGCTCTTACATCTTCTCAACTGTTCTGCTGTGTGTGTGTGTAAATTCCCAGTGGCTTTCCAACAGTTTCCCTCTAAACTTTCTCCTCATTGTCTCATCTGTCATAAACTCTTTAGGTAGATCATCAGTCAGAATCTCAGCTTTGATTATAATACTCCTGAACAAAACGCTTCAGCGTAGTAGCATTTCCACATCATTATAAGCAATATTTCTTAGCTAAATGTTTACATTTATGATTGCATGACTGTGCATCCTTGTACTGTTCTATAACCTGTCCTTGTTTGCACACATGGCACCTTGCCAAGCACCACACATAACTGTGTGCATCTATGGGTGGACAGAAGGGGTTTGTGAGCAGGATTCTCCTTCTTCCCTTCTACAACTTACAGCAGTGCAGGACCTATGTCAAATGCACACTTCTTGTTTATTTTTTTTATACCTTTAAAAAATTTTTTTATGTGGTGCTGAGGATCAGACCCAGTGCTTCACTTGTGCTAGGTGGGTGTCTACCGCTGAGCCACAACCCCAGCCCTCAAATGCACACTTCTGCTGGGTGATATTTGAATCACGGTGGACTGAGCTAGCTGTAAAGAAAGAGGGTGCCTACTGTAGTTGTGTTCAGTTTTACCAATTTACCAAAATTGGTATACAAACTATCGTGGAATAAGGTGAAAATTTATGCTTTTTAAAAATTTGGTAGTTCTAAACTTTCAAGATACTCCATTTTTATAAAGAGGTAGTATTCTCCCTTGTATAATCGCTATTATATATGAATCTATGTTAGGAGTCTGAAGCAAAATACCTCTGGGTGACTTAAGAAATTGAAGCATTTGTATATAAAATAGTTATCATTTGTGAAATATTTCTGGAAAAGGATATTTTATATGCAAATTCTTGTTTGCTGCTTTATTAGTTTCATCATGTAGAATGTAGACCTACAAAGACAACAGGGAAGATTCCCATGAATCCTCCACCCAGCTTTCACTCATGGAGCACCTTTTTCTGTAAAACAGTATTTAGTGTTCATTACCTTGGCACTGCCTGCAGTCTTCTCACTCATACTTGTGAGTTTTCATGTTTCCGACTGACAGAGTTAGGAGAAGTATACTGACTGTCCTGCATTAGCGATACAATCAGTGGTCATGTGCTTCCCGATGGAATAAAACATAGCAACCTGAAGAGTCTTTTCCAACATTTCATATCAAATCTTTCACCATGGCTTTCATTTGGAAGAAACACAAGGCCAGGGAGTCACACTCACCAACACCTAAGATTGCTGTCTCTAAAATCCAGGTTATGGGTAAATTAATGGTCAAAGTCGTTGCGAATTCTTTAACAAATAAGAGAGGCTGGAAGATCAAATCTGGAAATGAAATGACACTCAAAAACATGTTAATTAGTTGCAATGCATGAACTTCATCTTGTGGTTCTGAAAATTCTGGAAAGAAGGAGTAGTAGATGTACTTTCCCCTCCTCCTCCTTCTACATACAATCAAGACTCAAATACACACCACATACACACTGAAAGGTTGTAGAAAAGCAATCGTCAGCCTCATAGAGCATGAAATTGCCAGAAAATGTTTGCTATAGTGGATCCAAATACAGCAAAAAGATGCTATCTCTCTACCATTATCAGAGTGAGTGAAACCTAGATTTCCACCATGAGATAGTTATAGGTAACCCATCGTCTCCACCAGAGTGGCATGAGGACAGCCAAGGAGAGAACAAGGATTTTCCTTGTTGCCACCCGGTTACAATACACTCTCTGAAATGGTGTTCATGGAGTGTCAGTGAGGAAATTAGACTTCCAACACCACTTGGCATTAGCAAGGCACACATTTCATATCATGTGAGATGGCATCAGTGTAGGATTAGTGAAAAAGCAGAACTTTGATCATTTGCCAGTAGCAATGGGGTAACTCCCACTGTGACTGTGACGTCAACTGAGCAGCTCAAATTCCCAACATTTCCAGTTATAATGAGGTACATCACCCATTATAGGTCAATAGAAGTCACGTGAAAAAGCTACCTGAAAATAAGAAGGCTGTACTTTCTCAAACTGGTCCTAACTAAGCAGTGGCATGAAAATGTGGCCAAACATAAAGTTTAAACAAAATTTAGAGTCTGAAAGGGTGATATGAAGATGTACATGTTTCGATTGAGTATCATTTCTCATGTCAGGAACCAGAAGAACCAAAAAAATGAACAAAAATGGCTATTATTAAATATCAACTTCAAGAAGACAAAAATGCTATAATTATATTATAAGATTTTAAAGCAATAAAGATAAAATTATTTTAATAAGAATGTATGGACAGACTTAAACATTTTAAAAACTACAGACAATTCAAGAGAGAAAAATAGAGAATCTCAACAAAGAAATAGAAGGCATAAAAAAGTGAAAATTTTACAACTGAAAATATAACACTGAAATAAAATCTCAGTATATAATTTCAACAGAATAATGAAGAAGACAGAGGGAAGAATCAGTAAACTAGAATGTAGAACAAGATAAATCATTGAACATGAAAGCAGAGAGAAAAATAAACTGAAATACTGAGCAGAGACTCAGGGATCTCCGGCAATAAAACAAAAGAGCTGACATTCATGTCATCAGTATACTGAAAGGAGAGGAGACAGAGGAAGAGATGGAAAAATAACTGAAAGAAAAAAAAAGTAATGACTCCGAAATTCATAAAAGATATAAACCTACCTATTTAAGTAACTGAACCACACACACACACAAACACACACACACATGAAGGTGTATCAGAATCTAATTTCTAAAATCTAATACAGAGAAAAAAATCTTGGAAGCAGTCAGAGGGAAAAAATAACACCATGTTTATAAGAGGAAAGCAATTCCAATGGCAGCAGATTTTTCATTAGACACCTGGGAGAAGAAAGGACTTGCCATTTTCAATTATTTAAAAGAAGAGAACTGTCAAGCCAGAACCCTCTACCTAGAAAAAGCCCTCTACCTAAAATATACATGTGAACAGATGCACACACACACAATATATATATACACACATTTAGGAATGAATGATAAATCATGAAACTCTCAGGTGAAAGGAATTTGCTTCCATTATACTTTCTTTTAAAGAGTGTCCAAAGAATATACCAAGCAGAATGGAAGAAGTGTTAAGATATCAAGGAAGAAAAAACAAGATAGGCAAAAATATGATAAAGACAACATGATTTCATTTTCTTCTCGTGTTTTCTAAATTTTTTTTAAATTTTTTTTTTAGTTGTAGATGAACACAATGTCTTTATTTTATTGCTTTGTATGTGGTGCTCAGGATGGAACCCAGGGCCTCACGTATACGAGGCAAGCGCTCTACCGCTGAGTTACAATCCCAGCCCCCTAAATTTTGTTTTATGGTTGAAGCAAAAGTTACAACTCCACATCATATGATTCTCAAAGTACTCTGAAGAACTATTTAAGGCAACTATATTATCACCAAATTGGGTAGTGGGACTTAAAGGTAGATAAGATTTCTACTCTTCACTTGAGCAAAAAAAAAAAAAAAGTGTTATCTGGACTTCATAAATACATGTGAACAGATGCACACACAAAAAAGCACAGATTGGACTAGGGATGTAGTTCAGTAGAGTGCTTGCCTTACTTACACAGGCCCTGGGATCAATCTCTAGCACCACAAAAACAAAAACAAACAAACAAACAACAACAAAAAACAGCACATATGAACCAAAATGGAATTCTAAAATAATGCTCAAGTAACTTAAAGAGAATAAGAAAAAAGAAGAAGACAATAGAAGTGAAGAACAGAGATAATAAGTGGAAAACCAAAATAAAATAGCAAGTTTTAGATCAGACATGTCAACAATTACATTAAATATAAATGGTATAAATAAATCATTTTAAAAGAAACAAAGACCAGGAGTATGTATATGTGTGTAGCCAAATTTATTTTATGTAAATGAATCTCAGCTATAATTTAATAATAATATACACAAGCTGAACTTAAAATGCAGAAGATATATTATGAAAAGTTTAATAAAAATGTATCAGGAATGATTATATTAATATTAGACATTATGGACCTTAGAGTAAAAAGAACAATGTCAGAGATAGAAACTGTTATTAAATAATGATAAATCAGTCCAACAAGAAGACATTGCAATCCTGAATGTGCTGGGAAGGCAGGGCAGGAATAGTGAGTGAAAAGAGACAGCACACAGCTTATAAATTTTTGCTGCTACAAAGTAACTCTCGTGCTCACACACACACACACACACACACACACACACACTTTAGTGAAATGAATGCTGAGTACATATCACATAGAGATGTTGGATTCACAGTCAAGTAAGATTTATAGACTAAAAAACTAAAGTATGGTACTGTTATGATTAGTCGGGGAAACAGATTAATTTAATGGACAATAAGCTGCTTGGTTTTAGACATAGCACATTATAATATTTCAGGGACCCTTAACCAAATTTATAGTTATTTTCTCATAGGTCCTACCAGACCATCTGGTAAACCTGTGCATTCTCCCTCTGATTTATTGATTCAAAACATAAAAATACTTAGAATTACTAAGAATTTCATTTGTAATGAAATTTGTCAAAAAATTAAAAATATGATAGAGTAGCATATGTGGTTTCATAATGCATTCAAAGATTTTTTTAAATGAATATAGAAGTTAAAGCCATGCTTCATTTTTAAATGAAGTCCCTATAGGAGTACTTTTTTTTGGGGGGGGATCATGCCAGGGATTGAAGTCAGGGGCACTAGACAACTAAGCCACATCTCCGGCTGTATTTTTTATTTTATTTAGAGACGATCTCATTGAGGTGCTTAGTGTCTCACTTTTGCTAAGGCTGGCTTTGAACTCACTAGGCTTCTGCCTCAACCTCTTGAGCTGCTGGGATTACAGGTGTGCTCCTGAGTATGAATATTATGTTTCTAGGTGATATGTAATTAACCTCCTTCCACATAATGTTCAGAAAGTTACTGTGGAGAGAGAATAAGATAAAGCAATGCAGATGCCTGGAACACTGAGATGAAGCCTTGTCCCCACACAGTCTGATGGAATAGCCAGGAGATATAGAGCACATCTAGGGTCAGAAAAGCCAGTTCCTTGTGATGTTGGAGACATTAAGACTGAATCACAGGGGGTAGTACAAAGTGGGTTAATGACAATAAAGTAATATGATGTAGTAACCGTTGTAAATTTTAATTTACATATTAGTGGCAATGTATAATGTATGTTTTATGTAACTAGTATGATACATATGTTTGTGTTTTGGTGTCAGTTACGAGCATGGTTAATTCTGCTGAGTTATTAATCACCTTCACTTACTCTCTTTTTGGTTAGATATTAAGAACTCTTTTTTCCAGTGGATCTGATATCCATGTATACATACTCTCTGTAGACCACATGTTATTGGATCATGCTTAACTAAAGAAAAACTTATTAACAATGTTTAACTGAATTTCAGGATAATGGTAAGAAATGACAAAACAAAAATGTCTAGAGGTTATCTTTGAATGGGAAGACAGTAAGGTTGGAGTTAGTGGTACTCCTTAAAGAAGAAGTGAAAAATACTGAGAGTCATGAAACTATGCCTCCACCAAGGCACAGACATGAGAAAGAAGACAATATGCACAATTATATTCAGCACATTAGCATTTAGGCTATGTATGAGATTGAGTAACAGAAATGCAGATGAAAATTCAAGGAGACATTTGATGCATAGCATCTAACTTAGTCAAAGGGCAGCATGACTGAAAGTAATATGGTCTGCCTAATTGTTCCAACATTGACATTATCAACTAACAAGAAAAACTGGCTAACTATCGGGGTAATATATTGTAGAGGATGCTCCTGGAAGCTTGTGGTGGACAGAATTCTAAAGATGTGCTCTGTAATTCCCATTTTCAGATCATGTGATAAAACACTAATCTTGGTGCTGCTGTGAAAGGGCTTTGCAGACGTAATTATGTTTACTAAAAAAATAAAGGGACTATCTGAGGCTCTCTATAGGATCCCAACTATTTACACGAGTACTTACAGTACTTACGAAACAAAGGCGTTCTTCTTCTTGGAGTGAGAAAATGTGAAGGAAGACAAAGGCAGAGTAGATCTGAGGCAAAGGGAGCTCAGAGATTGGAGACCTGAGGATTCACAGTTGCTGGCTGACATAGAGACTGAGAAAGAAGGTACTGAACTATGGAAGAGGAACAGCCTCTAGAAGCTGAGAGCCAGCCCATCCACCACCTGGATCTGCAATCTGGCAATAACTCCAGAGACTTTGAAAGCAGCTCTGGAAAGGCTTGGAGCCATGTTGACTCTTGGACTTTTTCTTCTGAAACCAAGCCCCGCCACCACGCTGTATGCAGGTTTCTGGCCTGAGTAGCTGTGGATGCTTCTGCTGTTCTGCAACAAACAGGCAGCAGAGGTGTGAAGGCAGGATACTGGGCACTTCACAGTGGACTTTGCTTAACAATAGACTGAAACTCATGCAACTCAAGCAGGACAGGATGGGAGCCAGCTAGGTTTACCATGCTTGGATTTGAAATATCCTCCAAAGTACGAAGTCTTAAAGACTAAGTCCCCAGGTTGGCTCTATTGAGAGACGGGGAAACTTGAAGAGGAGGGACCTAGTGAGAGGTCTTCTGGTCAGTAGGAGTGTGCCCTGGAAAGGGACTGTGGTCCCCCATCCCTTCCCTTCTCTCCACTTTGCTCCCAGCCAAGAGGTGAATAACTTTGCTCCTCCGTGCACAGCCTACCACAGGCCCAAAGCTACAGGGCTCATGGAACAAGGACTGAAACCCCTAAAACTGTGAGTCAAAATAGACTTTTCCTCCTCATAAACTGACTAGCTCAATAGTCCTTGCAGTAATGGGAAGCTGACTAACTCAGAGGTCATTAGAGTTAGTCTCTATCCTTTTCCTGTGACTGAAAGTCTGAATCTTCTTAATGTGGATAATCAACACCATGGATTGGTGTAAGATTATAAGTACTCTAAAATTAAAGAACTGTACTCTTAGCTAAATCTTTCCATGTTTCTTCAGACTTAAATATATTTGTAATCCATATTATTTTCAAGTGGCTTAAAAACTCTTCTTAATTTATATCTATGTTATCTAACAAATCAGAAAATCGATTTTTAACCAAAACTTTTAATATTTTTGAATTGTGTTTTGAATTATGAATTCAGTTTCAGTGTGTATTTTAAGCTTTATTTTATCTACTTATGAATAAATACTGTGTCTTCAAATCAAATACTAACATCAATATCTCTTTGGGACAAAATCAGTGTATAAAGCAACGTGGTGGCCAGGATCTAAAGTCCTCCATCATATTTACCCTTTCAATTTTATTAGGCACTTTCCTGACTGTAAGGAAAACTAGATTGCTATTTTGGAGTCTACAAATTAGTTGAAAAATAGTAAGTAAAAGTTATTACAATCTGCTGCCTTAATGTAAATCAGAGGTTAGATACACAGTAGAAAGGAATTCATTTGTAAATGTATGTCTTTTTGTATGTTCAGATTTCTGTTATAAATTTAGTCAAAGGTGACAAAAACCATGGAAAAGGTCCAAATGAGTTTCTCTGGTACTGAATTGTTTTGGTGCACTGACCCAGGTGACATGTGGTTAACACTGAGGAAAGGGCAGACGGAAGTGCCCGGTAGAACAGGAAGTGGCTGAAACATGAGAAGGGAAGTAGGAACGCCATGCCAAGGCCCGCTGAGGTGCTAGAGAGATGTCTTGCCTTTGTGTCTTGTCTTTCGTGCCCATATATATCTCTTTAACCCTAGAGACCATCCATAAAGACTGCAAAGAACACATGGAATGCTTCAATGTACAGTTCTCTAAAAGCAAAACTTCCTACTTCCACAAACATATTGTGAACTTGAGCCAAAGATTATGAGGTTACATGGAAAATTAGTTAAGAGAACACAATAAAAATGTGCTGTTGTTATTTCTCCCAGATAGACACAAGGGTTAAAAAATGTACCAGTTCATATACAACTTTGCATAGAGAGCAGTAAATAAATGATGCTGTTTCTACTGTGTTGCTAACTGAGCTAGCAAGTGTCTTTTCTAATTTGTCATTGGTGAAATAATAAGGTAAAGTGGCGTGGGGCAGTACCAAAGGGGCTGGTGGCCCTCCATTGCTCCTCTGTGGCTCAGTACCCTCAAAGGTGTGGAGAGCCCTTCAGTACATTTACTTACTCCTCCGAATTATATAAAACTACCCAGCCTGCTTGCCCATCAGTTTAGTAGCTCTTAGAAATTGGTCATGTGCTCCATGGCTGAGTTCACCCCAAAGTAACTGGAAAATGGAACTCAAAGTTAAATTACCCGAATTTGTCTCTTGCTGCCTGTCTACACCCTAAGGAAGATACAGATTATCATTTCACTCTAAGAGGCTTTGGAATTCAGATGGAGAAAAAGAAAGGAAAAAAGGAAATATAAGAAGCAGAAAAAAAAATACAAAGAACACAGAATATTATGAATGTTTTTCAAATGGAGAGAGGGTACTTAGCATGAAGAAAAAAAGCTATTAATGCAGACACATTTGGTTCGAAAGACAACTCCAGACCTTGGAACCAGTCATTTACCTTCTCTTAGGGCTCACTTTCATCAAGACCAAGTGGGGAAAATGAAAGCCTGACTTCAGAGAGAGATTTGTACAGAAGTGATGCTGCTAAAGGACTTGGCACAGTGGCTCCCAGAGTCACTGCACTGATGTGTTTGAGTCAGACTCCTGGTCACCAATTTATGACTCCCATCGGGGACATATGTGGAGGCCAATTGAATGGTGGCCTTCCCTTTCAGTTTTACAGACAGTGTGTCCACCTCCTCTTACTTCCATCACGTCGCCAATAGCAGCTCTCTTGAAGCAGAAATGGATGCATAAATAGTGTGCATTTTATTGGTGCATTATATTCATACATAAAACTGCTGTAGTTATACATGCACAGAACATAGTTTGATTGATTTTTATTCTCTGATACCTTCCCTGTCTCTCCTCTCACTTCTCCCCTTTATCTGTTTGCTCTACTCTACTGATCTTCTTTCTTTGGATATTATTTTTATTATTTTAATTAGTGCATTATGCTTGTGTGTGTGTGTGTATGTGTGTGTGTGAGACACAGAGAGAGAAAGAGAGACAGAGACACTGATTGATTGATTGTGGTATATTAACACATGGATACAGCACAATTTGTAGATGCTATTCCCCAATACTTCCCCACGTCCTCCTCTCCCTCTCTCTTGATTCCTTTACTCTACTTGTTGATATCCTTTCTATCTTCTTGAGCTCCTTCTTTTTATTCCATTTCTGCCCCACTCTCCTCAGCTTCCGCATGAAACTTTCAACTCTTGACTTTCTGAGAACTGCTTAAGAGCATAAAGGGAGAGTGCAATGGATGAGAGAAGATCCTCATGCTCCACAGAGAGCACATTAATATCCAGAATATACAAAAAAAAAAATCAAAACGACAACACCAAAAATCAAATGACCCAAACAGTAAATGGGCAAAAGATTTAAACTAACATTTCTCAAAAGAAGAAAATACAGGTGTCAACAATATATAAAAAATCATTCAACATCTTTAGCAAACAGGGAAATGCAGATCAAAACAACACTGAGGTTTCATCTTACTCCAGTTATAACTGAAATCATTAAGAATACAAATATAGATAGTATTCTTAAGTGAGCATCTTATATCTCTAAATCCATCCATTCTGAGAGCTGCTTCTCCACATAAGAAAAGTAAAGCATTTCTTTAATTAATTAATTTATTTATTCAAATGCATTTCAAGTCATAATAAAGCAATTTTTATTAAAAAAAAATCTCATTTCTCTTATGTACCAGTAAACTAAATTTGTAAACATTACTTACACTTAAATAGGAACTGAGCTGAAAATCAAGATATTGTACATGTGGTAGAACCTAAAGAGAAGTGGGTTCCACATAGATGAAGAACACAGGGCTGCGCCCAAGGGCTGTGCAGAGGGAAGGGCTTTGGGCAATGATTGATAGATGCCGACCTGTTCTTACGGGTTGGACTTATTAATAAACCAAGACTGTCCCAGGCATACAAGACACTTGATTGTTCTGTCCAAAAAAGTGAGGACACAGGTTCTTGGCCTGGTTTGCATTCCCTAGCTGCACACTTCAGCTATATCATGACAAATGTCTAGGCCTCTTGCCTTATTGATTAAGAGAATTGAGGTGGTGACCTGTCATTCCAGTCTTTCTAGTGCTCTTACTGTGAATCAGAGCTGGGTGTGGTTATTGACTGAAGAAGACCCACAGCCTACAATCACTGGTAGTAGGTGCCCTATGAAAGGTTCCTCTTTCCCAACTCCATAAAACAAAAGTAATAAACAAGGCAGGCACGGTGGCACACGCTTGTAATTCCAACACTCTGGGGGCTGAGATCAGAGAATCGCGAGTTCAAAGCCAGCCCCAGCAATGGCGGGGCTCTAAGCAGCTCAGTGAGACCTTATCTCTAAATAAAAACACAAAATAGGGCTGAGGAGGTGGCTCAGTGTTCAAGTACCCGAGTTTAATCCCTGATACCAAAAAATAAAAATAAAATAAAATAAATAAACAAAACAGAGATTGGAATGGAAAAAAAGGACTGGTGTGGAATTTGAGAATGATATTGGGAACGAGGGCCCTTAACAATACTGATGTAGGCTCAGCAGGTAAGGAGAGCACTCACAGAGCTGTTGGACCACTTCCTGCTCCTGCGGAGAAGTGGCAGGGGTCAAAGGAGTCAGATGACATGTCCCTGGGAAACCATGCCAAGCAACACTCTCCTGCATTTTCCTTCCCTGCTTTCCAATTAATTACCAAAGCCCCCCCTTCTGTCAGGCTGGAGAGAGGTGCAGTGAGCAGATGGAGGGGGTGGGGGGTCGCTGGTGTGCATGTTCCTATCCAAAGTTATGTTTCTCATTTGCTAATTGGTAGCTACCAGTTGAAGCCTGAAATAGGTACAAATATCTGTCTATTGGTTGATATGTCTCTACATTGTATATATTTTATATAATCTCATTCTTCAGGTTTCAAATTGTTTTCTTAGAAATTTTGTGAATAGTTATTCTAATCATGGCTCCTCATATTTAATTTGTATCTCTTATCTTCAAAAACCTATGGAGACTGTTACTACGTATGTATTAAGTGCTTGTCGGCTTCCAATTGGCTACGGGCTCCATGGCAACAGGAGATATCTATTTTATCTCCTCAAAGCATGCAGAAGAGGCTCAATAACACTGGTTGAATAAATAATAACTATTAGCTAAATAAATGAATCTGGTAAAAATTAGTAAAGACTGCATAGAATAAATACTGTTCTTATAAAACTCAAAATATGGACTACAACCCTGTAATAAAGAAGAAGTTGTATATGGATAGAAAATTTGTGCTTGACTTTTGCATATAGCTAACTAGGGAACAAAGATTGCGAAGAAAAAAAGTAGGGAAAATCAAGCATGTTTTTATTTTATTATTAAAACTTCCCAAGAAGCATTTGGCCATTTTTAGAAAACTAGATAGATTGAAGAATGTAGGACCTAAACAATTAATGTGAACAATTGTCCTTTAAAAGCTTAGGCTTTGATTTATTGACAGGTTATCTCACTGTGATGGACAGGAGAAAGTTGTAGCTATACCACAGAAACACAAAAATGATGGGAAACTCACAGTAGAAATTAGTCTTTAGTAAATTGAAATAATTAAGGGATGAGGAAAAGAAAACAAAATGTATAGAACCATTGATGAGGTCTTTATTTGGGTGCTACAAGAAATTTATTACCAGTGAAGAATTCAGAAAGGGATTGGTCAAGGATACAGATGTATTACATAAACTGACTTTTATTATCATCATTTTTAGAAGTCAACAATTATCAATAGAAAATATTATGTATTCATTCATGAAAGATAGGAAGGTCCATCAAGGAATGAAAACATTAGGATGTGAATAGGGTTTTTGAGAGTTTAGTTTTAGAAGAATAGAAGTCTTATGGTTGATTATTATAGGAAACAGGTGGTAAGTAAATGGAGACAAAAAGATTCCAGTGATTTGAAAAAGATGCCTTAGAATTTCAAGCACGGTCAAAGGAAATATGTCCTCAATGCCCTTGAACTGAGTTTGTTTGCAGGCAGCAAAGTAGGAGCTGGAGGCGGGAAGCTGAGATGGCCCTGGTGTCTCCACTGTTCAGTGATACTCTGTTCCACCACCTTGAGAGCTAGCCACCCCAGGAACAAGGGTTATAGCATTGAGTCACTAATAAACCTAGTAAATACATAAGCTCTCTTCTCTAGACACTTCCAGGTTATATTTTAACTATATTTTGAAGTGGGTTTCTCTCCTACTAGGTAGTTTGCAGTTGGAAAATGTATCTATTTTGATTTTCTGAAGATAAACACAAGGAGAGAGAAGCTCTGATGAAGTGTTTGAGTCTCCCCAAGAGCAGGTGTCATGATGGAGCGAAATGTCGAAGCCATTTCTTTTGAGGAGTGAATATAAGTATGATTTACAAAGGCGAGAGAGAGGAGGTATGGGTGGGAAGGAAAGACTCCAAAGCATACTACATCTCTGGCATCTGCAAAGAGGGAAAACGATGCGAGAGGGATTGGGTGGGCCGTGCTTCAGCTTGCAGCTCAGAGGAGTCCCATCAGGACAAGGGGGAGCAGGGATACCCTGAGGTTGGTGGGACTGTCAGGCTCATCCTTGGCTGGAGATGTCTGACTTCAATCATAAAACTATGGAGGTTTCTGTCTTAGTCCTTCAGGTTGCTGTAACAGACATATTATAAATTGGTTATTTATAAATAACAGCAATGTACTGCTCCAGTTCTGGAGGGGGGAAGGCCAGCAGCTTCCGTATGGGGTAAGGGCCTACTTTCCGGTTCATGGATATCTCTTTCTAGCTGTGCTTTCACACTGTGGAAGGGGCAAAGCTCCAAAGGGCACTAGTCCCACTTGCAGGCTCATAGTTTAATTACTTCCCCAAGAGTCCTGCCTCTCAGTGGTATCACACTGGAGATCAGGCTCCAGCATGGGATTTGGGGATGACACAGATGTTCACACCACAGCAGTTCCCTGGGGTGCAGCCACTGGAAGCTGTCAGCAGAATTCACTCCTGGGTGGGTTTCCCCCATGACTGCCACAGAATCAGGTCCATAGCCTCACTCTTATTAACGTCCATAGGTAACACCTGGCCCTCCGAGGCCTCTCTGTCAAATACCAATATCTACAAAGCCTGTCAATCTGCTTCCTTCAGACATCAAGGTGTGGAGAAGTGGAGGGCATCTGCCCTTCGCTGTGTGTGGAAACGTCATCACTCTCCTTGCTGAGGTTGTGACATCCCTGATGACCTCCATCTGAGTATCACCCACACACATTCATCTCAGAACTTATTTTTTTAAATTATGAATTTCCTGGCATTTTTAACAATGACTCTACTGACCTGGTTTTAAATCCCATGAGTACCCTACTCCCATGTGAAAAAGAGGAATAAGGGCTATTTTGGAAAAGGGGGAAAAGGTTTAAAAATGCTTAAATTTGAGTTGCTGATTTTCTTGAATGTTTAAAAAGAAAAAAAGGAAATGCTGAGTTTAATTGTTCCAAAAACATGTGGTGTGGCTGCAGGCAGCGGTGGTAGAAGCATTGTGTTCTTGAGTGCTTCTTCTGTCTGTTAGGTCACTTGAATGAAAAACTATTGACATTTTGAAGTACATTTTCCATTTCTGCCCTTTATTGAGTACTGTGTAAGGAGACCTCCCCCCAAACCCGATGTTTTCTATTCAGAGTGATTGCCTCTATTCAAATGGCCAACCACATTTTCTTCTCAGGAAAACAATCATTTGGGGGCGCCTAATTTCGCCTGACTGCTCCCAGGTGCTGTTTTACGGGGCTGGCACACACGCTCCCAAGAAGCCGGTTTTGGTTAGCACCCAATTGGAGTGGGGATAATTGGCACCCTGGGTCCACACACACCTCTGATGCCCACTGTAAACATAATCCCGCTAGCCACCACTGGGTTCCTGCACGTTTGTGGATTGCTTTGACCCTGATGAAAAGAAAAGTGGCTAACAGATATGAGTGAACAGGTTTGTATAAAAGAAAGCCTGTGAGCCAGCTGGACCTGTGTTTGTTCACTGTGAAAGGGTCAGGGACCTTGCATGGTCTTAATAAATAGCATCAACTGACTTCGTATGTATTTTGGCACTAATCTTTGGCCTATGGCATCATTTCCTGGGGTTTAGTATAATATTAATAAAAAAAAAAAAGGCTATTCTAGATTAGGCACAAATCAATGCTGTATTATAAATCAGTTTTAATTTTTCACTACAAAACACAAAATAGGGTTTATTGCTGTTTATGGCACTGACTTGAATATCCATATAACAAGTTTAAGTAATGACTTGCTTTATTTTAAATCCCTTATTGGTTTATGTTTACTACTTTAAAAAAAAACAAGTTGTTTTCATGAAAGTCTGACGTGGAATATAGCTCAGCTCACAGGTCTGCCTTTGGCTTTGAAGCACACATTACATTTGTTTTTGTAGCCTCTCAATCTACTGTGACAACAAATTAGAGTCTGTTGTAAATTTAAGCAATTGCACAATAATTAGAAGTGATTTTCTTTAGTTTTCTTTTTTTTTTTTCCCTCTCCAAATGTAACAGTCATCACATCATCTGGAAGTAAATAAGACAATTTGAGAAATTTACTATTGTTTTCATTAAGAATTATCTCTAGGAAAATTTAATAAATCAATTTTCCTTCAGGTCTGTAAGTTTATATTTTATGCTAAAATAGAGAGAAGCAATCTTCTTTTTTTCATTATTTTTCTTTGTTTCCTCAATTTTGATCTTGACTGTTGGCCTGCATTTTGAAATGCAGTTGAAGTAAGATTCATCCTATGAAATAATAACTTTATTATACAGTAAGATATCAAGCAAAAACACAGTGAGATCTGTTGTTCTGTCTTATGTGAAATGTCAATTTATCTTGTTTGTCTGATTTCAATATTCAGACTACAAATTTATATAACGTGCTTAAGATGTGTTAATATCCAGGGGATTGCAGAATAGCTTAACACTGAACCCAGTAGTAGAGGTCATGCTTGAGGAGCAAGCGCCCAGAGGTGTGTCTCCAAACTGCTTCCGCTGCCCATCTCAGCTCCCTTTTTTATTATTTCCGCCTTACAGCGCCTAGCCCGCTTGCCCTGCCCGGGGATTCTGCTCAGTGACAGTTTATACAAGAACACTTAATCCAGGGCTGGGATTGTGGCTCAGTGGTAGAGCGCTTGCCTCGCATGCATGAAGCACTGGGTTCGATCCTCAGCACCACATAAAAATAAATAAATAAAATAAAGATATTGTGTCCACCTACAACTAAAAAAATAATAATAAAAAAAAAGAACACTTAATCCATGAGGAACGGTGAAGAATGTGGAGAATGTGTTCTTGCCTCTCTTTATAACCAGGCTAGAGCAGCCCATACCAGACAGGGTGGCTTCCAGACCACTGAGAAGGATTTCATAGGATTGTTCTGGGTACATGCCCTTCAGATGAATAAATTCACCTTATGGGAACCAAACTACAACACCCTCAGCAGATTCTCATTTTTATGGAAGTAAGAAAGGGTAAATTGAAGATGTGGGCCAAAATAGTGGGAAAATTGAACTTCAAATCAAGATTAACCATGGAGAAGCAATCAGGGCTCTTAAATATATAAGAACTCCTGCAGTAGTGCTGAAACCTGGGAACCGATGTCAAACCTCAAACCCCTTTTAATTAGCTCTGGGGATTAAGTTGCATAAAACCCCTTTTCCCAGGGCATGGGCAATAAATATTAAGTTATTATCCCCAATAGTCTGAGGCTTTGGAAAAGGTGTACACATACATATGTGTGTTCACATACAGACCCAGGGGTGTGTGCGTGTGCACACACGTTCTCCAAGTATAAAACACGGTTTTTAATTTAGAATATTTTTCACAATAAAATGTTAAATTTTTATTGAACTTTTACATTAAGCAAAAACTATTATTCCGGAATGAAAAGCTATCATACTCCAGAGGCCTGGTCAAGATGCATAGTGACTGATGGTAATAGGCAATAAGTAATAGATGACAAGTCCAGTTTTCTTCATCCACAAAGATTATGTGTTATAGGCAGAACAGAGAAAGAAAACTATCCTGCAATCCCTGAGATATTCCACAGGAACAGAGCTCACTTCACTATTATTCTCTGGTTCAAACAATTATCTAAGAGAGGGAGACCTAAGATCTAGCTGAATGGGTCTCTAGTAATGGAAACAGTAATGATCATACAAGAACCTCCCACTCCACACCAGTCATTCAACATTAACCTGTCAACAATCATTTAGTCATTACACAGCATCACAGTGTAAGCTGAGGAAAAGATAGTCTATAAAATGTGGTGAAATGGACTACCTTTCCATTGAAATGATGTGTCTGACTCCCTAAAATGCATCATTTTCCCTTAAGGACTGTGGTAATCCTGAATGCATGGGCTAAAGAAAAAAACAACAGTAAAGAATGGCTGAGACTAAAATTAAGAGAGTTCAGAGCAAAGTTCAGAGGTACGCTCTGAAATACATTTTGGAGACTCCTTAAAAGCAAATTAGAGACGATAGCAAAACACTAAATTCCTGGAGTTTCTCTGTTTAATTAACTTGTCTTAATTTAGAATGTATCTGCACACCATAAGGTGAAATGCATTCCTGAAATATAAACATCCAGAGTTCATTGAATTTTATTCTTGGCTTCCTGAACCAAAAGATAAATGTAATTCTGCCTGTGATAATAGGCTTAGTGGAAAGAACAGCTAGCATATCTTTATTCACAAGCTGTCCAGTCCTCCAGTATCTTTCAAGACTTACATATTTAAGTATTCAAGAATAAGAGGGATACGAATATTTACATAAAAATGAAGTCATTTTGAAAAGAAATAGAGGAATACATTTCTACTTTAATTTTCACTTTTCTCATTTTTCTTTGTAGTATCGTAAGGGGTTTTATTTCCCTTTTAAGATAATTTGTGTCAGGAGTTTTGCTGTTCTATTTTGAGTATTGGATAATAAATTACCACTATTTTTTTCTGTGATAGTTACTGTGACAAAAACTACTTTTTTGGAGAGTGTAGTCAACATGTTGTCATCAACTACAGTACACAGAATATTATTATTTTTTTCTTTGTGGGTAAATTAACCTGACCAAAGAAGCTTTGGATAAAAATTAATCTTTTTGCCCCACATAAATGCAAATTGAAATATAACAGAAAGTGGTATTCTGAGGTGATCATTCCTGTTTCTGTATTGGTAAGAAGATTTCTTTCTCCTTTCACAGAGAGAAACTGAAATGAAAAAGAGCCCTAAATCGCTATGTCTGCATTTGGGAAGTATTCCGGTATGACGCTATTGCCTGACTTTATGCAGTTTCATTACAATATGTATTGCAATTATTGTTCAGCCAATTTCTTGATTAAAAACTTTTCTAGAAGCAAAACTCATAAGAGAAATAAACTGAAGACTTAAAATATAAAAGAGGTCATGTCTGGAGTCCAAGTCAGGCTCCAGATTCTGAGTTGTCCCATCTATCCTGGGGCCCTGTTAGTCACCATCACCAGGACGGTAGTAGAGTCATCAGAGAAGAGGAGTATTTCCAACTGCCTCCTTCATCTCCAGGTCCTTAAAACCAATCCCGTAGTTTGCTTGAAACAGACCTCAGCCTCCTCTGTACTCAGATTTTTTCGATGCTGGTGGCGTCCCCAGAGAGAGGAAAGTCTAATTTAGTTTCATCTGTTCCCTGATTCCAATGTTGTTCCAGATGACTGTCTCTTCTTAGTCTAGCAGCCACTTAGACAGTCTTATGGACCTTCCCTCTTCTGAATTATTTATCTTTTCATAGGTCTTCACGAGCAATGACATTTTCTCCTAGGATATCAGAAATCCATGTGGGACCAAAATCATGTGTTTTTCAGTTATTTTATTCCATTTTTTTCTCATTCTACAACTGAAGCTATCTCCAGCTAGTTTCCCAACTCTGATATTTCTGTTACAGAAGTTGTCCCCAAACTTGACACTGATACATGTTTGTTTCTTTAAGTGGAAGGCTCTTGCTTCTTTCTTGCTTCTTGAAAGCCTCTGGTACGGTTGGGGACAGAACTATGTCATCTCTGCCCCCAGAGTTGGGATAGTATAACCAGGTGTCTTTGGCCTTTACCTGCAGAGAAGTTATGACCTCATGAATGGTTTTCCAGCAGTCTTACTCTTGGGAACATGCACCTCAGTTGAGGTCCACCCTGTGCTTCCTGCAGCACAAATCAAAAGCAGCCTGGGGTTATGTCCGTCTCTGACCTGTTAATTTTCCTGTTTAATGTGGTCAATAATGTGCTTAATGGGAATGTCAGCTTCTCCACAATAATCCAATTGGCCTGAGACTCTTGAGTCTGTAATGATCCCTAGCTGAAGTAGCCCACTGAGCAAGGGATGCAGGACTCCCCTGGCCTCTGCCCATACCTGCCCTTCAGTTTCTCATGCTACCTTCAGATCAGGATTTCAATTCAAGAGCTTCACTTCTAGTGACGTCATCTCAAACGTGTTTATTCCCTCAGATTGGGTTTACTAGTATTTTCTGAGGATGTGTGCATTGTAGTTAACATGGATATTGGTCTGCAGTTTTATTTCCTTGTGATATCTGTAGCTGCCTTTACTATCTTGCAAATATTTACCTCATAAAATGACTTAGGAAATGCTTGTATATTTAAGAAGAACTTGAGCAAGGTCAATGTTACTTCTTTAAATATCTGGTTGTATTCACTTGGGAAGCCATCTGGCCCTGGGTTTGTTGTTTTTGTTAAAAAATTTGTATTACTGATTAATTCAAATTTTTCTGTTTCTTCTTGAATCATTCTTAGAAGTTTGTTTGTTTCTAGGAATTTACTTCATCTAGCTACATAAATTTTGGACGAAAATTTTATGTTATTATCTTAAAATCATTTTTATTCCTATGATAGGTATTAATATCACTGCACTTAGTACTCATTGAAGTTATTTGAGGATTCTTTTTTCCTTTGTCACTGGTTTTATTCTCTTCTTGGTTCTATGAAAGGTGATCCTTACAGTATTTGCCATTTTAGTTTTTTATTACTTTTGTAAAGGAAAAAGCCTCAGGAGATGCTTCCTCTTGTCCCAAAAGAATTGAAGCATCCCCTTCTTTATTAGCTGAGCGCTAATCTCAACTGGAAACAAATAAGCTAACCATCAAAACATCTGCAAAGTTGAAAAGATGAAATCCATGTGTGCATATGTAAGATTTAGGAAAATTCCTCTCATCAGACCCATTTAGTAAATTTACTCTTATTGTAAATGGATGAAATTGATCTATTGAGTCAGGTGGGTTTCTTCTTTTTTTTCAAAAAATTATCTTCTATGGAGTATTCTTCAAATAATAACACAATCAAATTAAGTAACTATTAGGTCTAAAAACTTAAAGAAAACCTCTCCTATTTTCTTTCACAATTTTCAAAGAACATCAGGGAGTGTCCCTTTGGGATTGTAGGGTTCCTTCATCACAGTGCAGAGTGGAAACTCAGGTAGTAAGCTGCACGCCAGGAGCTAGCCTCCAGGTCGGGACCAGATGGCAGATGCCTAGTTTCTTCCCTCTGAAAGTAGTCCTAGCACTGCTGGTGGCAGCTGCGCTGCAGGGAAGTGTTCTATAAGTGTGTGTGTGTGAGATGAAACCTAGAGAAGCAGCCTTCAGCAAGTTCAGACAGGCCCCATCTCAGATCTGTGAGAAAAGCAAAGAATAAAATAAAGTCCCATGGTCTCCAATCTTCCCATGCTGCTTATATGCAAGCTTATATTTCAGGGTTAACACAGCAGTCACGTGACATACACAGCCAACCGCATAACATCTATAATATGAGTCGTCTTGAAATGATTGTTCTGTCAAACAGAGAGAGGAATACTCACTGCTAACTCCCCAAAATGAATAGATTAACTATTATTATGACACTTTTGAAGAAATGGAGTAAAAAGTTCTGTTGTTTTTTTGAAGCATGAAATATTTATTGAACAACTACTATGTGTCAGGCATGTCACAAGAGGCTGAAGACTAAAGCTGTCAATTAAAATACAGGATGTTCAGTGAAATTTGAATTAAAGATTAAAAACAGTGAAGTTTTCACATGCGTAGTAAATATTGCATGGGGCATGTATGTACTAAAGTAACTGTTGCTCACCGAGGTTCAAGTTTGCATGGACAACTTGTATTTTATTCCCTAAATTTGCCATGCTTACTGGAGGTGCAACCGTGTACTTGATAAGAATATCGGCCACTCTTATGGACATCACTGGTTAGTTAAAGGGACTGTTAAAAGGCAGTTATGAGAATCGGGTTCAGTGGCACACGCCTGTGACCCCAGCACTTTGGGAGGCTGAGACCAAGAATCATGAGTTCAAAGCCAGCCTCAGCAATGGCAAGACACTAAGCAATTCAGTGAGACCCTGTGTCTACATAAAACACAAAATAGGGCTGAGGATGTGGCTCAGTGATTGAGTGCCCCTGAGTTCAATCCCTGGTACCAAAAAAAAAAAACCACAGTATGAGAAAATCAGAGTAATGGGTTGCTTGAGAGGATATCAAAACATTTTTTTTAGAATGATCAGAAAAAATCATTTTGGAAAGAGTAAGGTGAAGTCTATGTTAATTATTAAATTATAAATTACAGGAAGAGAGAAAGGGGAAAAACATTCCAGATAGAAGTGCAGCTTGTATAAGTTCTCAGTAACATAAGGGCCTCTCAGTGAATAATAATCCTTAATTCATATCCCCAGGTTATTGATCAGCAAGTTGAAATATGATAAGTCCAAAAATCTCATGTAAGTAAGATAATAAGAGCAGTAATGACAGAGATGAATGACATGCCCAATAAATCATAGCCCTGTGTCCACAGTCCATACATTACTTCAACTAGTCTTCTTTAGAATTTCAGAGGAATTGAATATTTGTTTTATAAAGTTAATTTAGTTTATTAAATGTACTGTCATTTTAAATATTGTTTTGCCTAATTTTACCTCAATGAACATCAGACCAAATTTCCATACATGGCATGCAACTTCCCAGCTAAGACTTTATCTGACAAATCTTCACAATGTTTACCAAAATTTTTGTATTACCCAGAACATTGTTCTTTACTGATTTGAAAAACTAGGAAGTCAAATTTTAATTGAAAAAAACAAAACTTCATTCTACAAGGAAAACACAAATTCACGTTTTAAGGTTGGAGGAAAAGTGTGCATTTCCTTCCTCCAGCCTCTGGCTTTGTCTGGCTTTGCCTCTTCTACAGCTGGTGAGCTCCTGGGCTGCATTAAACCAAAGCCTGTGCCAGTTTCCACCAGTTAAGGTTGCTTAAGCAACAGGCTGAAAGAAATCGTATTTCTGGTTTCCTGCAGTTATTGAGAGCAAGAGCAAAACGAGAATCAGGAATCATTGAACGTTATGTCTGGAAGGACCCTAGAGATTGTATGTCTCATTTTCAATTGAAGGAACTGTGGCTTTGAGCAGTTTATTGATCTCTGCAAAGTCACACAGCTCGTTACTGTCAAAATTGGAACTCAAACCTAGATTTTCTGTCCTCTGCTCTAGTGCTTTGTGTATTAGCTTTCTTGTCCACGAAATGCCCAAATCTGTTACCAGAGCCAAAGCAGCAGAGTCTAGAAAGTTGTTTATCGACAGGAGCAACAGAGAAATGCGGAAGAGGCAGCACTGGGGTTGGGGGCACAGAGGAGCTCTGCTCCAGAGAGCACCACACACCAGGAGCACAGCCAGCATCTGAGGACATCTCTCTAGAACAGCACTACCAGCCTTAGGAAGCTCAAGCTCTCACAATAACACAAAGGAAACCAGGAGAAACAACTGTGTGGCAGCCATAGTCCAGGCGCCTGCAGTCCAGCCTTGGAACGTGCAGCTGGTAAACTGGAGGCTACTGAATCAGCTGCTCACCCTTTCAGTGTGTTGCAGAAAACACAGGCTTTGGTCACCTGTAGACATTTTTGGAAGCCGGCACCAGCTCTTCCTGTGTTTAAAGAATCCTATTTCATTGAAACAAGGAAAATCTCTCTCACCTTCATGCAGCTTCTTCTGTGAACATGACTTTGGACCCTACACTAGCTCTAACCAAAATTCTGGGCACTTGCTTTTATTATCTTTGTTTTACAGATGAATAAAGGGGCTCTTAAGGATACTTAAAAATATCTTAAGATACTCCATATCTTAGTCAAGACCCCATAGTTGTAACTTAAAGAGACACAATTCAAATCTTGTTTTGCTTGAGAATAAACTTGAGTGGTTCTCCATTTTGCAAGGTGAGTCGGTCCTGAGAAGAGCGTGGAACTGAGTGAAAGATGCTGTAGGACAGGAATTGAGGGCTACGGTTTGATCTGCGTTAACAGACTGAGAACAGTTGAGAAATGAGGAAAGTGGATGAAGCTGGAGCTCTGAATGCGTCCCAGGTATTTGTACAGAGTGTACACTTTGAAATCTGGGATATATTTTAGGGTTCCCTAAAATGCACTACTTAGGGAATCCTGAGGCTGGCTCTGCTGGAGCCAGCACATGTATACTTGCAAGAAAACCACAATTACATTTGCAGGAGTTTTTCAAGCTGGTTGTTAAATTTGGCCATTATTAAATATTAAATTACATAAAGTTAAAACTAATCATAATAAAACAAAGGTAAATATTTAAAACTCATTTTTCCTTGTAGTTTTGCTATGTTTTTTCTGTTATTTGGGCTGCTGAAGTTGTCTATATTTCCTGTTGGAGAAACAAGGTACCGTCTATGGCTCCCAGCTCTGCTCTGTGGCATCTCACTGGCAGAATGAACTTGGCCATAATAAGGGTATCTATGCAACACAAGTTGCCCAATGCTACAAACAAGGGCTTCATGATTTGTTTGGTAGGCCGTATAGTCTTAAAGACTTGATGTAGAAAAAAGTCAATAAGGTTGATAAAACTGTATGGCATCTGCCATTATTGTGAAAAGAGCATGACATGTCACAACATGGTTGACTTACACTTATTCACTGGCAGTGGATATAAGACATAGGAGTTTGGCAAGACTGAATAAAAAGCATAATGTGAAAATATTTTGGGCTGTGGAATTTATAATAAAGAGGCTGTATATTTTATTACATTTTATAGATTATGTGGCATACATTTGTTACATCAATGCAATCATTAACTCGTACACACACCTTCTATTTTTTCTGGAAGGTCAGTTGTTATTCATCTAACAATCCACTGTAGCATGAAGGGGAAATAATTGATGAGGTAAGCCATCCAGGACAGCATCAGGTAATATGCAAATGTCAGAGAGGAGAGCAGTAGACAAGGCATAAGCTGATCACTCTGTTAAGAACACAGGATAGCTTCTTGCAAACCCCTGGATTGTTAGTAATGGTCCTGTCAATAGAGCATTTTAGTTGGAATATCTTTCAGAAACATGGCTATGTACAGGCAGAAAAAGAATAGTTTGTGATATTGGGGAGATTCAGGAATGTTTATTGAACTCACTTAAGTGATAGGATAATGGAGAAGGAAAAAATGGGTGAGAAACTATGAAAGTCCATCCCTATATTACTGCATTTGCATGGTTATATTGAGCTATGTCTTCCAGTTGTTCTGTTTTAGTCAGCTTTTTGTTGCTGTGAGATAATACCTGAGGAAAACAACCTAACGGAGTAAATATTTGTGTTGGCTTGTGGTTTAGAGGTTTCAGTCTGTGGTTAGCTGGCTCCATTTCTTTGAACCTGAGGTGAGGTAACAACATGATGGAAGAATACGGCAGAGGAAATTCACTCTGCTCAGGGCAGCTAAGAAGCAGGAGAGAAGAAGCCAGAGCCAAGATGTACTGGGCATAGACATGATCCCTAAGAAACCACCCCTTCCAGCTCTGGTCGACCTCCTGACATTTCCAACACCTCCCAAGGGTCCATTCAGCTGTGACTCCCTCAAAGAATCCATACACTGATAAGGATGGAGCCCTCACTTTTAAAATCTCCACCTGTGAACATTGCTGCACTGGGGACAAAGGCTTCAACACATGACTCTTTGGTGGATACTACATATTCAAACCATACATATTCAAATACAGAACACTGGCAAATAAATGCTTGCACATTATTTTTTCCCTTGATTTATTAATCCATTAAAAAAAGTCAACAGAAAGTTGATTTTCTAGATATGATGCATCTCAGATACATTATAATTCTTCATGTATTTTTCATTAAATCTATCCTGTTCTTAGGAAGGCTTTTATTTGTTTATAAAAATATCCACATAGCTTTATTAAAAATGGAGCTTCTTACTTCATTTATCTTCGGAGTGATATTGCAGAAAATTCTGTCATTTAAAAATCATTCTAGTGCTGTGAAAACTCCAGCCACTTTTCATGCTGAATGCTGCACACTTCCCTTCTCAGTGGGCCTGGAGACTTCCTCTCATTAGACTCTAAGTCACTCCATCTTCCATGATGGAAGTTGCTTTACTGAAAGGTTTAGGTTTATATTTTTCCTTAAGAATTTTCTTTAAGTTAGGAGACTTTTGAGAATCCATTTTTTTAAAGAAAGGATTGAGTTCTTTAAAGCAATTGGTTTGATTCAAGATCCACTCTCTTATATAGAGAACTTTTCTGACTTACATATGATAACAAACTGGTCATTTCATTCTCTTCCGAAAAAGTTTAGAAGGAAAAAGCAAAAATAAGGGGTGAGTTCAAGTGTTTTCAGTTTTGGTTTTTAATAAAGTAACATTAATTGCAGACAGAGATGGAACAATGATAATGACCACATTTTTTCTGGCAAATCCACCCAATTGCTACCCCCCCCCATAATTGGACCAGACTCACTGGAGTGTGCCCTCATTTCCATGAAGGACTGCCAATGCGACCGGAATCACAGCTCATGAGGAGCTCCCAAATTAGATATGGAGGGTGATATATTCTCTGTCATGAAGATATTAAATAGAACACAAAATTGAGTTATATGACAGCAGAGTTATTTATCAAAAACATTGAATTAAGCCTCAGATCCCTGCCATAGGAAAGTCATTTTTATAAATCCAGCTGCTTAAGAGAACATACTGGGAAAGTGTGCGGTAGATTTATGACTGTGTGGCGGCTGCACTGCAACAGTGCCAGGTGTCATTTGGCATCGATTACATGTGGCTTTATTTCAGGCTGATGGCTTGCCTTTCCTATAAGATCGCAAGGCTCATTAGGTCAGGGCTTGTGATAAATGCCTTCATATCTTTTGCACATTGTACATTGCCTGGTTCATACACATTACCTGGAAAAAGAATATGTAATTGTAAAATTAGTCTCACGACAGTCTATTTCACAAATTAGTGCAAAGATATATGTAACATACACTGGAAAATATGCCTTTCCTTCCTCTTGGAAGAAATCAGACTCTACTAGTAGAGTACTGTCCTCATGTGTAGGTTAAAAGAGGCCTGAGCACCTGCACAAGGTTTGGACAAGGTCACAGAGTGATTTAAAGTACAATATTCAGTTGAACATGTCACAGAGCAGCATGATGTTTGTGGCAGTCCACTGGGACTTGATGAGATCAACACACGATGAGGAAGTTCTTCTTGCTCTGGAAATGACACTCTATCTTCTGTTTTCAACCAATCAAGAGATCCCATCAGGTGAGATCAGTGAGCTGTTCTGGGTAGCGTGTTGGTGAGGACCTCAGGTTGATATCACAGTGGCCAGAAAAGACTCACTGGAAACGCAGCTCCTTGTCTTCAAGGATCCTGGGAAAGGCACCAGCATCACGCCTGCCTCCTCCGTATGAAGTGGGAGCTGCTGTCCGCCACATTCCTCCACAACTCACATGACCTTATGCAACATGATGTGGCTCCTGAGGCTGGACAATACCACAGGTTTCCTTTGCTGTGCTTGGAGGACCAAAGAGTCTCAGGGTGATTCAATGGATCTGGAGATAAAGTTCCCATGGAGAGAAAAGGGGAGAGAAAAACAAAGAGAAGAAATGGAAGAATTCTAATCAGTAAGCATTTTGATTTAAAATAATTTTTCTTTTACCTACAATAGCAAAATGAAATGTGTGTATTTTCCTATTTTTATTATTCTAGAGTTTGATGAAGTCTAGAGTTGGGATTTTAAAATACTATTTAAGATTCTTTTAGAATGTGTTATTATATAGCCGGGCACGGTGGCGCAAGCCTGTAATCTCAGCACTTAGGGAGGCTGAGACAGGAGAATCGCGAGTTCAAAGCCAGCCTCAGCAATGGCGAGGCACTAAGCAACTCAGTGAGACCCTGTCTCTACATAAAAAAAACACAAAATAGGGCTGGGGATGTGGCTCAGTGGTCTAGTGCCCCTGAGTTCAATCTCCAGTACCAAAAAAAAAAAAAAAAAAGAATGTGTTATTATATAAAGGAAAAGTAGCTCTATTATTCTTATGCAAAAGATAAGGTAATGAGAAATGAGCTAGTACATCTTTATCATTGTTCACTATTGATTAGTAAGCTATAAATAATTATGGTGGTAATATTAACTGATGTAATTATAGAACAATA
Organism: Xerus rutilus; assembly: GCA_028644305.1. NCBI lineage: Eukaryota > Metazoa > Chordata > Mammalia > Rodentia > Sciuridae > Xerus > Xerus rutilus. Next base: position 136,853,420 of record CM053404.1, read on the forward strand.
AATTTATACAGAGTTTTGCAAAAACAACCCTAAATGTGCCTGAGAAGTAAAACAATAACTTATAGACAATTTATTTTCACATGAAAGGAAATATATACCAAAGAAGTTTAATTAAAAGATCAAATTATCACTTAATAGAGGCCTTTTTTTCATGAGGTCTCTGTAACTACTTTTTTTATTGTTTATTGAGTTAATTTATTTAGAAACTAATTGAATATGGTAGACTATCATTTAGTAATGTTTGTATTATATATTAGCTTAATGGCAGTTGATATTGTCATATATCATGATGACACATCTTTACTATCTAAGTTTTTTATAATTTAATGAAACAATAGCCTAGTTGAGGATAAAATCAATAAAATAAATAGAAAAAAGAAATGATAGTATGGTGGTGATATGAAGAAGATATGCAGAGGAAGTGTAGGAGCAGGGATTTTAGATAAAATAGTCTGGGAAGGTTGAGGATTTAGGAGTTGAACTGCAAATTGAAAGACAACAAATAGCCCAAGCCTGGTAGCATATGCCTGTAACCCTAGCACATCAGGAGGCTGAGGCAGGAGGATCTTGAATTCAAACCCACCCTCAGTAACTTAGAGAGGCCCTAAGCAACTCAGCAAAATCCTCTCTCTAATAAAAATGTAGAAAAGGGCTAGGAATGTGGCTCAGTGGTTAAGTGCCCCTGGATTCAATCCCTGATACAAAAAAAAATGGAAGGAAGAAAGGAAGGAAGGAGGGAGCGAGGGAGGGAGGGAAGGAAGGAAGGAAGGAAGAAGGAAGGAAGGAAGGAAGGAAGGAAGGAAGGAAGGAAGAAGGAAGGAAGGAAGGAAGGAAGGAAAGAAGGAAGGAAGGAAGGAAGGGCCCAGAAGAGTGTGAGGAAGAGCAGAGAGCAGAGCATGTACACAGCCTCCAACCACTTCTCAGACCCTCCCAGCCTGGAAGCACATGGCTTCAGGAATAATTGGCTCAAGGTGAGGAAGAAGAATCCTTGTGTGTGTGAGTGTGTGTGTGTGTGTGAGTGTGTCTGTGAGTGTGTGTGTGTGCATGTACGCCATGTGGAGGGGTATTCTTCAAGAAATACCTCTTGGGAAAGATAAAAGTTTTAAGGCGGATTTTTTTTTTTTTTTGTACCAGGGATGGAACTCAGGGGTACTTGAACACTGAGCCACATCCCCAGCCCTATTTTGTGTTTTTATTTAGAGACAGGGTCTCGCTGAGTTGCTTAGCACCTTGCCTTTGCTGAGGCTGGCTTTGAATTCGTGATTCTCCTATCTCAGCCTCCCACAGTGCTGGGAGACATTTTATTTTTAATATTCTTTGTGAAGCATCTTTACATATTTGTTGACTAAACAAATTGGAACTCAGCAGACCTGGTTGAGCCGGACATATAAAGCTTTGGGGCATCAGTATATTCCTGGTTATCAAACTTCAGGAAGGACTGAAATCATGTGGGTGTGTGCAAAGCCCCATGGAGGTACTAAAGGGTAAAGTGCAAAGGGCACGAGGTATAAATCTCAGGAAAGGAAAGGAGTGGGGCAGGAGAAAACCTGTATCCATCCATGGTGATTTTAAGAGCTCTGGCTACAAAGGGCAGTTGAGACCTGAAGTTGTGTAAACTGCCTACAATCTCTTACTTCCTGAGTTTGGTTTTATGATGGAAGATATCAGATGAGCTGCAGGGAACGATCCTGTAAGATGTATGCAAGAGGGGGCATCAAAGAAACTGTAGGATCTCAATTTCATGTTAAGGCGTTACCTGTGATCAAGGAATAATTGTTCTTTCCCGTTTTCAATAAAATAGGTGGAAACCGGAATTTTAATGATTTGGATGATATGAATTGTCCCCCAAATGCTTCTGGACCAGTTCAGAAATGTTCAGGTGAAATGATTAGATTATGGGAGCTGTGACCTAATTGGTCCCTCCTAGTTTGAATGGACTGTATGGTTACTATAGGCAGGTGGGGCATGGCTAGAGGAGGTGGGCCAATGGGGGTATGCCTTGGAAGCGGTTCATCTACCCTGGGGTCCTCTTGCCCCCACTGCTGCTTCATGGCCACCATGTGGTGAGCTGATTTCCTCTGCCACACCCTTTGGCCATAATGCTGTGCCTCACCTTGGCCCCACAGCAATGGAGCTGGCCATCTATGGACTGAGACCTCTGAAATTGTGGGTGTGCCCCAAATGTGTTCCATCCTCTAGGTTGTTTTTGTCAGATATTTTGGTCCCAGAGATGTAAAGCTGACTATCACAGACATTAAGTGTAGGGATCCAGTGGGAGTAGGCACAGCTAAGTGAGGATTTTCACTAGGAATTGATGTATCTTCTTTTAGAGGCAGCACTATTGAATTTTTAGAAGGGAAGAGGAATGGTTTTGCAAGAGTAAGCAAATAAAAATACAAGACATCTGGTTACATCTGAACTTCAGATAAGAGTAAAAAAAATGTTTTAGAAAATGTATATCTTGGGCAATCTTTGGAAGAAGGCATGACTGCTGAAGGGGGGCGTTTGGGGAGGAGAAAAGCCTTGATGTTATGAGGATCCAGGTGAATACAGGAGACAGGGGTTCCCGGAATGCTGAGTTTCTGGTGGCGAAAACATTCCTGCTGTTTTCTTGGGAATGTGTAGCTGTGGGAGATGAGAACAAAGCAGAGCAGAGTGCAGGGGATCAGAGATGAGAAAACAAGGGGCGGACATTTTACCTACAACTAATTGGAAGTCATAAGAGTAAATAATGTACGAGCAATACCAGAGCCTTCAGTGACTGAGAAGACAGAGTCATCAGGAAGTGGAATTCACAACTCCACAGGCAGGACTTCCTTATAATTTTTACTTTTATTTATGTCTGCAACAATCAGAACTTACCCCTTTCCTCTGTGCAGTGGGTGGTGGGCAGGGACAGGTACTGTGTTGGGGAGAAGGAGCTTGTCCTTTTCATTTCTTTCTGGGCACATGGATTTAAGGCACATGAGTGTTTCTCTGTGAACTTAGAACTGCATTTTCTAAGCTGATGGCCAAAATCAACACGGTTTAATCTGTCTTATTGAGGGCTGTCTCCAGGAAAGGCAAAGAATCTTCCTGAGTTCTACTCATTATCTGTATTGCATACTCCACTTTGCAAATGTGTAAATCGTTTTGGACTTCATTTAGTGTTTTAGTTCATATTAAAGAATAATGGAGTATAATTCCACATGCACAAATGCATTCTCTGCCTAAATAGGGTTCTAGGAACTTCTGCTTTTACCACCAACATTAGTTATGCCTCAGCTTTGTCCTTTTTTTTTTCCTATCAGTTATACTGCTTAGATCCAATTTGGAGCCCCATTCTGTCTGGTAGGAGACAACTTCTAACAATTCAGTAAAACTTGGTCAACCTTTTTCCCCAATATTCTTCCCCATTAGGGCTCTTGTTCTCCCACCAATAGTTCCTCTGATGTGCATAAGATGTTCTTTGTCACTTTTTCCCACATAGGGCTGAAGGTGGGCAGGGTATCATCTTCGCTACTTAAATACCCCAAATAAACTGGAAACTAATTCCCTTTACTTCAAAACGATCTCTCAAGGACAGTAGGGCACAAAGTCCCTTCTCATCAATATGGTTTTTACCTATCCTACAATTTCCCTTCATTTATTAGTTTTCCTCTCTGCCTGAAGGACCTATATTCAACCTCCTGGGGACAGTGGCTCACTCTGAACATGTATTCTGCCAAATTTCCCTGTCTTTGATCTAAGATTTGGCTTTGGCAAGCTAATTAGCCATTTCCTGGTACTGTAAAAATTAAAACAAAATGAAGAACAGCAATACACATCTATTTTATAACTATTTAAAATGAATGTTAATGTATGTACCTACAGATGGCACACACATACGTTTGTGTGTGTTTATGTGTGATGTCTTGGAGTGTTAAGATCAATGGATAAGACAACCTGCAGCGTGAAAGGGATCAGGGGTGGGGGTTTGGGCTGGGAAATTAAGGAAGTCTCTTTGCTAAGCTGAACCTTTATTGGAGACCTGAAATGCAAAGCATGTCATGCACAGATTGCAGGAAAAGCAGACCGGGAGGGAAACAGCACGCAGATTCACAGAGCGAAGTAAACAGGTCAGCAGGAAGGGGAGAGATTCAAGTTGGGATGGTGGGCAGGAGGGGACAGACCTTAAGTCATTGTGAAAACTCTGCAGTTCAGTGTGAAGGGTTTCAAACTAACCGATGCAAGGTGTTGAGTAAAGGAGTGACGTGGCCAGAGTCATCTTTTAAATGGGCCACTCTGGCAGTTTGGTGTGCGATTAACAGGCAGGATTGGCACCAGGGACCCATCAGTAGGGCATCCTAGCACACGCAGAGAGAGGATTCTGCTGTGAGCACACAGCTGCGGAGCAGAACCCCGGATCAGTCACTCTGGACAAGTGTGGAAGGTGGAGCTCCTAGCACTTGCATGGATCAGGAGTGGTGTGCCCAAGTTGTTGACAACAGTGTGACACCTTTCAGATGGGGACACTTTTATTAATGTTTACCTTAGACTAATGAGGCAGATTTCTCACACGTGAAGGCCACAAATGTCATTAATGTCCAGGCAGAAGAATGTTGGCAGCTGTAATGAAGATTAGGGAGTGTTTGTTAAAGTCTTTGAGAGGCTATGTGTTAATAATATTATCAGAGCAGTTTGATTTATTTCCTTGAGGGCAGCACAACAGCTATGTTTCTTGTAGCCACTCTCTATACAAACAGACTTTTTGGATGGCATGCTTAAACCTCTTTCCAACATCAAATTTCACAGTGATTTTATCCTTTGAATTGCCAGGATTAAAATGATCGCAGCCAGCTTTAGAAATCCTACTACACAGTAAAGAACACCTTACTCCTCTTTAACAAGATATGCAACACTGCAGAAGAAATCTAATTACTATAATGAGATTTAAATTTTTCTGTTGGTGTGTTCCTTTGGGGGCATCTTATATACCAAAAGTCTATTTAAAACGTACATACCTATATACACCCTTTCTATAATTATACAAATGTTCATATATTTAGGTAGATACAGAGATTTTTCTGTTAATCATGATCAAATTTTAAATGTAGTACTTTTATAGGTCTAGATTGTGATGACTTGACATATGTATTTTGTCTAATATTTACCACAGTCAGATTAATGGACACATCAGTCACCACACATAGATGCCATTGTGGGTATTATACATGTGCACATGTTGAGATACTCGCTTGGCAAATTTCGAGCATGCAACCCAGTATAACTTACCACAGTCACCATGTCATGTACTAGATCTGCAGATGTCCCTCATCTTGTCACTGCATAGCCTCAAAATCAACTCCTCTTCTACATTTCCTGCGCCACCACAGTCTCTGGAAACCACCATTCTATTTTCTGCTTAGATTCCACATAAACTGAGATGATACAATTTTTGACTCAAAGACACAATCATTGTGTAGCTTCTATTTTAGGTCACCTAAGTTATTTTTGTACATTATCTCTGTATGTGACCATGGTAAGAGACAGCTTTGTGGAGAAAAGAGACATTTTTAGACTATGTGAATATTCTGTCAGATGATGAAACTGGCACTTGGTTTTGATATGACTTGCAGTTAAATAATGAGGCTAGGATGAATTTTTTCCCCTGATTTCAAAGTCTATTTCTATCAGATGTTTTTCTACCTAACTTAAATTAAATATATATAGATAGCATGTAGTTACTTCATCCTGACTCCAAATAATGTGCGTGTGCACACACATACACACAAATATGTATTTATAGCCATGTTTATAACAGAAGACAGGATCCTGAAGACACTCTTGAGGCTTCTGCTGAGTCAGAAACCCTACTACCAAGCGGTGCTGATGAATAATGAAGATCTAGGAAGGCTGGAGGCCATCCCTTTCTTCACTGCTTCAATAAGCCTGCCCTGTGCCATGCTGTGTGACAGAACTCAAGGGGCTGACCCAGTGAAAACCATGAGGAGACAGGAAACAGAACCCATGAAGTTTGGTAATGGAAAGAGGCATGGCGGAGGAAGTAGAAGATGGATTACCCTGTCTCATCTAAAGAAGGTAGAATGACAATAACATTGGGGAGGAAGTGTTAAGAATGTTTAAATTAGCAACATATCGGCTTCCTGTTGTAAAATATTTCAATTACTGAGAAAAGTATGAGACACTTTGGTTTGTGAAATCATTTTGTAATGTATACAACCAAATGGGAGCTGGAGAAAATTCTTTTTTTTTGTTTTTGTTTTTGTTTTTGTTACTGGGGATTGAACTCAGGGGTACTCGACCACTGAGCCACATCCCCAGCCCTAGTTTTGTGTTTTATGTAGAGACAGGGTTTCACTGAGTTGCTTAGCACCTCACCATTGCTGAAACTGGCTTTGAACTCGTGATTCTCCTGTCTCAGCCTCCCAAAGTGCTGGGATTACAGGTTTGAGCCACCGCGCCCGGATGAGAAAATTCTGATGTTCTTTTTCTAGGTTTAACACCAACAACATGGTGAGACACAAAGAAGAGGCTGACTCTCACATGCGGTGGGTCTTACATATCACTCTCCAAGGGAGTGCCATGCTTGGGGACAGACATGATAAAATAACTTTTTAGAATTTGTTCCTTTTATATTATTGTGTTTCATTTTTCTTATAGACTTTATTGTTTTAAAAGCAGTTTTAGATTCACAGGAAAACAGAGCAGAGAGTTCAGAGATTCCCCATGCACACTTTGACCCCATAAGTGGCCTGCCCCAAGAAGAAACCGCGCACCAGAGCATCCCATTTGTGACAATTGAAAAACCTACATTATCACCTACAGTCCATAGTTAAAATTAGGATTCTCTCTTGATGTGGCACATTCTATGGAATTGTTTTTCATTCGTTTTAATATAAAACTCCTGCATGTACCACAATTGAAAGATCATTTGGCTGAGACCTGAGGTCAAGGGTTTAGCCTCCTCAACTGTCCCCTCTCCCCAAAGTGATCCATTGCATGTGGAAACCTTTGACTGATGACCTGGTTTACAAAGGCTCTTGCAGGAGAAAGAACTGGGGTGGGCATCTAAGGCACCCAGATAGCCCCGTGACTGAGTAACCCAAGCTTCCATGTTTTCTTCTCCTCACCTCCAGAACAGAAACCATACCCAAACCTCACAGACGTCTGGGAAGACTTTAAGCAGGGTCACATACATGCAATGTTCATCCTGAAACCTAGCACACCTGGCACAGGAGGAGCTTGGTGAATGTCAGGTCTCCCTGAGCTTTCTCAAGCTTGTTTTGCCAGAGACTGATGTGATCAAGGCAGCGTGTCCTTCTCCATTGAGCAATGGTAAAAGCACATGGAAGATCTACATGGACCAGATTAAGAGATGCAGAAATGAGCAACACATTTAGCACTAACTTTATTATTACTGACAGCTACCATGAAGTACTCCAAAAAGCAGACTCAGAGACAAACTCACTTTTGCAGGTGGTAGATCTGCTGATGAAATTTTAGTAATTTTCTAAAAAGGATCAGAGAGCTGAAATTAGCATTATTATCATTTAGAGAAAATTATCCACTTCAAATTGATTTCTACATTTAGAATTTTGTCCCTCCTTGGGTTACTTCCATGTGACCTTGATCTGAATGGGAAAACACAGAAGACAAAATGTCTCTATTTGTCTCATACATATCAGGATTATAAGAGGTTAGGGCACAAGAACACTTTTCTGAAAATTCATGCCTATGAATTTGGAATCCAAAAGTTTATGCCCATATTTGGACTGTTATTTTATCTGCCCAAATAATTGATGGAATAATTTTGAATAATATCCCACTTTTTGATTTATTTTCTTATTTTTCCACTTATTAAAATAATCTATTTTCTGCTTTCCTATCCACTTTGCATGAATATAACAAGATCAAAGATTTAGTGATTATGAACAACATTTACATTCATGACTGCAATGTAGTGCATATCTTCTCATTATCCTTTTTATAGATTTGCTGGATTATACAATAAATTATTTTACTTGGTCTTCAGTTAATTCTATTAGAAGCTAAGATTGTAACTTACAAGCAGTGAATTAATGTTGGACTACTTTGTTGTCATTTTAGCTTACCATAAATAATCATCTCTGTATTATTTAAATGTTTGACTTCTCATAAAAGATTAATGCAGAATTAGTGATAAAATGGAATTTCCATCAAATGCAAAATCTTATAAAAATTAATGCTTCCCAAGATGTGATATGAGAATCCCAAAGGCGCTTCTGATTTAAATCTGTTCACTCTCACCATGAAACTTACATATCCTCATCAAACACACACATGAGGTGCACAGACACATTTTGTGTGAGAAGCAGAAAATGTGAGGCAATGTCTTAATCAAGTGTAATAAACTGTTTATGATAATGCATTCCTACTCTGCTTCTGTGAACATGAATAATGGGAATATTGAACCTGCATGAGTCCAGACCCATGTCTGATGGTAAAACAACCTTACAATTCAGTAGGTCTTCTCAGAGACCTATTGTGTATAACTTTACATGAAATAAGCTGACTTAGCAATAAATAAAATACAATAAAATCAATAATAATGTGATAAAACAGTGAAAAGTTAAAGCAAAATGTACTATTTTCAGACTTCTTAGCTTAGAAATGATCTAATCAAGAGGCCTGCATTAATGTGTTCTTCCATGTAAGTTATAAATTATACATGATAAGCTATAACATTAAAACATTACCTATTTAACAATACAGATCTTTCACCTGTTACATAAAAATGTGAAAGCTTCCTATCTATCTAATGGGTCTGACTTTGTTCCTATGTCACATGCAAGCATCAAGTTAAGGTTGAAAGCATTTAAATATTCTCAATTCTAATTTCCTTTTTGTCCCTTAGGTAAGGAAACATCCACTTGCTCACACACTGTGTATTTTTAGCATCAACCAACACTTTCTCTTTGTTCTTTATATTGTAATAAAGTTCTGTACCAAGATATTCTTGTCCTTTAAAAGTATACTATAAATACCTCTAAAAGCAGAAGATGTCATGTGTTTCACATTTTCCCTCTAGTTTTAGGCATCCTAGTCATCATCAAGTGTAGTCCTATAATATCATCGCTTCCGTACAACGTGTTCAGAAATTATTGACTCTTTTCCTGTAAGTTCATCTGGCTCATCCATAAAGAGATGAATTCTGTTCGTGCTTTCTGCACCAACCATTGTAATCTGCTGAGAATGCTCTGGGGCGTGTTCCACCACCTTATGCTGCTGTGCTTATACTCAGACTGCCATATGTGGTGCCACCCCAGCAAGCCGCAGGGTTCAGTCACAGGGTTCTGCAGACATTTTTCCTCCCCTAACAGCCCCCACACTTATGCATCTTTGCCATCAGTGCTATTTATTTAGTATAATTAAGAAGGGTTTTTTGTGCATATGTTAAGAATGTCACATACAGAGTTGTTTCCATGCATATCAATATTCACAGTATTATAACCTCAAATGGAGCATTTTGTATTTTGTAACAATACCATCCATAAATCAGTTTGAAGATGAACCAAGTCCTTTTTGAAAAAGAAGGAAATTATTTTATAGCAGAGACCATCTACCACCTAAATGGCTCTTACCATTTCTTCTCCAGTAGATAGTGAATACATGTCTTAAAAAAGGAAGTATATACTCCATCCAGTCTACTGTGAAAATGTCTGCAGGATCTTGACCTATAACTTGTAATGTGAGATTACACTTTATAAAGTGACTAATACAATCTTGATATGATAATTTAAATTTATTTGACTTTATAATATCCATTCTGAGTTGTCATTACCTGATTTTCAGGTTAACATAAAACTTAGCAGAAACCTTATGGGAAAAGAATTAGAATTTCAGCTTCATCAGAATCTTGAGAAAATAATGAAGAATGCTTTGGGAATGTATTTGATTTGTGTTAAGTTTTGGATGTGAGGTGTTCCCCAAAAGCTCATGCGGAAGACAATGCAAGGCTCAGAGAAGAAATGATTGGGTTATGGGATTCTTAACCTAATCAGTGATTGGATCAGTGAATTGAATGGTAACTGAAAGCAGGCTGGTGGGTGGTGCAATGGGTGTGGTTTTGGGGTATATATTTTGTATCTGGACAGTGGAGTCTCTCTCTCTCTCTCTCTCTCTCTCTCTCTCTGCTTCTGATCATCATGTGAGCTTCTTCCCTCTGACACTCTTTCACCATGATGTCCTGCCTCACCTTGAGCCCCGAGGAATGGAGCCTGATGTTGATGGATTCATACCTCTGAAACTGTGAGAAATTGTTCTGGTCAGATCTTTTAGTCACAGCTATGAAACAGCTGACTAAAACAATTTGGATTTAGAAATATCAATAAGAAACCATGACTGTTGTAGGCTTAAAAGGGCTTCCAAATAGTTCCTAACCTCTAGAACCTGAGAGAAGTAGTTCATGGTAATCAAGTTAGTCCTACCTTATATGCAAAGGAGGTGACTAAGGGAAGTTGCCTGAGGACACACTGATCCTGCCTCAGCACAAGAGTCATGCATGCAGCACCTAGTAAAAGAGAGCCAGAGGTGGTTTGAGATTCAGACACTTGTGGAGGGGAGGCTGTGAAGACAGAGGCAGATCTTGGAGTGATGTTCTTTACCTCCAGTGCCAGTAGCCACCATCTGATGGAGGAGGCTAAGCACATATCCTAGCCTATCACTTCCAGAGGGAATGTGGCCCCGCTGGCACCTGGAGTTTGAACTTCTTACTTTCAGAACTATGAGAGAATCATTTTGTCTTGTTTTGTTTCAAGACAGTCATGGTGACTTGTTGCAGTAACTACCAAGAACTGTTACAGTGATACAGACTGCGTCTGTGTAAGTCCTCCCCAAGATCTCTCAAAGGTCCTCTTAGGAAAGTCATCCCTGCAACCAGGCATACACTTTCCAGGTACATAGGTCTGGATTTCCAACAGTGCCCTAAGAATGATCTGATCCTTTGACGAAGTAACTTCCAATTTCAAACTAAATTGAGGATACCACAGAATGCATGTGGGGTATTTACTAGTGAAGAAAAGCAGCAAGTGCCAAAAAACAATTAAAAATGATAGGAAAATGTCCAAACTAGAAACAAGAGCTAGCAAGAAGGAGTCTTGCTGGCCAGATATAGAACCATGTGAGCACCAAATTTAAGATGTCATAGATTATGAAAATATTGAAATAGATTAATATTTAAGACCATACCGATACTAGGCAAGGAGATGTAAAGACAGAATGGAAAGAAATCTCTCCCTTCAGACGGTTGCATGCACAGAAGCATGTGAGTGGGCAGGATGCCATTTTGCATGAGTAAAGGTGGGTTTGAGAAATAATCATCAGTGGATGAAAAATATAGGAAAAAACTTGATGAAGAGCAGCATATTTACATATTCTGAAAGTTTCTCCAAAGATTGCCTCATATTTGTAAAGGGAAAATTATCAATTCACTGAGCAATGATCAACTCCTTGACTGGCAACCAGAAGGGTGAATCTCCAAGGCCTCTGGATGGGATGTCGTGAGGGAAACACAGGGCTTCTATCTCAGGCCAGGAGCAATAGCCTAGAGCTACACAGGAGGCAGCATCTAACAAAACTGAATTGAATATTCTATAGAATACTCAGTCTTCAGGATGCCAGTGTCATGAAGGAAAAGAGCCTAAGAGCAGTTTGAAAAATGAACAATACAAAATTAATGTCTTTGCTCAGGCCATTCAGATTCCTCAGGGCAAAGCGCCTACCTAAAATCACACAGCAGTGTAAACTCAGAGACTTGTGGCCAAGATAGCCTTACTTGGAGTAGAGCTGTTGAAGCCATGAACTGAAATAATAATGCTGACACATTGCTGGAAGCTGAGTGTGGCCTAGCATAGGAGAAAGAGAGAGAGAGAGAGAGAGAGAGAGAGAGAGAGAGGCTGTGTCTCATGGGGATGCATAAGTTTCCGTGAGATTTTTATCCAAAATCCAACAAGTTGTCAAAATGAAAGGCAAGAGGTATTCTGTCCAATACTGGAGGAAGGAGTGAGAAAATAAAGATTTTAGATCATCCCTGCCAATTTTTCCAGGGAAAGACCTGGTCTCCTGGGGAAAGGACTTTTCCTGAATCCTATGCCACCAAGGGAAGGAATACCTTGACTCCTGTACCCTCTAACCTTCCTGTCATGCAAATAAAACAAAAGAATAAAAGGAAGGAAGGACGGAAAGAAGGAAGGAAGAAAGGAAAGAAGGAGAAATGGACACAGTTGTGAAGGTCATAGTGCAGGAACTGAGACCAACTCCTAGATTGGATTGCCCGTGATACTGTGGAGGGCCTCTCAGGTCTGTTTTGACACCACACCAGCAGGGCTCTGGTTTACAATAGTGGATTACCACTGATAGAGCTATAAAGAGACTTCATCTAGAAAGGAGTTCCTCAGGAAGTTCAAGGACAGCACAAAGGAAGAGGAAGAGACACTAGAGAAATTTGCACCCTCTTGGACTCTACAGCCAGAACCCAGTCTCACTCCAGCAGGCTAACATAAACTTCACACTAAAAGCACCCAATTATCTCCCCTTCTACTCACTGATATGTCACATTAACCTTTTGATAAAGAAAAAAAAATAGAATCTGAAAAGACAAAGCAAGCAACAGAACCAGCTCAAATGTGATGCAGATGTTGGAATTATCAGACCATGAAATGAAGAGGGCTATTGACATATCCTTAACCTCAGCCTTGATTTCCTTGGCTGCATACGGTTTACTGATGAGCCATTTAGAGGCATTCTTCAATTGAGTCTTTTTTTTTTTATACTTCTTGCATTTACTTCTCTTTCTCAGCTTGCTTATATGACTCATTTACCCTAGCTATTTTCCCGCTTTTTCCATTAGAGTTCTCATGAACGTAGATGCAAAAATACTCAACAAAAAATTAAAACATGAAATCCAACAATGTTCAGATATTAGGCATCACAATCCAGTCAGATATATTCCACATATTCAGGGCTGACTAATCATTTGTAAATCAACCAAAGCAATTTACCACATACACAAGAGAAAGAAAAAAATCATATGATTATCTCAATGGACAAAGGAAATTTTCTAGATTCCAGCACTCATTCATGGTAAATAATCTCAACAAACTGGAAATATAATGGAGCTTTCCCACCTTGATGAAGATATTTCTAAACCTGTACAGTGCACATTTTACTCATGGTGAGAAATTAGTTGTTTCCTCTCTATGGCTGGAGTAGCCTGGCACATTCTCTCAACATTCCACTCTATCACCATACTGGAAATCAGCTAGATCAATGAGTGTGGTAGTTGCTACCCTTGTCTAAGTAGAATATGCCTGCTTCTGGAACAGATAAGCAAATACACGTTGTAGCAAAGTTATAGGGGCATCAGATTCACACAAATATTCAATTCAATTTTTTGTATACAAGGAACAAATAGGTTCAAATTAGATTTACCTTTGACAGAACTTAACAAGAAGCAAACAAACAAGGTAAAGAAAAAATGGGAAAACAGGAGTCACTCCACTGAAAACACACAAGACAGACGTACAGATGACAGATGAGCATATTAAAAGATGTTCCACACATGCAGGAGGAAATTCCCACAGATGACCTTGGCAACCCACTTCTGCCTCCTTCCTCCTTTGTGACCCTTGGAATAACTGTAGAATGTGCTGGAAATCCAGCATTCTGAGATAGGGAAGAACTGATTGGATCAGGCTAGGCTTCAATCTCATGCCTCCTAGAACAGGATGTCCTTCAGTACTTTTTATCTCAGCAGTTCAGATTATGCAAGGGGGATAAAAGCTTGAGCAGGGTACTTGCAGGATTTCTCAGCCACCTTGGGACACAAGCATATACAGAAGAGGCATTTTCTGCCCTGAAGAGCTTCCCTGAGACTTGAGGGGGATGGCTGCTTCATCCTGCTTATTTGGAAGCAATAGAGTTGCTTTACAAGACTCATACAGTCATCTGTCTCACCAGACTCACACTTTGGTGCTTATGTTTGTACATAACCCTTACTAATTCTAGGAACATAAGCAGAAATTGATGAATTATTTGAAGGACTCTCTTGGGGGTGCATTCTACTTAACATCATATGTCATCAGGAAAATAAAAATTAAAGCAGGATACCAATATTCCCTATTAAAAATAGCCCACATTCAGAATATCGGATTCTGAGTCCAAATGTTAATAATAATAAGGTGGAGTAACAGGAGCTTCATTCATATTTGGTGGGAATGCATCCACTTTGGAAAAGAGTTGATGGTTTCTTGTGAAGTTAAACATACTCTTCTTGTACAACCCAGCTGCCACACTCCTTGGTATTTTCCCAAGGAGCTGAAAACAGGTTGATGCAAAGTCCTGCACAGGGAAGTTTATGGGAGCATTGCTCCTTACTGTCCACACTTGTAAGCTACCACGTGGTCCTTCTGTAGATGAGTGGATAAATAAACCCGGACAGATCAAGACAATGACTATTCTTCAGTGCTAACAGCAGAACTATCAAACTATGACATGCAAGGGAGGAAACCTAAACACATATGACTAAGTGAGAGAAGCTAATCTAAAAAGATCCTAACATGATTCTAAGACACACAGAATTTGGACAAGGCAACACTGTCAAGATCAGTGTTTCCACAGTCTGGGGTGACCAAGTTCTGAACAGGTAGTGACCCTACTCTCCACAATGCTATAATGCTATAATGGTGGCCACTGGCAACTTACATTTGTTAAAACCCATCGAATGTATAGAACCAAGAATGAACTCTAATGGAGCTGTAGTCTTCGGGTGATGATGATGCATCAGTATTGGTCGATCAGTCTTAACAAATGATCCCGTCTGGTAAGGGAGGCCAGGGTCTTGCCAGACAGGAGGTGTATGGGACTCATCTGTACCTTCTGTTCCACTTTCAAGTGAACCTAATGACTCTATGAAAGAACACCTATTAAAAGCAATAAATACCAGCAAACACTAATAATATTTGACAAGACCAAATAGAGATTCAATCCTGAAGGATATGTTTTTATATGTTAACACCAATATAAGAATCTTACTTACCCAGTAAAAATATTCTTCAATGTTTTCTTGTAGAAAGTTTAAGTTTTGTTTGTATGTCTAGCATCCTTCTCAAATTAATATGTGTGCATACTTTATCAAATTGAAAAAGTTACTTTCTGGTTTGTAAGAGATTTCAATTATGAATGAACACTAAGTGTTGTCAAAAGATTTTCAATATCTATGAGAATAGTTGTATGGATTTTCTTATTGCATTACTTTACTTTTGAACCTTAAGCCAAACTTCAATCTTGCTCTGTACCTATGTAGTCATTATATATTAACTTCCATAAATTACTCATGTGAATCACATTCCTAGGTTATTTATTTCCCATGAATTACTGGAGTTCAAAAATGACTAATTTAAAGCATTTTACCATTTTCCACTGAAATGCCATGTTATCTTTGTTCAAAAACAAACAAACAATAACAACAAAAACTGACAAATATATACTGTTGGTCTACTCTAAAACTTGCTGCTCTGTTATTATGTATGAGGAATTTGTCTATCCATGTATCAAATCCACATGACATATTATTATGAATATATTCTGAGACTTGCAATCATAAGGTGAAAGCCAACCAGCTTTCTTCTTCCCAAGATTGTTTTGACCACTCTACTGCATATTTTCATATAAAAAGTGTAATTATCAAATGAGCACACAAACATTATCCTCTAACTCTGGTATTAGAAAAAATACAAATGTGTTTGATATTTTATGTGTAGGATTACCATTGTGAAACAATATCAAGGTTCCCAGTTTGTAAACTGAGTGTGCTACTCCATTTAGCTAGGTCTTCCTTAGTCTTAGAAAGTCTAAAAAGTGTATTTTGTTATAATTATATAACAAATATAATTTATATAATTTATATGCTATATGTTATATTTGTATTTAAGAATCTCACATTTTGATGCTATTTTAAATATAACACATTAAATTTGAATTTCTCCACTGTTCACTACTGGTGAATAGAAATGCAATTAATTGCTGATATAGCTAACTTGCATTCTTTATTCTTGAATTAATTTATTATGTCTAAGTTTTTTGTTGTAAAGTTCACAGAACTTAACATAAGCAGGCATTGTGTCTGTAGAAAAAGATGGTGTTTTCATTATCTTTCAACATTTATGTCTCCAATCTTTTTTCATATTTCATTAAGTAGGACACACAAAGGTTGCACAGAGGTGGAGAAAGTAGGAGCACTTGTTCTGTGCCACTCAAGTGAATGTTTCTTTAGCTACTCAGCTGCAATGGGTGTTATAACAGGAAAGCCTCCTGAACCTTTGACCTGTGAGAGTATCTGATATTACCTTTGAAAATGCTTAGAACTGATCTATTCGGCAAGGTAAGTGAAATCATTTTACGCAAAGGAGAGAATAGAAAAATATGCACATGGACATTAGATACATTTAAAGAGTTAGGCTGGGAATTATAAAAGGGTTGTTGGGATAAAGAAACTCTGCATGTAAGCATAACTTTCTATTCACCGACAGATCTATGTCCACTCTGTGAAGTGTTGATCAGGGCTTGCCTTCTGTGTTCGTTACTCCTTTGTCTGAGTGTAGCACCATCTCTAATTCTCTTATTTTAAAAATATGGCTAGATAATTCTAAAGATATGTTTCATTATCAAAAAATATCAGGGTTTCAACAGGAATTGAATTGAATCTATCAAAATTAAGACATGCTTAAATTGTTTGTAAAAATCACTAAAAAAGTACATATAGAGCTAAGTTTACAGGGTAAGGAAAGATGATAAAATGCTAAAAAATCCAAAATTTGCCCAGTCCAAAGAAATAGGAATAAATTTGAAAGAATCCACAATCAGTGTATGAATCATAGTGAACCTTATACATTGAAGTGCCTCAAAAGTCTCTGCAACACACTGCACACTTTGATTATATATGTTTGCATTTGTGTGTGTATATAATTAAGTTAAGCGCTCTGTACTGTGTATACAGAGTACCATTTTCTTCTTCACAGTAGCCAATTTACAAGTCGAAAGCCTGTACTGTGATATCTTTATAACTTTAACTATAAAATGGATGCTATTTAGATACATTCGATAAGAACTTGCATGGTTAGTGAAAAATTGAGTCCTAAAATAATAACAGTGGTTTCCTGTTGAAGGAAGTAATTAAAATTTAACTTGCAAAGCATATAATTTGTGTGAGTCCATAGATCTTTAGTAGTTGATTAAAAGTCTAATCATTTTTCTATGGATTTAATTTTGAAATAAATGTAACAAGTTAAATACTGGGAAATATTTTGTACACTGTTATGACCTTAAGATCTGTTTCATAAATTGAAGGCTCCAGAGAATGAAAACTTTGTGGAGAGAGGAGTGCAATACACATTGTGGTGGAGATTTCATTTGTTTCTTTTTTCAAGGAAGTAGTACATCAAACATTAAATGAGGAATTTTATTTTTGCGTGTGTGTGTGTGTGTGTGTGTGTGTGTGTGCACGCGCGTGCACGTGTTTTGCTGGTCATTGAGCCCAGGGGTGCTCTACCAATGAGATGTATCCCAGCCCATTTTATTTTTTATTTTGTTTTGAGATAGAGTTTTGCTAGGTTGCTGAGGATGACCTTTAACTTGGGATCCTCCTGCTTGGCCTCTCAAGTTGCTGATACCACAAGCCGTATTTCACTACATCCAGCATTTTATCTCTTCATTCAAACAGAAGTTTCCCTGGACATTGTATTAAAATGAATTTTCACCTTAATTTTCCTTGAAAGATTAGGAATATATTTCCCAAAATTTATGTGCAGGCAATAATTAAAACAATATACACTATTCTCAAATGTATTTGTTAGTTCATTTTTAGGCTTATGTAGAAATTATTTCAGAGAAAATATATTTCTCCTAATACATTGAAAGTCTTGACATTGTGTTAAGTCCAATTAAGACTCTTAACATAGCAGAAACAGAAAATATTTGTGATATTTACTTTGCACACATATAGTTAAGGATTTCTTGGTGACCTACAAAACACATATTTAATATTTTTTTTCTATTCCCTCTCAGTTAAGAATGCCATTGACATTGCTGTATACACTTCTGAATCAGAGTCAGTGTGTATGATGTCTATTCTCCATTCTTAGGAGATCCTTCCTGGTGATGTCTACATATTGACACTACTGCAGATCCTTATTTCTGCATGCAGGACGTATTCTAGTTTGAACAGTGTTCTACAGAAGCCTAGGTTTATGGGTTCCAAAAATGGTGTTCATGCCTTTAGGAGCAGTCAAAATGCAAAGAACTGCACAATTGGCTCTGTTTAATTTGATAAATGGTAAAATGCTCCAAGAAATAAATAGAATTGTGGAAATATATGTATTCATTTATATACTACATATAAATAAATTTATAAGTATTTATTTACAGGATGTCTATACAGAAAATATGTATACGGTAACAATTGCATTTGCAAGTGTGTGAATTTGTTATGTTTGTTCTTTTTACTTTTTTGAGAATTCTTTTTCATACAAAAATTTATTTATAATGCTGATGATCTCTCAGATATTAATAATAATATGAAAGAATTTGAAACACTGATTTGATTCATGAATAGCTATCACATTCATAAAAATGATACACTAAACATAATCTTGTGATTCAACACAGAGAGGAATAAAGAATTTTAAATGATTAGTATCAGTATTGACAAAGTCATCTACATTATCTGTGACTCTTTTCTTAATAGTACATCTTAGTAGAAATTCCACATATCATTCTTTTTTCTTATGCATAGGGCAATAGATCAGGAAGCCATTTATGGATACTATTTCTATTATATAGCTAAATATAAATGAAACATTGTATTCTCTTGTTTATAAAGAGAGTCAGAATTCCCTTCCTTTTCTTTCCCACAAGTTAAATATGCAGATAACCCTTAGTTCATAACAGATGTAGGAATGGTTTAAAGTCCACTGAGAAATCTCTTTAGGATTAAAACACACTAGAAATACAGGGATTGATGTATATGAGATTCCTTGTATAAAGCCACAACTTTCCATGAAAATGCAGATTTAATTAAAATACGGCTACTACTATTATGACTAATAAACATAGAGACAAGGATTTAGTTTATAATGAATTAAACCTGACAACATGGGAAATCTCCATGTATAATGCTCCTTTTTATTTTCAACTACAAATCACTATACAGAAATTAAATTAATATGTAATATTGAAGAAGTTTGTGTGTGTGTGTAGTATAGAAAAATACACAGATATGTTAGTGTAAGTTATAATTCCCTTAATATAATTTGAGAAGTGACTAAGAATACTTAATCTTTGTCTTGGACTGCAGCAGAGTGAAACTATTATGACAACCTGGTCGGAGGGAATGGACAGAACGGAATATTACCAGGTGAGAAAACAGTTGGAAATCACAGAGAGAATCTGAAGCGTGGAGTGTGGACTTGGTGTGGGGAACTTCTCCTTCTGGGAGTCAGGTATAGGCATATGCATTAGGGGCAGAGGTGATAAAAAGAGGAGGGAGAAGAATATTTTTCTTTTTCTTTTCTTTTCACCTTTCTTTTTATTTTTAAATTTGTTTTTTATGATCCAGGTGCAGGATTAATCTAGGTTCTATGATGAATTAGGAAAAAACAAAAAGATAACAAAAGTGTTTCAGGAATTAAGGGGCATATAATAGAAGACATGGTTATTCAAGACCAGAACAGAATAGACTGAGGCTGGGACCTCAAGCTCTTGGCAGGTAGGAACTGTCACATAATCACATTTCATAGCTCAAGAATTGGCATGCAGAAGGGACCCAAAGCATGACCACCATTTTAAAATGTAGATGAATTTAGGACAAGAGTAGGCAGGCCAAGGCCTAGAAAAGAAATAACAGAAAAGAGAATATTTTTGCTCAATTAGAAAAAACAAAATCAGCTACTAACAATCTATAAGAGATATTTAAGTGAGAAATGCAATGTGTTGGATGAAATGCTTTTAAAAAATCTGGAAAATAAAATATTTTATTTCATAAAAATGTAAATTGAATAAAATAAAAATAGAAGTATTTACAAAACTGGCTACTGACCATGGGACTTCTTCCCCTCCACAGCCATCAACTGACTCAACATGGAGACATTCCACATGGCCTGCTCTTGTCTGAATATGTGATAAGTGTTTCTGTCTGTGCAGCTTTTACGTGGCTTTCACACACCCTTCCCAAATGTTTCCGTAGTAGAAGTGAAAGACTGGAGCCAGTTTTCTGGTTTGAGGGAAAAGTAGCATTACCACAGTACACCAGGCCTGTGGCAACCTTGGCCTCACTGCATAGCTTGGCTGCAGGGTCCCTCAGGGGGCTGCATGAAGATGCCATTATCACTTGAAACTCACAAGCAAGACTCAAGCCTAAGAGAGTCCTCCACAGTGATTTCCAGAATTGCCACCTGTTCCTAAAATGAATATGTATTGCTGTTAAAATAGAAGATGTTTTCAGTATGCTCCACTAAACTTTCTATTCAGCCATTAATGACCAGATAGTGTTTATCATTTTAGGAAGGGCTTTCTAATTTTCTTTATTGCACAATTTTATATGAAACTTCACATCCTAAGAATCATCTCTTATGCTGTAATTTATATGTGGTCTGTGTTCTTGGAGCCTAAAACTCATGTGTAAACATCTTCATGTTTCCCATAGGATACAGACAGGAGCCACCCTTAAATGCTTATTCAATTGAAATTAAAACTGTTACTCTGGGATGTTCTATGACATTGGGCATGTGTGTGTGCGAGCGCGTGCACGTATGTGTATTTTGAGGTCATAGGGACAACTCTTGGTTATGTCCTAATTTTTCTAAATTCACAAAAGAGGGGACCATTTGTACTTCGTCTCCTTCCCAAATCTCTGAGAGCTACTTCACACCACAGCCTTCCACAAAGAACCAGATGTTGCAAAGCAATTCTCTAGTGTGATGTGGATTTATGGGAGATTTGAGAGAGGGTGGACTGCTGAAATAAAAATATGAAACTCTGGAAGTCTTGTGTGCAGGTGTGCCTGCAGACGCACTGGACAGCTCCGTATTATTCTCACATTCAAGTCTCTTGACTGGGGCATGGTGCCATGTTGAATAATATCAACCCAGGACCTTCTACTTCAAAATGTGCAGGCCATTGTAAAACTAAACAATAAAAACTGTTGTGCAATAGTTTTAAAGCTGGTGAAATGTTGACCTTGGAAATACTGCTGAGATCAGGGAAATCTATAATTGAGTGAGTGTAGGTCAAGCTTTAGTGGCCTAAGTAGAGGCTTAACTCACTCAGCTTTGCAAGAAATTAAAAATATCATCTAATTTCTTTTTGATGCCTGCCCTACTGTTTTCCTCCTATCTTATTTTTTTATCACACTATCATGTTGTAAAAAAGAAATAGTTCGAACAATTGGGATTATAAGGTTTTTAAAAGGGCACATAGCCCTAGATTCCCACTACTTCATCAAATATAAGAATCCAATCATAAGAGCTTGAGGATATTTTTGATGAAATAAAATGTGCAGACATAGTCAAGGGTCCTTTTGCTCCCATCCCCAACTTCCCTCCTGTTCTTCTTTCCCTAAAGAAAATCCCTGCTTTTAATCACTGCCTTTTGATTCACTTGTTAAATGTCTCTAAAATTTCCTAAAAGCTTACTTCTGGTATAACATATTATACCCTAAATATCCTCAAACATCTTGCTCTTTCCATTATGTAATTTTAAATACGTGTTCATGCAGTGCACAGGTCCCAGGTTATTTTGTCACACTGCTGCAGGCCTGTCGATCATTGCCCACTAATCCAGCGATACCTCTTCTGAGACTGACGGGAATTTATGTGGTTTGTAAATTTCCATTCCCCTCGACACGTAGGCTTTGTTTTTGTCAGAATTTTCTATTTGTCTTTCAGTCTCATTGGTCTGGAATAATATCTTACTGTCGTTTCTCGTTTTGCCAAATATGTTTGCCTTTTCATCTTTACAAATATTTATTTTGTCATTCCATTCTCCCTTCTCTGAATTACCTGTCCATACACCTTGTATATTTTTTCTATGGTGGAGTGTGATTGGTTATGTAATTGTCTTACTTAGTTGGCTTTTCTTTAACATTATGAATACAAGTCACTGATTGGTTCCATGTAATACAAATTTGTATTTGTATAATTTTGTATTTTATATATTTGTAAAATCATAGAATATATCTTATTGAATAA
The DNA here is from genome assembly GCA_028644305.1 of Xerus rutilus. Classification (NCBI taxonomy): domain Eukaryota; kingdom Metazoa; phylum Chordata; class Mammalia; order Rodentia; family Sciuridae; genus Xerus; species Xerus rutilus. The sequence goes on from CM053404.1 coordinate 136,875,679, forward strand.
ATTTTTAAATTTTAATATTAAATTTATTGATCATATGTTTAATTATTTCTACTCTAGGGTTTCCTACTATGTTCTGAGTCATTAAGATTTTTCTTACTACATTTATTTCTAAAAGTTTTAACAATTATCTACCTATAGTTAACATTTATAATGCCATGATAAAGGAAATCGGTTTTTCTTCACTTGTTTATAGATAATACCACCATTCCCAACTCACTTGCAATGCCATCTGAGTTTTCCATAGTTCTTTTATGCAAATCTATTCTGAGTCTCCCTTCTTGTTCCATGGGCCCATTTTAATTTCTGTGTAAATACCACATACTCTTGGTGTTCATGATTTTCATCTTATTATTCATTTTCAAATTTATTCAAATTATTTTAGTTCTTTTCATATAGCAGTACAAATTCTGAAATTTATTTTAAAGAATACTTTTGGGATTTAACACACCACATACATAGATTAGCTTTGAAATAAGTAATACTTTAGGGTATTTGCAAGCCTATATTCCCTACTTCCATATCTTCTCTTGTGTCCCTTAGTAATGTTTAATATTCATTCCATCAATTCCTGCACATATTGTCAGTGTGCTTTGTTCTATATTTGGTTATTATGTTCAGTAAATGTTTTCTTCCCTATTATATATCTTTATTGAGTGTGTGATTATGTATGTAAACATATGTTTACAGATGAAATAAATCAATTAAATTTTGTTTAACTCTAATATATTCTCTAGTACATGAGTTTAAACAAGCACATTTTTTGCAAACAATCTCATATTTTAGCTCTTTTAAGGTTATTTTTGCTATTAACATAAGTGTGCTTGCTTTTTCCTGCTGTTTTGCTACATTGGTTAAAATTTCTAGGTGGATGTTGAATAAAACTTTGATAAAGTATCCTTATTTAAACAAATACAAAGAATTTCTATTAAAAAGCTTCTGAAGTTAAAATGTTAGTCATGAGGTTTGTTTAGTTTCAAAACATGTCTTTTATCAGATTAAAATTTCAATATTTTTCCATATTCTTAATATTAAAAAATGTTAATCTTAAGTAAAAGTTAAATTTGGCAATTATTTAATTAGATGTTTTACTAAATATTAAATACATTTACTAATTTGAATTCATCTTTGCATTCCCAGAAAAACAATCTCTTTACTATTTGTTTTCTCTATATTGTAAGATTAAATTTAAGTTGCTAATATTTTATTTAAGCTTTTATAAGGGAGATTGGTCTAAAATTTTATTTGTAGGTTTTATAAACATGAGAGTAAACCATCTATGCCTTATGTCTTTTAATGAGAAAAATAATATTGATTAGAAACTGAAACATAACTAATCATATAATGCATTTGGTCTATTATATTTTCTTAACAACTATTTCACTTAAGAATTTTAAATGCGTAGTTAAAATCAATCATGTTTCAATCTAATTATTTCCTAACATTACTAATTCATTTATAATTATATTTACATCCTTCAGCTGAGGTAGTTGCTTATATTTTCAATCGTACTAAGGTTTACATCTTTTGTTAAAAATTAAAATGAAAATTTTTGTCTTATGATTAATTACTACTTTGGAGTTACCATTTTTTCTTCTAAAATTATGATTTTTTTTAACTTTAAATGCTTAGTTTGTTCATTTTCAATGCTTTTGTATTTAGGTGCAAGCACTTAAAGTAAAAATGACTTCAAATCATTGTTGTGTGTAATAGGCTTTTGATACATTTGTTATTCATAATTTGTGCTGAGATTTTCTCTCTTGTCAAAATTTTATTTTGGATTCCTTTTTTGAGTTTCTACTCTTATGTTTCTAGTACATCAGTAGTTTTACTGTTTTTGTTTGTTGGTTTTAATATTTCTGTATCCATGTTCTATAAGATGTAAAATCTTGGTTTGTTAAAAATTCATTTATGACTCTACATAATCAATTTTCTTTTATATGAAAATTAATTATATATGTATATAACTATATAATTGATATACATATATATAATTATACATGTTTTGATATATATCTACTAGGTCAAATGCACTAGATATTTTTCCTCTTTTTCATTTCTTTATCAATATTTGTCTCTCTAATCTACCATATTCTTCCATCTTTCATCAGTGTGTTTAAATATTTAAATATCACAACTTGAAGTCATGAATCACTGTCTTTAAGCTTTTATAAAATTTGGGGGGAAAACCATAATATTTACCATGTATCTATTTTAAAGTAAATAGTACTGTTAAATACATTCATATTGCTAAAGTGATCTTCAGAAAGCTCTCATTTTGCAATTCTAAAAACCTTATGTCCGCTGAATAGCAACTCTGTTGTTCATTTTCCCCAAGCCCTTGGAAACCACCTATCTATTTTCCATTTCTATGAATTTGATTACTTGAGATGTCTCACATAAATGAAATCATGCAGTGTCTTTTTATGACTGGCTTACTTCATTTAGCATAATGTCCTCGAGGTCCATTCAGGTTGTAGCACGTAACAGGATTTCCTTGCTTTCTAAGGCTGAAACATATTCTGCTGTATGTAAATGCCACATTTTTTTAATTCACTCATCCATCCATGGACACTTAGGTTACTTCCACCTCTTGGCTGTTGCTAATAGTGCTGGTACTGCCTGCATGATTTTTACTGCTTCTATTAGTATAATGTTCTTCATGTACCTTGTAATTATTGAAACTATCATATTAATGCTTGATATCCTTGAGCATGACTACCACCTCCCTAAATGTTATCTTTTTTCATCTTCAGTGTTACACACAGTTACTTGCAGTAAACAGCTCTACTTGTTTGTGTCTTCTAAAGAATTATCAGGCAGATCATTCCAGCTTCTCTGTCATTCTTTCCTTTTGCTTCTTCTGCAATTGCAATTGGGGATCTATTGGAAATTTTCATCCTATTTGTTTCTAATGGTTCCTAATATTCTTATTTTTTTTAACTTTCTGTGTGCTGCATTAAATATAAATTCCTCAGTTTTTTGTTTAAAATGTTTTTATCACTGCTTTATAGCTATACATAATAATGGGTTTCATTTTGACAAAATCACCCATATGGAATGTAATTTGCTCTAATTCAGTCCCGAGGACTTCGTTGTTACCTCCTCTCCTCCCTCCCTCTGTTCCCCGTCCTCTACTCTACTGGTCTTCTCTCTATTTAGTTCTTTTTGTATTGACACTTTATAGATAGATATACATAGTTCACTGTCGTGTACCATATATGTAGAAAGCATAATAGTTCAATTTCATTCCTCTCCTTTCCCATCCCTCCTCTCTTTCTATCTTCTGTGCTAACCTGATCTCCTTTCTGTTTTCATGAGATTCTCCTGCTTTGTTTTGCCCTTATTTTGTTCTAGTTTCTGCATATAAGAAAAGAAAATGCCACCCTTGCCTTTCTGGGTCTAGTTGATTTCACTTAGCACGATATTCTCCATTTCCATCCATTTACCTACAAATACCATCATCTCATTTTTTCTCGATGGTTGAGTAGAACTCCACTGTGTATTTATATATACCACATTTTCTTTACCCATTCATCTGGTGGCAGGCAACTGGGTGGATGCCATAACTTAGCTATTGTGTTTCCACTGCTATTAACATTGGTATTCATTTATTACTAGAGTATGCATATTTTAGTTCTTCTCGATATATACTAAGAAGTGAGATGGCTGGGTGCCATTTGCATTCTTTGAGAAATCTCCATATTTCTTTCCAACATGGTTGTGCTAATTTGCAGTTCCACTAATAATGTGTGAGTGTAGCATTTTCCCTACTTCCTTGCCAGCATTTATTATTTTTTCTATTCTTGATGTTGACATTCTAAGAGAAGTGAGATGAATTCTCAATATAGTTTTGATTTGCATCTCCCTGATTGCTAGGGATGTTGAAATTTTTTCATATCCTTGTTGGTCATTTGTATTTCTTCTTTTGAGAAATGTTTGCTTAATTATTTTTCCTGTTATTTGATTGTGTTGGTTTTATGGTGCTAAGTGTTTGGGGTTCTTTATATTTACCCTCCTGTCAGGAGGAGGGGCAAAGATTTTCTCCCACTCTGTAGGCTCTCTCGTCACACTCTTAATTGTTTTATTTGCCATGCAGAAGCTTTTTAAATTTGATGTCATTCCACCTGTTATTTCTTGGTTTTAGTTTTCGAGTTTTAGGGTTGATGTTAAAGAAGTCAGTGCTGACATCAGTATGTTGGAGAGCTGACCCTTTGTTTTCTTCTAGTGGTTGCAGTTTCTGGTCTACTCTTAGGTCTTTAACTCACTGTCGGTTTTTGTGCAGGGTTAGAGATAGAGATCTAATTGCATTCTTGTACATACGGATATCCAATTTTTCTAATATTATTTGTTAAAACATTTGTCTTTTGTCCAACATATCTTTTTTGGCACCTATGTCAAATATCAGATGATTGAATCTATGTGGGTTTGTTTGTGACTTCTATTCTATTCCATTGGTTTTCATGTCTGTTTCAATATCAATACCACACACACACAATATGGATATATGTCCACACACACACACACACACACACACACACATATATATACACATGGTATTATACAAATTTCATAACACATTCATATATAAATATACATTCATATATAAATATATATATATATATATATACACACACATATATACTTGAGGTCAAGTATTGAGATATCTCCAGCATTGCTCTTCTTGCTTAGCATTGCTATGGCTACTCTGTGTCTTTTGGTTTTCTAAATAAATTTTAGGACTTTTTTTCTTCTAGGTCTATGAAGAATGGCATCAGTATTTGGATGTATATTGCGTTGAGTCTGTATAGTACTTTTGGTAGCGTAGTCATTTTGACAATATTAATTATTCCCATCTAGGAACATGGAGTATCTTTCCATCTTCTAAGATCTTCTTCAATTTCTTTTTTCATTTCGCTGATCCTACCCCACCTAGAATGCATCCTGATTACTTGCTATATTCAACTTAGAATATATAATTGATTCTTTTAAAAAAATGTCCCTTCTTACATTTTATATGTTTGCTTTTTGTTCAAAGTTGTAAACTACAATGACTTAAGTCTCAATTATTTTTTTTTCAAAATTAAGTATCCTACTGTAAATGTTAGGAATATCTTAATTTCTCAACTCACACTGTCTTATAATATTTTTTAAAAAGTTTAGGAAGAAAAGTAATTGTATAAGAACTAATTGTCAACTTTTCAATTAATTATGATGATATCACACAGTAAGCAGAATTAACTTAATTATCTTCCATTGATGATCCTGAGAATTGAGTGATAAAATAAAAAACAATTTATTTCTTATAGATGAAATTTTGCTTTTGTTTTTTAACCCTAGTTTCCACTGACCATATATGGCTAGTTGTGTTCCTGGAATGTCCTTTTGTCCAAACTAGTTTGAGAAGAGGAGGGGAATGAATAGAAAGAACGAATCTCTGACATAGGAATTACATGAATTTATATTCCATAAGACATATTTTATGTTTATATTTTATAATTTAGAATACTGCTCAGAAGACAAAGGCAGGCTCTGGGGTGTAAGAAGGAGCCCTGAGGATAGGTAAATGATCACCAGCAACAAACAGGAGACCTCAGGTTTATTTCCCTTCGGGGTGTAGAAGACACAGTCCAGGGAGAGAAGAGCCCAAGAGACACTCTGCCCCAGCTGAGGTGCTCACCCATGCCTGCTGCTGAAGAAGTTGCCTACTCCAGAACTGTAAGGTGCTGATCGTGAAGAGAAGCCATCCAAGGATGAAGGATGTCTTTCTTACCTCAGGACCAAGGGGCTTACTGAAGCCCTCTGACAAGCTTCCTTGGGGATGCAGTGTGAACTTGGCCTCCTGTGTTTGATTTTCCCTTTCAAGGAAGAGGAGCACTTCCCTGGGGGTCCCTATCAAACATGCCTTATAGTTGGTGTTGTGAACTTGATTTTAAAAGCTCAGTGAGATGTAAAAATGTAAATTGATCAAATATAGGGCTGTACATATGACAAAACTACTATAGACCTTGATTGGACAGGTATATCATTTTATGGAATGACAAAGTGGTTATAACATAAAAGCAGAAAGTACTATACTTCAGCTGAAAATTAATACATTTTTAAATACTATATGAGCCATGAAAAGAGACCATTTCTGCTTATTAATATGGTATGAGAACATTTTTACTTCTAATAGTATGGATAATCAAATACTGCAAATATTTATACACCTCAGTTTCCAATTTCCCAAATGACTTGGAAATTAATTTTTAAATTAACCTAAAATTGCCATGAGTTACAAATCCACAGGGGTTGTTCAGCATGAATAAACAGTGATTGAAATTCATGACCAAATGGGAGTGTGTGGTCAACACCTGAGATTGCATGATACATTTGCATTTTCCTTTCGACTGGACAGGTTTTACAAGTATTTGTTCTTGTTTTTGAACCTGAGTGAGCGCCCTGTGATTTCAGAAGTGGTCGGAAATCCAATCTTAGTTTAGATGTATTCAACCTTGGTTAGATGTGTTCCTAAGAGCTGCCTGTATTCATATGCTCTAGAGAGAAGTGAGTCTTCACTCAGTAAAATCAAAGTTCAATTTCGTTGATAGGACTTGTGAAGGTAACTAAAATATTACCAATAAACCAAACATATTGTGGAAATAATCTTGCAAGAATACAAAATTGCTCAGTATTGTGTAGCTCTGCATGACAAAAGGTGGAAGAACATCACCTCCCTCCTGCAGACCTCAGTTGCTAACCCTATAACATGAATTGAGACCCATGTGCAATCACTGTGACACCCAGTGACCCCATCTGAGAAATACATTTTCCCAAAATTCCAAGATGCTCAGAGCTGTCTTATCAAGAGTACAAAATGACTAAGAAAATCCTGAAAGTGAACAGGCACTTCATCTCCTACTCCTGGAGCCAGGAGTAGGAATGCTAGAGACAGCTTTCATACCATCAGTACGTAGCTTCTTGTTTGGGTGTATCCTGCCTTCTGGGATCATTGCAAAGGTGCTCTGGGAAAGGGAGCAGATGCTTCTCAAATGTCTGAATGTCTTTTCTGTCCTCAACACACAATGACGATAGCCTCTGGCTTCCCTTGCGTCATGCTTCTCTGACTGAATCTTATTTCAGTTATCCTGGGTCAGTCATTCAATAATAGTAAGCCGCAATCTAGCTAGGAAATAAATTCCAAAATTGTTTCATAAATAGCAAAAATAAAGAAATATGTGCAATATTAATCTTCTTGGCATAAACTATTGCTGCACTAAATGAAGGTTATTTTCAACTCCATTGTGCATTCAGAAATTCACTTTGGGTAAGAGAGCACACATATCTGGAACAAAGGGAAGAATCAGAATCAATTCTGGGGCAGAAGCAGAGCCATTGGGAGGAGTTGCCTTTTCTTGCAAGGGTGGAGATCCTTCTCGGTTCTCACTACATCTGGCAGCACAGATGGCAGGAAAATTAATAGGAGGTAGGCAGCATTGACCTCATGTGGATATGAGCAAGTCCTGGGACTACACTGCAGGCAAATCTGACAATATCCTTAGAAGAGACCTTGAAAGTTCATGGAGTTCAACTCCCTGCTGCTGCCAGAGCTGTGCTCTGCATTGTCCGATGTCCTGGGCTAGCACCCTCTAGTAATAGCACAGAGGCCCAGGAATAGGTCACGGAGGAAAACCGGCAGTTCACCTCCCTAGGTAAATGTGGAAGCAATGTTAACATCTGTTTTATGTTAGTATATCCTGTTGGAGAGAGGAACTGGGAAAAATGACTATATTTCAGTTCTCTCTATTGTATGCATTAAAGCCATTATTGAAGTCATCGGAGGCAAAAAAAAAAAAAACCTATAGAAATACGTTCACCTTTCAATGATTTAGTAGGACAAATCCAACTGGTTTGTTTCAGGAACATATTGGTCATCAGTATGAATCTCTAAATAAGTGGATGGCTGTTATAAATGTTGTCTATTGATTAGAGAACATCATCTATGGATCTGTGTTTTGTGAATATTCTGGGCTGCACCTCTAGACTGGGCACTTGGTTTCAACAAGCTGACCCAGAATTCATTCCTACCCCTATCTCTGTCACCACCTCTCATTAAAGCTGGCCTCATGTGGCAGTGGGCCTTACGCCAAGGCTCTTGGATTTGACAGACATGATTAGCCTTTCTGATTAAAATGACACCTGGATCTCCTGCTGTTTGCTCCCTTTCTGTTTCCCTTGAACATGGTCACGATGATGACGCATTGGAAGCAAAGCACAAGAATTGCAAATTCCTAATGCTTTTCCACAAACTTACTTGGCAACAGAGCTTTGCTATGTGAAACTGGTTAAGACAGGTTTAACTCATTAAATTCATTCAAAAAGACACCTAAATGACCCACTAACTGTTGCCAAAATATTCTTCTAACATCTAAATGGCAACCAGTCTATGTCATGTTAGTCAGAATAGTATTGACTCTAGCTTCCTCCATGTTAAATGCAGGTTTATAATCCAGAAAGCACTTTAAAACCCTATATAAGCAGAAGCTTTTTTCTTAGTCTTGACAATTTTTATTCCAATCATTTCTCAATTTATCTCAACTAAATTAGTTATCATTATTGTGCATTAGTTTCTCTTTTCTATTTAAAATTAAATTTGGAAAAAGTACTAGATAGACTTAGTCATGTATGTCTGAAGAATAATACAAAATGAAACATAAGAGGGATTTATTATGAGGAGGGTTTGAGAACCACATGTATGAATCCCTGTATGTGAATTTGAGTCCCTGTACATCAGTGATTAGGGGATTGTTTCAAATTTGTATGTATTTAACATTTGATGAATAAATCCAAGTCAGTGGTGCCCTTCAGTCACACAGACCTGTGGTTTTTTACCTTTGTTTCCATACACCACATCTAGAAAACTCAAGATGCAGATATTTGATCCCATCTTCAAAAATTAGTCTACCAGGTGTCACCATAAAGGCCAGGAATTTGTGTGTCTAGGGAGGTCCCCAGCAACTCTCCTACTACAAGCTTGAGGGTCATATTTTCAGTAGTGTAAACTCTTTCAGTGTCCATGAAGAACCACGGTTACATCTGCACTTCCTCAATACGGGGAGACCATTTGTTTTTGGGAAGGCGTTGATACATGCAGCTTTAAAGCTTTGTTTTTATTTAATATAGTTTGCTTTGCAATGGCAAATGCTACTTTAAATTTAGCCCAACGCTCTGATTTCCAACATAGATGACTCTTAAAATTATGTGAAAATATTTCTGCAAGTAAGTTCTTTCCTTACTCCAAATCTAATAATAACCCTTATTTTAATGGATTCCCACCATTTTCATCTCTGGAAACTGTTATGGTCCATGCCTGGTCCTATATAAATAGTCTTTAAAAACATGTTAATACTATAATAAAATGGCACGTAGTATCTAAGATTCACAGAAAAAGGTGGGACCCTGTTATGATACAATGAACATATTTTCAATTTTTAGAAACATTTCCATTTAAGTAAGGAAAGACAGGAACTCCTCATTCAGCAGTATTCTTTCTTTCTGTTCCAGGTTTGCTCACTCACTCACACACTCACAATACGAGGACAAGTCTCCTGTGCTGGATTTGGCAGGAAAGATGGTACCTATGCCTGATGGCGGGACGAGCAGCTCTGATGAATCTCATGCAGCAGGTGTCTGATGGACTATTACTTAATCTCTGCTTTGGGAAAGAGCAATCAAATGGTAGCTGTTGGTATTTGTTTAATGAAAACTGCAGATGTTGACACCATTTCCCCATGGCCATTGATACATAACGATGTGCACACAGCTGGTGGAAAATGATGGAGCCCAACAACTTCACGACTGTCACTGCAAATGGCTCTTTATTCTTTGGGTAGTTTATGCACAGTCCTTATGCCATGACTCAATATATTTCATGTGTTAAATTGAGTCTGATAAATAAGATTTATTAAATTTATTATCCCAGAATTCTATAAAGAGCTCTGATGTACATCATGGGACATTTTAATGTGACCATAGAATGTCATCATTTTGAGTCTATAGTTAACATAGAAATGAATCTTTATGTGGAAAATTTCTGTTGAACAAATACATATATTCAAACTTTGAACATGAGCCAATAGAGGAAAGTGCAAATATTTTTTGGTTCATCAGAGAATGCTTTAAACTTTAAATTTTTCCCTATTTTTATGCTTTATAGTCTGCTAAATAAAGGGAAACATCCCAAATCCGTCCCCCACCAAAGAAACATGTTCAGAACTGTTCCAGAGTGGCTTCAGGGTTGATAGGGGGTCTCCCACCAGAGAGCAAAGATGCATTCTCTGCCTTTTATGAGACTCACACAAGGATTGCAGGAACTTCCCAGGAGCAAAAGTATTAGCAGAAACAAACGTGAGGTACATTTAAAAGTTTGGTTTTTAGTGACTTCATGAGTATACTGTTCAAGAGGATGTGGGCTACCTCCTCAGCATGCTTTCTTCTCTGCTGCCACAGAGCTACTAGAGGATGCTCTATCACTGGCAGAGGTGAAGCATCCAGTCACAGAGAAGCAGAGATTTTGTTCTGTCTACTCCTCCGTCTCCATAAACCTTCCCAGAGACTGTGTATCTAGAGCAGGCCTACCTGGTTGTCCTTCCTTTCCTCCATTTTCACTCTTGTCCCTGCTTGAATGTGACTGTCCACAGCCACAAGACCGAAACCACCACAGTGAGGTTGAAAAATCAAATTATACATTCTGAGAAGTTCCAGGACATTGGGGAGGTTCCTGTTGCTGCTTCATAAATTTCCACACACTGACTGTCTGCCCAAAACACAAGCTTCTTGTTTTCTGTCTGGAGGTCAGGCATAGGGCATGGTGTCAACCGGGTTTACCTAGAGGCGTCCTCGGAGCTGTGACCCCTCTGCAGCCTCTAGCAGAGGCACCGTTGCCTCTGCCTTCACCTCCTCACCTTGTGTCCTGTCACTTCTCCCTGCAACCTCCTCCCCACTGCTTTCAAGGACCCTGTGGTTCCATTTGGTTCAACTGGATACTTGAGGATTCTCTTCTCACCTCAAGATCCTTACATCTATAAAGCCCTTTTTGCTGCATAAGGTTAAATATGCTGAATGCTCAAAGATTATGACATAAACACCTTGGGGATTGTTATTATTCTTTCACAAGTACTACAGAATTATATATTGCTCTTACAAAATACAGATGAGAGCATTTAATTCGTACATGCTTTGTAGAGGTAGTCATAGGGGATGGCCAATTTTTTTTAAAAAAAAACTTAACCTATGATTTATATGGAGTTTCAAAATATTTTTTTGGAAAAAATTTTTAAATGATTGAATATTACAGAGTTCTACATAAGATAGATGAAAATACGTAAGATTTAAGGCATCTATATTTTAGACAAGTTAACTATACTAATTACTTCTAATTACCTGGTTTTAATAAGATTAGAATATTAATGCATTTAATTTAACATAAACTGATTTGTAAATAAATAATATGTAATAGCATATTATTATTAGAAGTAGAGGATATGAGGATTGAGAATAATGCACAGCAAGGAAGAACAGAATGTGGCAAGTCTTGACACCAGGATGTAACATTTTCTCGGTTATCATATTATAAAAGAAAGGCAAGAGCACTGTTAGAGCTCAGTGAGGGTGAGCACACATGCATACAATTCATTTCCTATAATTTACTATGTAGCTTGAAGTTCATAGTAAATATAGCACAGAGACTGAGTGAGGTGGTAACATACAGAGAGGGGTTGTTGAGGTCAAATGCCCAGAACACAAAGGGGGACTGCTGAGGTCAAGTGCAGAGAGAAACATTGATGGAGAGCCATATAGAGCGAACTCACCTGCTGGTTCTCGTGGAGGGGTGCCTGTTGCCATGGGATTGGGAAGTTGCTGGGCACTGACAGGCACTGATAGACATGATGGGTCTCAGTGAGGTGACCCACCTGACAAGCCCTTCAATATATTTTCTGCAAACCACAGTATGGTACTCAGGATGTCTTCCCAAATGTGCAAACTTCAAGATGTTTATGTTTTTCCTTTCAATGTTACTAAATGCCATTGGTTATGAATATGAATATACATGTTAAAACATACAACTCTTTATGTAGTACCACAACTGTAATGTAGTACCAAAAATAACATTTCAATAATTTTGATATGGTACTAAAACAATTTGAAAATGTTAACAAGCACCTCATATACTAGAAAACCATTCTGGGTTTCCACATTTCCCATCCGGGTTCTCTTTTTTCTTTGTTTTTCTTCCCTGACCTTTCATTGATTTCTCAGCTCAAACAAGGCAGCTTTGCAACAACTGCCAAAAGTCACAAATGGATGTATACAAACACACACACACACACACACACACACACATGCAGACAGAATCATTCCCATATATATGTGAACATGTGTGTGTGTGTTTGTGTCTGTGTATATGTATATACATTCTCATATATATGAGAATAATTATAAAAAGGATGTTTATTACATTAGCTTACAGGATCAGAAGTGGACAGTCCCACAAGGGCCATCTGCAGGCTTGATAGCTGCAGGAATCAGTAGCTATTCAGTCCAAGAAGCTGCAGCCAATGAAGAAGAAGGACCAGTGACGCAGCCCTCCTCTGGCAGGAAGGCCTGAGAACTCTCTGGAGAGTCGCTGGCCAGAGGCTGCTTTGGAAGAGTGAGGGAGCTGGAGCCTGCTGTCTTTGGGTGATCACGGCAACAAACAAAGCACCTCTCAAGAAGAATTGAGTTTGCCTCTGTTTTAGCCTCCTTGTTCTTCCACCTTTTGACCCATCCAGGCCCCCGACCTACCTGACTGTGTCTCCCACTCAGTTCCCTGTCCCACATGCCAAACCTTCCTAGGAATACCCTCATCGACACAACCCGAAACGGCTCAATCTTAGGTATCTCTTAATCTAATCAAGTGGACAAATCAGATTAACCTTCATAGCTCCTCAACAACTGTCAACAGGCTTGGCCAATCTGCTTCCTTTCAGATATTTCCGTTGGCTTTTGTGACAAACATGCTCATGCGTGACCACTTCGGCTGAGCCTTTTAATCTCCTTCCCTGGTCTCTCCTCTTCTCTCCAACTGTGAGCCACTGACCGCATGACCCTGACCAGGCTGCCTCAGAGTCTCCTCTACTCTCACGGTTCCTACCACCAATGCTATGCACTTGGCAGGCACACTGGTATCTCTGTTTGTAACCTCTTTCTTCTTTTCATATTTATGTAACTGCATAACTAAAATCCGACATGTTGCATACTTAACATAAACTAAACATAGTCCAAACTGATAGAAGATTCTTTGCCCCAAACTTAATTTATTCTAATGCCCCTATCTCTGAAAAAGGCTGAAAATATTTTTGCACACAAAATACCACCTGCTATGTCTCACCTGCTGATTGGACCTCCCTCATGCTTTCCTGTTCTCCTTCTTCTCACTCCTAGCATTCTTGGGTGAGCCGTGTTATGGCTGATAGCCGACAACCTTCTCCTTATTCTGCCCTCATCTCCCTAATCCAAGCAGTGTGCAAATACCAGCGTGATCTGGGAAGGAAGCACATGTGGTCTTTAAGGCATACCATGCTTTGGGCTCTGACTAAAACTTTAGATTCCAGACAGACTTCTTTTCCGCCCTCCAGATGCTAGTCTTCCCCTGTTCACTTGTGTGACCCTTCAGCTACATTGCTGTCCTTTCTATTTCTCGGATACCACAAAGCACTTCCCTGTCTTAATACACTTACACTTTCTATTCTCTTCCAGGAGCATTTGCTCACTTATCACTTTTGCTAAAACCCCTCCGGTCTTGCACACTTTGTGAGGCATATTGGTCCATCTCACATGTACTCGTACTGTGTGTACACCTTTATTGACGTTGCATGAATTTATGCACCAATATCAGTTTTTTTTTCCACTGCTATATCCAAGTACCAACATCTTGACTTTCCATACATTGATTTCATTTTAAAATATTCAATATTTGAACATCTTGATGAATGGATGATAGGAATAATGATTCTCATTTATAGAAGTTGAAGAAGGTCAGGTGCAAAAAGAATTAAATAAAGAGATTGCAAATGATGGTGTTCATCATGTCAGATTTTCTCATTGAAATTACAAAGATTATGCCTTCTGATGACAATAAATCATTGAGGATGGCTGTGATGGCACATGCTTGTAATCCTAATGGCTTAGGGGGCTGAGACAGAAGGATGGCAAGTTCAAAGCCAGCCTCAGCAACTTAGCAAGGCCCTACGTGACTCAGTGAGACTCTGTCTCTACATAAAATATAAAAAAAGGGCTGGTGAAGTGGCTAAGTGGTTAAGTGCCCCTAAGTTAAATTCTTTGTACCCAAAATTAATAAATAAATAAAATAAAAATAAATTATTAAAAAATAATATATATGTAATTTAAAGAACTACTTTTGAAATCTGTGAAATAAATAGTTCATGAATAGAATCAAAATTAAAATGTTAAATTCAAGTTCTAAGATGAAAACTTGGAAGAACGGATGATAAAATACACAAGGATAGATTTAGAAAGGACACAAATTAAGAAATTGATAATTTAAGTATCAAACTACAAAATTAAAAGAATAGAAAGCAAAAGTACAAAGTGAAAACATTGAAACTAGAAAATGATAAAGAAAAAAACAAAAAAACTCAGTCAAATTAAGCAAAAAAAAATGTTAACACTGTTAAAGAGTCCTTGAGGTTTTAGCATTAAAAATAAGTTGGTTAAAGCAATCACAAAGGTGGCTGATGATTTATAGGAACATAAATTGAATGGAAATACAGGTAAGTAAATTTAAAGTTTGGGAAATTTGATTATATCAGTTAAAATTCAAAAGGAAGAGTTATAAATCACTGAAAAATATACAAAGATACAGAAGCAACCAGAGCATTTTTCTTTTCATAATGGAAAAAAGGGACCTTTAATAAAGGAGAAAACGTATAACCAAAGCAGACAAATGAGAACAGAGTCCTCTGAGGTGAAATGGTTTCTCCAAGCGTGAAGGGCAGGTGACATCACTAAAGGTGGAAGTGTAGGGCGAGGGAGGCTGCGACTGTGAGCCTCTTGCACAGTCACCTCTCGCAGCTCAGACTCCCACCACCAGCTGTCCTTTGCAGCTTCACCTGTAAACACAGCTGTGCTGGCCTGTGGAAATATTTAGTGACATTTTGCATAGAGACAATTCTCAATGAGTACTGAACGCCTGACACTTGAGTCAGCTTGAAGAAAATGATTTCAATAGCTCATATCTGTTTACCATTCTCACCCAACAATCACTGACTTTAAAATGAGTTGGAGATAACCATTTAAATAGATATCCATCAGGAAACTTAGGTTTAAAAACAAATACTTGAAATCAAGAAAATATTATCTGCAGTTCATTCTTCCTTGATACTAATACTTTCAGCAAATGGTACCCGGGAAATGAATTGAGAGGGTCTGGGGAGGATTCATTTTGATCTTTGCAAGCAAAACATTCCTTAGACCATGTATTCATTCACTCATTCATTTAAAATACTTTACAATCATTTACCTCCTAGGTGGGTATCTACCTTTTCCTAGGTATGTGGCAAACACTGACCTTACATGGCAAAGAGATCACTGAAATTCTCTACTTTTCCAGAGTCTGCCATTGTTCACAGAAAGTTAAACAATATTCGACATCCTACTGTAAGATGACAATAATTACCAAAGAAATGCCACACACCACAACAGACCAGAGTAGGTGGACTCAATAAGACCGAAGGTGCTCTCTTTGCCTCACTGAGAATGACTTTTTATCTGAAGCCTAAAGCATGAGACAGATTAGCCAGGCCAGCTTGCTAAGGATAGGGCAGGGGGGTTCCAAATGTGGCAAGCACCTGTGAAAGTGGCTTCCAAAATGTGATAAGCATCAGAAACATCTGGAGGGCAAGTGGAAGTAGATTTCCAGGCTCTGCCTGCAGGTTTCTGACTCTAAGTGTAAGATAGGGTTCCAGAGTTCTCATTCCTGATAAACTCTCAGGCAATGCCACTATTCAAGGGACCTACCTTGAAAACCACCACCTTACATTAAAAAAGACACATCTGCAAATGGTACAGAACAGAAGAAACAGAGAAAGACCCACTCATGCACAGGCATCTGACCTTTGACAAAGGTATCAAAAACATACATTGGAGAAAGGACAGCTTCTTTAACAAATGGATCTGGGAAAACTGGCTATCCATAGGTTGAAGAATGAAACTAGATTTCTATTATAGTCAGCTTATTTGCTGACTAAAAGAACTACCATTGTAGAAGAGGAACTGTTTATTTGAGGGCTCACAGTTTCAGAGTCTTCAGTGCATAGACAGCCAGCTCCACTCCTCAGGGCTTGAGGGGAGGCTGAACATCATCATTGGAGATTATGGTGGAGGGAAGCAGCTCACATGATGATCAGGAGGCAGAAAGGGAGATTCCACTCACCAGATACAAAACAAATACCCCAAAGGCACGTCCCCAAAGACCCACCTTCTCCAGCCACTCCTCACCTGCTTTCAGTTACAACTCTTTTAATCCCATCAAGGGACTAGTTCACCAATTGAATTAAAGATGTCATAATCCAATAATTTCTCCTCTAATCCTTCTTGTGTTGTCCCTAACATGAGTTTCTGGGGGGCTCCTCACATTCTAATCATAACAACCCCTCTCTCTCACCCTGTCTCTCAAAACTCACATCAACATGGATCAAAGACCTAGGAATTAGACCAGAAAATACACAACTCCTAGAAGAAAATGTGAGTTCAACACTCCATCATAAAGGTACCAGCAAAGACTTTCTCAATAGGATTCCTACAGCTCAAGAAATAATCCCAAGTGTTAATACATGTGATGGCATCAAATTAAAAGTTTCTGCACAGCAAAGGAAACAAGATTGTAAAGAGGAAACCTATGGAATGTGGTAAAATCTTTGCTAGCTACTCTTCTGACAGAGGATTAGAACATAAAAAGAACTAAAATACTGAACACCAAAAAAATTAATAAGTAAAACAATTAATAAATGGGCAAGTTAATTACACAGGTATTTTTTCAGAAGAAGAAATGCAAATTATCAACAAATATATAAAAAAGATCAACATATTAGCAATTAGAGAAGTGCAAATCAAAACTATTCTGAGATTCATTTCAGACTAGTCAAAATAGAAGTCATCAAGAATACAAAGAATAATAAATGCTGAAGAGGATGTGGAGGAAAAGAGTGCTTTTTAAATGATGGTGCAGTTGTAAATTGTTGCAAACATTATAGAAATCTGTTGGGAGACTCTTCTAAAGAGTAGGCATGGAACAACCATATGACCCAGTTATAGCACTCGTTGGTATTTATCCTAAAGAACTAAAGTCATCATACATCAATGACATATACATACTCATGTTTAGAGCAGCACAATTCACAATAGACAAACTATGGAACCAGCTTAGGTGCCCATCAACAAATAAATGCATAAAGAAAATTTGGTGTATATACACAAAAAGTTTTATTTGTCCATAAAGAAGAATGAAATTATGTCATTTGCAGGAAAATGGATGGAAGTTGACATTATTATGTTAAGTGAAATAGGTCAAACTCAGAAGGTCAAGGTTCATATGTTTTCTCTCATGTGTGGAAGCTAGAGAGGAAAAAGAAAAGAAAAGTGGAAGGCAGGGGTCTCATGAAAAACAAAGGAAGATCAGTAGAGGACAGCGACCAGGGGTGAGAGGTGGGAAGCATAGGGGAGTGATACTGGCCCAATTTATATTGTTATATTGTGTGCATGTACAAACAATGTAATAGCAAATCCCACTACTATGTACAACAATAACGCACCAATAAAAAATGTGGAAAAAAAAAAGAAAACTACTGCCTTACAGCATAGTTTCAAAGCAAAGTGAAAAATAGAAGACTAGCCACCACTGTGAGGAGATAGAAGACAATGGAAAACAAGGCCAAGGAGGAGCTGAAAGGTAGCTGAGGTCATGTCATGGAGCTGTCATTCAGGAACCTGTTCTACAGGTGCTAGAAGCCATCACAGGTTTTAAATAGGAACAATTTGATTTTTAAAATTTTCATCATCTCAGCTGTAGTTATATAGGGTCAGCAGAAGAGAGGGAATGTGGGGAAACTCGTGTAAAGAAACACTGGAAGCTGCCCAGCAGGTGCGATGGTGTGGTAAGTACGCAGTGAGGTTGAACCCTAGCAAGAAAATGGTACATGTGATGGTTCATCCTGCCCGAGTGCATTTAGAGATACAACAGGATACAAAGAGCTTAACAGATTGGTTGAATTTAAAAAGAAACAAAGAACTAACAAAGTGCATCGGATGTTTTTATGAGACTAACTATAGTGTACTGACTTACACGGAAGTAATTAATTCTTACTTTCATGGATCTTTTGGATAAGGAAGAATAGAGGAGGCACAGCATGGTGATTCCAATAAAATAAAGAACTGGGCTAGCAGGAAAATCCCCCTACAAATAACTTAAGAACCCGGATTAACTGTAGCTGTTTAAAAGACCGCAAACTCCAAAATGGGAAAGCAAAATCCACAGGGCAAAGAGGAAGCTGGGAAACAGGAAAAGGGAGGCTCTGAACCTTTAAGCAGATCCTGAAATGGTGAGCTTGGGCAGGAGATGAACATCTCAGCCTCAGACAATGCAAGAAAATGGAACTCACAAATGGGATGAATGCCTCTGCTGGGTGGTGTGGCAACCTCTGTAAGAGGATAAATGGCCCAAATCAAGAGGCAAAGACCTACTATGAGACAGGGGCAGCTGCTTCTATCTAGACTTAAGGGTTGAGGTGAGGGTGTTTTACCAATGAAAGTGAAACCTCATGCCAGTACATTGCTTTATATCTGTTTGATTTTATATCAGCAAATGTCCAAGCCAAGATACAAATATAGAAAGTATTCCCAGCAGAGTAACACCATGGTATGAGGAACAGAAAGAGAATTAAGATCAATTTGGAGGAATATTTAAAACACATAGGCGTTTCATAGTAGAAATAATTAAATAAGTATGAAAGAAAGAATTCATAACTGACCAGATGAAATCATCTACTACACTGAAAAGAAGCAGACACTAAATAGGAGGAATAAGCCCCACAAAACTTGAGGTAACTTCAAAGAGAGTCTAATGAAATCAGTGGATTTTAAATGAGATGGGATGAAGGGAAGTATTAAAATATTTTTAAAAAGAAAAATATATATTAAAGACAGTGGAACAGACTAGAAAAGGATCAAATGTAACTTCTAGAAATAAACAATATTGAAACTAAATGTTAAATGAGTGACTTAAAGAGCATATTAAACATTGTTAAAGACAGAATTAATGAACTGAATGATATATTTGAGGATAATACTCAGTACATTATGATCCATCAAATATGTGTGACAGCTAATCAAAGAGAATTCTGGCACAGCAATATTAATGCCACACAAAATACACTTTAGGTAAATAAATGTAATTATAATAATGTTGCTGAAGATGCCCCAATTTTTTTGTTTTGCTTTGTTTTAAAAAGATAGTTTTTAAAATATAAGAGAAAATTTAAAAATAAGAAAAGAAAAACCAACAACAAAAAAGCGAGGCCTCAGGGCAAGGACAGAAGCTCAACAACCTCCTGGCTCTGTGTCCTGAGTAGAGAGGATTAGAGCCTGTCATGGTTCGGATGTGAGGTGTCCCCCACACAGGCTCCAGTGCTAGTGAATCAAGAAAACCAACACATAAACATTAGGAGCTAAAAGTGTAGAATGAAATAATTATATAAACATCTATATATTCTATATTAATAGACATTTTACAAAGTAAGGATAATAAAAATGAAACATAAACCTTAATAAAACTTAATAAACGACTCATGAAATTAAAGCTGTAGAAACTACAGTTCAAACTTGTCTTTCTTCCCATCTCTACAACATCAACACGCACTAGGCCCAGACAGTTTTGTAACAAAAGTTCTATAAAATTTTAAAAGAACATGTAATCCTTAAATTATATAAACTGTTCCAGAGGACTATAATGTGAAAGTTTTCAAACTCATTTTATGAGGCTACTATAACTGTAATAGCAAATCCAGGCAAGGATAGTTGGAGAAAGGAAAATTGCAGGCAGATCAAAGTTAAGACTATAAATGCAAGGATGTTAAATAGAATATTGGCATCTGAGCACACCCACCAAGTTTTGAAAGTGAAAAATACACCATAAAACAAACTAGATTTATCTTAGAATGGCCAAAATTGTATCCTGAATGTTACATAAACTGCAAATGATATTCTTTAGCCTTATTAACATAGTGGAGGTGAAAATGTACTGTGATCATTTCAACAGATGCAAACCCAGCTAAACAATCAGGGACCAGTCAACAGCTTGAATCATGTGACTCAGAAACCAAGGGTAAAGGAAAACTATGAAAAAGTCAGTCCCAAATAATATCTAGTGGTAGTATTTTAGAAGCAGTCAAATAAAAGCACGGAGAAGAAACGTCATCATTGGTGCTACTTAAGTACTACATTGTGCTTGAAACTTCACACCAGGGAACAAATGAAAGCTTAAAAAAATAAAGATATGTAAAAAGTAAACAAAGAACAAAACTCTCATTACAGAAATAAGAGTGATTGTCCAATAGACATTTCAGGAGAACATGAGATTTTATAAAAATGTGAGTTTATCTGAGATTACACAAAATGCGATTATATAAAACTTACATGAAAATCAATAGCACCCTGTACTGCTCTACCCTGGGATTCACTTTACCCTGTGAATATATAATTAAAATGAAGATACCATCAAATTCTGCTACATAACTGGGTGGGGTACTAACAGATGTTACTTTTTAATAAATATACCTAGACAAGTTTATCCATGGGCTTAAATGTAATCATATCTTTCTCATGGATGGAAATGTAGTACTCAAAATGTGTCTGCTCTCAAATCTTGGTAATAATGCTCCCTAATTTCAGTAAAATTTCTGCCAAGTCCTTTTTGTGAAACTTAAAACTGATTTTTAACCTTATATGAAGGTAAAAAAGACCAACAATAGTCAAAATATATTGAACAACTAAATGAGTCTTAGTTAAAATATGATGCTAGGCTATAGTATCGCAGTTTAATCTTGATATAATGGGCAACAGCACACCCCTACTGAAGAAATTAGTCAGAAGCACGTCCACACTGACAAACCTGTGCACATATTGTAAATTTTTATGGCAGCTGAAATCACAAATTAGCATATTCAATAAAAGGTGTTGGACATAATATGGATCCATATGAAAGAAAATATGCTCTGATTGCTCAGGCTACAAAAAAATATCATCTGTAATGCTTACACATATAAATGGGAAAGAAAAAAATAGGACTTTATAAAGATAAATTTTACAAATAAGATCTTTTGCATCATCTCTATAGGAAAAATAAAGGCAAAGTTAAATAGTTTTTCTATAGTAAACTAAACACCGTGCTTTAAGTTAAAAGATAAATCAGTCCACAACCGAGGAGATGATATTTTCAAATGCATAACTGAAAAATGATTAATATTCAGAATACAAAATAAATGAAATGACAATTATGTACAAGTGTAAGAAAGCATAATGGGAAAAAGGATATGAGCTTTCAACTTACAGATGTAAAAAACTGAAGGAAAAAAAACAAAAGGATATGAAAAAGAATTAACTGACCAAACAAACCGAGAAATATTTGGTAAAATTCTCCATAACCATCGAGTTGGCTCAGTACACACAAATCAGGTAAATAGTGACAACATTCAGGAGATCTCAGGCACCACTCAGGATCACAAGGACATATGCACTAGGAGAGTTTTGCAGAATGTTTGCAATTGGAATTTCATAGTAACTTTCCTAGAATTAGAGGAATAAACCATATTTATGGAAAAATAAAATGACAATCAATAGGTTGTGCTGGCTTGATAAACATTTCATGGTCTTAATTTTGAATGGACAGAACTAATTGAAATAACCCATGTAATAATTTTACAATTCATTTGGGTAAAAATAAAATACTATGTTTTATTTTATATATTTCTGTCACCTAATTATCATCTGTAGGAATATCTACATCTAGGTAGATATAACTATAAATATATAAAAAACTCTAAAATAGGCCAAGGTTATGATGTAAAACAAAGGATTTCATCGGACTAAGAAGAAGATGGAAGGATTTGTTTTAGAGATGATCAAGGGCTGTAGTCAAGGGAGAAAGAAATAAATTAAAAAAAAATTAATATGTATTTGTTATTTTTACACTGCACAATAGGTTTGCAATATTTAATAGTTCTTTAAGATTTCAAAAAAACATTAAAAAATGTGTACTTTCTAGGTATACCAAATTGTTGGCACCTCATAATTGCAGGGACATTGTTTTATAAGGGAGATTCTACATTATTCTTTACCAAGAGTACATGTCTAATAAAAGATATATTCATGAAACTCTGAAGAGAAGAACAGCACCCACAGCTTCTGGAGACCAACTGATGTTCTCCTGCCTCAACTGCTCTGCCACACTGCTCTGAAGCATTGACACAGCCTCGGCAAAGCATGTCATATCCCTGGAATGACCAGGCATAGAAAATGTGCTGAAAACCAATTCTTTAATCAGAAATGCATCTCTAACAATGTACCCACTTATTAAAGTAAATTAGGTACCAGGTGTTTCTTGTGGCATCTTTTAAGTCAACAGGTTTCAGCCAATAGAACGATGCTCTAGCAGGGTGGTCCATGGCCTAGCAGCATCAACAGCATCTTGGAGCTTATTAAAATGCAGAATTGAAGACATCTTCCCAGATCTATAGAACCAGGCTTCCTTTTAACAAGAACCCCATGATATTTAAATGTTCATTCAAGTTTAAAATCCACCACTATAGAAAATATTTACTGGGATAAATTTATTTTTGAGGGACTACTCTAAGCACTAAAACATGGCAATCATTTCCCCCATTTTTAAAAGAGATACTATAAAGAAAAACCACAAACTTTCAAGAATAATTACTTTCATACAAGTCATTTATATCTGATTTATCTGGACATAGAAAATTAAGATGGACTCTGGACTTATTTTATATTCAACTTTTAATAAAACATGGTCAGCTGGTTACTCAAGACCAAACATATATCTAGAGAACTCAAGTTTTTCTGACAAACACATCAGTGGAAAGTAACCTATTATTTTACAGGTGGGGACAGGAATGCTGGATTCCATATTTGAGTTAGAAGCAGATTCTGATTATAGCCTGATTTTAAATATGAATTATTATTATTATAGTGGGAAGAAAAGCAAAACACAAAGAAAGAAATCACTGAGATTCCTTCATGAAGTCTTAGCTTCCTAATCCACAAAAGGAAAATGCCACCAGGAACATCTCTGAATTTTGTTAAACAAATGAATGCTCTCAAGTGATGCTTTTCTTAGTAAATATTAATTTCTTCCAGAGAGCATTTCCACATCACACCCTGTCCTCACAAGTAAATTTCTTGCCAACAGCGATTGACTGTGACTATTTTTTTTTTGCTTCAACTTTCCAGAGAAAAATGTAATGCTGAAGCCTATATTATACCTTGCTTTTCATTCTTTGTGAAGCTTCAATTCTATAGTATCTTCCTCCTAATCTCTATAATGAAAGATTTGTTACAAAGTAAAGCATACCAGAAATTTGTCCAGGAAAAATGCAAGCTATTCACAGATCTCACAATGCTTCATCTTGAGTTTTGATGAAAAGCTTAGAAAACTGAAATAGATGCACGTGAACATGTGCTTCACCGGTGAGGCTCCCGTTTGCGCTTAAAAGAGAGAACACGAATAGGATAGTCAATAATTTCCAGGCCTGTGAATTAGACTTTTTAAATAAACCAATCCAACATTTACTCTAGTTCAGAAAAAAATAAAATGAGATTATTAATGTATTTTAGTGATATTAATAATCTAAGGATAGCACGTTTACAATTAGAAATATATAAATACAATTTGTAGCTGAAAACCACCTGAATGTCAGTGGAAATTAACTATTATTTAAGATTGCAGTGCATTTTAGATCCCTTCTGTTATTTTAGGGAGTTTTTCTGATGAAATCTTTTTGTGTACTAAGATATTTCAGATTCTCCGAGTAGTTCAGTGGTGGGAAAGTGGTGCCCGATTTATCTTGTTAGATTCTCCTTCTTCCCATCTCTGTGCTGCTCTGCTGTTGTCCTTTGTAAATACCAAGAAGAGGACTTTTTAATCCTGTCTCCCTTAGGAAGGCAGCTGGGAACTTGGCACTGATTGCAGAAGGAAAACAGAAAGAAAGAAAAGAAAACTGTGTTGAAATTTCAGTTCTAAGCTTTCTACCAATAAAAAAAATAAAATTCGGGGCTGAGACTGTAGCTCAGTGGTAGAGCGCTTGCCTGGCATGTGTGAGGCACTGGGTTTGATCCTCAGCACCACATGTAAATAATAAATGAATAAAATAAAGGTCCATCAACAACTAAAAAAAATATATAAAAATAAATAAATAAATAAAATTCAAATATGATTGTTCCTTAGTATTGATGATGTAAATAAACCAAGAAGCGAATACTTTTTAAAGCCTACTTGACTTCTAGGTTCAGCTCCAACAAGTAAGAAGATTATAATTTATTGTTTTCATCCTTATAATTATAAATATACTGCAGAAAAAAAAACCCCTGAAAATCAATGACTTTATTGGGACCCATCAGAAAACAAGTTTTCGGGACAAACCACCAATCCCACATCTGGAGAGAGAGGAGCATGGATTGATTATGACTGCGATCAATTTAACTATGTTAGAAATCCCACGAACCATAGCTGGTGGGAAAGCTTGAATGATGACACTTGGCAAAGATTTTCTGACCTAGGTGTTATGGTGTGGATGTGAAGTGTCCCCCAAAAGCTCATGTGTGAGACAATTCAAGAAGGTTCAAAGGAGAAGTAATTGGGTTGTAAGAGTCTTAGCTCAATCAGTGACTTAATCCCCTGATAGGGATTAACTGAGTGGTAACAAGTGGTAGGGTGTGGCTGGAGGAGGTGGGAACTGGGGCCTGGCTTTGGGGTATTTATTTGTATCTGGCAAGTGGAGTCTCTCTGCCTCCTGATCATCATGTGAGCTGCTTACCTCTGCCACATTCTTCCACCATGATGTTCTGCCTTGCCTCGAGCCCCAAGGAATGGAGCTGGCCTTCTATGGAGGAAGACTTCTGAAACTGAGCCCTCAAATAGAGTTTTCCTCCTCTACAGTTGTTCTGGTCGAGTCTTTAAGTCAAAGTGGAGAAAGAGCTTACTAAAACACTAGGGATAGAGAATCACCCAGCCAGAGCACACTGCAGCCTTTGGCATCAGCTAAGGGAGAGAAGGATGGTGGGAAAGAGCACTCACATCCAGGACGCACAGAACAGCTAACACCGGATTACTCACAAAATTACAAAGTGCTTCTCCTCCCCACCACCATTTACCATCACATAGCAGGTTTGGAACAGTAGTAAGAGATTATAAATACAGAAAGAGTTTTCAGGGAAATACAAAGACAAAGGAGAGAGAAAGCAAGGACACCATAGGAAATTGAAGCAACATCAACCACCTGTCTGAATTGACACTTAGCCCACCATTATGGATAATAAGATCTCCCAGCAAACTGGGAGTAAGAGGGACTTCTTCCACCAGATGATGAACCTCAGCCAAAGCCTGCAGCTATTATCCTACTTATGGGTGGTAAACTGGACACTGTCTTCCTGAAATGAAGAGCAAGGCAAAGATACCCTCCCCCACTGTTATCCAGTGTTGTATTAGAATTTCTGCCTGATGCAACAAAACAAGAAAAGGAAAATAACATTTATAAGATGGATGAAATGAAACCTTTTTTCACAGACGACAAGATTATATAATGATCACGCATCTTATTTTGATTCATACATCTTCTGCATATTAATATGATCATACATTTTTTTTCTATTTGAGCCTGCTAATGGGTTGAATTATATTGACTTTTGAATGTCATTTTTCTTCCAATGTCTTTGTCTGGTTTTTATATTAGGACAATGTTGATCACACAGAATAAAGTAGAAGGTATACCTCTGCTTCCATCTTCTCGAAGCAATGATAGATTTAGTAGAAGTTGTTTGATAGAATTCACCAAATAATCCATCCAGACCTGGGGCTTCCTATTTTGGGAAGTATCAACAATTGACTCAATTTATTTAATACATATATCTCTTCATGTTGTCCTTTGCATGTGTGTGTGCGTGTGTGTGTGATTTTGCTGGAATTTGTCTTTCAAGAAATTGGCCCATTACATCTAGATCATAAAATTTGTGGACATAGAGTGGTTCATGATGTTCTTTATATATGGTACTTTAAATGCTCACAGGATCTATAGTGATATGTCCTCTTTCACTTCCTCTATAAATAATTTGAGTCTCCTATTCACTTAGTTTGGCTAAAGACATCAATTTGATTATTCATTTTGAAGAATGAGCTTTTGTTTTGTTGATTCTCTGTTTTCAATTGCATTGGTTTCTGCTATAATTTTCATTTATTTTTCTTTGCTTACTTTTACTTTAATTTGTCCTTTTTCTTATTGCCTACGATAGAAAATTAAATTACTGATCTTTTCTCTCTTCTAATACATGCATTAAATATAAAATATCTGCTCCTGAGCACTGACTTTGCTGCATCCTATAGATTTTGATAAGTTGTCCTTCAATTTACATTTATTTCAAAAAATATTTTCGGAGATTTCTGTTTTGACCAATGTGTTAATTAGAAAGGAAAACTAAATATTAAGGTACTAAGTCTTTCATAACTGATTCACAGATATATTATAAATCTAATATAAATTCCAGAAGCTATTAACATATGTACACATTGTGGATTGACCAAATTTGCATATCCATAATCTGAAACATTGACCGTTTCTTTGTGATGCAAAGCTTATTTTCAATCATTAAAGAGTATTTTTTGCAGAGCAGATTTTTAAATTATGATAAAGTCTAACATCACCTTTACTTTTCTGGATCCCTTTTTAGGTGTATTTAGTGATTGTCACCAAATCCCAGAGCATATAGATTTCTCTAGCAAGCTAATTCTGATGATTATATAGAGAGGTAAAAGACCTGAAATATCCAACACGGAATTGAAGGAAAGAAGCAAAACGAAAAGAATGACACTACAAAACATGATTTAATCTAAAGCTACAGAATCAAGAGAGCCTGATGCTGTTGACAGAATAGACAAAAGGATCAATAAAACAGAACCAAGATCTCAGTAATAGACGCAAGCAAGTGTATTCAGCTGATGTTTGGCAAAGGCACAAAGGAAATTCAATGGAGAAAGCATGGTGTTTTTGAGAAGGTGCGACAGCCTTGGATGACAAGGTGCAAAACAAAACAAAACAAAAGACCTGGGCCTAGATTTCACCGACCGCACAAAAATTAAATTTAAGTGATCACAGGTCTAAGGAAAAGTGTAATACTGCATATGACCTGGGATTTGATAATAATGATTAGATATAATGCCTAGAGCATGAACCATAAAAGTAGAAATGATAGAACTTAGTCTCATAAGAAAAAGTCTGCTCTGCAGAAGAAAAACTTTGAAGATTGAAAACCATGTTTCCTTCACAAATAAAAAAGTAAAAGTAAATGTTTGGTCCCTACACGCACACACACACACACACACACACACACACTCTCTCTATATATATACACACATATATAGAGAGAGACATAAATATCTATAGTGTACACTATAGACATCTGTAGTGCATATCTATATACACTATATATTATATCTATAGTGTATATTTTATATATTTATATACTCTATGTATCTACATCCACATATATGAATATATAGTGTGTATTGACCAAACATTTACTCATGTATGTTTTTAAGTATATTTTATATATAAGATACATAGATATCTCTATATCTATATGTACATATATATAACATTATATCCCATAAATTTGTACAATCATTATATATCAACTGAAATGTTATTTTAAAATAAAGCTAAAACTTATAAACACTAAAATAGAGATTAATACGACAAGCTGGAAGCTAGGAGATGATATTTTCAGTCTAGATACCTATTCATGATTGTGTCTAAAATATAGAAAGAAAAATTAAAAAACATAAAATACAAAAGCAATGGATCTGAAAAAACATGTCAATAAAGAAGACATTCAGAGTGATAAATGAGCAAATGAAGAGAAGTTCAACATTATTCATATTCAAGAATTTGAAAATTAAAATCACAATAAGATTTTATTACATATATATCAAAATGGCTACAATCCAAACAACTGACCAAACCAGATGCTGAGGACTTGGAGTGATAGGAACTCTCATTCTTTACAGGTGGAAATGTAAGATAGTACAGCTACTAGGACCAAAGCTGGAAAGACAGTAAAATAATCAATCAGCAGCAGCAGTGAGAGGATTGAGCTGAGGGATGAGGACAATTAGGTAACGTATGAGGGACTTTCAAGGCATTGAAACTGTTCCATGAGATACTTGAATGGTGAATACATGATGGTTTAGATTTGTCAATACTCAGAACTTTAGAACACAAAGGTGAATTTAATGTAGGTATTTTTTTTAAATAAAACACTTAAGAGGTCAAAGAATGACAGGAAGAAATGGCAAGAAAATCTAACCATACTGTACATAAATAAGCATAGGAAACAAATGGAAAAAACAGGAGTGGAGCTCATGATCAAAGTAACTTTTCAAAGCAGTGGAGTTTTAAAGACTAAAGACCAAAGAGACTACAAATAAGCCACACAGCCTAGTCGATAAAGTTGTACAGTGTGTTAGGATTCTGCAGAATGGAAGTCACAGGATGTATGTAGAGATACATATGATGAGATTCAGTGTAGGAATTGTGATAACCAATCTTATACTGCTATGTATGTTTGTGGTGGCTGAACAATTAATTAAATTTAGTCGAACATTTAAGTAAAACTAATTAAAATTAAGAATGAATAATTAAATAAATAAATGAAACAAGTGGAAAATGAATAAAGTAAGTAAATAAAGCAAACAATTTAAATAAAACGTTAAGTAAGTATATTAAGCAGATGAATAAGTAAACAAATGAACAGAAGATGAACAATTAAATAAATGATAATAAGAGTCAGGTTCCTCTTTGTGGCTGGGGGAATTAAGGTAGTTAAGCCCAAATGATGCATATTATAATATGTTACTATTATGGAAACATATAATATGTTACTATTAAGGAAACCAATATTAATTCATGCTTTGCATATGAGTATAGATGGTTCTATAGAGAAATATTTTCAAAATGTGCCTATAATGGGTTGTTGTGTCAACTGAGAGGGCTTAAACCAAAGACATCTCAGTAACCATCTATCAGATCTTGGCTTCCAATACCATTTTTCTCATAGACATCAAAACTCCTTAGAGAAATGGCTGAGGCTGAGACTGGAGGAAAGAATATTGTAAAAGTCTGAGATTATTTTTTAGCATTAGAATGTAAGAAAATAATTCTCAAAATTCCAATAACAGGGTATTTTTTTTCCCAAACATTTTATCTCCTTTGAATCAGGTACTGTGCTCTGTTCTTGTGTCAATCTTCTCTTTTAATTAACACAATCAGCAGTTTTCAGGCTTGAAAACTGAATAGCTCACTCATTATACCAATTGTTATATGGTATAATGACATATTAGAAAATAAAATCAAAGTTATTAAGACACAGAGCTAGGAATCAATGAAGATCTGTCCAGTCCCCATTCTCAGACTCCCACATTAGAAATATTCTGTTTAACATCAGATTATCAAGATGTGTCTGCAATAGTGACAAAAATGAGAAACATGTACATTGTCAGAAAGTGTAATATACTTTTTTCATTATTAAAAGTTAATTTTATTGACTTGAAGTTGTATTATTTTTCAGTTTCCACATGTATAGTGGTTTAAGGTGGATTGCAATTTAGAAAATTCATCATAAAATAAGTTATGTCATCGCATTGATGTAGAAAATCAATAACTGCTAGATAATAGCCATTAGGAGATCTGACCCACTTGTCCTGAGAGACAGATTGTACTTATTTCCACATAGGGTTTAATACTGAAGACAGTGACAAGTGAGAGCAGCCAAGATCTCTGTAATACACAAGCATCTTCTCATAGAAATCAAGCAATTTGATTCCCAAATGGGTACTTGCTCATGCAAATTAATGATAATTACAAAATAAATTATTATAACAGCTTCAAAACAATCCTATACTCTTTAAATAATATCTAATATATTGTCAATTATTAGTTGATGATGTTATAAATGCATAAAATACTTTTTTGTATGAAGACTTACTTTAATACTTTAGAACCCAGGAAACTTGTCTATTTCCAAGTTCCTTAATGATTGTGAATTTAGAATCATGAAAATAATTCTGCTCTTTATCTTCTGCACAATTCATTGTTAACAGGGACAGCTGCTCTTCTCTGGATTCAGGCCACCTATACGATTTTAACTGAAGTTAAAAATACTTTTATGCATTGATGCTAGAAGCAAAACCTAACATGGAGATTAGTGTTTCACGCACATTCACATGAGCATTTAGTAATTGCTGTTCAACAGCAGCCTTCCATTTTCCATGTTAAAAATCATTTCCTTGATATTTGCTCTAGAGAAAGCATTTATCAATATTTAATTATCCTACCTTGGAATTGACCTAATTATATTTACTTGAATTATATGTTCAAACACAAAAAAGCAAGAATTAAATAATAAACTTGTATTAGTCAACCACAATTCCACAAAGCTCTAGATGGAACCTTGAAGTTGCTTTGGTTCAGTGTTATAATTTAATTGGAAGGCTATCAGGTATTTCATAAATGTTTATTTTATATTAAAAGATTATTGAAAATGTTATATGCAATGATGTCATATGATTATTATTTTCTTTATGTAGTATAAAAAATGAAAAGGAATCATCAAGCCCAAGTCTAAATGATGCTACGTGCAATAGACATATTAAAAATTTTGGTGATTTCAAATCATTCCCTATATTTGTCACTCTTTCAAATAATTTTTATGCCTTTATTTCCCATATGTGTAGAATCTTCTTTAGCTTTTTCCTCTTTTATATACAAAATTTTCTTTCCTGTAGATTTTGAGCTAGACGTTGATGTGTGTCGTCTTTGTTGTTCAGAGGGAATTGTATCAGGCAGCAGTACATGAAGCTGCAAGTCCTCCAGGGGTCCACAGTGACTTCAGCCCCTCCAGCACAAGGTAGCTTGTTTTAGTGTTAAGCTAACATTAGAGTACTTTCAGATATGAGATAACTGTAAACCACTTAGCCTTTCTTATCTTTTGTTTTCCATTATTTAAAATCTCTATTACTAACTTCTAGCCTTCTATGTTCAAAAAAAGAAAAAAGAGAGAGAGAAAGAAAGCAAAACACATGTGAAAAAGGGTCATTTCTGAGCAAGATTCTCTTTCCAAGGAATATTATCTTTTTATGAAGCATACTTTGTTCTTTTAAAAAGCTTGAAATTTGATGAGTGAAAAGAACTCTTATGTTTACAGATTTGAAAAAAAAAGTTAGACAAGCTTTAATTTTTCTCATATTGACCTAAGAAAAGCAGATCTAAAAATTAGAGATGGAAAATAAATTTAAGCACTAATAAATCTTATCTTCTATTTACAAAGAAAACAAACAAATGAAAGTTTCAAAAGCTTTTAAATCCAGGAAGAATGCTTTTTTCAATTGATACCTAAATCTTCTTTACTTTGTTCCTATATTAAGTTCATTAATCCACTTATACAAACACTCAACGAGCTCTTCTTTACTTCACTTTTTCTATCCAGTTAAATATCCAGTTCACATTACAAAAAGTCAAGCTCTTGGAGAGAAGAATCTGTGTATGAGGTTTGTAAGTAATCTGAACTTACAAAAACAGCACAGTCTATACAATGTTCCTCACCCACAGCCTACTCAGGCCCTGGGTAACTTTGTGCACATTTCTACTTTACTAAGCTAGTAAGCTGTAAGAATTCTTAAAGGAAGTAACCGTGCAGTATTCGCAGATGTATCCCCACATGATCCAGAACAGTTTCATAGCCATAAGGAAGATGTAAGCATTCGATATTTTAAGAAATAAAACTACTATTTTTTTTAAATCAGTAATCATTCACCTCTGTGATGATGAAGAAAGACTAAATATAAGAAATCTTCAACTTCCTATATAGAACTTTAAGCATTTAGACAAAATTATTGTTATAATTTCAAGCAGAGGAATATTTGATAAATTTCCAAATATGAGTGGGATAGCAGGCTCAAATGGTGGTTCCATTCCAAGTTTTCTAAGGAATCTCGATACCGCTTTCCAGATTGGTTGTACCAATGTGCAGTTCCACCAGCAATGTATGAGTGTGCCTTTTTCCCCACAACCTCACCAACACTTATTGTTGTTTGTATTCTTGATAATTGCCATTCTGACTGGTGTGAGGTGGAATCTTAGGGTAGTTTTGATTTGCATTTCTCTGATTGCTAAAGATGTTGAACATTTTTTCATATGTCTGTTGATGGATTGTATATCTTCTTCTGTGAAGTTTGTGTTCAGCTCTTTGGCCCATTTATTGATTGGGTTGTTAGTTTTTTTGGTGTTAAGTTTTTTTAGTTCTTTATATATCCTGGAGATTAGTGCTCTATCGGATGTGTGTGTGGCAAAGATTTGCTCCCAGGATGTCGGCTCTCTGTTCACTTCATTGATTATTTCTTTTGCTGAGAAGAAGCTTTGTAGTTTGAATCCATCCCATTTGTTGATTCTTGATTTTACTTCTTGTGCTATAGGAGTCTTGTTAAGGAAGTATGAGCCTAATCCGACATGATGAAGATTTGGGCCTATTTTTTCTTCTATTAAACATTGGGTTTCTGGTCTGATTCCCAGGTCCTTGATCCACTTTGAGTTGAATTTTGTGCATGGTGAGAGATAGGAGTTTAGTTTTATTTTGCTGCATATGGATTTCCAGTTTTCCCAGCACCATTTGTTGAAGAGGCTGTCTTTTCTCCAGTGTACGTGTTTGGCTCCTTTATCTAGTATAAGGTAACTGTATGTAAGTGGGTTTGTCTCTGTGTCTTCTATTCTATACCATTGGTCTACATGTCTATTTTGATGCCAGTACCATGCCGTT
>CM053404.1:136908961-137077079 GCA_028644305.1 Xerus rutilus
CTTTGGGTAGTATGGCCATTTTGACAATATTGATTCTGCCTATCCAGGAGCATGGGAGATTATTCCATCTTCTTAGGTCTTCTTCAATTTCTTTCTTCAGTGTCTTGTAGTTTGCATTGTAGAGGTCTTTTGCCTCTTTTGTTAAATTGATTCCCAAATATTTTATTTTTTTTTGAGGCTTTTGTGAATGGGATAGTTTTCCTAATTTCTCTTTCAGAGGGTTTATCACTGATGTATAGAAATGCAATTGATTTGTGGGTGTTGATTTTATATCCTGCTACTTTGCTGAATTCATTTATTAGTTCTAAAAGTTTTCTGGTAGGATTTTTTGGATCCTCTAAATATAGAATCATATCGCCTGCAAATAATGATAGTTTGAGTTCCTCTTTTCCAATTCGTATCCCTTCAATTTCTTTCGTCTGTCTAATTACTCTGGCTAGTGTTTCCAGGACTATGTTGAATAGCAGTGGTGAGAGAGGGCATCCCTGTCTAGTTCCTGTTTTCGAGGGAATGATTCCAATGATCATGAGATGTCAAATTGAAAACAAAAGTGTAATGTCTCCGAACCAAAATGCAAATTGAAAGCATCTTTACCACGTATATTTCAGAAGAGAAGTTTTCTACTACTGGCTTTCCTCTTTAAGGTTAGATTAGGTATTAAGGGAAAAACAAATTAGTATGCAAAAGAAATATTTGATAGAACCAGGTCATCAAAAACATGAAGCTTAAGGTTTCAGGTTCCTTAAAAAGAGAGAGAGAGAGAGACGGTAATATCTTATAAATCAAAAACTAATTATAGAAATAAAACTTAAAAACATCCAGGAGATCTAATTGTGATTTATTTGGCATTTCTACTTTGAGTCAGATAAAAGTTTCTTTTGTAGTTTAGATGAAGTATCATGAGATTAATGGAACACTTGGATAAGAACTTGAAATTTCTTTCAAGCTAGTTTCTTGGAGACTCGGATTCTGAGGTTGCCCATAAATTGCCTATAATTGATTTTAGCTACAGAAACACATAATAAATATAGAACGAAAGAATCTACTCTCTTCTCTAGATTCCATTTTTCCCCTTGGTCTCCAAACTTCCTTGGTGATCTTACTTCTTCAGAGCTGTGGTTTCTACCACTGCTGGGCAACTCTCGCACTACCCACAAACTCATCTCCTTCCACGTATTACTTACTTTGTGCATTTTCTTCTTGTGCTTCTAACTCCTAACATATTCTCATCACTGGGCTTGACTTGATATCTGACAGGTGCCATTGTGTAGTTTTCGAATCAATTTGTGTTCCAATTCCAAAGAAAATTATTTGATGTTTGGTTGATCAAAGATTGTTTTGAGATCATGGGTAATAAATAATTCTTTAGATATTAGAATTATTCTTGAGTTAAAAGTTATTTCAGGATTTTGAAAGAAAGTTCTATGTGGAAAGGGAAAAGATACAAAATATGGCACTAAATTCCATCACTATTTTTTTATTAATGCAATTATAATTTAAATTATTTGAGCAAAGAGCATCATCTCTTTGAAAAACTAGTGTTGTGGAATATGGTAGGTGAAATCTCTCACTTGTAATTCTACTGGAGAGAGAGAAGTTGCAGATTATAGAAGCTATTTAGAAAATTTAACAAAATTTGGATAAAGACGCAATCAGATAGTTTATATCCAATATAGCAACTTATGTTAGGAATAATTTACTGAGTGGTTCAGAGGATCACTGTAAAAACATAAATGTTGTGATGGAATTTCCATTGAAAGAAGTAAAAATGATAACATTACTCATTATCCGCATGCTTAAGATAAAAGTCTTTGTAAAGAAGAAAGAAAAGCTTATCGATCATTCATCTTTTGTGCTATAGGTTGAAAATATCCTCCCCAACCAAATATATATAGTGTGTGTTTATATTTATATACATCATTCAAAGATATATATTTGAATAAATATATATGAAATATATATAAAATATATCAAAAAGTATATGTATATTTCAGTTTAGATATATAATTTAATATATGTTAAATATATAATTATATATTTAAATATAGTTAAATACATAATTTGAGATATAATTGAATTATTATATATTAAATCTGTAATTTAATATATATAATTACATATTATATATGTAATATATATTATATATATATATATTTAAGTCCTAATTCCTAATATTTCAGAATATGGCCTTATTGGAAATGAGGTAACTGCACATGTAATTAGTTAAAAAGAGGTCAGGCAGGCTGCAGCAGTCCTTATCGGATGTGACTTGTGTCCTGATTTCTCTGAAGACAGAGAAATGAGGTGATCACACAGGTAAGGACTAGTCATTCAACTGAAAATTAAAAAGCACAAAAAGCTGCCAGCAAGACCAGGGCCACCAAGTTGACTTTGAACTTCTAGCCTTCAGTACCATGAGACATTAAGTTTCTGCTGTTTAAAAGTACCCATTTGTATTGCTTTTTCAGGGAAGCCTGAGAAAGCACTGCTATCACTTCTTGTATTTTAAAGTAAACATTGACTAGTATTCACTATGTGTGTGTCATTATCCTGATGACAGACAATGCAACTGTGGTGGGTGCTTAGGACTGTGAAAGTATTGAGCGGCTGGGAGAAGGAATGATGATTGACTGTTAATGTATGTGGAGTTTCTTTAATGGGGTATAAAATGTTCTAAAATTAGACTTTGGCAATGATTGCACAATCATGGGACTATAGTAAAAATTATTATATCGTGCACTTTAAAACGGGAGAATTGTATGGTATATAGATTATCTCTCAATAAAGCCAGTAAAACAATATAAACACATCTTCATTTCAAACAAATTACAATTAGGTTGAGAATAAGGACGATTAGCTAACTGTGGCAGTTTGTGGTTAGCCGGAGTTTGACGCAGAGTGCCTTAGTGAGTCACATTGGAGCGTACCCACCAAGACATGGTCGAATGCGCATCTGTTGGGAAGGATCCAGCAGGTTCTCACAAAGGTAATAGTCCTTAGTCCCTAAGAGTGAAAGACAACCAACCACCAAAGGAAGTAGCGAACTGCATTCCACTAAGAGGAGGGCAACCTCACAGAAACAGATTCCTGTCCGTTCAATTCTGAGGCAAGAAGAAATAACATTAGCCTATGCAGATTACCCAACATTGAATTTTTGCACATCTTTGTGGAATGAAGTAGAAAGTAAAACCTACCCAGGGGATGTCCTCTGGGACTGAGCACTAGCTTCAACATCACTACATCTAGCCCAGAGCTCAGTGATAGCCCTGCTGTCAGAGTTTCATGATCTTTTGAAAGGATAAAAGTGTAAGTGGGTTTTTGTGATGGATGAAGACATAGTGATATGATGTAGCAGTAAGGAATGACACACAGGTGATCACAATGGAGACACTGGACTCAGAAATAGCCTGCACTTGTTCGGTATGGTATCCTTCTGACACAGCTTTAAAATGTCCAGAGTAATTAAACTCAAGAGTAAAAGTACAAAACTAAAATAATCCCCCACAAAACCCACAAGAAAAGATGAACCAGGACTACCAAAAAACTGCAATAATTTCCACCTCTCCAAAAAACTGCTTTCTGTGATTGGCAGAGATTTTATTTAGCAGCCTCTACTACATGCTGTCATACTATGATGGATTGTAA
Source organism: Xerus rutilus (assembly GCA_028644305.1). Taxonomy (NCBI): domain Eukaryota; kingdom Metazoa; phylum Chordata; class Mammalia; order Rodentia; family Sciuridae; genus Xerus; species Xerus rutilus. Next base: position 136,912,607 of record CM053404.1, read on the forward strand.
AGGCAGTGCCACAGAGTGCATGGGATATAGGGCATATTATGAGACAGATGGCAGATGATAGATGGTAGGTGGATTGGTAGGTAGGTGGGTAGGTAGGTAGATAGGTAGACAAACACATTCAGCATACTAATGGCATTGCTGCAAAGACTCAAAAGACATGGAATGAAATCACAATTCTAACTCGCATTGGATAAATGCCCTTGGAGAAGTAATTTAATATTTTAAAGTCATAGTCCTCTCCAGGAACTGAACAAGCATCCTAAGAAGGAGCAAACTATCTTGAATGTGCAGAATATGTGTTTGATGCTGATTGTGCTATTCAACCCCTGCAATGGCTGTTCATGACTTATGTGAACACATCGAGCCTTGGTTTCTTCTGTTGTAAAATTGAGATAGCAGTATATTCCTCAGTTGTTGCTCTTAGTAGAAATAAGAGTATGTTGAGCAAGGTGTTCTCCTGCTCGCACTTGCAGAGAGTCATGATGATTCACAAGGTCATCTGAGTCCGAGGTGTGTGATGTCAGCGATAGTACTGGGGGCAGCCCGTGGCAGCTAACAGGCACTCAATCTTCATTGATCCTATATTCCAGACGCACCTTCAAAATGCACTTTGAGGTGGCTGATTAATATCTGATGGATTCGGCAGCAGAGAGCATGTGGGACAAGAGCAATCAATCCATGTCCAAGTAAAAGCAAATGCAGAACAGAAACAAAAACAAGCAGAGCTTCTACCCACAGTGTTTTCTAAATAGGTGAGAAAGCACCAGTACAACCGCTAAAGGGCATCCGTGTTAGCATCTTCTGACATTGAGTTTATTGACATAATTCATGTTTAGTAAATGACAGGAAATCAAGTAAATGTGAAGGATATTGAGATTCTCTGAATCTTTCCATATTGTGATAACCACTGTTAGATAATGTGACACATGACTTTAGAGATGTTTATTGTATCTATGACAGTTTTAACTGTGACATTATACAGACTGTAGTATCACTTTCTTAAATAAAGTAACACTTTCTTAAACCTTAAATATTTGTGAAAATGTTTATGCATTAATACCTATTATTCCTTACTTTATGCTGTGAGTTATTTTTTTAAAGCTTCTATTATATTCTTTGAAAATTTAGAACATTACTCTTTGTTGTATTCTATAGAATATTGTGTGTAGATTATTGATGTATGGTCTGTGATAGATGTCTTAGTCTCTTCTTCTTTCTCAAATATGCTGGTCATTCTTGAATACTCATTTTCCTTGTGAACCAGAGAACTCCAAGCCACCACCTGTTTGCCCTATGTAGGTATGGGAAAAAGTCACAAGTGGAGACAGAAGGATGAGGACTGCATAGGAACTTTTTTCATTGTGTTCCTAATGAATATTCCTCTTCTAAGCATCAAGATAAAAACCGAATCTGAAAAACATGCAAATAAATATCGTGTAACAAAGTACCTAACACTGACTCAGTGCGTGTCTGAATAGTTTTTTCTCAACTTAATTAATGATACCCTTTGATAGCCAGAAGGAAATTAAGCTATCAGTAGCCACATAAAGACACTTCTGACCCTGGACTGTATTCTCCAATTTCCAGGCTACATGACGAATCCTTCTAAGGGGACTCCATGTGTTGTTTTCCCTGTCCAAATTGCTACAGAACACTCATGTGCTTGCCTTGGCTTCTCACTTGGCGCTATGTGTGAACTGGGGGATGTCATGGAAGAGAAGGCCACATCAGGACCAGGAGGGTCCCTGCTCTATAAGACTTAGTTCTTCAAGTCCTAGCAACCTGGTAACAGTCAGATGCCTTAGAAGAGTTTTTTACAATCTCTCTCTCCCATACATTCTAGTCCTCATTGGGAGTTTTGACCTGCTAGAAATTAATCTGTGCATATAGAAAGGATCATTTCTGTCTGTATGCCAATAAAATTAATCCTCATAGCAACTTGTCAATTAGATATCATCATTCCTCTTTAGTGTGAGATGACTAAGGGTTTCTCTGTTTAAATGATATGCTTGCTCAATTTCAGGTAATGAGATTAAATAACTGGGGTCAGGTTGCATTCTGGGCTGGACCTTCATGATATTCCCATTTACATAATGTCTCTTTCACAAATAAGACAAAAAACTCAACTGGGTGCAGTGGCACGCACCTGTAATCCCAGTACTTTGGGAGGCTGAGACTGGAGAATCGTGAGTTCAAAGCCAGCCTCAGCAATGGCCAGGCATTAAGCAACTCAGTGAGAACCTGTGTCTACATAAAAAACAAAATAGGGCTGGGGATGTGGCTCAGTGGTCGAGTGCCCTTGAGTTCAACCCCTAGTACCCCCCCAAAAAAATAAATAAATAAAAAGACATAAAGCTCATACCTTCTCTGTGATGCATAAATAATTCTGTGGTTTGTGTAGAGGGGAAGGAGGGGAGAGGTGAGGTTGTGAGTACGGGAAGGTGAGTAGAATGAGACAGATATTATTACCCTATATTCATGCAGGATTACACTGTTGGAGTGACCCTGAACCATGTACAGCTGGAGCAATGAGAAGCTGCGCTCCATTTGTGTACTATATGTAAAAACACATTCTACTATAAAAAATTAATTTTAAAAAATGATTCTTTGAATTAAAATTTTATTCTAATTGCATCAAAATAGAATTTGTAACATAAAATTCTTGATAATGATAACTTATCTTGATAATGATAACTTATTCATTATAAGTTATATAATGATAATTTATCAAGAACTTATTAATAATAAATTATGTTAGTGTTTTCTAATAATTCAAAAATAAATAAACTTGATCTATCAACAAAGAGCATAAAATCAAAAAAATGCATAGGCAATGAAAATATACAAATAACTAATATAGTTTGGTATTAAACTATATTTGTTTTCTAGGACAAAACCAAATGAAAATTTTTTGTTCTTCCACAACCTTTACCTCAGAAGCATGATAAGAAAACAAACCAAACAGTATTAGTATAATGATCAAGAAAGAAGGAGGCACACATCATAAATATAAAATTCACAGATGTATAATCAGATAAAGTGATGACCTAAGAATGCTAAAATCTGAGTCCACGCTGTGGCTCTTGATCGTTGTGTCTGTCAGCTTTTTGTTGGTGTGGCAAAGTACTCACTACAAACAACTTAAAGAGGGGAAGATTTATTTTGGTTCACTGTTTTGGAGGTTCCAGCCCATGTTTCCATGGGGTCTGGACCTGTAACAAAGCAGAATATCCTGGCAGGTAAGATATGGCAGAGCAAAGCTTCTCACCTCTCATGGTGGCCAGGCAGTGCAAGGAGAGAGAGAGAGAGATAGAGGAAGGAGGAGGAGCCAGAGACAGATGTACCCTTCACAGGAACCCCCAGATCTACCGATTGACTTCTACCACCTGGTACCACCTCCTACAGAGTCTACCACTTCCCAATAGTCCATTCAGTTATGAACAATCAATAGATCCATCCATTGATGAGATCAGAGCTCTCATGATCTAATCACTCCCCAAAACCCCAGCACTAAGCATTACTGCATTGAGGACCAAGCCTTCAACATGTGAGTCTTTGAAGGATGTCTCAGATCCAAACTATAACAATTATACTATTGAAAAGAAATTAATTATTTTGTATTTCCAAGTGCAAACTAAATAAAATTAAAATGACAAATGAACATTTTAGGAGTTCTCGTTAGCTGTACAAGTGAGAGAGAAATACGTCCATCCCTACACATTATTTTGTATTGCTTCAAGAAATTCAGAGTGGGGTGTGACTCACTTCAATGATTTTCAGAGGAGAGGAGGTAAGGGGACATATTTCAAGAAACGTCCCTGGGTAACTGTGATAATAAGAGATCGCTTAGGAAAATCAGAGACAGATTGATGATCTCATCAGGCAGGATGCTTTAGAAGAGTTTTATTTGTAACAGATGTCTACATTTAGGCTTAGAGAGACTATGAGACTGTGTTGCTTTCTGGCAGCTGTTAAGAGTCCATTAGGAACATGCCTGGTAAATATAATGGTAACAGTAAACAGAAAAAGCCAATGTTGGGAAAAACAATCTCTAAAATGAACACTGCTGTTTCTTTTAGCCTTTCTAGATATTCTTTAGTGCTTCTTTCTTTTCACTATGTCTGGCACACCTGTTGATACTCAGAAGGTCTGAAGGGGTGCATAGGAGTGTGCTCATTATCAATGACCCACTATTTTCCCATAGAAATACAGCCTAGCAGGAAGACTCACGCCGAGGTTTGATTTTCTTAAGCCCTGTACTTCCTCTGGGTCTTGCCTGGACTGGCATTTTTGTCATTTCTTTGGAAGTGTGCTAATTTCTGGCAAAATTGGGGCAAGCTCATTAAAAGAAAGTCTTCCCTCCCCATGGATGCCATAAGAACAAGCAAACAAGAAGATGAATCACACTCTTGTCACTGAAATTCAAAGATGCAGCCGGTATGAAACTCAGGATGACTTTGAGTGTGGGAAGATCAATCACTGCTGATCTGATCAGAATAACAAATGTCACCTGACTCCAGTAGAAACAACAAAATTATAGTTGGTGACAAATTTGAGGAAACTTTATTAGAAACCTTCCAAAATATTCAGGCCATTAAAGGGGTCTCTGTATAGATCAGTTTATGTATAAACAAATCCCCAAAGCATCAAAATAAGCTATTCCAAGAATAGGCATACATGCTTGTGGGTATCTGCTTATCTGTTAAGAATGATGAAATTAATTATATCAAGCAGTAGTTGAGGATTTTAACAACAATCTGCATGCTATTACATATTTTTAAATTCTTTTTTTTTTTTGTACCAGGGATTGAACTCAGGGGCACTCGACCACTAAGCCACATCCTCAGCCCCTATTTTGTGTTTTTATGTAGAGACAGGGTCTCACTGAGTTGCTTAGCACCTCGCTGTTGCTGAGGCTGGCTTTGAACTCGCGATTCTCCTGTCTCAGCCTCTCTAAGTGCTGGGATTACAGGCGTGTGCCACCGCACCCGGCTCATATTTTTAAATTCTTAATGGTGAAAATAAAATGCTTACCTAGTAAATCAGGTATTGTAAAAACATTAAAAGACAAAAGAATTACAAATCAAACACTATAAATAACATTATAAAAATTTATAAAACAATGTATCACTATCAGAATATTGGAATTTGATTTCTAAGAATAAAATAAGAATATGTTATTTAGGTTAATAGGAGGAAAAAACTTTTCAATGATGAGAATCTATCCTCAAAAATAACACTGTCACCATGAGTAGGTTATTCAAAAGATTAATAACTGCTAAGGGTTGCTTTTACTCTCTGTCATCTATTCAAAATTGGTTCAGATAATTGAAAATCACATGCAGGCAGCTCCTTTGTCCAGTTGCATTTAGGGAATGTTTAAAAGCCAATTTTCTGCGATGAACAAATGTAGTCACAAATTTAAATGTGCCCTAAGTTCCCCTCTGGATGTGCACAGGCCCAGCTTTATATATGTCATTTACATTTAACAATAACTTTTTTTTGGTGTAGGGTTTGCAGATCATGTAACACCAGCTCACAGAGGGCAGTCCAGATGCATAGTCACCAGGTTGCATGTGCATGGGGTCAGGTGTGCAGTCTCAGGATTTGCTTTTGAAATGGAAGATAATTGTCACTAAATAAGGACCAATGCTACAATCCTTGTACTGGAAATTTTCAGAGCTGCCCTATCTGCCATTCGCACTTTTGGTTGTAAGCCCCAAGAATCATGAAAGTTTGGACTACACCTGGAATCTCTGTGGGGTTTTGGTCTGGGTCTGACTTAAATGTATCACCCTAGCAGATTTTGGTCAATGGGTCAAAAACAATCTACTAAAAAGTCCCTCTTTCTTTATGGAAGGCGGTGCAGGATACAGGAAATTGCTCTTCATTATATTCTTGAATTTCCCAGATCAATGAACTGCTAGGACCTTTCCCAGTTTGTCACAGCCCTGGACTTTCATGGGATTTAAATCCTCTGTCATATGCTCACACTAAGGTGTATCTGCTGTATCCTGCTCACCAGCCTCAATTTGCACAGCATCATCAATGAACAGGAATATTTTATGTGCTATTAAGAGGATGGAGGTACTTGAGCTCTCTATATTGTAGACGCCATGAGAGTTGACTATAATCTGAGGTGTAACTTCTGTCCACATCTCATGAGTCAAGATGATCTGGTTCACTTTGTTGAAGGGAGTTGAAAGAAAGCACACTCCTCAGTTCATAGCCATGTGCCCTGCGGCAGCCAGAGGCTATCTTTATCTGACTGAGTGGAGATAATACACCTGCATTCACAGCTGGAAGGATATCACCACCCAAGTGTGTTCTCAAGTGTCCTTTTTCTTTCTGCAGTACTCTCTGACCTTCTCCACCAGATATTCAGACAAGTCCTATAAGGACATGTTCAGAAAGTCCCTGAATCCCTGGAGGCTCTGCTGGAGACACCAGATTCCTTCCTGGCCTTGGGATGCAGTGATTCAGCTTGCTGCCATAGGGGTAAGGTGTGAAAAGAAAGAGTTTCAAGGCTTCCCCGTTACTGTCCCTGACAGAGCCCATTTCAGAAATAATACAGTAACTAATGTGGAGAACCTGTATGTCACAAAGTGTATCCTCCCTCACTCTGTAGTCTAAACTTGGGACAATAAGTACAGGGTGGACTTGTGGTTCAGTTGATCCCTCCAAGACAGAGTTGGGCCACGATTCCATCAGTCCCTTGATCTCCACAAGTTTCTGCTCTAAGCAATGGGGGTCTCAGTGGAAACTCACAGATAAGCAAACTCAGCAGAAGTCACAAGCCTATAAACTGTACCTATTGTCCCTTAACAAATCTAGTCATTGGGTAGGTGGCTACAGTTAGCTTTATTATAAGATTTGGAGTAATATTCTCAGGCAGAAAAATGGACTGTGATAGATTCTTCCTCAAAGAATTTGACTTCTTGCCAATTAAAGAGCAATAAGTTTGTGAATTGACATCGGTCAATATGTCAGTGAGCTGCTATACAGAATACCATGCAGTGGGTGGCTTAAACAACAGTATTTATTTCTCATTGTTCTGGGAGGCCAGACAGTCCAAGATCAAGATATCAGTAGATCTAATGTGTGCTGAGGGCCTTTTTTCTGGTTTCAGATATCTTTCTTCTTGAATCTTTATATGGAGATACAGATAAGAGTGAGATAGAGATAGAGATAGAGAGAGAGATAGAGAGGTAGAGATAGAGATAGATAGATAGATAGATAGATAGATAGATAGAGATAGATAGAGAGAGAGAGAGAGAGAATGAGATTCATGTCTTTTCCCTTTTTATATCATAGGGTTCTACACTCAAGACCTCTCATAGGTCCACATCTAAATACCATCACATTGAAATTGAGGTTTTGCATTCACACAGTTTTTGTGACCATACCTAAATACCTGAGGCAGACTAGTGTCCTAAAGAAGAGATTTATTTAGTTCATCATTCTGGAGATTCAAGGGCACTCTACAAGAATCAACTTGTCTCTGGTGAGGACCTCATGCGGGAGCAAGTGCAGGAGACAGAGATCATAATGTCAAATAGTAATCCAGAGAGTGATTCAGAGGTGTGACCATTCTAATAGCAGCTCCGTCTTGCCGAAGCACAGAAGTCTCATGAAAGCTTCCCAATACCTTCCCAGCCCCCCCCCCGCCCCCCGTGACCTAGTTCCTTCCAGTACTTTCACCTGCTAAGGGTTCACTGCATCCCACCAACATGCTGAAGACCAAGCCTCTGTCATAGGAGCAAATTTTCATGTTAAAATAAAAATTTTCACATACAAATTTTGAGGGGACCCAAACGCAGTCCATTAATACAAATCACCTAAATTTCCACCCAATGGGCTTTAATTTTTCCAATTATGTATGTCAAACAATACCTAGAAGAAACCACTCATCTACCTCATTTCTTGAAATGTAGAATGAATCTGCCACAATCATAGGTTCTTGACCCTTCCTACATGACTGGGCCCACATTATCTTGTAGCTGAGTGTTCCTCTTTGACTTCTACCACTATGGAATCACCATTATGAAAAGAGACCTGGAAAATCCCCAACAACTAAACTAAAAACAATCACTCCCAAAAGTAAAAATTCTTTAAGAAATAATCAAAAGCTAATTATTTGATTTTTTAAGAAATTTTGTGATGTTACCTGTATTTGACAGCTTTCTGGAAGACTCTACTTTTCATGATTGTTGTTATTATTCTGTAATAATAATTTTGTTTTCCCCTTTTTGCATTTATAGTACTGTACTTTTTACTTGTAGGACTTTACAATTCTATGAACCGTAGAAGTCACCTTGATCGACCCTTGAAGTCTGGTTGGATTACAACATCATCAAATATCCTTAGGTTGAAGGATATCACTCTATTTCCCTAGGTCCTGGTGTCTGTCCTCATCAGGGATGTATATGGTCAAGGAATGACCCAGAGAGGTCCAGTGGCATGTTCAAAATTAATTTATTAAAGCATTTCTTTCAGCTAGAGTCTTTTTTTTTTCTTTAGTGAAGGAGCCAGAAAATATTTCCTATGAAGTAGAAGATGGTAAACACATTAGGTTTTATGGAACGTCTGGTCTCTTTTGCAAGTACATAGTCGCCACCATAGTGCAAAAGCAAAGACAGACAATACATAACCCTCTACTTATATCTATTTTCTAATAACAAGGTATTTACAAACAAGCTGTCTGGCTTGATTTGGTTCATGGACTGACCTCTGATATAAGTTTGCCACAACAGGTCCTGCAATTCAACCCCATTGATTGAGATAAACCAGTTAGCTAACCAATGATCTATCTGTGCACCCTGGGCTATATGAGCTGAGACATTAAATTCTTGGTCATTGATGAGTGTGTATTTATCCATTTTTTGTGCTTCCTGATCTAACATGCTCAGACTGTACTCCAGTATGTTCTCCAGATTCCTTTCAATTCCTATTGAAAATACTCTGCCATGATTTTGTTGCAAAGATTCTTTTCTCCAGAGGAGTCATTTGCCTTCTCTTGGGCTCTGTTGGATCTGACTCTTGCAGAGGGTTTGGGAGAAGAGACTTCTGCTCCATCCCAGAGTCACTGCAAGAGTTTCAGGAAGAGAAGGGTGGTTCCTTCACTGAGCCAGGCAGCATTTGGAGAGCAAGTGAGGACCACTGAGGATGACCCAGTGGTAGCAAGTACTTAGCTTGATGCTTTCTGCTGAGGCAGCCCAATCCAGTGGGTCAGTATACTCCTGCTCCCACTGGTTCCCTTGCTTTGGGAAAAGAATCCTGCAGGATTAGGTTTGTTGGTGCTGCAACTCTGAAAGTTGGAACTGGAAGCTAACCTTGATTTTCTGCCTCATCTGCCCTGGAGGTACAGAAACTTAAGGCCATCTTCAAAACTGTCCTGACAGATTGGAGTTTTCCACATGCACTTGGGCTGGGCACACATCTGAGTCTTTTGGTGGATTCATCTTTCTGTATCTTTCTCGGGCAATCAGGAGCTGCCATCGGTGCGAGGCTTATCCTTACCATGCTAGCTAGAGGGACCAGGGATCAGTCACTTGCTCTGCAAGTACCTTGTTCCCCCTCCTCCCCTCCCACTGCATCCACATACCACAAATCTTCATGTCCTAATAAAAAACACGAGTAACTTGAAACCCAAATTCAACTCAGTTCTGTTTCTTGCGGGCAATCCTGGTGACAACTGCAAAGTCCTTGCACTCTAGGGATGGGAAATGAAAAGATTGAGTGGAGGTTAATGAAATGTGAATTTTTAAAGGTACTAGTTGGCTTATCGTAGACAATGGTTGATAGAACAACCCCAGTGCCACCAAGCAGGGAAGGCACTACTTCTCATATCTAAAAGGGCAAGGAGATGAAACACTTGGGGACCAAGTAGCCCAGAGGCCATGGGAGACTGTTGACCAGAGGAGGTTGCACCTCTGTGAGTAGAATACAACCAAGCAGAGGAGCAGCCTGAGGATGGAGCACCTGCTCAGGAGAGCCCTGGCTTCTCTCCGCCTGCCATCTGATGATGGTTGGTGTCTTTTTTTAGCTGACCCTTTCCAGAAGGTAGAAGGCAAAGGAGCCGGCTTAAAACCAACCATGGAGGCAGCTTCCTGGGGCAGACAGCAGGAGGGACAGTAGACGGCACAACTGGAGGGGCCTGACTGCAGCATGCGGACATGCTATTCCTTATTTTCTTCTAGTCTCAGTTCTTTATGTGAAAAATCACTTCTGTTATTACTTAAAAAGCAACCATATATATAAGACCTATGGCTCGTGGCAAGCACCACTGATTCATAGCTGCTCAGATTATTACTTCAAGTTTTACACAGAAGTAGAAAAATATGATATTGCATAAGTAATAGTGTTTAATGATTAAAATACTTTGAACGTGCAACATATTTATATATTAGGTCTGTAACATGTATAAGAAAACCTTATTTCTATTGAAGGAGAACTATATTTAAAGATGAGTTATAGAAAAAATATTTAATAAATGGTAGTTTCTCTATGAAAATACATTGAGAAGTCTTTCTCAAAGGAATAGCATTATCTGATAACTAAAATGCTTCTTACACATATGCAAGATATTACCAGTGGATACTCATTATTATTTACAATATAACTTAAAAGATTAAACAATTTGTAACAAGCAAACGAAAATACAAATTCTACAATTCCATAGTTGAAGAGGACTTTCACAGCATTACTTTTATTTATGAACTAGTATAGCAGGTACTCATGCCATCATGGGAAAAATAAAGTACTTAAATATTCAAATGTGAATTAATTTTGACTAGTGATAGGAAGATAATTCTACCATGACTGCTTAAACAGAAGCACAAGTTTAAAGATAGTACAGGGAATTGGGCATGAACCTCTCACACGCCCACACTTCCACAGTCAGTACACTCTGGACTTCTAACCAGCTTTATTTCCCCTTTTCCTCTTTCACGTATCAGGCCCCATGTGCTGGCACAGTATCTGCTGAAGCCTTCAGAGCACTATGAGACCTTCTGGCACTTGGTCTCTTCAATCTGGTGTAGGATGGATGTGGATGTTCAATGTGTATCAGGTGTGGACATTTCAAAGGCGGGGGAGAGTCCTTTTTCAGAAAAGAAGATTCTTACTAAATCATTAACTCTGCCATTTAGAAGAGCTTCACCAAATGGATCTCTGGTTATCAGAAGGCTGTTTACCACTCCAGAAAAATAACCCAGTGAGAAAGGAAATTCTGCAATTAATTTTAATTCAAAATTATATAACTATTTTTGCCATTTTATTTTATTATAACTGGAGGCTCCGTTGAGGATATATGCATTGTCATATAATTATCACATATGCACAGGGGCAAATGACACCCAAATCACACCTCCAACAGAAGGTCGAAGAATTTAAAATGAGCTTTCAGATGTTTTTCTGCCTCTTCCTTAATCTGGAGAAAATGATATAACTAAAATGTTTTATTACCCTACCCAAACTGTTAAACTCATAACAGCCTTGTTGCCATTGGTCTTTTGGGTCTTGATCTGTGAGAGCTCAGGAGTTCTCAGCTCTGATCTCTCCTCTGTGATCAGGGTGCTTAATAATTGATTGCTGAACAGCTAAGTGCAGACTCAGCCCTCACTACCCTGAGGAAGCATGTGGTGCCCTCACATCCTATGACCAAAGGAGATCATTTCCTCTCACTGAATGGGGCACATGGCGCCATGTTGAAAGGAAGCACATCCAGCTCAGGCTGATTTCAAACATGGCTGCTTTCCCTGTATTAAGAATGCAGTGATTCACCAGAGAGGTGGAGGAAGATCTGAGTGGTTCAAGACATTCAGAAGGTACTGATCTCACTAAACCATAGCTCCTTGCCTCACATGTTTATGCCTCTTCCAAGCCCACCTACGCCATTTATCAGCCCTTCAGGAATTCCAACTAAGGGGCCATCTGGCTTTGGCACAGCTAGAATGAACACTAAGAAGACTTGTGGTTCTTTTTTCAAGTTTTTTGATTAACACAAAACAAAATCACACAGAGTCACCTACTGAGGACATTTTAAGGACTAAGAACTAGAGGGGGCAATCTGTCAGGACATGAGGCTGTTTCAAAACCACCTGCTGTCTCCATCTCTGCGCCACTGGCCTCAGCAGCTCCATAACACTGTCGCCATCTTGCTCTACTTTCTCAGCTTGCCTCTCGCTCCTCTTCTCTCTGTCCCTGCTGACCTCCTGTTCTCTCACTTAGGCACTGGTGTCTTGCAGCCTGGGCTTACACATGGACTATGGTCTTCTCCACCCATGACTGGACGCATGGCACTCCAGTTCAGTTCCTCCTCTAGCTGTCTTACCTATGGGTATTTCTTATCTCTAATTGCTGAAGAAAGCCTTCTGGCATCTTCTGTTTTTTGTTTTGAGGATTTTTCTTTTTATTATTGGGAATTGAACCCAAGGGTGCTAAACCACTGAGCCACATCCCCAGACCTTTTGTTTATTTTTATTTTGATATAAGGTCTCGCTAACTTGCTTACAGCCTCACTAAGTTGCTGAGGCTGGCTTTGAACTTGCAATCCTGTTGCCTCAGCCTCCTAAGCCTCTGGGATTGCAGGTGTGCACCACTGCTCCTGGCTGGCATTTTCTATTTTGCCCAGTCATCTCATGGATCGCCAGCTGCCTGCCTGTTCTGAGGATTGCCCGCTTGTGACTTACTTTCCTCTCTTGTCCAGCTCACTGTTGCAAGGTAAGGAGGAGATGGCACCAGCTGAAACAAACAGATGTAAAGAGGCCGCTGAGCACTGCAGAAGCATGCAGGCCACTAGTTGTAGAACAGCACGGGCAGAATGCTTGGTTTCCACTAGAGGGTCCTAGTGGAACTGGTATAGTCACCTCTGGAGTCATTGCCTCTCACCATGTCCTTAAGCCCCTCCCAGTGCAGTTGCCTATCTGACCACTTCACTCACATTCACACTCAGGGATCAAAAAAATACTCTTCTGTTTTAAATTCAGTAGTCTTGTTATTGATTTCCCCGCTTCAATTATTTTCCTCCTTCCTGAAAGATTTCCCCTGTGGTTCCTTTGCATTGCCTTGTGCTCTCCACTGCTACTTTCCCACCTTCTGCCAGGTCTTTCTCTTATCAGGGAAATAGAGTCATTTGTCGAATGTTTGCAATTGATATTTTGTTCTTTACCTCTGAATACACACATGGAGTCCTCACCTATATGCAGATGACTCCAACATTTGAAATCATATATTCTTCTACTGTCTGCAGAACACTCTAGACTCTCTGACTCAGGTTTCCACCAGGGACTATTCCACTAAGGAATTGAAGTTTAAAATATTTGATATTGAATTGTGAAATAAATCCATCTTTCAACCTGGCTACATACCTCAATTTTTCTACTTACAATAACACATTTCTCTAATCGCATGGTATCACATTTTCCCCTGTATTTGAACATTCACATAAATCTCAATAGGTATCTATTGATGTTCAAGTCATCATATTGGCTGCTATACAGTAGTAAGTCATTTATTCACAGTATCAGCTGATATTACAAGCTTTAAAGCAGAGTATGGCAAAAGCATTAGGTACTGCATCTTTTGAAGAGACAATAATTGCTCTAACAGACAAACCTTCCCTCAACCACAAAACCTATAATATAGAAGTTTATATCTGACTCGGGTAAAATCCGTTCAGGCATTCCTGATCAGCAAGAGGCTCTCTTCCAAATTAAGTTTGGAGTTGTTACTTAGAGACCATTGTGCATGTATTTAGATGCTTACAGATTCATGTGTCCCTGGGAATTGAGATTTTGAAATGAAAGAAAGAAATTCATGCTCAAAAGAGAACAGGGTTGAGAGAACACTTCATGGTATCCTGAATGAAAATCAAAAGTAGCTCTATACATGCATGATAACTTTTTTTCTCCCTTAAAAATTTTTAAAAAATGGTACCCTAGACCTGTCTACATAGAAAGCCAGGTAAGCAAGAGATGTCATTTGGGAACAGATCAGCAGAACTGAATGAAGGGGACGCACATGAAGAATGAGGCCGACCAGCCCCATGGCTGAGAAACCAAGTGGAAGAAAAAGAGGATTGGAGAGAATGAAGAAATTGTCAAAATTTTTAGAGCAGGTAATGGGAAAGTTTGAGCCAGTATTAATAAGAGTCTTGGGAAGAACCTCAATGAGATGTGTGGGAGATGCAGAAGTGAGGAAAGGGGATGCTTCTGCACCTCCACACCCCAGCTGGCTGTCAGGCCGTTGTATGGGCACTACCAATTAATGACTAAGAACTGGAGGCTCGCAAGGTCCTACTCCAACCCCACACCCAGACCCGTTCATTGAGCATTGAGCACATCAGCATCTGCCTTATCGAAAACACTGTGGTGTTACCCCTTAGTAAAGGATAAAGTCAAGAAAGTTTGTGTTCTACTTTCATTCACTAACTAGTACTTTCTTTTCTAGAGCCACTTCCTACCCAACTTGACATGATAGGAAACCTACCTCAAACTGGTCTCAGATATGAACTGGGACTTCACTCGGGATTCTATCCATATTTTCTTTCCAACAAGAAGGCTTTTCTGAAAAGAGAGCCATATTCAATCCCTTGTTCCTCATGCAAAACTAGCACTGTAGTGAGATAAACGTGCCAGCATCTCTGATGGATACACAGCAGATCTGCTTCGTGTACATTTCAGGTAGTAAAACAGATGCGCATCTGCCCTTTCTCTCCTCTCGGTCTTCAACAAATGTCCAGCTTTCTCTGAGATCCAGTTTGGACATTTCCATTGGTTTCCCATCTTACCCCTAGTGGAAGCTAAATTTCTCACCCAGCTTTGCAAGAACCTACAAGACCCTCTCTTCCAAATCCCTAATTGCTTCTCCATCTAAAACCTTCCCTTGCTCAACTGACTCCAGACACAGTGACCTCGCTGTTGCCTGGATGTGGGGGCCACCATGCATCTATGTAATTGTCTTCTACTGGACGGCCACATCGCCCACTTCTTCCCTTTGTTCAGCCTCAGATCAACTGTGTCCTGTCAAGGAGGCCTGCTATGACCATCCTCATTAACTCATCTGCACCACCTAGGGTCTATTGTTATCTTTCAGGTTTTACTTTGTTCTTTCTTTTACATAACATTGACACCGCTCTCCTTGCTGTGGATGTACATAATTGCTGGCTTCTTCTCTGGAAGAGATCTCCTTAAGGCAAGCTATTTTGCTTTGTATAAATTTTTAAATTGATCTATCAACAGATTGAGAGCAGACAGATCATGCAGAGCATTATTTATGAAGAGTAGGTTCTTAAAAATATTTTTAAATAAATACGTCATTCACATTTGTGTGGAAATAAAGCAACATACCTGATTCTTAGTTCTCAATAGATGGAAACATCTATCAACATTATTTAGTTTAGGTTTCTTATTTGTAAAAATGTTCTAAACCTAGTGAGCATGGTTTATGCATAAGTTACCTCTTCCCTTTAGTATCTTAAAGACAGATGGGAGCTTCCCATGTCTACTATTTTGGAAGAATGGAAGAAAAAGAAGTAGCATCTATTTCCAGTCTTTGCAATGACTGAGATCATTTCAAAGGATTGAGGAGAACCACATGTAACTTTTATTATTTTATTTGTTTCATGAATTTACTCAATTTCTCTACCTTAAGAGTAGGATCACCCTGCAAATCTCTCCTACATTTTTATTTTAAACTTTAGCCATTTAGGTGCCAAAGACTGTGGGTCATCAGGAAGGAAAGGTACTGTGGAAAGATGCTTTAGACTAAGGGGACAGTAATGAAGAAGAGCAAGAGAGTTTGGAGTATGAGCCTGGCCATGTGTCAGTTTCGGCTCTACCACTAATGAGAATGTTTATTCAAAACAGGGAGAAATGAACTTGTGGTCTTTGGACATTGAAGACATCCTGAAAAATAATGGGTTCTACATTTTCATCCCCAGTAAACAGTTCCATTTTCTATAACTGCAATTGTTCCCTCATTGTTTAGAAGAATAAAGCTGACAGACACGGAACTTGAAAAATCGTGTGGGAAAATATTTTTCCATGATTTAATATAATGTTCTCAGCAAATATGATTGCAGAGCTAAACCATTAGCTTAGCCAGTCTTTCTGCATCTAGTTCTGTGAGTAATGGTATTTGACTTATTTTAGATGATAGGAGAAGAGAGACAAGACAGCCTTTATGGAAACAATAACTCTGCTTAGAGACTGGCTAGCTAGACCACAGCAGCAGAAGGAAGACCAGTAATAAAGAGGAGCACTGTCAGGCACCCCTCAGGGTGAATATGAACAGGACACTACAGCCAATTATATTTTGTGTGTATTTTTCAAATTTCACAAAATAATTTATACTGCCTCATATTCTGCTATTTTACTCAGCTACAAATTACTCTCAAGATTGTTTCCCACACAATAATTACTTTGATAACCTATTTTGGACATTTTTTTTTAACTCTTAAATCTTTCTTGTATGTAGATGTAATATAAGTGAAAAATGGTAGAATGTAAAGCATAGCAAACATAAAAATTGCTAGCTTTCAGGACTTTGAAGAAGCAAATGATTAATGGAATGTTGATCTTATCACAAAGTAAATGTTAACTATCTTTGCTTTAAGAATGTATACACTAGAAATTGAAATAAATTACAATCACAAATGCTTTTTATTAAAGTGTTTTTTTAAAAAACAAATGACCTCTACAAATCCTTACTTCCCTCCATTTATCTGAAACACCATCTGCATAGGAATCCATTTCCCTACTAAAATAATTATGTAGTTTGTCTTAAAAATGTTATGCAAGGCCAGTTTTGGCTATGAAAATTATAATCAAGAATATTCAAGCACACTTTGGTTATGAAATAGAAAAAAATTAGTATTAATGCCAACTAAAAGAGATTAAATTAATACTTATTTGAATAATATGTCAAATCTCCATTCACCACTAAACACTTCAAAGCTTTGGTAAATGTATGCTTTTGGTAAATATCTATTTATCATTATATGCTTTGGAGAAAACTATTTTATTGAACTTAAGAGTCCAACATTCCTTCATTTAATAGAAAAAGGGAAAGGAAATATAATTATTTTTAAATGGTCAATTTGTTGCTCATTAGCTATTTAAATACAAGCGACTCATGTTAACTCTGAACCTGTTTCACTGCTGCAAAGGTCATTATGTTGAGTAATGCCCATCTCTGGATGGGCAGGCAATGCTCATTAGTGGTTATCAGTTCAAGAATGGCCAGCTATTCATACACAATGGTCATACTTACCTTGAGGGAGGGAATTCTACACACTAGCCAAGTTATTTCAAATTTATTCCACAAGCAGAATGCACAGATAAATTTGATGTATAAAGGTCTTTTTGCATCAGATTTGCTCAAGGCTCAAAGAGAGCCAGTCCTTGACCATCAGTTTATCAGGTTGTAATGAGAGTAAAAAATAAGGAAAAAACTGTATTTGTGGATGTGGCATAAGAACTATCATTGAATGAGCATTAATTAGACATAGGAGCAAATGATGCCATATTGTATGTTCTAAAATGCAATGGTATTTATTTAAAATTATCACTTGAACATCATCAATAAATAAAATCAATATGATTTTTGTAAAGAAATAGCAATTAATTTTCAAGTTTGCACATTTTAGCACATCTATGTATCTCTCATTATATACTATTTTTAATGATAAGAAATATATGTGCAAACAGAAAGCATGTTATATATTTTGCTTGATGCTTTCAAATTTTCAATTGTTCAGAAAGGTAAAATTGTATAAAGCATAAAAACAAACAGATATACTATTGTTATTTTGGAAATTTTATTTTACAGAAGTCTTTAGTTACATGGTACAAGTAAAAAATTTTCTTACATGATAAAGTTTGGAACATAAAATTAATTGAGCATAGTTACTACAAATGTTATTAATTTATCCATTCATTAGTCACATAAAAAGAAACTAATTTTACTTGCTATTGTAACAGAAAAATGTCAAATAATAATTTTCCTTAATCCCTACAAATGATACTGTTCTTAATTTTGAGGTATGGCTTCAGTGATATAAAGATGAGTTCCCATACATTTTATTTGTCTTTTTGAGGCTATTAAACATAACCTTTTATTTAGGCATGCTTCATCAAATATGCATGCTTTTTGCAATCTGGTGGCTAGTATGTCCCACCAATGCTGGGCACTCACAGCAGTCCAGTTCACTCTAATGGGTCTGTAACTCTAACACCACCAAGGAGAAGGCTGGGAAGAGACAGAGGATGCTTAAAATAGCAGCACACCAGATTCTGTGAGGTGATAGCCCAATATTTTATACATGGAAAAGCTGCTAACAGTCTGGAATGTGACACCAGATTATGCAAGCAAGGGAAATATTGAAATTTATCTTCATTTGAACAAAAACCAAGAGGGCTGCAAACGGCGGCAAAGCAAGCTATTAGGTCAGAGCAAAGTCATTCTCCAGGCAGCCAAGATTCCCATCCCTCTTTCAGGCACTGTTAGACCTTGATGATGGATTCTTCTTTGAAATATACATACACAAGCATGCAGATACCTATATACATATGTTATACAGACACACATGTGTATAGGCATAGAATTATAAATGTAAATGTTTTCTCCTGGTACATCAATATCATTTGAATTGGAAGGAAAGAAGTATCTTTATTGGCCTGAGTGTATTGCCCTGTGTTTGATGAATCTCTATTGACAAGAGTAATTGTTTGCTACCTCCTGTTTTGGGAACCCAAATTTGAAGGTTAGGAAAAATAAGTTTGTTTCAGGGGTATTGTGGACTTGTTTTTCTCATGTCTCTTTACTTGAGCCATTGAATTTTTCCAGCATGTCATGAGCTGCTGGCAGCTATCTCCCATGTCAAGAAGAGCTGTGACAGCACATCTGCATCATCACTGGCAGTACTCAAGGCTGTGTTCAGGTGCACAATATGGACCTAAAAAACCAGAATAGAGAAGTTCTGTGCACTGCTTTGGGACCAGGACCATCAACCTCCACTGGTATAAAGGGGTCAAAAGAAAACAGAATTATTCCGATTTTTTTCTTTATACACTAAAAATAAATACTCAAGAGATCATTGAGAAACAAGTTTAAGAAAAGAATACTTCTTATACTTCTATGAAATGCTGTTTTTAGAGCAATTCCTTGCAATTACCATGCACAATGGAAAGTGAGATTATTTCTGCCATTTTATCATTACCTTCTACCTTTTTAACCATGAAGTATTTATTGTACAACAGGGAATGAGATTCTAATTCTAGTTCTTCCATCTACAAATGTGCGGCAGCACAAAACCATGTAAATTTTTAGGAACTTAGATTCTTGTGTACAAAATGAGTATTGTACAATTGATTTTCAATTTGTCTTGTTAAATGAATAATAAAGTTGCTAAGAAGGTTGCTATGAGCACGGCAAACAATCAAGATTGTTTTGTACAAAGGAAGGCTGGAGAAACTCATTATCTATCTTGCTTAGTCTGTCCCCCAACTTAGGGGTTATATGAAGTTCAAATGGAGAATTGGACTTGGAGAGACTGTCAGGATCTTTTTAACACTGGTTAAAAAGATGGTTTTGATTCTAAATCTTTGCAAATATCTACAAATCTCAGTAAGTGTGCAAAGATGATTAAAAGTCAATCTCTGATATCATCCATGTAGACACAGTTTATAAATGTTGGTTATTCCTAAAACAAATGTTTAACCAGACACAAATATCTGAAACATATTGAAATATATACAATACTTTCTCTTCAAAATGGAACCAAAGTTTACTACAACTTTTTAAATACTTTAGAAAATAATGTTCTGGGGAGATGTGCTATATAATTATATGCATTATTTTATTAAGCCAATCTAGCCAAACATAACCTGCACTATCTTTGGTTATTTTAGATATTTTTAATTATCACTTTATATGTTTTCAAATTTTCAGATAAATTAAGAAGGACAAACCTAATTAAGATAGCATAAATCACTAGTAACTCATTAACCAATATATGATAAATTAAGGAAAATAGTTATTATGAAAATCTAAGAACAGAGTGATGCTTATGTTATCGTTAACAAAGATCTTTTCAAAATATAACTCCATTTCCTCAGGAGAATACCTAAGATATAATTTGAAAATTACTTTGATTTTTTAATCATCAAGGGATTATTTTAATGGTTAGGTTTTTTTTTTCATTAAAAGAAACAGGAAATATAAAAGTAGATTGATTTGCATACATTTTTAAATCAGTTAATTTCAGTACCAAGGAATTAGGAATTTTTAAAAAAATTCTCACTAAGCCAAGTAAGTCATTCTCTGTACATTATTTATTTCACAGCGAATGTCTTTCTGTTAAGAAGCTGTGATAGTATTCCCACCTATAAGGTGTATCAGAGAAAGCAGCCAGCATCTTCATCCTATCTTTTTTCAAGAAGTGGTATGAACCTCCAGCATAAATCACTAGTAACTCATTAACCAAAATATGATAAATTAAGGAAAATAGTTATGAAAATCTAATAACAGAGTGATGCTATTATGAAAATCTAATAACAGATGATAATGGGAGGTCTACAAGATATATATTCATACAATCATGGGACAACTACCATAGTTCAGTATTTGCTTTTGGATTTGTAAATAAGAACTTAACAGTCACAAGTTGAGAAAGTAAGCTTACAAACTATCTGTTAACATGGATAAGAAGGCACAACTGAATTAAGTCAGATATTTCTCCCTGTGTCCACTGCCCTGTCATTCCTTTACTCCTGAAAACTTAATGCCCTCTTCAAACAAGGATATTTTCCTGTGCACTCTTCCCCAACCATTTATAAAACCCCCAAATAACATCAGGTTGGCAATGTTCCCTAGACCGACATGCTGTTTGCAATTTGCGAGAGATGAGACTCAATTTATCCCCCCTCATAATTTAAATTCATAGCGCTGCCCCACGAAAAACTGACAACCCATTAAAAGCCCAAGATTCCTTTTGTTCATCAAAGGATCAGGCTTATTTCTGAGCAGCACATGCTTTAATTGAGAATGTTCTTGCTCTTTGTATTCATAGTTGAAGAACAAGCAACTTGCTAAGAGAATTAAACAATAAAGTGAAACAAAACAAACACAGAAACAATTAAGCTTTCTCAATAGAATTAAATTGATAAACATTTCACTCAGAAAGATTGACTTCAAAACAGGGCTGGTCCTGGGTGAGATTGCAGAGCTGACTTTGCCTTGGGGATTCAATTTACCTACCTCCAGTGACTTTTGTTACTTCTGGTATTCAAATAAGCAGAAGCAACATTCTTGCTCATGGTGGCTAAGTTCCCCCATTCACAGCATCCACTTTGGCTTTCACTGTGGGTTCTAAGTTAGACACACATCATCTCAAATCTTTGTTACATTAAATTAAGTCCTATCTGCTCTTCTGTGACAGGAAGGAGCCAGTTCTGAAGAAGCTAATTGGCACAGACCCCTTGGATGATAATGCTTTTTCATCTGCTCCCATGAAGCCAGATTTTCACTCCCTATGTTCCCTGAGCACTCTCTACAGACAGTCCTGAGCTCCAAGGAATGTTCTCCCCTCAGTCCTATTTCTGAAGCTCCCGTACATCTCTTCCTTATCTGGGCCTGTTTTCTCTGACATCTCATCTGTGCTCATCTCTGGCTGCTTGGTTTTTGATCCACTACCTGTCTCGGTCCTGACAAGTGGTAAGTGAATTTGTTCTGAACCGTCTATGGTCTGTTCACTGTCCTTGCTTTGACCTTGGATAAATTGATGCAGGTCTACAAGGAAGGTGCCCTCATTTCACAGTGGCATCTCCTTCTTAGCTCTTGCATTTCTCAGGATGGGCCAGTCCCATAAATACCCACCATGTCATTTCCCCAGCCTCGTCTCAGTGCTCAGAATTCTCTTTGCTTAGAAAGCAATGCAGAATCAAGCCTGTCACCCAAATACAGACAGTTTTAATGTGATTAGTTAGGCTGTAATTCATCCAAACAAATATATACATGCTAATTCAGTCAGTAGCATGTATCAAGAGCTGACTATCTGTTGGGCACGGCACTACTGTATGTACTAAAATTAGTCTTGTTTTGTAGAAGAGAAATATTTCTGTTACACTTTTCTTCATATAATTTTATAGTTATGTGTGATGGTCAAGTTTAAACCCCTTAACAATTTTAAAGACCAAAGATAACATAGAAAATAAAGTTTGCCCATCATCTGGTAACTAATCTTTACAAGTATGAATTTCATGAGTAAATGCATATTACACATTTTCTGTTTATTCTGCAGCCTTGTTGGTAGAAAGGGTATAGAGAAGGAAAAAAAGATACCATCTTTTTACTTGGAATAAGCCACTCTCATTAAGAGACATGGAGGAGACATGAAGAAAGATGTGTCACTTAATTGCATAAAGAGCAAAAACCTCCACCAAAGAGTAATGACCCCAAGGAAATAGATAGCCTTGGCCTTTCCTATATCCATTAACAATGATTGGCACACTTCTAAGAAATGTTCTGTAGTATACGCAGGAATGTTTACTCTCGTATTTTGGAGACCAGGAAATGAAATAACTCATTATCCTTGATTTCTGAGGCATTTTGGAAGGTAAACTCTGTGCCTCTGGTGTGAAGATAGAAAAGTCTGGTGTTGGTTACAACGATAGGAGAAGAATAAAAGGATTTAGTTATATGAGGAGAAGGTCATGGTCTAAGAAGTCCTTCCGGGAATTTTGAATATAATTTAGTGAAAATGAAAAGCCTTAAAGATTTTGAATAAAGAACATTGTAAGAAAAGTTTAATCACATATAATCACCGTGAGAGGCTTATATTTTGTTATTCCCATTGCACAGGTGAGAATATTAAGGTTTAAGATTATATCATATAATCCAGGTCACTCAGACAAGAACTAGCAGTGCCATAACTCAAACCTAGGTGTGTCTGACACACACTTTCCTCCTTGCCCAAATCTGTAAATGAAGGACAAACAGAAGGCAAGATATGGAATTGAGAGTTGGGTAGAAGAGATGTTTATTTTAAAGAAGATTAAACAAAAAAAATCTAGATTTAGTCCTTATTGACATTTGGACTAATAGAGAAGAAGCTAAAATCATTTTTTTCATTTGAAATCAGGAAAATGCACTTTTATATAAACTGGGTGGTAAATTAGTTTTGCAGAAACACATGTCTGACAGGACAGAGCAATCCTGTATAATGGCATTTTAAATTATTAAAAAGGAATGGAAAGGAATAATTCAAAGCACCATTTTGACAGGAGATGTTTACTGTATTAGAAGACTAGCATTTATATATGATGTTTCCTTTTTCAAATTTACCATGTCTTTCCTATGAATTATATTTGATTCTCTCAACTTCTTAAAATAGATTCTACTGGTATTGATGTGGAAGTGAGGTCTAAGGAGGATATGTAACATACTCAGTGTTATCCAGCAAATGCACAATGAAGTTGGGCATGAATTTTTGTTTTCTGATTCCAAATCCAGAGTACCAGGAGGTTCTCAGTACATGATAAATAGTCATAAGCCCTTTTAGCTACCTTGAATCAAATGGAATACACATAAATTACAAACTAAATAGATCTGGTTATCAATCTATTGAAGTGCAGCAAGGGAGACTTAGATAAGCTTATAGCATGATTTCCAGCTCACCAAAGATATAAATACCTTCCTAAGGTAGAATGAGATGTGCTTGTCTTCTTCCATATAAATAAGGCCTCATCTCTGCTCTGGCAAAATGACCTGTGCAGGTTACACAGGCTTTGGATGTGTCCTAATGCCCTGGGAGATCAGCTCCAATATTTCAAGAATGCTGCACAAAGGAACAAGTTTAATTGCAGCCTTTAAATCTATCCTCGCTTAAAAAAAGTTCTCTGATACAAAGTACATCTGACAAGCTCACTTCAAAATGTACAAGGGACTCTTTTCCATAGGTTTCAATATGATGCAGAATTGGAATATTTCCCTGACCTGCATCTTCCACTCCCTCATTCTTTCTGCCTTTTCAAAATTTATGCTTTAAAACCCTATAAAGTTTTTTTTCTATCTGTAATAATGTCTCCATCATATACAGAAATGGCAGTGTGTGTGTGTACAGGTATCTAAAAAGGTTTGTTTTTAGGACAATGAGCTGCACCCCATGAGACAGGGTTTTGTTCTTGAGGAACTCTGTAATTTCGTCTTCTGGCATGTCAGCTCACATATTAAGTCATTTAAAAGAAAAGTAAGCCTGGCAAACTTTTATTTAGCAATAATACGGAAGAATAATCACCAGTTTTTATGTACTAGGTGTTTTATTTTCTTTTGAATGTCCAAATAAAAGGGAGAAAACAAGAGATCCATTGACAACCAAACTGATTAATCTTAGTGGAAAAAAATAAAACTTTGCAATACACTTCACTTCATTCTCCACTGAGTCTAATGGGATGAAAGAATGCTAAAATCTTTACCAGGTCTCGCAGTGGCTGACTGCTGTGCGTGCAAATGTGGGAGGCTTTAGAAACTGTGGTAATTACTATGTGTTGAGCTGAAAGGGAAGCATCTAAATAAAGGAACACGGATCATCTTAAAGCAAGTGGGTGCATCAAACCAGTTTCTATAACTTCCCAGCAAAACCAACTTTCAGGAAATCATTTGCTATGTCAAAGATGGCCAACAGGAATTGTCTTTTAGAAGAACATCACAGTAGTGTAACTGATAAGGAGCAATGGAAGAGGAAAACATCTGCGTAATCCTATAGATTCGGTGTCCCCCCTTGCCTGGGAAAAAAATCAAAATGCATGTTCCTTACTTCATCCCAGTATATCGCTATCTGGAGCAAAGGAAAGTATTCTTAGTTGAACAATGAATTGGCTTTGAATTCCCGAATCTAGCCCTACACTAGACACACGGCATTATCTTTTCTTCTTAAGCAGTCCTAAAATTTGGGAATATTACTCCCATTTTATTTTCTAGGAAATTGAGAGAGTTATATAAGAAGCATATTCATGAGTTAAGTTAAAATTATGCTCAAGTAAGAGAGGATGAAAAGAAGGGATAGATACCAATTTTGCAGAATACATTAACAGGTTTCAGTGGCTGGTGAAATGGTGAAAATAGACATAGCCAGATAAAAATTAAATGCTTGAAAATCAAACATTATTTCCAGGGTCTCATCTTAGGCCGAGGTCATCCAGTGGCCTCCCAGGAATAAGCAAGTGAGTTTTATAAAAGGGAGAGTAATACCATAACGAAAGTTTGCTTTCAAAGTTACCTACTATAATATAAAGTTGTGAGACACGTAGAAAAAAAAGTGACAATTTTTCAACAATTTTCTTTGATTCATAAATACCCACACCATATTTCAATGGGTTTTTATATGGTGTTTTTTATTTAAATTTTTTAATGTTATTAATATGTAGGTAATTATTTTTTACTCATGATTTTAACAAATATCCTGCATTAACATCATATACAGAATCCCCTTTTATGTGCTATAATTTAGTCAGTTTTTTAAGTGAAATTGTAAATTGTTTTAAACACTTAAATATTTTAAACAATGTACACATTTACTACATGTAAATTTACTACATATAATATACAAATTTACTACATGCAAATTTTCCTTATAGCAAATTCTTTAAAAACTTAATTTAGATTTAAATTTATCCCAGTGGTACAAAAATAAAGTAAGTAGATTTAAATGTACATGCTTTTTAAAAACTTTTGATATATTTTCCCAAGTGGTCTTCCATAAAGAACCAATTTAAACTCCAGTATTTTGCGAAAGGGATATTTACCTCAATCTTTTAATTAATGCATAGTGCATTTTAAGTCACTATTTTGTAGGTAAAATAGAATTAGATTAATGCTTTAAGTTACATTTTTGCTTATTTACCTACATGTTCTCCTCTGGACACGGTGCATTTGCTTTCTGCACCTTAGCACTAGTTAGGGTCTTGGCACATTTTTCTACCAATGTATTCAATTTCTTCCTATAATGTGATGTTTATATAATAAATATTATTAATACTCAGGTTATATGCTTCCAAGTGTACATATGCCAATAGATGTACCTTTTATTATATAGGAAATTTGTGCAAGGTAGTCAAATTTATTACTCCTTCCCTTCTACTCCCTGTGATGCCTCATTAATGCCAATACTGTGCATCCGCTCACATTTCATTTAAGAGATTATCTGCTTCCACTCTTTACATTTGAAAGTTCATTTCATGTGGATGTTATTAGAGTGTGTAGTGTGAGGTAGGGGTTTCCTTTTGCCCATGGCTGTCATACACTGTCCCAGTTCTAGTGTTCAATCATTTATCTTTTCTCTCTGATACTATATTTTTCTTGGTCTACCTTCCTGTGTGCACACAGTATGTATTTGACCTGTTTATGGATCTCTTATCCTGGGTCATTTACAGGTCTGAGTGGTCGTGCCAACAGGTCTGATATCCTAACTACTGTATAGAGCAGACACATTTCTTTATGTGTGGGGATGTGAGCAGAGCAGGAGGAGCTTAAAAGCAAGGATATGAAGAACACAGGAACACAGTCTAAAGATAAGTGAAAATCGGATAAGTGAAAATCTCCAAGAGCCAAAGTTCCCTGTGCCCTCACACAAATTGCAATGGGAAAATTCCATAGAAAAAGAAATGTGGGGGGGAGAAAATGACCAGAGAAGCAAGAAATAGAGCTGTTAATTGTCACCTACTCTTTCTTTCCCACCCTCATGGTCAGCAGAGGAAAGCTTGCAATGTCACTTTGAGCTTTGCAGAAGGGACTAAAGTCAGCGCACAGCTAAAGAGATGAAAGAGAGGCCCAACCCTCTGGGGAAGCAGGAAGAACACTGAAAACCTCTTACAAATTGGGAGCAGGGTGTTATTCAGGTCAGGAAAACCATTTCTTTAGTTGTCTCGATGGTATGAGAAAGACTCCAAATTCTACACTGGAGCCACTGAAGATGTAGATGTACTTTTGCAAGGGTATAGAATACACACATGGCATGTGCATATGCGTGCATTTATACTTCTTTTTTTTTTGGTACTGGAGATTGAACTCAGAGACACTTGACCACTGAGCCACATCCCCAACCCTGTTTTGTGTTTTATGTAGAGACAGGGTCTCACTGAGTTGCTTAGCGCCTTGCCATTGCTGAGGCTGGTTTTGAACTCGCAATTCTCCTATCTTAGCCTCCCTAAATGCTGGGATTACAGGCATGCGCCACCGCTCCCAGCTCGTGCATTTATACTTTGATATCTAATATAAACATAAACTTTTGCCAAGAATGTTTGATTACATAAGAAATGTTGGTGGGTTAAGGAATTACAAGAATATTTTATTTCTGGGTAGTACACATTCTCATTTATACCTTAAATTACTTTCTAATGCATGTAACTATTTTTACCTGAGCCTTTTATAGTTGTGTTTGCAAGCACCAATGTTTCATGTGTATTTAACTAAGATCTAACCCAAAGCATGCAATGTGTTCAGCATACTGCTAGCCAACAAGGTATGGTGACCCACATAGTCAGTGTCTTGCTAATTCCTTATGTGCATTCCTTAAATGATCGTCCTGTGACAACATCTCCATAGCTGGGTTATCTGGATGCTTTGGAGTCTGGGGATAATGTTGCCTATGCAAACATATAAGCTCCAAATTAAGGAAGAAAGGAAGAAAAGAAAAAGTATTGCACATTTTTAAAGTATTAGCATCAGGGTGGGTATGTCTGTACCATCTGTTTAGGTCAATTAAGTACAAACATTTTAACCATAGAACACTTCTCAGCAAGAAGCAAAGTCGAATCCATAGAGAATTTTTAAAAATCATGTTGAGGCCTCACACATGCTCCCCAGAGCATCTTCACAGGAAGACAGGAAGGTGTGTGTGTGTGTGTATGTGTGTGCGCACATGCGTGTGCCTGTGTGGTTCTCACAGGGAGTGCACAGTGCCTGGCTTCATGCCAACGTCTTTCTTTACCCAGAGAACTCTGAGAAAGAGGCTGGGCTGTGGGGAGCAGGTGGCATTCATTCTTAGCAGGCCTGGACACCCATCTTAGGTTTCGACAGGAAGAGGCATAGAGTTAGTCCCAGAGCACCTTGTGAGGTGGAAAGTGAGGATGAGTTGATTTGTCTGGAGTAAGTGACCGTCCCTCTCTAAGGATTTACAGGCTGACTACATCTCAGCACTGATAGCCGTGTGTCTCGGGAATCATTAGGAATTCATTTCAATTTTCTTTCATTTAGTCATGGTCCATAATGCTTCATTGTTTTTAATTATTTAGATGAGACTGGCTGCTCCTTTAGAAACCTTTTCTTCCTGTGACTAAAAATACAAATCTTGCTTTGCCTCATATCATCTCTAAGTAAAAGTTCTTGCCATGTGATACATGTTCTTATAGCAGGTGGGGTGGTATCAAGAGCTGTTGCAATAGAAAAGAGGGTCATGGATGCAAAGTAATGTCTATGCATATACTTTTTAACTCTTTAGTTTTCAAGTTAACAGAAAGGTCATACATATTTAAATAAATTCCCATTCATAATCAAAATATTATAAAATATTATGCCACTTATATAATTTCATTTTTTATTTAATAGGTTTTGAGTGCTTTAGTACATTCAAAACATTCTATAAAAAGTCTAAATGATTTCATCAGAGAGAATCATTTAGATAAGAAAAAAATATTGGCAAATGATATGAGAAATGTTTTCCTCATATTTTACATATTCCATTGACTAATTTGATTGGAAGAATTCCAGAGGGATAAGTACTTTGTTCTTAAGATTTAGAACTGACACATAAAATAAAATAAAAGGATTATAAACATGTTGCTTTGCTCTCTCTCTTTCTCTCTCTCTTTCTCTCTCTCTCTCTCTCTCACCCACTAGTTAAGAAAGTAGCAATGTAATTGCCTCAAAGTGAGAGTGTGTGCAAACTACACACAACTACTTCATGGCAATGGCCTCCAGAGAAAAGGATCTATGTGTTCTGTGCTTTGCTGTTCTAAGCATGGTCCGTGGAGCCTCCGCTTCACCACTGGTGGACAGCTCCTTAGGGATACAATTTGCCAGCCAGGCCCTGCACCAGTTCATAGAAAACCTGCATTTCCATGAATTTTCCAGTTGAAGAATCAAGACTTCTGAGGCCATCTGGGAAGAAGTCTGAATGACAACTGGCGACGAGAGGAGAATGCACAAGAAAGCCAGGGCAAGGTGAGCTGTGAGCACCTGTGGGGCCAGCAGGAACACCACTGGGGCACATCTGACCCTCTTGGTGGAGTCC
The DNA here is from genome assembly GCA_028644305.1 of Xerus rutilus. Lineage (NCBI taxonomy): Eukaryota > Metazoa > Chordata > Mammalia > Rodentia > Sciuridae > Xerus > Xerus rutilus. The sequence goes on from CM053404.1 coordinate 136,941,897, forward strand.
TAAGTGCAGCCATTTCCCCATAAAACCCACATTTCTGAAGAATTTTGTAGTGCAGGAACCAAAGGCTTCACACAGCAGGGCACAGGAGGAAGAGAGGGAGCACACCACACGCGCTCAGGATGCCAGGACTGAGGTGAGCCAGCAGCCATAGCAGGGAAAGCTCCGTGGCAGAGGTCAGGCCAGGGGCAAGTGAGCTGGGCAGGCAAGAAAGACGGAGGCCAGGGAAGCCTGGGTGGAGGACCTGGAGACACTCAATGTTGGTCGGATCCTAATGATCTGGAAACTTGGTTCAACACATCTATCATTCACATGAATAAGTAGCTAAAAAGAGCTCTTTGAATATGAATGTTTATGGAAAATGAAAACTGAAGGAAATCGATTTTCAGAAAGTTAATATTTTGTGTCAGGGACTTGAATTTTAGCAATTGTGGCATTTTATTGGTAAGAAGTACTAAAAAGAAGATGGAATTTTTGCTTCTGGTCAAGATGAAATGTCATGGACCAGATTTATTCTTTCACAGGAAGTAACAATGCCCCAAACTGAACAAAGTATATAAAAATTGTCTTCAAGAAATTAGACATCAGACAGAGAAACAGCAGTCCTTGATCCAGGGGAAACAAATTTTTAAACCCTAGCATGGGCACATCGGCCTGCCTAGAGAGAGGTTCCTGGAGATGGAACTGAAATTGAGAACCAGGTGGACCTAGTGTCTTCCTTGGTTTGAAGAGACTAAGGTGGAATGTGGAGATACCAAGGATATTAGACCCACAAAGAAAAACTGAAGAAGATAAAGCTGCAAAAGATAAATATCTGAAGATCTGAAGAAATTTCCCCTTGAATATGCATCTGAGTTTGAAAATGAGGGAAGAAAGTAGCCAAGGTTGCATAAATAGCTAACCAGAATATATTAGAAAGAATAATTTCTGGAACTCATCCCCAGGTGAGAATAGCATCTGTTCCCAGCAGTCTGCAGTAAAACCTAGGGATTCAAGTACAGTATTTAGAAAATATTTAGAACAGCTCCTCCAGGTAGAGGAGCCCTGGGCTGAAAGTTGCAGAGGTCTTTCGTAACAATTCTTAAAATCAAGTTCTGAAAGGATCAAACCCATTCTAAGAAAAATAAGTATGATCTAAAACAGCACTCAAAAATATTTACTCCAATACAAATATATTTCCATGCAGAACATCTTATTTTATCAAATATAAACATCCAGGCATGCAAATAAGCAAGAAAATGTAATGACACACAAAGTTAATCAATGCAACAAAGCAGAAGTGATACTGATGCCTGGAAAGGATCTTAGATGTTTAAGTACTAAAATCAGATTGATTCGTATTTGTACCCAGTCTGTTCTCTGCAGTGAGTTATGCGTCTTCACTGAATTTCCAGCCACAAAACTAAATTACCTTCAAAAGTTAACATAACTTGAACCTCATAGAACTATCAGTTTGAAGTCCATTGGATAAAAAGAAATACAGATGGCTTTGTTATAAAGAATAGGATAATGGAGCTGCACGCGGTGGTGCACACCTGTAATCCAAGCACTTTGGGAGGCTGAGACAGGAGAATCGCGAGTTCAAAGCCAGCCTCAGCAATGGTGAGGTGCTAAGCAACTCAGTGAGACCCTGTCTCTAAATCAAACACAAAATAGGGCTGGGGATGTGGCTCAGTGGTCGGGTATCCTGTGTTCAATCTCCGGTACCCTCCCCAAAAAAGTAGGATAATGGAGCACAATGTAGACTGATATTAAAATTAACTTTTAATAAAAAGGAAGTGAGTACTTGTATAGAAGTAACATTTTGTCAACCACAGAAATGCTCAATTTCTACAAAACCCATAGTGAAAAGAAAATCTATTTTTGAGAAATGTCTTAAGTCACATTCATTAAGGAACTTTGGAAAGTAGTGGTTTTTTAATTGAAGAAAAAGTCAATCCATGATGTTTATGTGTTAAATATAAATAAATGCTATACAAAGAAAACATGGCCATATTAGAAGGGAATTTGTATTCTCATTTCTATGTCATATATGTAATAGAGTTACAAAAAGTAGAAATATTAATTGCTCCGAGATAGTTCTTTGATAATTCTGCATTTTGATGTGTATGGACTAAATCAGAATGAACCAATGTTCACACAAAATGTAATGGTCTAAAAAGTAAAGGATAGCATTCCTAAGATATTTTAAATATTAAGTCAGTTGGTGGATTCCAGTAGGTAGATAGACATGTACTGAAACTATGTAAATATGGGAAAATGACTTAATAACTGTAACATACATTGTCAGTTTCATTTCTTGATAATTGTTTTTGTCTATACATAAATATTTGAGTTATTTGGAGAATTGAAATTTTGCTTTATAGAAGTCTTACAATGCAGCTAAGACTCACTGTTTTGAGGGAACTCTGCTATTACATTATATATACCAGTCATCTGTTTTGTCTTGTTTTAACTTAGCTTTATTCTAGTTAAGCTATAAGTGTCAATATGTAAACTTGTTTTGATTAAATAAATTTTCTATCAAACTGTAAGAAAAAGAAATGTTACTGATGGTAGAATTAATAGCATAAAATATTAAAGAGTTACGATGACTGTATTCTACCTGTTAAAGAAGTTGGAGGAGACAATTCAGGGGGATTGTGACTTCAAGGCCAGACTCACAAACTTGGCAAGATCCTTCTCAAAATAAAAAGGAAAAAGAATTGGGGGTGTAGCTTAGGGGTAAAGCAACCCTGATTTCAATCCCTGATGCCATTTATAGGAGGAGGAGAGAGGGAGGAGGAGGAGGAGGAGAGGGAGAAGGGAAGAAGAGGAAGAGGAAGAATCTCAATAAATACCAAGGGTAATGGGCTGAGGTTGTGGCTCAGTGGTAGAGCGCTTGCCTCACACGTGTGAGGCACTGGGTTCGATCCTCAGCACAACATAAAAATAAGTAAACAAAATAAAGAAACGGTGTCCGTGTATAACTAAAAAATATTTTTTTAAAAAAACAAGGGTGAAAAATCCATGAAAATTGCTCCAAAGCAGAATATATATAAATGCTTAAAGTCTCTGATATCAAGAAAATTTTTAAAGCAAAAAGAAGGGAATGGTAAAGGGGCAATAAGAATAGACAGGCATGACACTGCTTCCCCTGTTAGGAATCTGCTGGAACACCATGTGTGTAGACTGTGCTGCTCACATGGTTTCCAGCCCCCCTCTGCTTTGCGGGGCCTAAATCATGACTGGATGCAGTGCCAAGGAAGCCTGTCAGCACCCAAGGGACCTCTTTCATTACATACTGAAAATATTCAAAAATCTCTAATACTCATGGTGTTATTTGCAGAATTTTTGCATGCTCAATGTATTCCATGTATTTTGCATTAGCTGAACAATGGTCCTTTACTTTAAACAATATTAATAGTTCAGTTTCATAGTTGAAGAAACTGAGAGAATCATAGAAATCAAATAACAAATGAGAATTGCAGACATATATATAAGAAAATAGTTTCAGTATATTAAGCCAGGAGGATTAAACTTAGACTGTAAAGAAATATTCAGTATGAAATATTGCCTTTAGTCAATTCCTGGTGTTCAAATAAGAATTCAGCAAATTATCACAATAATGATTAATCACTCAATATGGCTGTATTTCAATACTATGTATGGATACTCATTTTTCCCCTGTAGTTTTCTTCATTTTTTCCCCATTAAGTTGTCAGATTCAAACTCATCAGTTGATGGAAAGTATAATTTACATTTATAACCAAGTTTGATTGCAAAGGCTCCATCAAAATGAGCTATTCTTAGCAGGGATGTATTTTCTGCTTTTAGCCAAAATGGAAAGATAAACAGACAAAATATATAGATTAAATTGATATATAAATTCAATGCATATAAAATCAAACTCCCAGCAGGTCTTTGATAGAAACTTGCAAGCTTATTATAAAATTTATATAGAGAAAGAAAGGACCTAAAATAGCCAAAACAGATTTGAATTAAAAGATGAAGCTGAATCACCAAAACAACCTGACTTCAAAGCCTCATGTCAAGTAGGAGTAATATAGACAGTGTGGTCATTGTGTAATGACATGGTAAAACAGAACAGGAGATTCAGATATAGACCTATGAATGCCTGGCAACTGATTTTCAGCAAAGGTATAAAGGCAATTGGAGAAAAGGTTGACTTCTAAATACATGGTGTTTCAAAGAATTGGAGATCTGTTAGCAAAATAAAAACAAAAGGAACTACTTTCATACGTAGCTCATGCCTCATATGCAGGTGAACTCAGAATGGATTATGAATGGAAATGCAAAAACTTAAAACTGTAAATCTAGAAGATTTTCTTCTAGTAGAAGAAAACCTGGGAAAAGTCATTGTGACCCTGAATCAGGTGACCATTTCTTAGGTAGGACACTGAGTATAATCCATAAAATAACCAAGTGATAGAACATCATCAAAATGAAAACTTTCAAGTTCTAATGGCAATATGAAGAGAAAGTAGAGAAGCTCAGAGGAGGAAAAGATCTGTCAATTGAATATCAGACAAAGGGCTGGTGTCCACCATTTATTATCTACTACTATTACCAGTGAATATACCAGTGAAATACTATTGGTATATATTGAAATATCACTCCACATTCCATTAACTTGTACAATTAATAGATATTAATCAAGACTTTTAAAAAGTTAAACATTTTTAAATATGTAAAGAGATTGACACTGTCTGAAAAGTTTAAATTATTATATGGTCAAATATTTCTATCCTTCTATAGATACTTTGGAGAGATGCAAAAGAAAAGCATATGCATACTTACAAATATCTATATTTGTGCTGTAGATGTAACTCTGTGGTAGAACAATCACCTAGTATGTGTAAGATCCTGCATTTGGTCCCCAGCACTGAAACAAAACAAAATCAAACAAAACAGACAAAAACTTACTTTTGCTTTCTATCTCTAAACTTTCTCATAGCAATTTTATTTGAAATAGCCAGAGACTGGAAACAAAGTGTCCATCATGAACAGATGAATAATTTTAAAAAAATATGGTCCAGAACTCAGTAATGAGAAGAATAGATCATTGACATGTGCTGTGTTGTGGATGGATCTCAAAGTAATTATTCTCAGTGAAATATACCAGACCTCTTATACCAGACCTCTTCTCCTCCTCAAAGAAGAGGTCCCTTTGTATGATTTCATTCACAGAAACTTCTAGCGTTTTCAAGCCAGTCTCTAGCGACATAGCAGATCAGTATTCACTGGAGGCAGAGGAGGGAGCCTCAGGGGAAGGCAGGAGGCAGAAATTTTGAAAAGGCATGAGACAACTTGTGGGGAGGGTAATGGATATGTTCATTATCTTAATTAAGGCAGTAAATTCATATATAGTACATATACATATTTGAAATTAAACATTTTAAGTACATGGAAGTTATATGCCTGTGTTTTCTTGACCTGTTAAAGCAAAGGGGGACCCACATACTCTACCTCTTTCCGTCTTACTGTTGACATTGCCCCTCACCCACTCACTTTAGTGTGGTCTCCAGCCTCCCCATCCTGCTTCGTCATCCTGTGAGTCAGGACATTTAGTGCACAGCAGAGAGCGCTGGATCACCTGTGAGCATTTGCTCACACCTGTTTCTGACCATCAGAGTAATTTCTTAAATTCACAGAGCAGACCGCACCTGTCTTACCTGCGTGCCTGCTAATGGCTGAGTGCATGAATGGTGATGGTGGTTAGGAACTGATGCTGTCACAGAACTAATAACACCAGCCTCAAAAGGAGCTGGGATTCCCTCCATCCTGGGGGCAGAGCCTGAGTCTGAGTGAGGTTCCACTTGGCGCACTGAGGAGGGAAGAGCAAAGGCAAGAACAGTGCAAATATTTAGTTTCCCAGTGCAAATACTAGGGGTCCAGAGGGACTGTTGAGGCCAGCATGAAGGCACTTAGCTAATGAACTGGGAGGTGGTTAAAAAGGAAAACACTTGGACAAAATAGGAGAAATATGCCTGAAAAGGAGATTCTGAGGTCAAGGGCAAAAAACTCTGGGTTATATATTTTAAGCTAATACGAATAAATTTTTTAAAAAACATACTTTTTAAAACCAATGTGCTTATGCTAAGGAAACAATCTAGATTATCTAAAAAGTCTCTGTAGCAGACAATATTTTTCCAAAATTGTATACATTTCTATATCAATGTAAATAAATTTGGATTATTTGAATCTATATTAAAAAACCACGTGCACAATTCCAGTGTTTATTTAAGTTTCTGATTATTTTGTTCATCCTGGTAATTTAAGTTTTCATAAATTATTTAAATCAAAATCATTATTTTTATGTGTAAGTATAATACATCACCTTAGAATTAATACGACACCATTTTATGCAATTGTATGCTACCAATATATTTGAAGCACTGTCAACTTCTGGTACCTGGACCCAGCAAGATGAGTGCTGGAGATACTTAAAATCTTATATTTATTGAATTATGTACTTCAAAAATGGATACCTGCTGGTATATTTTTAAAATTAGACGTCAATGCAATATATAGTTAAGGTGGTCTCTTGATGGCATACATTTTGTCTTCTTGTACTTCTTGAACAAATGTTCTGTAGCGGGCCCATTTAAAATTAAAAGTCCTAAATTGTCTTTTCTTCCCATTTCCTGCTAGTCTTCAAGCCATCTCCTCAAGATGAGAACAGAAGCTGGGACTCTCCCCAGAGCCCAGGCCTGGGCACCATACCACTGGGAAAACTGGAATGGTAGCCCGCACTGTGCTACAGCCTGGCGTGTTCCTGAAACGCTAATATTGCTGCGGGCCTGGCAGGCAGATTTCCTGTCTTCTCAGTTTTGGCCACTGCCATCAAAGTCATTTTGCCTTTTTATGTCATTTTCCCGTACTGCCCATGAGGGCAGGTAACCAAATCTAGGTACAGAGGACACTACAGCCTCTGGTCTGATAAAACTGAAAAAGTAATGCGTTCTGGGATCTTGATTCTGGCTTCCATGCATCCGGTATGAAACCCCTGTGCACAACATTCTTGGATTTAGCATTTGGCAGTTTTCACTTCGTATTCTACATTACGGCCTCACTTTGTGGGACAACCTGACTTAATTGCATTATGAGTCTCCGTGATCAGAAGCAAAGTACTTCTTATCTTTGCTACCCTGGAAAAACCGAATGGAGTTCCACCATCACCCCTACCAGTTTTCCCTGCTGAAATTTTTCTTTCATGCTCTCTTTGTACTCCTTTTGGAATCTTATTCAATATATTTTGGTGTTTCAAAGTTTCCACAGAGAGGATTAATCTTTGTTTCATGCGGGGCCCTGGACTGCAGGGAAACAAGGCACTCTAGCTAATTTAAGCAGGAGGGGATTTATCAAGGAATACTAGAAATCTCACAGGAATTAAAAGGATTATGGAAACACATTCAAGTGTGTGTAAACTTACAGCAGTGACTCCAGGTCCTCATCACAGAACTGGACTTCCAGAGAACAGTGTGGCTCCCAATCCCCAGATCACCAGAGCCAGCTGACACCTGTTTCCACACAATGGCTACCCCACACTCTGGTTTTTTTTAAGTTGCTTATTTACACACCAATCTCCTGTGGGTATGTCAGAGGGGGGCTCCTAGGATACTATTGATAATCTGTTTCAGGAAGCCAGGTTCAGTTCATTGAAATTCATCAAGCTGCGTGTGTGTGTGTGTGTGTGTGTGTGTGTGTGTGTGTTATAGTAAACAATACTTGCAAAAGTTTTGGGGAAACTATAAATAAGGATACATCTACAAAATATCATACATATAAGCATCAAAATCATAATCATCCATTTACCTCAACTATTTCTGCTGATGTTATCTTAGTCCTTCAGCCTTATTATTTTGATAGTGGCCATGAGAACAAATTTTTTAAAAAAATAATATCACTAGTGATTGCTCAACTCTGTCTCTCTTTATGTGGATATCATATTGTATGTACAGTAAAAAACTATCCCTTCAAATTAATCTGGTACATGCAATGAAAAAAATGGCTTTGTTCAATAAAGCTTTGAACTTGTCATTCTTAAATATTCTCTGATAAATTACAATAAAATCAGCCTTTGCCATCAGGGTTTCATTTCAAGTTATTTCATTAACTTGCTGATTATTTTAGTGCTGCTTTTTCCTACATTAAAAAGAAAACAAACAAGACAATACTTAAGAAAGTTTATTCTTGCATATTTCTCTTCTCATAAAACCTTCTAAACTTTTTTTTTTTTTTTTTTGGTACCAGGGATTAAACTCAGGGGTACTCAACCACTGAGCCACATCCCCAGCTCTATTTTGTGTTTTTTGTAGAGACAGAGTTTCGCTGAGTTGCTTAGCTCCTTGCTGTTGCTAAGGCTTGCTTTGAACTCACAATTCTCCTGTCTCAGCCTCCCAAAGACCTGAGATTACAGGGTGTGCCACCACACTCGGCTAAAACCTTCTAATATTAATTTCAGAAGCATATAATTCTTCCCTAAGATGTAAAATAGCCTGAACTTTATTATGACATGTCTTCCATAGTATTAATCCTTCACATCCACAAACTCGGTCAGTAATCATTTCCAGATTTGAACAACTTTCTAATTAAGGTGGGATAGTTCATTGAAAAGATTCTGTATGTAGCACATGGCAATAGGGCTTTAGATGTGCCCTTCTTTACATGAGCTTTGTATCTAGATAGCTTACCATAGCATCAACATGGAGCTTAAATTTCTTACAATTGGAAACATATTCATTTTTTTAAAATTTATAATAACAAACTGATGTGATAGTAGAGTTAGGACTAAAACAACATAAAAATATTGACCATAAGAATGAACATCTTCCATTGAGTACCTAATGTATATTAAGCTACTGTATTTACTTCATTAATACGAGAAACAAAAGTATTTAAAGGTTATCTAGTTTGCCCAAATCCACACTGCTTATATATGTAATTTGTTCATGAAATACTAATTGAGTGACTACTTTGTTTTTTCTTTCTTTTTTTTTTTTTTGGTACTGGGGATAGAACTCAGGGGCACTCGACCACTGAGCCACATCCTCAGCCCTATTTTTTTGTGTTTTACGTAGAGACAGTTGCTTAGCGCCTCACCGTTGCTGAGGCTGGCTTTGAATTTGTTATTCTCCTGTTTCAGCCTCCCAAAGTGCAGGGATTACAGATGTGTGCCACCATGCCCGGCTTTGAGTGACTACTTTGTATGCTCTATTGATTATTTTATTCAATGAGGATTCAGTGTCCTTCAAAAACAATGTTCTTAACATCATGAGATTTATGTTTAGAGGGAAGAGGTAAATTTTTAAAATAACCAAATACATATCATACCAGATGATGTCAAGGGCTATAAAGGAAAAACTGTACCAGGATGAGGAAAGAAGCAGGCATCTATCGAGAGTGGCAGGGTGGGGCGGATATGCTGACTGATAAGGGGGCAAACAAAGGGGCAGGGTCTGAAAAGAGTCCCAGTGCTGCAGTGGAATCCCTGGTGTGCTGAGGAAGTGGGAGAGGGGACTGGGACGTCAGCAGGAGAGGTGGTGCCTGAAACCAACCTGGGAAGGGACTTGTGGAGAAGAATTTGTAGGGACGAGATGGGTGACCATGTGAAGCGAGGCTTTGAAGCTTGCAGTGCATTTGGGAGGAGATGGAAAGATAGAAAGAACGCCAGTGGAAGTAGGAAAGATAGAAATAAGGGAGCAATACGGAGTCAGGTCATAGCAGATCACAATTCAGCACAAGTGAAACTATATCCAGGTGGGAATGCTGGGTGATGGTATACCACTTACCTCAGTGGTCTCACCTGAGGGCTGGGGATGCTGGAATATTAACCTTCTATTTTCTCCATCAATAGTTGAGGACAACTGCCAGGACACTGATTCTTTCTGTGCTTCTGCCTTGCCTGCTCTCTTGACTAATATTGTTCCTGCAGCCAGAAAAGAGCTCTCAAAGAGGAGCCATAGGTGCTTACAGCAGCAGCATTCTTATATATATATATTTTTAGTTGTAGATGGGCACTATACCTTTATTTTATTTTTATGTGGTGCTAAGAATCAAACCCAGTGCCTCATGCATGGTAGGCGAGTGCTGTACTGCTGAGCCACAACCCCAGCCCAGCAGGAACATTCTTTAGGTACTGGAATAAAGGGTACCTGGGGACGGCCAGTGTCAGGTAGGAAAATTCCCAGCTTCCCCATTTAGCCATGGGGAAGCCATGAAGCAGGGGTGACATGATTTGTGCTTCTGGAGATCACTTGGCAACTGTGTTGAAAATTGCTGCGGTGGGTGGGGCCTTGGTGACAACCCTGTAGACAGCGAGTTGGTTAGGCTACTGTTAGAGTCACCCTGGTGAGAGGAGCTTCGGCTTGAACCAGTGCCGAAGCATCAGTGGAGGTGAGAAGGGGAAGGCGTCAGTAGAGCCAGTGGAGTGGAGGTAGAGGAGCCACCGAAGTCATCTTCAGGGGTTTAGCAGAGAAATAGAAGAATGCGGAGGTCGCTCACTCAAATGAGGCAGAGCACAGCACAGAATGAGCTTTCTTTGGGGAGAAAAGGGTGAAAACAAGAACCTCCAGTCTCCAAACGTCCCTGCAAAGCAGATGCCACTATCCTGCTTTCGTCCATGAGGAAACACATCATCTTTCTTGGTACTCAGACACCAAGAGCCAGTTGGAGATCCTAACAATTGCTCTGGTGGTGGGAGGTGTAGAAGCATCTCCAATACTCTCAACCCCTCCCTTCCATCCTTCCCCATTCCATGCTAATAGACTGTGCTCTTGCCAGAGTGCACCCTTTTGCTTGTGACCTTTGGACCTGATTGGTCCAAGAGTGTATTTAAGCTTCTATACTTTCTGGAATAAACGGTGTTTCTGCATCTCACTGGGGCAGAGCAGATTTTTTAACTACACCCCAGGATCTGGGTGCAGTGGCCCTGCAAATCGCCACTGTCCAGAGAGACCCCATATCATTTTACTCCCTGGAGACCCCTTTCCTCCTCTCTCTGGACCCCAACTCATTGAGAGGACCCACGCGGCGCGAAACCCCTTAAAGCAATAGGGAGGTAGGTCACATTTATTTACAGAGCATTGAAGTAGAAAAACTAATAATACATGTTCCATGCCTAGTATGCAATTGGTACTCTGTGATGGTCATTATATGCACAATATTTTTTGCAGTATTTTATATATAAATCTATATTTAGAACTTCTGTTCATTTTTTAAAATTTGATACTGGGAATCAAATCCAGGATGCTCTGCCACTGAGCTACATCTTCAGTCCATTTTATTTTTTATTTTCTGATAGGATCTTTCTAAGTTGCTGAGACTGACCTTGAACTTGCGACCACCCCAACCTCAGTCTCCCAAGTAGCCGGCATGTGCCACCATACCTGGGTGAACTTGTGCTCAGTCTCAATCACAATGGTTAATTCTGAGCAAGTTTCTCAGAATAAAATAGTGTTTAACAAATTTATTAAAATTGATATCTACCGAGAAAGAGTAGGGATAAATTAATTAGTATTTTATATGTGATGCAAATAAAACTTTAAATAAAAGTATATTCTGTCACTAAAATAAATCAATTTTAGGAAAGCCATTCAGGCAAAATATAAATTAGTCACATTAGAATAAAGGAGCCATAAATAAGGAATTCTTGGGCACTTTCCAAGAAAATAAGATGGTTGAGTACTGTCATTAGTAGCCTCAAAGTCTTAATAGTTCCAAATATATTCAATTCTGAATTATTCAATAACAGATTAGTCAACAGGCAGGTTACTCAGTGGCCCTGTTCTACTTTCTATCCTTCTTGGTTTTTAATCACTATCTTAAGTTTACCTATACTCGCTGAGGGCAGAAGAAAATGACGTTGCAGCATTCAGCTAGGTATAATTGTTCTATTAGTGTGTGGGGGGTAGAGATTGACAGTTATGGCTAAGGTTTAAAAATCTCATGATTTTTAAAGTCAACTTTGTAAATTATGGAAACCAAAGCCATTTATATTTTAAAAGTTATGAACTGAAATATAACATTAGTGTCTTTGAAATCTGGATACCTATGATGAAAATGGTCACACCTCACTGAGTATTTTGAATTTTTTTTCCCAGAAAATTCATGGATCTCCATTTCTTCAAGATCACTTTCTGGGTAGTTGCATGTTCCTTGATGGTGATATATGTACATCTTTTGCTTTTCTTGTTCCTAGTGTTGTTTTGGTGTCTGTACATTGGAGACAGGTTTTTGAACTGCAAACATTTGAAAAGATCTCCACCTCCAAGTGACTTCTAGGGACTGACTGGTGGGGACCACATCTCTAGTTTCCAGTGGGCTGCAGCAGCTGGTCTCTGTGTAGCTAAATCAGCAGAAGTCAATGCCTGCAAGGACTGTGAAGGTCCACAGTGGTCTAGGTGTCCATGGCAGCTGTAGCAGCTGGGGATACACAAGTTTTGGGTGATGCAAGCAGGTGTGTTGCAGCAGTTCTCCTTTTCTCCCCCATGTGGGGAAATTATGCCACTTGTCACCAGATATAGTACACAGTCATGCACGCAGCTGCAAGGGTCATAAGATCTGAGGTGCAGATGTGTTTTCAGTAGTAGTGCAGCCAGTGTTGAATTCAATTCAAAAGAACACACATGTTTTACTCTGTTCTGTACTCCTAAAGAGTCTAAATGCAAATTTTCTCAACAAAATAGCCACAGACATAACACTAGAAAAAAACTAAAAGAAGGAATCATACACCACACTTAAGTGGAATTTATTTCTGGAATGCAAGCACAGTTGAATATGTGCAAATCAATAAGCTACACAACAGAATGAAGGATAAACAGCCATATGATCTCTCAATAGATAAAGAGAAAACATTTAACAAAACACAACATTTTAAGGTAAAAGCAAATACCATTTAACATAATAAAACCCACTATTCTGGTTTAGATATTAGTTGTCCCCCAAAAGCTTATGTGTGGGGCAATGCAAGAACATTCAGATGTGAAATGATTGAGTTAGGACAGCCTCGAACAAATTAATGAATTAATCCTCTGATGGGGATTAACTCGGTGGTGACTGAAGGCAGGTAGGATGGGACTGGAGGAGGTGGGCATTGGGGCATGGCTTTGGGGTATGTATTTGTATCTGGAGAGTGGAGTCTCTCTCTGCTTGCTGATCATAATGTGAGAGGTTTCCCTCCACTACACTCTCCTGCCATGATGTTCTGCCTCATCTCAGGCCCCAGGGAATGGCGCCCACTGCCTATGGACTGAGACCTCTGAAAAGGTGAGCCCCAAATAAACGTTTCCTCCTCTAATTGTTCTTGGGTCTTTCAGTCACAGCAAAGAAAAAAACGGACTAAAACACCTACACACAGGAAGCCCACAGCTAGCATACTCAATGACAAAACGCTTACGGCCTTTTCTCTGAGATCAGGAACAAACAAGGGTGGCCACTCTCACCACTTCTTTCAATATACTTTTAAAGCTCTAGTCACCAGAATTAGGAAATAAATAAATAAAAAGCTTTCAAGTTGTAAAGGAAGATGTAAAACTGTCTCTGTTTGCGGGTGACATGATCTTACATAAATGTAGCCCTAAAGACTCCAACAACAAAAACTTTAACCAATAAAATAATTTAGTAAAATTTCAAGATACAAAATCAGCATATAAAAAATTTACATTTATATTCATGAGTAATAAACTATTTAAAAACACAAAGATCCCATTTATGATAGCATCAGATATATAATATTAAGAAATACATTTATTCAAAGAAGTGAAAGACCTATACAGTGAAAACTATAAAGCAGTGATGAAAGAAATTTAAGATGTACATAAATGGACATATACTCTGTATTCATGTTTGGGAAGAATTGATATTGTTGATATATTCTTATTACCCATAGCAACCTACAAACAATGCAATTTGTGTCTAAATTCCAATGTCATTGTTCACAGAAATAGAAAAAAAATTCAAAAATACGTATAGAAGCATGAAGACTTCTAATAGCCAAAATAATCTTGAGGAAGATAGTTGGAGGCATCACATTTTTATTTCAAACCATATTACAAAGTTATAGTAATTAGAGGAGAATTGCACTAGCATAGAAACAAACACACAAACCAGTGGAAAAGAATCAAAAGTCATTAAAAAACCCACAGATATACAATTAGCTAATATTTGACAAAAGTACCAAGAATACACAAAGGTGAAAGGTTAGCCTTTTCAATTAAAAAATAGTGCTGAGAAAACTGGAATCTACATGCAAACGAGTGAAATTGAATCCTACAATTATTTAAAAATTCATTAAAACTAAAATGTGAGACCCTCAACTATAAAATTTCTGAAGGAAACATGGGAAATATGCTCTATGGCACTGGTCTTGGCAAATGTTTTATTTGTTGCACAACAGAAACAAAAATAACTGAGTGGAACTATGTGAAACTAAATTGCTTTTGAATATGAGAAGAAATAATCAACAAAATGATTTATGGAATAGGAGAAATTATTTGCAAATCATTTATCTGAAAAGAAGGTAATATTAAAAATATATGTGGAAGTCATATAATTCAATAGTAAAATAATAACAATTTTATTAAAACTATGCAAACAACCAAAATAGACATTCCTCTAAGACAAATAAATGATCTACAAGTGCATGAAAATGTCCTAAACAATTTAACCAATTACCAGGAAAACACAAATCAAAACCACCATGAGATATCACCTCTCACCTGATAGGAGCATTAGTATCACAATATCTAAAGATAGCAATTGTGGGCAAGGAGGATGTAAATTGATACATAAATTATGGAAATCAGTGGAGATTCTCTCAAAGAATTAAGTAGAATTACCATGAAATCCACTAATCTCACTTCTATGTATCTAAAATAAATGAAGTTAGTAGACAAAGAAAGTCCACAGGCCCATGTTCCATTATAGTTTTATCCACAATAGCCCACCTATTAGGGAAAACCTAAGAGCTTCTGGTGAATAAAGAGGTCAATTAATAGGGATAGATACAGGTCTGTAAAATATTCATAAAATATTCATACATATGTGAATAACTTTAGGTCATAATAAAGAAGGGAATCCTGCCATTTACCACAGCATGGGTGAAACATGAGGGTATTATGCCAAGTGTAATAAGCCAGACACAAAGCCATTACTGTATGATCTCGTGGAACCTGCAGAAGTTGGACTCATAAAATCAGAGAGTAGAATGGAGGCTACCAGGGGCCAGGGAGGGATTTGAATGAAGGGGGCACACCTTGAGGTGTAACAAGAAAAAGTCTCCAAGCAGACCATGGTCATTCTAGTCCACAACACTGAGCTGGGTGTGCAAAGGTCACTGAGGAAGCAGATCCCACACCTCAAAACAAAACACAAAACAAAAGCAGTAGGTAAGGGGAGGCTGAATGGAATACAGTAACCTTTTTAGAATAAATGTGTATTCAAATCATCTCCGTGGACCTTAAATTTACATAACTTTGTCAATCATACCTCAATGAAGCTGGAGATAGAAAGCACAAAATAACCAGTATACTATATCTCCAATATGCACATGAATTCATTATATAGATCACAAAGAATAAATGATAATTTCTAAAAATCACCATTTTCTTTGAAGTCTAATATTCAGTAAGAAATTAGATATCTTTATATTACTGGAAATGAAAACATGATTAGATATTTAAATAACATGGATGTCTAATAGACATTCACACAATTACACCCCTGAGTAAAAGGTAATTCTGTTCACAATACATGTTA
Source organism: Xerus rutilus (assembly GCA_028644305.1). Classification (NCBI taxonomy): domain Eukaryota; kingdom Metazoa; phylum Chordata; class Mammalia; order Rodentia; family Sciuridae; genus Xerus; species Xerus rutilus. The sequence goes on from CM053404.1 coordinate 136,957,653, forward strand.
CCATCTGTCTTGAATACCTAGCACACAGCAGGAGTAAGAGCTGGACTTCAGTTTGCTTCCAGTTTCTTATCCTGTGGCCCTGTATCTTCTCTCCTAGCCCCACCCATGTACACACCTTAACACAAGAATTTCAGAAATTACTTCTGGGCATATAACCCACGTGTATATTGCCTCTATACACCAGAACAAGAGAATTCAAATTATTGACCACACATTTTTTTTGTGAGAACCTTTCTCACAAAAAAGAAAAAAGAGCAGTACTTTACTCTCAGAGGCAGTTATATTTGTCCTCACAATATGAGGAGTAGTAACTTAGAAGTGACACTTAGCAGAGATCTTACAAACAAAATTATTCCATTGTATCTATGCAACCAATATAAAATGTATTCTGTATTTTCCATTAAGCAAAAATCAAATAATATAAAATAAGACATTAATGATTTATACTTTACTATAAACATTTTCTTTATTATTAATGCATGAAGATGATTCACTATTTGTATGATTACTAAAATATTCTTTTACTTATCTGTTCTCAATACAACATGAGGTATTTTGGAACCTTCTTCATTGTTCCCAAACATTTCTACTAAGGAAACTGGGTTTGCAAAAATTTTTACTATGTCTCCCTAAGAATAATTGATAAAGTAGGAAATACTGGAATGATGTATCACTGTTGGGCTGCATATCCACATGTGAGAGAGGGTACAAGATGATGAAAGATACACAGCAAATTCAATAAATAGGCTGTTTATTTTAAATACTCTACTTATTACCATAGCAAATTAAGAAACATTGAAATAACCTAAGCTGCTCTATCATCCTGCTTATCTAAATGTATTGTCTCAATATCACTTTCAAATAAAGACATTTGAAATAGTGTCTGCAATCTACATTTTTGATCTGCCTAAATAGCTGCTGGCTTCAGCAGAACATTAATGCAAATCTAATGTACCTGCTGGTATGATTAGCTGAATCAAATGATGGCATTTAAGTAACACCTAAATAATCTTAATTAGGATCTGCAACTCATCTCAGCACTTAGAACTCTACAGATGGATAGTCTTAATTATCAGCCTTTTGATTAGGATAACAGCCCTAATCAAGATGATGTGGGCCTGATAGACAGGGTATCAGTAAATTAATGACTGCTGTTTAGTGGGAGCAGAAGCAAAAAAAAAAAAATAGAACTGCTTTCTATGAGACAGGATGACATCTGTGCAAAGAAATTGATATTGTTTGCAAAGAGATGAGAGTGAAGAATCACAGATTGGGATTAATGCTGTCATATCCAGTAATATTAAATCTCTTACAGTCTACATGGTTATGTTAGGCGATTATCTTGGGATAGCCTTTGCATCAAAACGATTTTGTGTACCTTATGTTAGAAATGTGTCTAAATTCTGTATTGTTAACTTGTGAAAACCCAATAGATAGTTTATGTCTGAATCAAAACTATTGGAAATGGTTTTCTTATGATAGGAAATATGAGGTCCTAATGTGAGAAACAAGAAAAATTAAAATATTTTTGCTTACTTCTTTCTCCAGAAAGTGTCTTTTCTGAATTTTAACTTTTCCAATAATCAACTGCCTGATGACTTAGATGTAACACATTATGAAAAGGGGTCTTATTGTAGTTGGACACAAACTCCTTGATTTCAAAAATCCACTAATATTTGATGAAGGAGAAACTAAGCAACTTTGCATTCACATGCTTTCTGTGGGGCTGTGAATTGATGTCGAATTCATTTGAAGGGCTGCTCTTCATGTGTGCTAGGCCATCATAGGTCTGCAAAGTGCAGGTGCTGTGGCAGCTCAGCCTCCAGCAGGCAGCTCTGCTCAGGGTGCAGTTGTTATCTGTCACCTGTCACAGTCACATCAGGGTTTCTCCTCAGGCTCCACCTTGCTCCTCCTCTCCCTCTGCATTCCTCTTCTCTGGTCACAAGCCCTGCCATTTTCTCTCCTTGCTATTGCACCAGCTCCTCCATCTGCCATGAGTCCTATTCAGGTGCTAGTAGATCTTCATGGGCACCCTGCTTCTCCCTGAATAAACACTTTAATTTAATGTCAGAACTCACATTTAGCGACTGGATCACTGATGAAGATAACATCAGAAATCAGATATGCTAACAATTCCTAGCTGAAAAGCACCAGACAGCAGTTTGGATCTGAGTTAGTGAGGAGGCTTGAACCTATCGTTGGCTGAGAGGAACAGAGATCCATTTATTACTGTTTGGCATTAGGTATGATAAGAATCCATTGCATTGGTTGGGCAATTAGGAATTCACCAAATGTTTGCAAATCATATATATAAGTGATGAATGTTTCTAAGAACAGTGTACCGTATTTTGTGCTTCAACATTGTATTCTGGTCATAATAATGATGATATATACAGTGATTATGTAAGCCCCTCCCCCTCACTCTATTAGTTAGAAGTTTCTCCATGCAAACCCACAAACACCTCAGCTGCTAATTTATTCGCTATTTTATCCCAGTCCTTCAGAAAGGAGAGCTGTGTGAACCACTCCTCACACTCACGTTGTTGCTGAGCCGGATGCCTGACTCCTCTGACAATGTCTTCTGCCTCATTAGCTAGCTTCTTTTCATACCTCACCCCTACTGGGTTTCACGATTCTGCCTTGTGTCATGTGTGCATGATAAAATTGCTTTCACAATCTTCATCACCTGCGGTTATCAACATTCACGGGTGGGTGTGTATATCTTCACCTCTGACTCCTCCCAGCCTCCTCCATCCCCTAATTATGCCTTGCAGATGTTCCTACTAGGTGCAGCCTTGTGACTTTAAGCAAAACAAATCAGAATCTAAATTCATTATCTTCCTTTTCACCATGATGTCCCTGCCACTCGAGCACAGAACTTAGCAATGAGGCTGGCTCTCTTGCTCTCACCTAAGCCACTGTGGCCTCCCACCTGCACTATAAACGATTCTAGTGCCTGTTCCTTCTGAGTTATCCTCAGGACCGACTACACTTTTGCAGATTGTCTTTATCTCATTTCCTTTCCTTCCCTGATTGAGCCTTCAACCAGCATGAAAGTTCAACTATCACAAGGTGAAGCTTTCCACAACTGGAGCAAATTGAGAGCAAGCATAACTTTGGTTGAATCTATCCCAGCTTTGTCTAGAACCCTTGCCCACACTACCTGTTTGGCCCACTTCCAGGTGCCTACATCTCTAGATCTTCCTTCTCTAATTTTCTCTAGCCTTTTCCATTTCTGGAACTCACACTCAGACTCGGCACTACCGCCCAAGGCGTTCCAGTCTGCTTCTTACTGGCTGTTGGAATCCTGTTCTACTCTGTCTGTACATTTTTTTTTTTTTTTTTAAGGAACCTTTTTATTTTTTATTTATTTATTTTTTTTTTCATGCTATTTTTTTTTTATTATTTTATTTTTTTCCCCAAAAGTTGCATTTTAATACATGTTAGCAAACATAATAGAAAAAAACAAATTATCAGAAGCTGTACACACTATTCACTGAAAACATTTGTTGAGGCAAATAGAAAAAAATTGTTACAATCATAATTTTTCTAACTTTGCACATTTTTAGGTGTGTTTCTAACCATCTGCTTTAATTCTTGGGTTTTACTTGGCTTAGTAAGTTGGTTCCCAGGCTTTTCTCTTTTCTCCCTCTTGCCTTTCTTTCAACTAAAGGCACAGACTTTTCCTATCTGCTGCCTCAATGCCAATAGTACCTTACTCTTTAATTATGGCATTGGAGAAGTTATACCTAATTGGAATCTATCTATTACAAGATTAGGTTCTGATTTTAGTACATTCATCCCTCTCTGTCCATGGGCAATTCGTTCCAGGAATTCCCTATGGAAACTGAACTACACAGATGCATAAGTCAGTTATGTAAAATAATATAGTATTTACATATAACTAATAAATATTCTTCTATATACTATAAATCATTTCTAGATTACTTCTAATATATTATGCAATGTCAATGCAATTAAGTAGTTGTTATATTGTGTTATTTAGGGAATAATGACAAGCAAAACCATCTGTAGAGATTCAATACAGATGCAATTATTTTGAATATTTTTGATTCATGGTTGGTTGAATCCACAGATGCAGAGCCCATGGATATAGAGGGCTGATGGTAATTGACATGTTGCTTCATTATTTATATTTATTAACTATTATGAGTTATCTAAAAGGAAAAGAAAATGATACTCTGTTAATTGTGTTAAAAGCATCTCTCATAAGTAAGAGAAAATGCATTACTGTGAACTTAAAAGAAGATTGTTATACTATGCAATTACTATCAGCAAATGATTGAGCTCAAGTTTTAGTGAATTTAGCAGGAAGGCAGTACCAACTTTGCATTCTTTCACTTCCTTGACTTTCCTATTATCCATAGTCTATCACACAGCCAAAAAATAAAGGAAAATTGCAGGCTGATATTTTCACTTTTGCGAGGAGGGGCACAGTAGATAAACCTATGGTTTCTACCTTACCCTGACCAACATATTCACTATTGAAATCATTGTGATACTGTATCATGGTTCTTGAATCACCAGGCTTTCCCTGGTAGCTACTTTAAGCTGCTTCTTGTGAACTTAGGCAAACTATCTGCAAACCATGCTGCAGAGAAAGATCCTGGCTCGGTTGCGATCATCTGGAAAGCCCCAGCCCTGGGTATACATTTTATAAATATATTCAAAATACATTTAGAAAAGAATAAGAGTCTAGCACTGTTCCTGAAATCACAGTTAGAGAGAACTGGTTGTTTCTGAGGGAAAGGGTGATAAAATAACATCCTCCTTGCTCATCCAGCAAGGTGGAAAAGGTGAGTTCTTCACAGAACAGCTACTTACAATCCAGTGATGGATCTACAAGGATCCCCATGAATGACAGAAGATTCACCAGACAGTGCATCTTGATCAACCATCAATTAAGAGTGTGGTTGGTCTTGGTTAATTTTTTAGAAAATAAAATCTGGATGTTATTGTTTAATTTCCTTAAATATTTACTTTTCTTGTTACCAGTTTTATCTCAATACATGACTAAATATTCAAAACTACTTTTAAAATTTACTATAGGCGATTAAAACATAACATATTGATAAAATAGTAAATCAATACTATGTATCACCATAAAGTAAAAAGCAGAGCAAGTCCAATGTAAGGAATGTGCATTTAAACAAGGTGGGATACATCTGAGTGGTTAAATATTGTTTCTACACCAATATCTGGAATCTTTGTTGTGGGGGAATTGGGTTTTACTGACTTAGTGATGCCCAGTACTATGTCTGCTGCAATACTGTCAAACAGAAGCAAGAATCCATGGAGGCATTTGTTTTCATAAAAAAAATCAGCAAATCCATCAAATTTCCTAAGAACAAGGTATAATTAACTTGTTCCTAATACAAAATTAATTTCAATTGAGGAATAGACAGCAACAAGTCTACAAGGGCACCATTTGCAGTCATGCTCCTAATAGGTGACACAGGGACATGTCACAGTATCTCTGGCAAATCAGTGATAAACATATTCCATTTGAAATCAGAAGGAAATACAGCAAAATCTTTTAATCACACCTTAATTCTTGGTGTAACCCAACATTATGTTAAATGAATAGCAAATTTATTCACATACAATGGGAAAACAAACTGCTATGTGATTTACTGCTAGCATATATTATATTTTAGACACAAAAAAGGACACATAGACAGAAACTTTATCAAGTCCTGATATATGTGTATAAAGGAAGAAATATTCAACAATTTTTGTATTAAAATCCCATCAGTATAAAAATCTATGTGTATTTGTTTCATTATCAATCATTATATTATATTTAGCCAATTGACTGGCACAATTGATAAAGATATGCTTTACAAATGATAATAATTCTGTTGTTGATGTCACATCCACATTATCTTTGTTTTAAAATATGTCAGACAATTTTATTATCTTTGAGTTAACCATTCCAAAACTGACATTTAACTAGTATGCTTTACTAAAGGGATGCCCAAACTTTAAGATATATTAACAAATCTTTTTACTTTAACTTTTACTGGTAAGTTATTTTTTACATGTTTGACTTTGAATCAGGGATAGTTTTCCATTTATACAAAAAAAGAAAGAAAGGAAAGAAAGAAAGAAAGAAAGAAAGAAAGAAAGAAAGGAAGGAAGGAAGGAAGGAAGGAAGAAAGGTAGATGTCATCAAGAATTCAAAGTGTCATATGACTAGGATTTATGCCTCCTTGTGATTTCCTAGGAGTCTATGCAGGCTTGCAAATTGCTGCATAATTGTCACTGGTCTTAATTAATAATCTGATCATATCAACATTCTTGTCAAAAACCTTTCACGATTTTCTATTCACTAATTAATTAAACTTGAACTCAATCTGGCAGTCATAGCAAAATTCAAAGACTTGTCCTGACTTTCCCATAAGCCCCCCCTCTGTCATGGATCCCTCTGAGTATAGGCTCCAATCTATTTTTATCTAGATATCAAGAACGTATATGGTACTTTCTCTCCTCTTCAGCCCTTTATACTATATTCTTCATTTAGAATTTATTCTCTCTTTGAATTATCATTTTGCTACCCAGAGTTTTGAATCCACATTAAATGTGTTCACATGGATCATTTCCTAATGTTATCAAAAATATCATCTATGACTCTTAAATCCAACATCACTTATTTGTATTTTCCTTGAATTGTTCATGATATTGTTATTTACTAATGGGTTTTTTTCTTAGAGAATATAGTTTGTATTATGTTTATCTTTCTATTCTCCCATATCTTTTTTCCACTCATAGTGCTTAGCAAGATTATAGTGAACCCTCTGTGTGCACAGTAGGTAAAAAAGAAATAAATACTGTAGTACAAATGTGGGAAATTTTCTTAAATTGTTCATAAAGCAGTATACTAAGAAAACTGCTGTAAGAAATTTAAAAGCAAACTCCAAAACTTTTAACAGATTTAAGATTCTTGAAGAAATACTTTTTTGAAGAAAATCATAAATGATGACAAATACTGTAAAAAAGCTAGAACATTTGAAAATTATAAGTGTCTTTATCACATATCTCATACTAAAATAATACTAAATAGCTAGATAATTTAATGAATAAATGCATAATAAAAACATTAGAAGACAGAAAAATACAATTTAACTGCACTTAAAATTGTAACCATATAAAATAAAAGTACAATTTATAAATTGTACTTTATTATTGTATCCATATAAAACCAAAGTACAATTATTAATTGAACTTTTCAATTGTAACCATATAAAAAAGTATAATTTCTATTAATGAGATACAAAGTTAAATGTTCACAACTGTTTTTTAAAGCTTAAATTTAATGTACAAAACAAGAAATATTTAAAATAGATGATAAAGTATTATATTATTTCTAGATGAAATATATACTTATAAAGTTGCTTTTAAAACGCACAAATATGCTACATGAAAAATTTTGGGGTCTGGGGATCATGGGCTACACCTGTCATCTCATTGACTCAGAAGGCTGAGGTGGGATGATTGCAAAGTTGAGGTCAGCCCCAGAGTCTTTGCTACACCCTTTCTTAAAATAAATGAAGGGATGGGATAAGGCTTATTGGTAGAGCACCACTAGGTTCAATCCCCACTATCACATGCACAAAATGATGCTACAAATTCTCCTAAAGTTAAATTTTTATGATTGTATAAAGATGTTCAACCCTACCAATGGTTAAAGAACAAATATAAGCTGGGTACAGTGGCGCACACCTGTAATCCCAGCACTTTGGGAGGCTGAGACAGGAGAATCCCGAGTGCAAAGCCAGCCTCAGCAACGGCGAGGCACTAAGCAACTCAGTGAGACCCTGTCTCTACATAAAACACAAAATAGGGCTGGGGATGTGGCTCAGTGGTCGAGTGCCCCCTGAGTTCAATCCCTGGTACCAAACTAAAAAAAACAAAACAAAACAAAAAGATAGCAAATACTGTATTTTTTTTTCAAAAATTAAAAAAGATTAGCTTCTCAAATTGCTGAAGATCTAGTTCTCCAAATTCAGTATTGGTGGCTTCTATGTGTTGGCACAGGAAACAATTTCCTGAACAAACTCCTACAGTGCAAGAAATAAAACGAAAAAATTAATAAATGAGATGGCATCAAATTAAAAAGTATCTGCACAACAAAGGAAACAATTAAAAGCATGAAGAAAGAACCTACAAAACAGGACTTCTTTGACCTTTTCCACCTGCTTCTCAGGGTATTAGTATCCAGTATACACAAAGAATTCAAAAAACTTGACACATACACACACACACACAAAAAAAAAAATCAGTTAATAAATAGGCAAAAGAACTGAACAGAAAGTTGTCAAATAAAGAAATACAATTGGCAAATAAACTTATGAAAAGAGTTTAAGGTCCCCCGCAATCAGGGAAATCAGAATCAAAACTGTATGAGGGTTTTTACTCAGATACTCAGACATTGTTGATGGGACTGCCAATTAAGACAACCACACTGAAAAGCAGCATGGAGATTTCTCAAAAAACTAGGAATGGAGGCACCATCCGACCCAACTATCTCACTCCTCAATATATATACAGAAGATTTAAAATCTGCATAGTCCAGTGACAAAGCCTTATCAAAGTTTTAGCAGCACAATTCACAATAGCCAAGCTATGGAGCCAATCTAGGTGCTGTCCAACAGATAAATGTGAAAAGAGGATGTGATACACACACAGACACACATGTATATACAATGGAATATTAACTACAAACAAGATTGAAATAATGGCATTTGCTGTAAATGGATGGAGCTGTAGTCTATTAAGCTAAGTGAAATAGAGTAGAGTCAGAAAGCCAAAGGTCAAATTATTTCTCTGGTTTGGGGAGGCTAGCCCAAAATAAAGGAAGAGGGTGATAGACAAAAAGAAAGAGGAAAAATGGAGGATTCTATCAAATAGAAGAAAGATCAGTGGACTAGATAAGGGAATGAATGAATCTGAATGAATCGTTCATTCATAGCAGAATGAATCTGATCTAGCTTTCCCATGTGCATATGTGAATATACCACAGTGAATATCACCCTCATGTAGAGTCACAAGATACTAACTATTAAAAAAAAAAAAACTATGGGCTGGGGCTGTAGCTCAGTGGTAGAGCGCTTGCCTAGCATGCGTAAGGCACTGGGTTCGATCCTCAGCACCACATATAAATAATAAATGAATAAAATAAAGATCCATCAACAACTAAAAAATATTTAAAAAAAAAACAACTAAAGTAAGTTAAAATTAAATATCAGAAAGATCAGTAGAGTAGACGGAAGGGAAGAGGGGTAGGAAAGAGCAGAGGGAATGGGGAAGTACTGAGGACTAAATCAGAGCAAATTATATTCCATGCTTTCATAATTATGTCCAAAAGAATTCTAATGTTATGTATAACTAAAAAGACCCCCACCAAAATTAATATTGGCAAGAGTTTGAGAAATTGATTCTGTATGTTTCTGAAGTACTGAAAAAAATACCATACACTATCCAGAAAGACACATACAATTCAAAGATTTAGAGTATTTTTTTTCACATTGATAAAAACATAAATTAAGCAAATCAATGACCAATAAGTTACATGTTCAAGTCTATTTCTCATCAAAATAATGTCACAAGTTACATGAAAAAATGTGCCAAATTTGTCCATTATAGCAATACTCAAAATTTGGGAAATCATGAAGAGCCTGGATATCCGTTAGCACAAGTGGTTCAATAAAGTATGGTATATTCAGGCAGTAGTAATTAAAAATGATTTTAGGTTGTCAAAGACGATGACAATTTCTGAAAGAATAAGGTCATACGGAGTAGAGCTCAAAATAGGTGACTCAGAGATTAATATTGCAAATGTATGCAAGATGGAGAGGAAATAAAAAGGAACAAACTTACTGAATATTTACTAAGTGTCAGACGCTTTAGCCAGTGAGTGGGTAAATTGCCTGGAACTCCCAGCCACCACACATCACAATCACATTTTAAATAAGGTGTAAGTTCTTCATATGTACTACAATCTGGGGTCATTTGAGTAGCTTTCTTTCTCTTTTGGACCTGTGACCTTTATAGGTGAAGCTGATGATGCTACAAGAAAGAAGAGTCTGCTGTTCTCTGCAAAAGCAACTCTTTTGAATCTCTCATTATTTCAGAGTCCAATCTACAGGCAAGAGAAAAATTTCTGCCAAAATATAGCTCCCAATCAGCTGAATCAATGTTTTATTATAAACAGCTCATGACATATACATGTCAATGAAAACTTAGACCAATGTTACTCCAGATATATTTATTAGTACACACTATTCAATGATTTTCTATTACTTGAATCTTGCCATTACCTTGACTCTGAAAATAGACACATAGCATTACTCTACAGTATCCCTTCTTGCATTTTAATTCGTTGCTCTAGAGGTCCTTCATTCTTGCAAAAGTACTTGTTTAAGACAGCTCTCCTAGGCCCCCTCCTTCCTTATGCTCTCTTTTTCAGGATCTGATGCACTGATAATTATATTTACGAAAATTTAGAGGGTAATAAATCAGTTCCAGCATTAACAACATGCCAGTAAACTAATTTTGCTTTTCCACTCACTTCACTCCTGCTCATCCACTCAACAATGTGTCTATTGCTAGGCACAAGCAAACATGTAAAATTATTCACCGTTGAAGTGAAAAGCACATACACAGAATTATTGACTTCTGAAGTATTGAAGGTATCACAATGGCTTTCGTATAAAATACTTCAAAGGTAAAGCCATAAAAAGCACGTATAAAATCTGAGAGCCAAGGGTCAATAAAATGCACGGCAAAACCACCTGGCCATGTGGCATCCTATAGAGAAATGATTATTTTTTTCAGCTTATTTTCTGTAAATATGCTTATGATTCTTTGTTCTATTTTGTGTCTAATGATGTCTAAGAATAGTTGACAGCAAAAAATAAAACCTAGGTCATGAACTTTAGAATAGAATGGGTTATTATTTCAGTAGCTAAAATAAGGGGAAAAAAGTTACATTGCCAAAGTCTAAGAAGTCTCCACCCTCATACAACAAAGAGGATGTAGGAATAGGATGTGGAAAATTGGCAGCCCAAATGTACTCAGAAGCCACCAACCTGGTGAAGATTAATATACAGCATGGTAAATATGTTAATATCACTGTGTTGAAATTTGTGAACAGAACAGGTCTCCAGTGTTCTCTCACCATACACACCCATTCCACAAACACACACCAAAATGGTAATCAATTGAAGGGAGGAATATATTTTCTGATTTGATTGTGATAATTGTTTCACAGTGTATATGGCTATCAGATCATCTTGTTGCACACCTTGAATATATACAATTATATTGGCAATGATACATCAGCAAAGATGGAAAACAGGTCAGCTGTTAGATTTATATCTATCACATCCCTCTTATCTTCTATGTCCCTGACTTTGTGAGAATTGCTGGGGAAGGAGAGAAAGAAAGAGGAGGAGAAGAGGAGGAAGGGGAGGAGAATCTGCTGGAAGTACTTCAGTTTCTGGTCCCAAGGGAGGTACCAATCATTTCTTTAGGCTGTTGGAACTCCTTGAAGTAGACAATACAGCAAAATATCAAGAGACATAGTTTAGCAAATCAGAGCTTTTGGAAACTGGAGTGGACTATGCTCTTTTGGTCAGAGTCTAAACTTAGTTCGCAAAAATGTCAAGTGTATCAACACATCAACATAGCTGATTGGGCTTATTCTGTAGGAAAAAAAAATTACAAGGTTGGCTTTCAGTCTCATTATTAGGCCTCAGGAAAAAGTTAATATTTTTTCTCATCCTTACTATTGTAGTAGTGTAAGCAGTAGGGAAAATTGTCTGAAAGAGTTTCAGGCACCTATTTTGCTTCTGTATCCATTTTGTGCTAAAAGTCTGTGTTTCTCAATGTTGACATTGGACCACTGGGAAAGTCCACCCAAACTATCATGGCGTCTGTAAGATTGAAATTCATTTATAATAAAGCCTTTCTCATCATTAGCCTTCATTAAGGTATGGAAATCTACAGGATGCCCCACAAATGGAAGAGCAGAGGACCAGGACCCAGCTGCACCAGGACCCCACCTTCATTATACTTCACACTTGCAGGGATAAACAGATATGCCCATTTCACACGGGAATGGGTAGATGAAATCCTGTGAGTTCTTAACATAGTTGAATATGGAGCCTCCGCGTCTTTTTACATTACAGGAGGACGCTTCTACAGTGTGACAGGTACATATAGACATGGGGCAGCCTTCTGCAGAACAAGCTCTCCTGTGATTGCTGTGAGCTGACTGAGTGTTTCTCAAGGGATGAAACACCACTTGTACATGAAAGAAAAACCAACAGAAACAAAGGCTAGTCACATAGGGTAACTGGCAAACTTAAACATGAATAAAGTGAGCCTACCCCCTCAGGAAAATAACCATCAGTAGCGGTTGCCAATGGTAAAACCCAGGCTCTCAGTAAATAAGTAGATTTTTGGAAAACTTTTCTCTCTAAACATAAGTTTTACAGTTTCCAAATACTTGGATGTGATTTTCTTCTATATTAAAAAAGTGAATTGTGTCCACGTTTGGGAGATTATAGGTCAGTGAAACAATTATTTTCACAACCAATGTATGATGCTATAAAATCATTGATGAGTAAAGGATTTTTTTTCAAAGGACAAGAAAGACCAGTGCATTTCCATATGAAAAAATATAAAAAATTGTTGATAAAGTTTCAAACTACACATTACAGCAAACTTTAAAAACATCAATTTGCCAAACTTTAGCATGGCATAAAAGACAATGTGCACAATCATCTGGAAAGATTTCTCCAGCCACACAGCTGTGCGAGGCCAGGTATTTTTAAATACTTTCATCAAAATAATGGATGTGATATATGGAATGCAAAAGCTGATATGAGAACAGGATTTCTGTTATCAAGCCAGTCATTAAAAAGACTTATAAAATATAAAACAATGCTCTTTCTGCTCACTAAATTTTTGAGGGGGGTGTTGAAAATTATAGTTATTTTAAATGATACTATATTACATTATCAATTAGTGCATTTTGCTTTGTTATTTTAATAAATAATTTTAAAGCTTTTGTCAATTTAATTTTTAATACTGTATATACTATTGATGTAACCTGTAAAAGCAAAAGCTCTTTGGAATCCTCAGTAAATTCTTAAGATGTAAAGACCACATAGTTTGAAAACTGTAACTGTAGAGGTACCTATAACATAGAGGCCAAGATGTGCTCTTTCATATTTGTGGAATGGGAATGTAAGTATGTCTTGTCTTAGTGTGTCCTCTGGAAGGCAGTAGGGGAGAGGAGTGAACAGAAGTTAACTCCATTTCTTTCACTGGAGAGCAACACTTAACTCCAAGAACCTCAGGAGAAGCCAGGCTTCCTTTGTGCACCTTCTGAATAAAGTGGCAAAGGCCTTGAGGTATCTCTTAAAATACACAATTGTCTATGAGGACCTCTGTAATCCTCACAATAATTTCTCCATGAAGATGTCCTAATTTATGTTTTCTCTTTTTGTGAACTCTGTCCTTAAAACAAGCAATTTGTCACTCATTTAGATGTAGGTCTTCATTGTTTACTCTGTAACTTTAATCATTTTTGCATCTTAATATTTATTCATCCTGATTCTAAAATCAGATGATAATGCACGCATTTAGGAAAGTCTAGCTTCCCGATCTAAGCTTGGGAATGATCCAGTCTGTTGAGGCCCTTCTGTACCTCTCATAACATTTTGTTTAGGTGAAGCACTGAACAATATTTGATCTTTAATTACTAGCAGAAAATTTAAGTGACCAAGTGGCTATAAGCATAGATATAATTAAATCTTGACAGTTTAAATATGTTTGTTATTCCCAACTTTCTCCCTTTTTCATAACTCAGCTGGAGTCATTCATATATTTATAAATTGCTTGTATAACTTCACACTGATTTCTTCATAATAATTAAGGTCATGCCTTTATATATATATATGGCAAATTAAATTGGCAAAATGTATGTATATGTGTGTATAAGTATATATATATGAAATATGTCTCCTGTATTTTCTATAACTTGGTTTCAAATACTTTAGCATGATGCATGATTCTTTATTTTACACTTACATGCAGCCATATGAGGCACTATATATCCTAAATATGTTTGTTAATATTTGAGGTGCACTCATTTATAAACTATAATCAGAGGGCTATATCCCAGAAATATGTTATTGTAAGTGCTTCAATTATCTCTATCAGTACTAGATATATTAATAGAAAATTGATATTAAAATGAATTATGAAATTTAAGATATATACATTAACTGGAAATATTATCTGGGCAACCCAAATCTTTTATAATTCTCACATCATTGAGAGTAAAAACATGCCTCGAGGCTTCTGGAACGTGTGCTATTCAACAACACAACAGCAACTGTGACTTCCATGGGGTTAGGTGCATTCTGTCACTAAAACACAGCTGCTTCTTTTGAACCTGTCATGCAAGTTGCTTTCCTCCCATATGAAGGGCCCAAGTGTTAGGACTTTGCTACCTCACATTGGAGGATAATGACAGTTTTCCTGCTGTTTTGCTCTTAAACATTTGTATGTGCAGCAGATCTTAGCTGGAATTAGTCTTCGTTTTATTGTATTACCAGCTATTGATTTAGTGTTGTAGAAACTTGTAACCTCACCTACGGGATACTATTGATCTTTCCCAAAAGACCAGAATAATCATCAATAGCCACACCAACTCAGGTCAATTTGCAACAATATTTTATTTTTTCTAACATAGAATGCATGACAATTACTGGACCCATAAGAGAAATGGAAAAGGTAAATAGGGGAAAAAAGTCAGTATCAGTCAAAATTAATGAGCAGAAAAGGGAAAAGTCAAGAAAAAGTAGTAATTCAAAATGCAATATTTTAATTAGCATCACTACATATTTATAGAAATTTACATCTTCCAAGGTGTTTCCTGTAGTATATTTAATCATATTTATTTATTTAACATCATTATATAAATAGACACTATTTTAAAATTCAAGATTTTTTTTTTGTATTTTCCATGAAGATGTTGTAGTGATGGGTAATCAAATCACAATCATGTAACTATGAATTTATAAGCAGTCTTTGTGCACATTCTAATTTCCACATATATTACAAGGATAGGTTAATTCAGAAATGAGATAGATGGCCTAAATCACTGACAACTTTTTAAGTATTATTATATAAATAATATCTAATTAACTTTACATTATATTTAACCCTCAAGATGCTTTCCATAGAAAGGTAGTGAAGTATTAGTTAATCATACATTTACCATCTGGGAAATCGGTAATTAAATGGTAACTAAAATGTACTCACATGTTTACACACCATAAAATTATGGTATTTTTAACGTACAGTAATTAATTTATATTTAACATACACTCATGTATGCTTGATTAAATGTCAATTAGAAGCCTATTTGTAAAAAATTAACCATTACCAATTTATGGAAATATTAAGACAATTAATTTGATCATTTAAAAATTTGCAAGTTAGTCTAAATGTCACCCACAATTTCATTTTTTAACATTTCTTAGCATGTTTGCCCCCATTAAAAATCATTGAATATAACTTATTACTTAAGACAAATATTCCTGAAATAAAATTAAAATTTAAAGTTTTCTAACATATAGAGATTATTTTTGAGATGAACTTAGACTTTTTATTTGCTTTTCTTCTTGTATCTGTTTCTATGTTTGTACTCTCATTCCCCATATCTCCTGACTTCTTAATGATCAACAAATTGGGCTGTGCAGAAATTTTTCTTAAATACATTTTGTACAAAGTTCAAATAAATGCAGTTTCATAAAGTCTTCTACTTATAAATATTTTAATAACATATATTATTCCAAAAAATTAATATTGCTTCCAGATAGTTAAATATGAAAAAACCTGGATTGTGCAATTTGACATGATATATATATATATATATATACACATATACATATATGTATATCTGAATAATGATATGAATGAGAGTTTGTGTGTGTGTGTCTGTGGGTAACATTAAAGACCCTATTTTAAAAGAACAGCGACATGAGGGAATCCTTTGATGGCTTTCTGATAGTGACACTGCGTCTCATTTGCCTCAATACTAATTGGTCTCTAGATAAGCCTTTTCCATTAAAAATTATGTGCTTTCCCATGGCAGTTTATATCTATCAATTAATTCCAACAATAATATTTTCCCAGGAAAACTCCACCAGCTCAAATGTTTAAGAAAGTTACACATTTCAAAAGGGAGATCAATTGGAAAGCATTGAAGGACAGACGCATGCCAATACACATCTCTGGACAATACAGCATTTTAAAATAGCACTAGCAAGTCTGTACGAAGCATGGCAAGTAGTCACATTTTATTTGAGCCTTTGTGTGGGCATTGACCATGTCGTTTTTCTATTGTATGTAAATAATTAAATTGCTCAAGAAGATGAGAAATTTATTGTGATTCGTTTTTAGGAAAACTTTTTAAGTGATAATTATACAATGTTTTCAAGTATCCTATGGTAAAATTGAACCAATGTTTAGTTTTATTGATTAAAGAATGTTGTGTTATGATAAATCATAATATTCTACTTCTAGCCATTAGAGCTACGTCAATGAAGTACTAGATTTCATCTAAAAAAACAACAAAAAGTCAAGAAATAGGTCATCAATGGATAAACAGAAACAACTATTAAGGTACTTTTTAATTTAGTTTTCAACTGATTATGTTATATAGAAATTTCCTGGAATCGTGCACATTGGTATCCAGAAGTCAGGAGTGAACAAAAATATATTTTGATTCAATCTACTATGAGGGACCGTCTTGACAGTCCCTTTGTCTTTCATTTTTACCTGAATGAGAAGCCCTGGTGCCCAAATATCAAAGAAACTCCCGTGTTCCTAAGGGATGCTCTCCACGGGAGCTTACTGCACGGGAAACTGAAGCAGAGCACAACCCCTGACTGATGAGGTCTGCTGACCTAAGAGACATCAATATGGAGGACCACGTCCACTCTGGGAAAGACCATTGTGCATCCTCACAATTGCCCTCAGGGATGCATTCATTGGCAACATAATTAAATGTCAAAGTGCTCTGTCCTGGAGCAGAAGCAAGAATGCACTGCTATTCTTTACTCCATTCTCCGATTCCTCCAAAAGCATCCCATCTCAGAAGAAGCTCATCAATGCTTGCTTATGAAACTCTTTGAAGAGCATAATGGGAAGGATTGTATACAGGCACATATGACAATAATGACATTTTTGTCTTCGGAAGCTATTTTCCAGGAGTGCTGATCAATGACCACAAATTTGTCCCTACTTTTGATTCATGCCTCATCTTCTACCAAATACTCTTCTTCCTTCAGTCTATATAAATACATGCATCTGAAAGATTTCTCAAAATCGAGGCACGTAGTAGTTATGGAAACAAGTTGATTCTATTTAAAAGCTTATAATGAAGATTGTCTCATAACATAATATCTGAAATAGTCAAAAACTAAAATAATCTGTGAAATCAACAGAATATTAAAACCTTCAGAGCATGGTTTCCATGCAAAATAAAGGTGTGTACTTGGTGTTACACAATAGGAAATATTTCATCTTCTATTTAAGAAAGTAATATAAAGGATATTGAGTAGTGTTTTCCTGAAAATTTTTATGTAGCTTCAGTGCTTGATTAGAGAGCACACAGGACTGATAGCTATGCCTATATATGTTATCTCTAACCATCTATCTATGTATATATTAATATAAATAAAAGACGTTTTCTTTTCTTTTTAGCTGCTCCCAAATATTCAAATGAGTTCCTCAACTCAGTTGACTTGGGGGTAATTAAAAAGAACTCACTGGCAGATTTAAATATCCACTATTTTTATTGTATTGATGTACTTAAGTAGGAGACATTTTTTAGTAGATGTTTCTGGCATCTATTTAAAACTTCTAGTAAGAATTTAAGTTGAGATTACTAAAATGCTCAATTTAACATACTCTATTTTGAATGATAAAGTTTCTATCTCTCCCAAAGAACACAGAGATTCAAAATTATTATAATAAATAAAATGAAAGAAATCAATATATGATAATCAATTCTTAAATATGTGACTTGGCTACTGTAGCCAGGAATACCATGACGTTCCCAGGAGTCCAAGTCATTGAGGTCCTCTCCATCATCACACAAGCATTCACATCTTCTATATTTAATAGAATCTTTGATTTGAAGAAATGCAACTTGGAATACCATTCAGCTGGATAGGAACAAAGATAAGAGAGGTTATGGACAGAGTATCTCCAGAGACTATGCCCTCTCATGTTTTGTTATGCTTTCATTACTGCATTGTAAGTTTGCATAATGGTGATTCATTCATATACTCACATATGCACAAAGCAATTCAGTCTCCAGTACTTCCCTTTCCTTTCCCACCTCCCTCACCTGGTTCCATTTGCTCTACTATTTTGGTGGCTCATATGTATGTATTTTCTTGGTACACTATAATTTTAGATAAAATGGGATACATTGTGGTATATTCATACATACAAATATCATAATTTGATACATTTTATTCTCCTTATTCCCCAACTTTTCTCCTTTACCTCCCTTCTTTCCTCATCTTTGATATCCTACCTCTGCTCCACTGATCTGTCTTTTATTTTTGTTATATCCCCTCCCCGTTTTTCCCCTTTTTTTTCTCTCTAGCTTTCAGATATGAGGGTGAAGCTTCAACCCTTGACTTTGTGAGTCTGGTTTATTTCTATTAGTATGGTGTTCTCCAGTTCCATCCACTTACCAACAAATGCCATGATTTCATTCTTCTTTATTACTGAGTAGAACTCTATTGTGTATATTTCTCACCTTTTCACTATCCATTCTTCTTTTGATGGACACCTTTGCATATTTTTCCAGACCAATGAATACAAAGGAGAATAAGAGGTTATTTCAAATTTCCATGGTCATATGAAATTCTCATAGTCACAGAAAAAGAAACAGGAATATAATTATTGACTGAGGACTTAATCAGAATGAAGTAACAATAAACCCAAATTCTCAATGACACAATGACAGTTGACTTCTCACTGACAGAGGACTCTAGGTCCCAAGCCACATTGCAAAAGCAGCTGTTCTCCTCACGGCCATAGCAACCCAGATACTTGTTATTTTGCTTGACCAAACAAAGTCATCACGAGACTACTCCCATGGTCATTACAGCAAGAGTGAGGAAAGAAACTGGAGAGTTGTTTTCTACTACACAGCCACAATTGCTCATCTTAGAAATAGGGTTGGTGCAGATCTCTGAGTCCAAAAAAGAAAAGGAGAAATAGACCTTGATAAATACAAGTATGCTCTAAAAAACAACTTGAGAAGTGTATGCTAGATCATGAAGTCAATTTAGCTCTGACTTAATTTCTAAGAGAGTTCCTCTTAACATGGGAAACACCAGTATGTGCCACCCTCATAAATTTATTGTATTTAATACATAAAAAATGAAATAATTCTTGAGAATGGCAAAGTAAAGAAATTGAAAAATGATCAAAGAATGTGAAACCTGAACTTTTAGGGATCATAAAACTCTAAGAAAGAAGTAACAGCATCAAGATTATGATAGCTACATTAAAATCCCCTTTTAGGGAAATAAAATGTAATTTACAAAAGAAAAAAATGAAAAACTAAAAAATGAAACAGAACAATTTTAGAATTTAGAAATAATAGTGAAGTAGTAATTGTTGAGTAATACCTACAAACTAAATTCAGTTCACATGCCAATGCCTCTCCCCTCCGCAAGAAAAAACTACTGTGATGTTGAAGAAAAATTATTGAAACATAAAAACCTCCAGGTGGAGGCTTTCACAGAGGAAAATGATGGCCTCTGGCAACAGCCTCTGCAGAGATCCCAGCACACAGCTGGCACCAACCAGCCATGTAAGGGAGCTACCTTGGAAGCAGAAACGCCAATCCCTGTAAAACTATCTCAGCTAATGCCTTGTGGACCAGAAATAAGCCAGTCTTCCCAACCCCTATACCAAGTACAGAGTTGAGGATAAAATAAATAGTCATTATTTAAGGCATTAACTGTTAGGATAGTCTTTTCTGTAATAATCAATAATCATATTGGTGGCATTACATATTAGAAAAGAAAAAAGGAAACCCTTCAGAAAAGCTCCTTTAGAAATTGATTGTGTAGGTGTCCATGGACTGCAACATCCTACTACTTGAGGACAAGCAGTATTAGATGTCCTCAGTGGGCCAATGTGGGGGACTTGCTGTTTATACCTATGAAGCTAGAGAAACATGGGCTGGATATATGCATAGTTGAAGTGACATTTGATGCATTTTTATAGATAAGCAATTAAAAATTTAATTTTTTCTTTTTTAGCTAGACTATTCCAGATAATGAGTATAACATTTAAGACACAATAGTTCAAAATGAAGAAGTCATGAAGTAGAAAGTAGGAGGTACACACACTGGGTGTGCCAGTGTGAGGGTTTTAGTGTATTTGATATTATACTAAAATGCATTTATTAAAATGGCTATGCACTTTTCTCTGTATGTTTGATGGATCGGTAAAGATATCTATCAGAAAGTAATGCAATAGAAATATAACAGTTAATTTTTAAAAAATTATTTTCTTCTGAGAAAAATTTTGGCTTTTTTTTAAATAGAAAATACATGAGAGATTGTACAAGTTAAAAATATAAGCTAATGTGAAAGCTGTATATGGAAGAAAACTGAGAATTAGCTCATGATTTTACACACATTTGACAGTTACACTAGGTAAAATAATAATATGGTTCTCTTAAAGTCAGAACTCTGTCAAAATCTGTTTCTTGGGAAATTATTAGATTTAATGGGTAACTCTTCTCCTTTTTGCATATTGCTTAGTGATTTCTAAGATATCTTGCAAGTGATGATACTCAAGGCTTTCTTAATATTTTAATGGATATAAATTATCTTATTGAATCTCAAAAATTGAATCAAGCAGAATATTTTACTGACATGAAGACAGAAATATTAGAAAATCTGATGTTTTTTCATCCATCATTTTTATAAAGTGTATTCTCTCCAAGTCTTTTTGTTATTGTTGTTCAGCTACATATAAAAACATCTGCAGAAGAAGTTTTTGAACTGTAGGAAAACATCCATTTTTCAGTTGTTAATAATGATCTCCTCTAAGTGAAAAAAGACATTGACCTGAATCCAATCCCTATGCACATTGCGAATTGCCCACATCAGGACAGTACATTAACTTTTAAACATTCAGTTGAGTACATTATTGACTCCAGTGCACCGCGGCTCCCTGCAAAGTTCTGAAGGCACCACAGTATGTTTCATTTCTACCTTGATGTTTGACATGTTTATTTCAATTAACAGCATTTTGTCAGATTGGGCAATGGACTTATTTATAAGTTTATTAAAGTTTCATATAAGTTACATAAGTTTTATATAACTTCAGGGAAGAAAATATTGAGAATATTTTGTTGTTGTTAATGCAATTGCAAATATGATTGTGTCTTAGTAAATTCTTTCCTAATGTCTATATGCACAGCCTTAATATTTTTAATGTGTCAATATAAGATGTTTAACATACACCAAAACTGATACATTCTGTTTTGATTTATAAGTAAAAGTGATGTAAACGATGCTTGTAAATCTGTCATTTCACCACCAAAACTGAGCACACTCATAACTTGCACATCCTTTTATCTTCTCTGCTACTCATCTCTTGTCTGCCTCTCATAAATGTCCACCATCTTGAGCTTTGTGTTTACCTCTCCCTTGTCTTGTTAAATAACTGTATCACATGTTTATGCATGTTTTAGTGTTAATTTTAAACTTTATCAAAGTGATCTTTTACTGTGTACAATCTTATGAGAATTGTTTTCCTTCAACTTGTTTTAGGTTTTCTGGGAATTTATGTGTAAAGTTAGTCCACTTATTTTTATAATTGTAAAATCTTACATTTCATTAGTAAAAAATGCCTTATCCATTCTCTAATGAAGTAATATTCTCTGCAATGCCTTATACACAGTTCCTGAAATACACATGAAAAAATATTTCCTTACAGTATAAATATGCATGAATTTTTCTGAGCTGTACAACATGCAAATACCAAATTTCTTTCCAAAGTGGTTGTGAGCAGGGCGGGCATGGTGGCACACTCTTGTAATCCCAGCACTTCGGGAGACTGAAACAGAAGAATCCCAAGTTCAAAGCCAGCCTCAGCAACGGCAAGGTGCTAAGCAACTCAGTGAGACCCTGTCTCTACATAAAACACAAAATAGAGCTGGGTATGTGGCTTAGTGGTCAAGTACCCCTGAGTTCAATCCCTGGTATCCCTCCCAAAAAAAAACCAAAGTGATTGTGAAAATTTATCTTCCAACAGAAAAATAAATGAGTTCCTGCTGATTCATATCCTGATACTTTATATTGTTAGACTCTTAATATTATTATTATTATTTGTTACTTTACAAGCATGAAAGTGTTTTATTGTGGTTGTATTGTCAATTTCTGTAATGAGAAATGAAGTAGGATTTACATATTTCCTATTTTCTGAAGGTATTTTTTATGCTTTCTGAAAAAAATCTATTGGATAAGTTTCTTTGATTTATTAATTTATGTATTTCGAATTCTGATACTTGTCAGTTATATACATTACAAATATCTTTTCCCATTTTGGATTCATCTTTTCACTTTTTCAACTGTCTTTCACTGAGCAGAAGTTTTGAGGTTAAACGTCGTTCAGTATATTGATCTATTCTTTTAATTGCCACATTTTGTGTCTGCTCAAGAAATCATGTGTGTGTGTGTGTGTGTGTGTGTGTGTGTGTTAGAAGCTTGATTTCAGGTTTTGTTTATGTATCATATTAAAATATATTAATAACATCTACTATTAAATAGGACCTTCCTGGCCGACTCTCATATATTCAAGTTCTATATGCGTGTTCTCAGCCCTCCATTTGTTGAAATTTTTTTATTTATTGCCCATATTTCCTATAGCTTTATTTTAAATTTTTGTTATTTATAGACTATATCTAGCTTCCACTTTCTTCTTTTTTTTAGTCTGGGCTATTTTCACTCTTATATTTATTTTAGATTTAGCTTGACAACCTGCTGGTTCTTGAATGTTCATATATTCTCTAGGTCAAACTTGGAGAATTTACATATTTGGGAATTGATAACTACCATCCAAAAATAAGGTATTTGTTCCCCATATTTATGTTGCATTTAATATAGAGTTTCATCATTTTCTCTCCTATTTGGCACAGCATTTGTAAGACCCAAGTGGCCTCTTCTATATATTGGTAGTGTATACAATATGTTGCCGTTGTTTCTTTTTATTTTTCAGTTTTATTGATGTATAATTGATGTAATGTGTTTTAAAATGAGGTTTTAATATTCCCAGTGTTAGTATGCAGATACACTGAAAATATTCAGATCTTCATGTTGATGTTACATGCATGTACTGAGCTATTGTCATGTTATTGTTGGCAGTTTTCCAGGAGTATTTTATGAGGCTTAGTTGAATTAGCTGTATTTCTTTCTCCCACTCTCTGTGCTTTTTAGTCTACTTTTGTCTCTCCCTGCACTATGTGAAAGTTGGAGCTCATTGCTGAACAGCAACTATGGGAAGGAGTTTCCTCTCCCTGCTCTTGGTTTAGAGGTAGTGGATTCTGGTGTGTCCCCACTAAAAGACGCATGAACTTATTTTTGTCTGAGGTGATTTGTGCCTCCTTTCTCTTCAAATTCATCTTTTAGTGAGTCTTGGGATATTTTCAGCCACTGTATGTTCAAATATTATCTTTCTCCATCATTCTTCCTCTGTCATCCCTGTGGACTTCTTAGATATTGTTTCTGTCCTTGATGTATCTCCCTGATGCTTTTCTTTTTGCATCTCTATCTCTCAGGGTTTCATTTTGCTATTTTTTTGACTGTATTTTTCAATTCTGTTTCTCTTCAACTCTGTTTATTATGTTGGCAAACTTTGTTTA
The DNA here is from genome assembly GCA_028644305.1 of Xerus rutilus. Taxonomy (NCBI): domain Eukaryota; kingdom Metazoa; phylum Chordata; class Mammalia; order Rodentia; family Sciuridae; genus Xerus; species Xerus rutilus. The sequence goes on from CM053404.1 coordinate 136,981,663, forward strand.
CTTTCAAATTTAAACATTTTAAATGTACATACACATTAAACTTTATATATTGCATATTATATATTATGATATATAATATATAATTTTAAAAAATATATGTAAAGAGGGTCTAGAATTTCCATTTATTTTCTGATCTCTTTACTTCTGAAAATGTCCACATGCTGATCCATCTTTGAAATTGTATCATTTTTTAAATGTATTTTTATATAAAATTGCTCTATATTTTGGATCTGAAAATTCCAATATTTCAGTCTTTGTAGACACTGAGCTTTTATTTACTTATATTATTCCCTTATGCTTGCTGATCATCAATCTCAGCCACAAAGTGTTTCATGTGTCTGTGTTCCTCAACTGTGGGTACCCTGCTTGGTCTAAGCATGAAGGAGTCCTATGGCCTATGCTGGGACACTGATCTGGCAAAGTTTCATTGTGGAGTTGTGGAGACCCATCGCTCACTTGTCAAACTCTACTGCCTAGAGGATGTCAGTTCTGTGTCTCCAAGCCACAGGCTTACCTGCTTGTGCCTCCAGTGGCCCAAAGCTTCTCAGTTCCTGCCCAGGTCTTCATCTTTAATTCTTTTTTTTTTTTTAGCTGTAGATGGACACAATATCTTTCTGTTTTTGTTTTTTTTTTTCAGTTGTAGATGGACGCAATATCTTTATTTTATTTATTTATTTTTTATGTGGTGCTCAGGATCGAACCCAGTGACTCACGCATGTGAGGCAAGCGCTCTACCACCGAGCCACAACCCCAGCCCAATATCTTTCTTTTATTTATTTTTATGAGGTGCTGAGGACCGAACCCAGTGCCTCACACATGCGAGGCAAGCACAGCCCCAGCCGCGTCATCTTTAATTCTTTATCATGAGTGTTCGCTGGAGCTTGTGTATATTAAAATATTAAGGATCTAGTCTATACTTTCTCATAGAGAATTGCTTTGGGAGCTATGGAAAACTGATCATGTATTGCTATTTTAACATTGCATTTAAGCAGCTTATCAATGTTCATAAAAATGAGATTTAATTAAACATTTATAATGATAATAAAAAGAGAGTATTTTCAATTTTTTTGTTATTTATTTCTATACTCTTTAAAGCACCAAGCAAGTGTATGTAGATAGGTGAACAGACAATAGATAGGTTATAGATGGGGAATTAAATAAACTTTGTGATCATGATTATATAATTACAAACAATTTAAAGTAATACTAATGGTGTTATTTTAAATCCATGGCCAATTAAATGTCATTTTGGCATTTTTAGTAAATTTTACATAGTGTTTTACGTAATTTGTGGTTAAAATAGAAAATAAATAGAAAAGTTTCTGTATATTATATTTATTTCTGCTAATGATATAATGCTTCCTGCATCTTAAAATTTAGATGTAATTGTATGACTTGAACAAATAAAAATCCTTTATTTAGCTTTCGTTTATATATAGATAACTTGACTCCAGTTGTGTCCATACAACCTGACCACGTGGTGTTCAAAGGATGAGATTGCCTTCGAATGGAGACTCACCCTGCGTTAATGGTCTCCATTTGGTGTCCATGGGCGACATGTAATTGATTGATTTGAGACTAAGCTCTCTGTAGAGAACATATTCACTTTGTTTATTGAAAGGTAATATGGGTGCTTTGCTTACATATGTGTAAATCTTTCCTTAATGGATTTTTAATAAATAATTCAATGAAAGCATATTTCTTATAAATAAAAAAAACTTTATGGTTTATGGAGTTAATTTGTTTTGTAACTAAATTATGATACAACTAAAATATTTCTATATGCTTAGTAAAATGCTTTCAATAGTACATCCTTAAAAATTGAGGCTACTCCTCTGAAGAAAACAAGTCCTGATAGCTTATTAAAATATGTCATATTGTCTTTTATATGCTACAAGGGACTGAACCAAAAATCTGTATGAACTTTGCATTCTCCTCCATACTAATTTTAAGCTAATATTGCAGAACTAATGACAGCCTTGAGAAACGTTATTATCAATTCCAGCTGTCTTCTGCATCAAGATACCCTGAATTATGGCAACATTTTAAGAAATGAAGCTCTGAATAAAATCCATTACAGATGAGCTTCTGTTTTAATACTTTTGCCAACTTCTTCATATTGCAGCTATCTTCTTTCATCACAGGAAAAAAAAAAAAACCTCATGACAACCTGAGTTATTTTATTTATTTTTACTTCATTTTCCAATCATTTATTCTGAGACTTACTGTATACAAAATACAGCTTTATTGAACAATTTACCCACAATCTTTTGATTTGGACTGTCTCCAAATCTATCTGGGTACCTTTGCTAATGTGCCCAAATGAGACTTTCTCGGAGTCTCCAAATGGTGTGCATCATCCAGTCTGGATTTCTCCTTTCTTGAGTGTAAGATTGTAATTTCCTAGGTCATATTTATCTTATTTTGCATTTTAATAAAAATCTTACTTCACCAAAGTTAAAGTTTTTTCCCAGATTCCTCAGATGAAAATATACATCCATTGCCATGCATTTAATATAACATCAACTACCCAGTTATATTAGTACTAAAGCTATTGCACATCTGTGCATCTCTCAATATCTATATGACATTGTTGAAGGTAACAGAGATATAGAGTGAGATATGAAGAAATTTTACTTTATGAAGAGTTTTACCATGTATTAATATATTTATTTAGTGACTCAATATTTTCATAGCCATTGTTAGTGTTTTACTCAGGTTTTTTGTTGCTGTGACCAAAAGACCTGAAAAGAACAATTTTAGAAGACCAAGAGTTTATTAGGTGCTTACAGTCTCTGAAATCTTAGTCCATAGATATCCAACTCTATTTTTCCTGGGCCTTAGGTATGACAGAACATCATGGCAGAGGATATGGTAGAGAAAAGTGACTTGGGAAATGGTACCAGGAAGTATGGAGCAATTTCTCTCACCAAGGACAAAATATATAACCCAAGGCAATGCGCCAGTGACTCACCTCCTTCAGCCCCAACCTACCTGCCTACAGTTACCACCCAGCTAGTCCCTATCAGGGGATTAATGCACTGATTAAGTTAAGACTCTCATAACCTAAGCTTTTCCCCTCCAAAATTTCTTGCATTGTCTCACACATGAACTTTTGGGGGACATCTAATATCTAAACCATAAGGATTAGATGCTAACTATATTCCAAAGTCTCTCTTTTAATAATAATAGGAATAAAATACTGTCTATGAAATTTTATATTCACAACATCATGAAAAGAATGAGCATAGATGGACAAAGAAGCAAACAAACATTTCTGACACAGAAATGTGTTTTGCTCTACATGGTAGTGAAAGAAGCTGAGCTGAACAAGTGTGATTTTAAACGGGACTTTGCCACAATGAGGGTGGAGATTATAAGCACAGGACTCCAAATCTACAAAAGCTGGGACTCCACAAGAATCCTGTTTTGTCTGAGCACATGCTGGCAATTCATAAAGTGTCTGGTTGGAGGAACAACCAGATGAAACTAGAAAGTTTGGGAAGGCAAAAGCAAGGGGTTTTGGATAACATGCCACTCTCGGGTCCTTGGTGGTGGAACACCATTGAAGAAGCTTACGCAATGAAGTAACATGAGGCTGGTTACTTCTGGGATGGTCACGCCAATGCAACATTTTGTATTAGTTGATGTGAGTGGGAATGGAAGTAGAAGACCCCAGGCAAAAGTCAGAGATGATTAACAGCAGTGATACTTATTGAGCATTTATCCTATAGCAATTCCTTAAAAATATGAACACATATAATTACACATGAGTTAGCCATGACTAGCACATCTTACTTATAAAGAAACTAAGGTACAAAAGATCAAATAGCAGGTGGAATGGGACTCAAGTCTGTCAGTGTCCCGGGAAGTGCTCAGATTCCTTCTCTAATGTTTCTCTTGACTGCTCCCTTCAGGCTCCTCCCCAGACCATAGGTACATCTATATGTGCCTTATTTATGTCTTCTCTGATTTCAAATGGGCAATTCTCACTTTATCCTGTAGAATCTTTTAGAACCCTGTTCAAAATTCTCCCTCAAATTCTACTCCCCCATTTCACCTAGAAATTGAATCTCATAGATAAACTGCTTTCATCTGATTGAGTTGTCCTATTTATCATATTTTAATTGAGTCTTTCTTAAACCTTTTTTCTCAGGAGGAATTCACATCAGTGAATTCTGCATTTCCCTATAGCCCACAGTTCAGGGCCTTGAATACAGTTGTGCTTAATAAATCCTGTTTACTGACCTAATAGCAGCTCATGATCCAAAAAATTTCCTTTAAGTGCTTCTTTGACAAAGATCTTAGAAGTTGCTGAAAATACTGAGAAGTTACCAGAAAGACTCAGAAAGATGTGTCTTTCTTCCTCATGGAAGAATAATTTAGGGGAGCCCTGCATAGGTGGAGGTTGTGATGCAGTGGGGAAGGGATCGGAAGGAAGTGGAGTCCCCTTCAGTGCATGATGACAGCCTAGCCATGGTCAGTTTGTTCAGTAAACGTAGAGAAGAGGGTGTGCCACTGCACAAAGTGAACCACACCAGAGCCAAATGAATGCTATGCACGGTTCAATTGCTAAAGACGGAAGGAGGAGAGCGGGTGCTTTCTGCCTTGTAGAAGGTCAATGGCCCTTCCCAGGCCTCTCTTCCTTCTGTGCACTGGGCTTTTCTTCCTGCTCCAGCACACACCTTCCCACCTTTCTTCTCTCTTCCTCATGTCTCATTTCTACCTCTCCCCCTTTCCTTACGTTGAACTCCCTTTCAAAAAAAGAAAAAAAGAAGCATGAATGAAAAAAAAAAAAAACTAACTAAATAAATAAAACACATCTGCCCTGTGTAAATCATCGAATGACCCTCTTTCTTTGGTTTTTAGGCTTCTGAACACAGTTCCTTTTCAAGATCTTCACATCAAAATGACTTCCTGATTCAGGGCCTGAACATTGGCCTCCATCCCTACCTGAGATGGTTTGCATTTCTGTTTTCTATTTCCCTCCCTACCCAGCAGATTAAATTTCGGTCTTCATTAAGTTTTATCTTAAATGTTTTTCCTCAGTTATCAATAGAGGCATAATGATGAGAAGAACCAAGTTGGAGTTCTGACACTATTCAACCTTTATGCTTGCTATAAAGCTACAGGAATCAAGACTGGGCATTGTGGTTCATAGAAAAGACAAATAGATCAATGGAAAGAATAGAAAGCCCAGAGATAACCTCACATAAACATAGGTAAATGATCCCAGAGGAGCAAAAGCACTTCGGTGGAGGACAGAAAGACTCCAGGAAGTGGTACAGGAGCAGCTGGACAACTACATACAAAAAAAAGTATACACAGACTTTCCACCTTTCACAAATTTCACTACAAATGGTTAGAATCCTAAGTGTAAAGTGGTAAAACTCCTAGAGTGACCTAGATGACTTATTGGCATGGGGACGAGCTTTCAGATGAAACACAAAAGGCGTGTGTCATAAAAGACTAATGGAGAAGGAGCACCCTTGAATGAAGAGCTTTGTTAAAATTGAAAACTTCTGTGTAGGGCAATGTCAAGGGGATGATGGGACGAGCCATTACCTCGACAAATTATTTGAAGAAAAAATAACCCGCAAGGTGGAAAGAGATCCTAAAAGCCAACAATAAGACAGCAAACAGGATTGTACCTTAACAAAGAAGATACCCAGTTGGTGGATAAGCATATGAAATAGTTCACCATATCATATGCTGTAAGATAAATGCAAGTTAAAAAATAATATATCATGATGTAACTATTAGAATGGGCAAAATTCAGAACACTGATAACACCAAATGGTGATGAGATTGTGGAACAACACGAACCCCCTCATTCATTTCTGCCATAGTGATTTTGGAAAACACTTGGACAGTTTCTTATGGTACTAAATACGCTTTTACCATATGGTAGAGGCACTGAACTCCTTAGCGTCTACACCACACATTTGAAAACTCACATCCACAAAACACTGCACATTGATTTTTATAATAGCTTTACTCATCATTGCCAAAACTTGGAAGCAACCACAGTGTCCTTCAATAGTTGAACAGACTAATAAACTCTGATACATCCAGACAATAAAGTATTATTCAATGCTGAAAAGAAATGATTTGTCAACTGAGGGGAGATATGGAGGAAGCTTAAATGCTTCTTATATGAAAAAGGTAAAGCAATGGAGACAACAAAAACAAAAATAAACATACAAACAAACAAACAAAAAAATCAGTGGCTGTTGTTTTATAGGGGGAGCAGGAGGACTCAAGAGTAGTATGGATATTTCATGACAGAGTCACCAGGCAAACACACACCCTCTCAAACCTCAGGTTTGATAGTAACAGTCCCTTTGCTAACCAGTGTTATGTTCCAGACCAGATGAACACCTACCCGGCCAGGCATATTTCTAGGACCTCAGCTACTGTTATGAGACTAATGCAGAATGGAACCTGACAAAATCGGTTTCAGCCATAAGGAACACCCTGGACTATCTCATTATAATATTTGGCCCTGATAAAATTGCCAGTGCTATCTTGGTTTGATCTGCTTCTGATCCGGATTCTAGCAGGTACGTATAAGGATCTCACATTAGCTTTTCTCTGGGATTGACCCAATCTACTCTCCAAGAAGTTGTGAATAATTCTCCTACTCCTGAACTAATATCTGGCCTTTTCTTCCCTTACTCTTGAAAGGACCCTCATATTTCACTTGGTCAAGATGCTGATCTGAGGATTATTTCTCCCAGCTTCTCCTTATTCTCTGACCGAGAAATATTTTCCTTCACATAATAAGCTTGTTATTGGCCCCAGCTTGTGTAAGCAATTGCTGACAATATTAACACTGTATTTACATCTGTGTTGCTGTGACCAAAATACATGTCAAGTACAAATCAGGAAGAAAATTTTATTTGGACTCATGGTTTCAGAGGTCTAACTTCATAAGTGGCCAATTTCATTGCTCTGGGCTGAGGTAAGGTAGCTCATCATGGTTCAAGAGCCCAGTGGAAGACACCTGCTCAGCTCATGGAGGAGTCAGAAAGCAGAAAGGGAGGCAAAGGGACCACAGGAGAGATGTGCCCTTCCAGGGCATGACTGTCCCTTCATATCTCAGGTGCCTACAGTTACCATCCAACCAGTCTATTCAAACTAGGAGAGACTGATTAGGCTACAATTCTTATAGCCCAATCATTTCACCTCTGAATATTCATACATTAACACAAGAGCATTAGGAGGACAACTCATAGTCAAACCATAACACTGTTATTCTTCATTTTGTTGAAAACTCATTAAAGCCCCACACAGTGGCAGTAATCCCAGCACTTTGGGGGGCTGAGACCGGAGAATCATGAGTTCAAAGTCAGCCTCAGCAATGGCGAGGTGCTAAGCAACTCAGTGAGATCATGGCTCTAAAATAAAGCACAAAATAGGATGTGGTTCAGTGGTCGATTGCCCCTGAGTTCAATCCCCGGTACCAAAAAAGGAAAAAAAAAAAGAAATAAAATCCATTAAATATACAACACCCAGAGTCAATCCTAGTGTGCATTATTAAATGTTGGTGATAGTTATATGCCATTGAAGGGTCACTGATGATTCCACTCTAGTGAGGGATGATGATAACCAGTGGGCTGTGCATGTGTTTGGGTAAGTGCTGGATGTATCTTCTGCTCTATTTTGCAATTGTGAATTAAAAAAATAAAATCTTCCAAAAGAAGAAATACAAATGGCCAACAAATAAATGAAAAAAATTTCAACATCACTTCATCATTTCATCATTTGTGCATCACTTCATTTGCACAAATGCAAATCAAAACTACACTGAGATTTCATCTCACTTCAGTCAGAATGACAATTATTGAAAGAATGTGTGTGTGTGGGGGGGTATACTCATACATTGTTGGTGGGATTGCAAATTTCTGTAACCACTATAGAAAGTTATATGGAGGTTTCTCAAAACACTAGGAATGGAACCACCATATGACCTGCCTATCCCACTCATCAATATTTATCCAAAGAACTAAAGCATATTATCATGATACAGCCACTTCAATGTTTATAACAGTGCAATTCACAATAACCAAGTTATGGAACTAGCCCAGGCTCCCTTCAACAGATGAGTGGATAAGGGAAATGTGGTATATATACATAATAGAGTTTTACTCATCCATGAATAATAATGAAATCATAGTATTTGGATGAACTGGAGAGTATCATGCTAAGTGAAATGTGCTGGACACAGAAAGTGGGTTAAATGTTTTTTCTCATATGGGTGAAATAGGCCAAAATAAGGGTGGGGAATGGTAGGGAGAGCCCATGAAAACAGAAGAAAGGTCAGTGAAGTAGAGGAAGGGGGTCGGGGAGAGAGGAAGAATGGGAAATGAAAGAAATTCAGAATGAAATTGACCAAATTATGCTGTGTACACATATGAATATACTAGAGTGAATTTTAAGTATATCGATGAAGCATCAATTTAGGAAACGATAAATAGAAGGCAGAAAGTAGAGGAAAGGGAAGAGGCAGAAGGAAGAAGGAAAGGAGAAGGGGAGGAAGTGAGGAATTACAGGGAATTATAATGGAGCAGATGGTGTCCCATGCATGCGTGATTATGTCAAAATGAACCCTAATATTCCATCATCATGCTAATGACGTATGGGGCTTGTGTTTCCTCTACTGAGTCCCTGGGGGCAGAGACGGCCTCCTCTGATGTGCACCACAGCCAGCTCCACGGCACAGCCCTACCAGAGTGGGTGACAGGAACACGACCCGGACAGCAGGCTACCCAGCTCCACAGCTAGAACTCCACATGCTCAAGGTGGTAACTGCACATGCTTCTCTGTGTTGTGGAGTCCTATTTAGGACAGAATAGAAGACTTCATCAAATTGATTAAATATAGTGATATTTTCCCAAAAGTATCCCACAGAAAGAAAGTCACCTTGTATTCAAGATACAAAGTATCTCATGCTACAATAGAGCTCGATTTAATAATTTTATTTTGAACCACAAAGTGATGTTTTTGCAGAAGACAAATGGCCTGGGACAACCTCAATCAATGCTTACTTGGAACCCTTGGAGAGAAGCTGCCTACAGTGATGAGGGAGAGGAGACCAGGAAATTGACTACAGAATCTTGGGGGACGTTCCCCCCAGGGATAATGACTGCACAATTGCCAGTGTTAGATGTCACTATAAATACTCATTATATTTTAACCTGTGTTAAAACTAATGCAGTGAAGATTTTACTCACAGTACAGAGCATGTGGATTTACATTCATACAGCAGATGCAGGGGACATGAGCGGAGACTTCCACTCCTTGCATGGCTACTGTAAGAAATCTCCTAAGAGCAGCTCCCAGGCAGAGCTAATCAGATCTCTGCTCATGGCACCAGCTTGCAGTCACACAATGAACACTGGCACTGGAGGCTCTAGATTTAATTTTCCATAACAGCATCATCCATGTTTCCCAAAATACCCTACATCTCACAACATTGATGGAGGTGAGAGTGATGTGCTGTGAAAGGCCGTGGCGAAAAAGGTCACACTGATGGTGAACTCACTGTGTCCTCAGTGTAAGCACAGCATTTGGGTGGGAGCTTCATCTTCAGTACAATGGCTGAAATTCTTAAAGCTCTCTATTGCCTGTCTCTGTCACACAATGACTATTTGACATGTGGTTCTATATACATATGTGAAAAACATTTGGTATGTTATTAATCATATAAATATGAAATGCTTTTATACAATTTTATAATTGTATTCCATATAATTATAATGCCATATAATTACAAAATTTATATATAATGTCTACATTGTCTATATGAATACTATATGTGATTGAACATATATATGCATATGATTGTATAATTAAATCCATTTAATACTCACATTGGCCTAAGGTGCTATTATTTCAGCTAAGAGACATGTCATCATTTTTCTGCTTTCTTCCTAATGACACACTCTCATGCTGTCTCCCGGCATATTCACTACAAACAAAACATTGTGTAGTACCTGCTGTGTGGGCGTATTTGAGTTCTACCTATGATTGCCTCTGATCTGGATATGCTAAATTCCTGTGGGGACTTTTTTTATGTACAACATTTTTCCCTTTCTTCAGCACCTTTGTGTTTAGTTTTAAAGAATAAAAGAAACATCCTTTGAAGAATTTGTTCAATTCATATATATTTTACCAGGAATATAAAAATTTCCAGTAAATACATAATTTGAGAGTTATATCCTAGAAATTATTTTTAATAAAATATTGTATTTAAGCATTCATGTCATATTTAAGAATCCTCTAGAATATGTTTAGTTCTGTGATAGCTGTTTTCAGACTCTATATATCATTTAAGAGCAGAATTAATGAGAGTGCACATATGCTGTACATTTCTTCCCTACAAGGCACTGGGTATAAAGTGCATCCCCAGCAAAAATTCCTTCCTTCCATGTGTTTTAAATAGAATCTGTCTCTCTTGATACCTGCATAAGAAAGTAACATGTAATACGTGGCTATATGTTTCAGATTTTACAATCATCTTGGGTTGTTTCCTTGGAAGTTGTGAGAGCATCAATGAGCATAGATGAATAAAATCTGTTATAAATTCAGAGACTTTTAATTCTTGCCAGGTGAGAAATTCACTGTGCTCACCACAAACTCTAGGGAGATGCAAGCCCTTCTCGCTTATTCAATCACTGTTTAACATTCCTTGTGATATTAACTACCATGATTTCTGACCAGTTTCCAGTCATCATGTACTTTGTGGGAATATGACTTTCCTCCATTTACAAGGAGATGTCAATCTCCAAAGAAACAGCACAGCCTCAGCAGGGTGAGAGCAGAGTGTGGAGCTGGGTGGCCCGGGTTTGTCTTTTCTCCCTGTTTACCAGCCATGATCTCGGACAAGTTGTCTCAGCCTTTGCAGATGTGAAATGAATATAATTGTCCCTCTCCCCAGAGAGGTATTTAGAACATTGATGGAGCTAATATGTGACCTCACAGATCAGTTCCTGACACATAATGAAGGCTTTATGAGTTTGCTTCAACATTATCATAGAAACTGTTTACAACAAAACCACCACGCCCCATGTTTCCAGGAAAGGCAGTGAGCATCTCTTCCAACACAGTTCATTCCTTTTGGTCTTTGGCGAAACGCATGCCATGTGACAAGTGCATTTGTTCCCCTATCAAAGTCTGAGTCCACTATGGTCTGGGCCAAGTTTCCAGTGACAATGATCAAGGCTGTGGAAGTTGGAGGCTCTGAACTTGAGAAGCGGTGGCTTGAAGCAGGTGATCTCACTTTTATAGGAAGATAAAAGGCAATCAGTATGATAGAGAAGCATCTTTACACGGTGAAGAAAAGTAGCGTGTTTTAAATTAAGGCCAAGCTGAGGTGACCTTGGCTTGGACTCCGGAGTCGGCATACCTCTGCTTAAGTGCTCGATCTGCTAATTGCCTAAAGCATGAACCAAAATAAATCATCTTACTCTTTATGCCTTCATTTCCTCTCTGAAAAATATGAGAACAAAGTGTTTACCTCATAGGATTGTTTTGAATCGTATTTCTTTTTAACATTAATAGCTAATATTGATAGAACATGATGATTCAGGCAACAAGCTGAATGTTTTGTGGATCTGCAGAAATTGTACACAAAGTAGTTGGAATGATGCCTTATACACCAGTAGATGTTCAAAAGCACCAAGCTGCTGATACTTATTTCCTTTAATAGAATATGAACCTGCATCTGAGCTGAAGGGGTAACTGCTTCCCAGAAGTGAATTGTCCTATGAGTGGATTTTAGTTTTCTATCTTCTTCCCAAAGATGTTAGCATAGTCTGTGATTGGATGAAGACGGAACAAGGTCAGAAGGAACTTCTGCCTGAAGAACTTTGCAGATATGGGGCCCTGGAGTGTTTGTGTGCATCGAAGTCTGAGCAGAAGCTATTGACTGGGAAGGGTCCTCACAGTGTCTAGCATCCCTTGATCACCAGAAGGAGGGTGGTGTTGGGTGGTGGGAGTGAACACAGCCCTCTTCCGTCTCCTCAGATAAAAGGCATGGGAGGGCACTGATCTTGGTGTCTGGCTTAGGATATTCCCCAGAGGAGTCATGAGTCAGGCTGTATCTGACCCATGTTCATTGTCCTGGGTTAGCTTTAGAAAATCCAGTTACATAACCATTTGGAGTGACAGTCACTGCATTTTTGGATGTAGGAGAACAAACAGAAGGTCATGATACAGGTTCAGAGCATGCAGTGCTCAGCAAGCGAGACACATAAATTTTAATTTTTTTGAGACTGAAGAAAAATCACAAAAATGTCAAACATGGGAATGCCATGATATATTGCATTGGTTTTAAAAGTTTCATTTGACTGCTAAAGTGAAATCATGAAGAAGTGGATCAGAGCCAGAGTGGAAGTCCAGATAACAGGGGTCCTATAGTAAACTCAGGAAAGACAAACCAGGAAGTGCCCAGGATGAGGCAGGACTGGTGAAGCTGGAGGTGATGTTAGCCGGACGCGTTACTAAGACGACTAACATTTTTGTCTTTCAGTCTGACAATTCTGATCTGTGAATGGAGAGTATCTGAGAGGACGCAAAAGAGCAAACAATGAAGAAAAAAGTGTTGATTTTTAGCTTGTGCAACTGCTGTTTCCACTTGTGGGGTTCCGAGAGGGGAACAATTGAGGATGTTTAAGGAAATAAACAGCTGTTTTTACTGTTTTAAAACTGAGACTACTATTGGATATCGACATGGCCATGTCAGTGGACTGTTGGGTTGTGATCTTCGAGTTTGGGTTTAGAAACTGTAGTTACACGTCTATTTGCAGACTGGAACTACATCTATGTAGATGAGGAAAATCAAGAGAATGGAGACAGCGACTCAATTAAAGACACTTATTATAGATTTAATTGTCGGAATTGGAAGCTGTCAGAACACCTACTTTATTCTTGGACATCCCACACAGCTTTCTAAGAGGCTTCCTGAAAACCTGATGAGACCTGAGTGCAAACTAGGACCCCTTTACAGAAGCCCCTGAGGGGTGATGTCGGAGTATTGTGGAGACATAATAGTTGCAGGTAATATGAACAATGTCAGGGAATGGAAGTCTGTATGGCCAGATCTCTGTGCCTACAGACCCAAAGAGAACTATTAGAGACAGGGTGACAGGGGAAGAAGAGATGAAAGAGAAGTTAGGCCAAGTTGCCACATAGATTCTTCTTGCAGCAAAAGCAGGCAGTGCCCCAAGGCTTAGAACTGTAGTGTGGTATCAAAGTGAATCAATATTTTTTACTTCATTACTAAATACAATCATGACAAAGAGCACCTGACAATAAATGTGTAGCATATTTTAAAGGCCCATTTGATTCTGTTATGGAATGACACATATCTAACACATATTGTGGCTAATGTTGACAAACTTTATTGATGCACATTTTTTTCTTCAAAAAAATCAAATATTATTGATGTCAGATTTGAGAAAAATATGTTGAAATAAAATGAGTTTTATGATAATAAAAAAACTTAGTTTTATTAGAAATAAAAATTGATCACTTTGACTATAAACTTGTGGGGCCATTGATAATCCTGATTTCCCTGAGGTTGTTTTCTAGACCAGCAGCATAAAATGATTGCATTATGATTTTCACAATCATTCTCCTTTTAGTGCATTCATCTTCTCAGCCTTTCTCTCTTTCCACACACACACACACACACACACACACACACACACTCTCTCTCTCTCTCTCTCTCTCTCTCTCTCACTCACTGAGCAACATGTGTTCATATTCAGCCCAGGCTGATATCAAACATGTATAAACAAATGATTCTCTTGCCTCAATCCCCTAAGCACCTGGGATTACAAGCATAAGCGACCACACTTGGTTTTTTTGTAAACCAATTAAAAAAAGAAAACTCTATAATAGAATAGTGTACCCTTATATACAAGTAAAAATGATTCTTTTACACAAGATATCCACTAATTTATTGCTCATGATAATTTTTTATTTTAAAAATGAAAAAAATATATGAAAGCAAGGAAAAACAAAACAAAATAAACCTACATGTTATATGGTAAAGGTTCTCGAAACCGAAGGGATGGACATAGCTGGAGACATAGTGAACAATTATCTTAAAATAATATCATATTACTTCACCATTTGTACAGTTCAAAAGTACTATTCAAATTTCATAAATCAATGAATTTTGCAGTTGTACTGTCTGTTTATAAAAGGCGTTATGGGTATATACTTTTCTATTCAAATAAGACTTAATAGAGTATTATTTTTTCAGAGCATAATTTTGCACAAATAAGTCAAATAAATTCAGATATCCAGTGTGGTATATCTTTACACTCATTATTCTAATATGTTACAAATCAACATTTTGAAACATTTTAAATCTTTTCATCAGCATGGAAATTAAAATAATATATACTCTTCATTTATATAAATTGTACATTAACGATTAGGGTCACTGCATAACTTCTAAAATATTTTTATTTCCTATACCTAATATTTGTAAGTTTCTTCCCAATTATTTTTTTTCTAAAAATAGTATATTGATTTTTATTACATTTTAGAATGGCTCACCAGAAGTTGACAGCCAAGGACTAGCCACTGGGTAATGAGAGAGATGCTGCGTAGCTGAGCATCAGGGCCTTCCTAATCAGGACACTGTAGACCAAACAGAAAATATCACCTACATTTGAGAGCCTGGGTGTGCAAACAAGCCCAAAACCCTGGCATGTGAGGCAACAAGCTCAAGCATCCCCTGCATTTGGTGGTGATGGGTGCCGCTTCTGAACTTCTTCCAAGCCTCTGTCGTCTAAATTGGTCATCTTTAAACAGAGCTCCCGACAAGCCCCTCACGTGATGGTCATTCCTAGGAAGGCCACCACATGAGCAAGGCATCATCTTCATTTATCCCTGCTAACTCTTGAAAATCAAAGCTCTTGATCATAACTTTAAATAAACATAACTAGGTCAAATTTTCCAGAAAGTATTTTGTCAAGGTTTCTGCATAGTCTTAAATGTGTCCAGCAAATTCATTCATTATTTCAATTACAGGGTTTTATTCTAAGAAGATGTACATGTGCATGCATATGTCATTTATGTATGAAACCAAAAGCAACATTTCTGAAGTAACAAGTAGAAGCCAGCCAACTTTTCAGATAAAAAAATTTATACACTGTCAATTTAAATTGCACTTATGAGGACAGGAATTATTTTATCTTGATTCATCGATACATTTATTACATTATTGAGAAATGACAATTGTGGCAACTTATTAATATTTGAAATTCAAGTGTTGGGGATGGAGTACACTGGTACATCACTTGCCTAGCATCCATGAATGTAGGAGCACTCCCCATACCTTCAACCCCTCCCTTCCCTCTTTTCCCATTCTATGATGATGAAACACATGCCCAGCAGAGCGTGCCTCATTGGTTGTAACCTCAAGGCCATGATTGGTCCAAGGACCCTATATAAGCCTCTATACTTCCTGGATTAAACGGGTTCTGCATCTTGCTCTGACAGAGCAGTCTTATCTACCCCCAGAGTCTGGGTGGAATGATTCCGCAGACCGTCACCCTAACTTCCTCCTGTGAGACCCCACTTCATCTTCCTCGAAGACCCCTTTTTGTCTCTCAGGACCCCTACTCGTTGAGGAGACCCACGAGGCATGACTTCAAACAATACATGAAGCCCTGAGCTTAATGACTGGCACTGAACAAATCATTATAGGTAAAAGTATCTCCAATGTCATGTGGTTAGGACACAGATTCTGAACTTGAATGCATGAGTGTCAATATTATTATTCTTTTCCATTCTTTAATTGGGCTGAAAAATGAATACAGTGCTTTCTATATCCTTATGATAAATATCAGATATTGTATAAACTTTAAAATACAAAAAGTTATAGTAAATAACAAACTTTCATGGCTCTCTATTCTTACTGAAAGTATTGAAACATGTTGAAGTAAAAATTATGGAAGTTACCATGAAGGAATCTTAGAAACTGATTTTCCTCAATGCTCTTCATCTTTTATTAACCACTGGCCTATAGGAAACAAAAAGATACACAGTACAGAAGTACACAAGGACACATTTAGGGTATTTTGAATTAATTGACAAGCTATCTTTCAAAATGCAAATTTTTGTTACACATAATATCATGTCACATAAAATTAGGAATATTTGAGCTGGGGACATAGTTCAGTTGGTAGAGTGCTTGCCCTGAGTGCACAAGGCCTTGGGTTTAATCCCCAGAACCACACAAAACAAAAATTATGAATATTTATTCATAAGGTAAAAGGAGTATGTGGTTTAGGTTAGATCTGGGATTGAGGCATGTCTTTTTTCTAGATATTTGAAAGTTTCTGGGAGGAAAAATGGCTTTAAACAGGCTTCAGAATTCAGAAAGTACTCATGGTAGATTCTGCCAAAAGCAGTATCCTAAAAATAATAAAATGAAATGAGAAAAAAGCTGATGACAATCTGAACTGGATTGATTAAAAAAAAATCAAAGAAAGTTTTGAGCAACAGAAGTAGAGCTGTTAGAGGAAACCCAAACGATGGGTGGAGCCTCCAGGACAGCTCTGCACTGAGCGAGCTCACAGGAGACCTTCTAGCATCTCCACCAGCACAACACAGGCACTGGAAACGGCACTACAGAGGGGCTTTAAAGGAGGCACAAGAATGAGAAGTGACAGCATATTAATTACTGTGAAGGCATTCTGCCAGCATTTCCCACCCTCGGAAGCACTTGACACATGATACTCAATTGCTGATTCAAGATTTAGAGGACAATGCGGTTAAATATGTTTGGGGAATATGAGAATAAACAAAATTAAAGCAATCCTGTGATCTCTCCTGAGTGCACCCCTCCTCCGTCTCTCCTGCTCCTGACTTGGTCTTGGCATTCATCAGGTTCTCCCTGCCTAATGAAATGCCTCCTAGTGAAATGCTCCTGACAGCTCTTCCCTGTTCTGCACACCCCCCTTCTGAGTTGTCTAGACCATGGAAAAGTCTATTGTATCCAGAGCATCACAATTTAATGTTGACTTTATCTAAACTAATTTATCAAATTCATACGTTTTCTCCCCAGAATAAATAATGTAGATAGTAAAGGAAACCTCCAGCAAACAGACAGGAAAACTCTGCAAAGGCCAGACACACAGAGATGACGCAGGCACGGGCATAGAAAAGGTAGGGGTGAGGTCTGTGTGCCCGTTGGAAGGAGAATGATATGTGAAAGGTAGCATTCTCTCTTCTTTAATAACACTGCAGGATCAGTCTCTAACACTTTTGGTGGCATTTATAATGGTGATGGCTAACTTTTACTGAGCGAGACATAGTACCAAGCAGCAGGCAGACTATTTTCTTAATGCATTTTACCTAATTCTGACAATAATTATAGGAGATAGTTAGCATTATTGATCCAATTTAACAGACAACGAAAGTGAGACGAATTGAAGAATCTGAAAACTTTTCCCATAGCAGCTATTCAGTGAGCAGGGGATCTGCAGGAAGACATCTGACCCCAGACTCTAAGCTACTGCCTCCCAGTCCATCTAGCCACACAGATGCCATCCAGCGTGTGGCCCTGTCTCCCTCTCTTCCCCACTGCCTCTTTCCTACCTCCTTTCTTTTTCCATTCTCTTTCCCATAGCTCACATTCTGCCCTAACCACCCCTAATGAGGACCCAAGTACACACAGGGGACATGCTCATGTCACCTTGCCACACACAGAGCCAACTCCAATACCTGAAGCAATAGGCTCCAGCTTGATGCAGAGCCGAGCCTCTGTATGTTTCTAGGCTTTAGCCCCAGGAATTATAGAAAAGGGCAACAGAAAGAGGAAAAGCCACTCTTGGCCATTCAAGGCCATGGATCCTCCCATGAATCTTCTCCTCCAGACTATTAAATTTAGCTAACATATTCAATGTAATTCTTTAGGTTCTCAGTTTACCTGAATTAATGACTGATAGACTATGCTCAGTTATAGGCAAATGACTCATCCAACGTGAGCAAAGCTAGGCTGTTACTTTAAAATTTGAGCTTGGAAGCAAAGATCAGATTTGGAAAATTTGTCTTCACCATCATGAGCGTGACAACTTCCCAGTATGTACAGACTCTTCTGATGGCATCTGAGGTGACATTAACAAACGTGAATGACTTAAATGATAGAATAAAATGTGTTAACCTTTGGAAGCTGTGAATGCATGAGTTAATCAATACTTTCAAATGCCCAATGCATAATTATAAGATCAAGTATGGCAAAATGTCCATCCACTTATAAGGAAGTTAGGACTATGGGTTCATAGGATAATTTTTATAAAATGTTTGTGCATGTAATTGTAGTTGTCACTGACCTTTAAAAACCCAACTTTTGTCAGGTTTCTTGTAGTTTCAAGGAAGATTAGCCAAGACTCTGCAGAACACCAAACTCATCTGTCTTTTAACTACATGTATTTTTGAAGCTAGATTTTCATTATATACTTCATTTTAAACAACAAAACTACAACAGATTGAAAACAAAACAGTCATGAAAACACAACTAGCTTCAATTAAGCATGGTAGTCAAGAGATTTGTAAATGCATCATGTAATTCCTTCTTTCTCACTGATTTGTAGTTCTTTTTCATGGAAATAATAAATTTATAATACCTTATGGTTTTATTATTGTTACTTTTAATTCATTTGTAAAGAAATATTAAAATGTTTGCTCAAATTTCTAATAAGACAAATATCTTTGGGAATGTTTCTTAACAACTTTTAGTAGCATTAAAGAGATGTGAGGTGCAAAATTGTGAGAATCACTGTTCCAAAGTTGATAACAGAGGGAACTTTATGTCCTGGATTCTTCAACAGAGAAGAACTGATGGTGACTTTGTGGACTGAACAAATATCCTGATGATAGACAAGCAGAAGTTCTGAGACATAGAAAAAGTGAGGAAGGCTTCTCTTAGTAGCCCACATTGACTAGAAGCTGGAAGAGTAGTGAGAAAAAGGAGAGAGATTGGTCAATGGGTGCTAAGACACAGTTGAGAGGAGTGAGAAGTTCAAGTACTACCAGAGAAGAGGGGACTACAGACACTGAAAAGATACTCATGCATTTCAGGGAGCTGGAAGGAAGGACTTTACATTATTACAACTTGAAGAAATGGTATTTGAGGGGATAGATATGTTTAATCTCATTTAAACATTACACAGTGTATTCACATATCAAATCATTACATGGTACCCTATTAGTACACCTATTTTTATATTTATATGTATCATTTAAAAATAGATTTAGTATAAATTTTCAAATTGTTTCTACAGACACATCCCTTCTCATCTGATCACTCTCACATTCAAAATTGATCTATTTGATAATTCCCTACAGTTTGCATTTATGAAACCTCTTTCCCAGGTAATGTAGCTTTAATAAAGGGAGGAGGAGAAAAGCCACGTGGCTTCTGCACAAGTTGGAGTCCCAGAGAGACGGAGAAAGGGTCCCCAGGTTAGACCATATGGGGAGCCAATCTCCCCAGGCCCCAGGGTGTAGGTAAAAATCTGCTTCGCCCCAGTGAGAGGCAGAGATACTCGGGACAAGAAGGGACACAGCCAGGCCGAGGAGAAGCAAAGAACACCATTTATTCTAGAAAGTATAGAAGCTTAAATACACTCTTGGACCAATCAGATCCAAAGGTCACAAACAAAGGGGTGCACTCTGGCAAGAGCACAGTCTATTAGCATAGAATGGGGAAGGATGGAAGGGAGGGGTGGGAAGGCATGGAGATGCTCCTACGGGTAACCTTTTTCTCCCTGAATGAAGTGAAACCTGATTATCTATCATAAATGTTCAGCTCACTTCATCTCAGGTGTGAGAAAATGCAAAGTGGTTTAGAGGAGAAATGATTGGGTTATGAGACCTTTAAACCAATTGGTGAATTTATCCTCTGATGGAGATTAAATGAGTGGTAACTGAAAGTACCACATGTAGGGTGTGGCTGGAGGAGGTGGGCATTGGGGCATGAATTGGGGTTTATATTTTGTATCTGATGAGTGGAGTCTCTCTCTGCTTTCAGATCATAATTTGAGCCACTAACCTCTGCCACACTCCCACCATGAAGTTCTGCCTCACCTTGAGCCCCAAGAAATGGAACCAACCTTCTATGGACTAAGACCTCTGAAACCATTAGCCCCTAAATAAATGCTTTCTCCTCTACAGTTGTTCTGCTTGGGTTTTTCAGACACAGCAGCTAAAAACTCACCGAAACACTAGTTTTCTTGAGGTTCTCATAACCAAATCCCATAACCAAGTACTGTGTGGCTTATGAAAACAAAAATGTGTTTTCTCACTGTTTTGGAGACCAGAAGTCAAGTGTTAGCTGGACTGGTTCCTTCTAAAAGGAAGAATCTGTCCCATACATCCCCATTGCTTCTGATGACTTTCTGGGACCTTTGATGGCCCTTGGGGTATAGACACAACTCCCTCATCTCTGCCCTCATCTTCTCAAGGCATTCTCCCTGTGTGTTTTTCTATGTTCAAATTGCCCCTCTCTATAAGGACACCAGTCACATTGGATCAGTGGTCTACCCTACTCCAGCATGAACTCCTTAAGTCAGATAATTATATCTGCAAACACAAATAAGGTCACTTTCTGAGATGTTGTGAGCTAAAATCAGGGGAATAATTCATCTCCTAACACTAATATTAAAAATAATCACCCAGGGTATTATAAATGAGTGAAACTACACAGTGTGCATGGTGTAACCTCTGGAGCTGTCCATATTCACGAGTCAATCAGTCTGACTGCTCTTTTATCACTTGTCTTTAAAAAGAGTTGAAGACAAAGACTACATAGTGTCTCCATTAAAATAAACATGCTAGGTGTAAGCAAACAGTCCTGCCTGTTATATATACATGTGTTCTAGAAATGGTAGCTTTATATCTAGCTATTGATCAGCAAAATGGAAGTGTCCCTCCTTCAGTATCAATACATCAGCCAGTAACAAGTGAGGATGAGGAGAAGAAATATATTCCAAAAGAAAGAGTTTAAAAAAAATCCCTAATTGTAGCATCCTGTGGGGATGGAGCTAAGGAAAGCCCAACTCAAGCAAAAGAAGGAACCTAGACAGGTCTGGCCCAAATAAAGTTTCCAGAAGGAGTCCTCTCTCCTCTTATGAAGGAGATGGTGGAGGAGTTACATGCATTCACTGATGTTAGACTTTTTCATTCTTCAGCAGTGATCAACTAACCCACAAACTTCTTTCTAGAATACACTGTTTCATAGTGTAGTTATTACTGGATTTAATAGGCATGCTAGACATTTTTTTCCATTTTCCTTCCCATGTGGCAGGTATGTTTTTCATTAATGAGCCAAGGACTCAAACTACCTATGTAAATTATGCCCTAGGCCAAACCCAACATAATTCTAAGTATTTTAAGACATATGCATGGGCTTTGGAAGGCATATTTTAATTAAAAGTGTAGATTTATATTTTAGATGGATGAGCTGAAAGTACCATGTAGTTCAAAGAGGCTGTCCACTTTTATCACAATTCCACACACTGACTGGCCCTTGTATGCTTTAATCCTTTTCCTCATGTACAAACGTCTGCTTCTTAAGCTCATTCATTTATTTTCTTTGATGGTCATTTTGCTTAATTCATTCCATATGCCTTATTACACAATGTCTGAAAATGTCCTGTCTAAATTCTTTGCATATTTTGAATCATTAATATTTTTGAGCAATGGATTATCAGTTTTGTACTCATAAAGAGAACTCATAATTTTTTGTCCTTGTAACTCATTTTCTAAATACAACCTAGTATTTCCCAATTTAATGGAACCATGGAAAACTAATTGTTTTCCTTGTAAAGACTGTAGTTTCCCAACTTAAGAATTGATGGTTGAAGTATTGGCCAGGAGGTCCCTGGATGATGCTTATAGAAATCAGGAACAGGGAAGAGGAAGGAAGAAAAGGAAAACCAACTGTGCACACAAATGCAGAGTAGTGGTGGCCAGGGAGGGCCTGGCTCAGCGGCACTTACCTGAGGACAATTTCCAGTCCACGCTGACTCTACCTTCTGCCACATGAACACAACCTCTCAATGGCTGGCCTCAGCCACCAGTACACCACTGACAAATGGCAGCACAGGTTTAGGAATGACTGTCCCATATTTTACAGTAAAAACAGATTTCCTTTTTTAGATTCATAATACAGAGAGCAGAAAATTTGTTTAAGTTTGTTTTGAAACCTTTACATTATAAGTAATGTTGGAGATGCCATTTTGACAAGTTTTTAAAACTAAAAACTTAGTAAGACTATCATATGATTACTTGACCCATCTCAAAAAATACTTTGGAATGAGAGTCAGACTTAACATAAATTAATCCTAACAATTTAACAAATTTCTGTACTTAAATGAGTTCAAATTATTGATAAAATCCTAGGTAAATTATTTAAATCTTTTAAAGACACCAGGTGTTTCATTAAGGTTAGTTTTTCAAGCTAATTACTGTTTGGATAATTGAGAAAAGTGATGATAAGCTATTTAGTATACATATTTTTGATATTTAAAAAATAAAGTCAAAATATGATTGCACAGTTAGTCAAAATTAGTATCTGCTAACTTCACTTCATATTTGTAATCCAGAAACTACAACATTTAAACAGATGTTGAACTAAACAAAGATCATGAATACTGGTCTCTATTGTCTGACTTTTTGATATTCACTATTTTCACGTCTTGAGATTTTTCTGTCTTCTTTCATTTGTCTTAGTCTGCTTGTGTATTTCATGCTGTCCTCAAATGGTTTCAGAATATTCTAGAAATCATTTGATTTGTCACTAGTGATGCTTGGCTATAGATTCTAGCCAGTTGGCCAAAGTTGCCTTTGTGTGAGCCATCTCTCAAAGGCTTCCAGAAGCCCACTCATCTTTATCTCCTCAATCACTGTCTTAATTCAATGATTCACGACAGGTGGCAATATTGATTGCTTTTTGGGGTGACTTTGGCAATGCCTGGGGACATTTTTCCCAGACTATTAACAGACAGGGACCAGAGAAGCTGCTAAGCATCCTACTGTGCACAGGGAAACTACAACAATAAAGAACTATCTGACACCAAATGCCAGTAATGTCAACATTGAGATCATCTGTCACACATGATTCTGATGTCACATTAAAAAACATACTAATGTTGCATTGATTTGATTCTTCCTCATTTCTAATGTGAAAACTCTTCTTAGTGATTGGACCAAAATTTCTGATTTATAAAGAATGAGATTCTTGACAAAAGAAAAAAATGAAAAGCATGTTGTAAACACTCTTTTAAGTGTTATATTAAAAATCTTAACTGCCAAGAATTTTTATTCTCATTTTGAATTCTGTTGATGCCATATCCTTTCTTGATCACTTTGTTAGTTTTAAATTTGGTTGTTAAAAACATTATTCCAAAATATGAAACAAGAAATAGTAATAGTAATTCTTGTTCATTTTATGGTTTCAAAAATATTGTTTTATTTCAAATTCCTGAATGGCTCAAGTAAAGATGCATATTAGGGGGCTAGGGTTATGGCGCAGTGGTAGCGTGCTTGCCCAGCACCTGTGAGGCACTGGGTTCGATCCTCAGCACCACATAAAAATAAAATAAAGATATTCTGTCCACCTACAACTAAAAAATAAATATTTTTTTAAAAAGATGCATATTAGAAGAAAAAGACTCAGTAGATATTGTGCAGTATTCATTGTTGTGAGAATGAGAACAATTTTTACCCTTGCTACAGTAACTAACACTAATTCTGTACCTAAGAAGACTTTAGATTTGATGAGTTTCTGAGGTCTTTACATCTCTTCTTCTTCAATTCTTCTCTTAACGGTTCTCAACCAGTGGTAATACCACCTTTTGGGGAACATTCGGCAATGTCTTGGGACATTTGTTTCAGACATTTAGAAGAAAGAGGCACAGATTGGCAAGAACTTTACTTACATTATTACATTGAAATTTTAAGCAGTTGAAAATGCCAATGTAAGTCTTCTTGTTCTGGAGTTTGTTGTAGCTTTTTCCATTTTAGTCCAGCTTCCCCTCTATGAAAATAAATGTTTAATGAATACCTTTTTGGGTGAATAAATCGTGAATTTAGTCTTATTCTAGAGATCTGTAATAGATCAGATAATTACACTTCTTTTCAGGGCCAATCATCAGGTTGAATGTAGAGACCAGATATTCTGATGCACAGCTTCCTTTCCAAACAGCGCCTGGAAGAAGCCAGTCTCATAAAATGCTTCTGAACAAATACATGAACGCATATCTGAACCAGTGGCTTTATACATCTAGTACTTTACAAGTAATAGTTTGAAAGAGGCTAAAATGTAAACATTTCGAGAAATGCATTTTCTGCTTCCTGGGGGTCAATTGTAAAAGATTAATAAGAAAGAATATATGGCATTCAGAAAAAGCTGCAGTGTAACTGTGGCTTCACTCCTTTTTATTTTTTTTATAATGTCTACCTGTCTGTCTGTCTGTCTCTTTCTCTATCTATGGTAGCATCTCTGTCTACGCAGAAAATAAATGAAACCCTGTGTTGTTTCATCCCCTTTCAATAAGTCATTATCAATGCCAGATCTCTTTTTTCTGATAAAGTGGAACTGCCACCAAATTTAACGAGCACTAGGTATTACCATTAATAAAAAGGAGAGTCAGATGCCATTTCTCCTCGCTTGTTAAAGGACCAAATCCCCATCAACAATTGCTTATTATGATCCACCATCTGTGGGATGGCTTTACATAATTACTTACATACCGTGTCTTCCATAGGCTTATTTCCGATAAAAAGGAAGTAAAATTAAGCTCTCCTGTGAGATCCATCACAGAGGAGGCTTGGAACAAATATAGTAGTTTAATTTTTCCCTTTCACACCCTGACAAGGCAGCTGCTGGGAGACGCACTTATGAATCTTTGTTTAGATTGAAATTTCAAATGACGAAGCTTTAGCCGCTAATGACAAAATGTGCTCCATGGTCAATGAGAAAGAACGTGTTTCCCAGGCTTCTGTCTCACATACGTTGAGGATTAGAAGAATATGAGATAATTTAGAATGATAGATAATCGTTTTGTACCACTGAATTTTAAATCAACACCTGGGTTAGGCTTGGTGAGCAGAATATGAAGCCAATGCAGTCAAAGAAGCAGGAGCATTTGCTTTTAATATTCATAAAGTTTTTAAATTGAAGCTGTACAATATGTTGTATCACAGGTGGCACTTTAGGAAATTATGTCATATGATGGCAAATCAGCAGGTGTATTCCTATTAGCATGCCAAATGAGGTTGGACACAGGCATGATACTAATTCTAAAAGACAAAACAGCAAAATATATATTCAAACTGGAGGTATAAAAATCTATTACAGAATGAGGAATGGTGAGGGCCCTGTAGACCATGGCAATTAAATGTCAGAAAATAAGTTAATTATTTTGAAAAAGTATGAAAAATCACACTAACAAAGAAAATACCATTATCCATTAATACAAAGGAAATATGCAAATTTTAGTGTTCAGTCTTATGAATTTTGGAAATTATTTATACACATGCAACTAAGACTTAATGAAAGATACTGACATGTCCCATCATCTCATGAACCTAAAATAAATGGGATAAATCAATGTATTATTATTTGTGTCCTGTTCCTCCTACTTAAAATATTCTCATTAGATTCATCCATCCTGTCTCAATTGTCTTCATTCTTATTGATGATTGATGGCTAGTACAGATCAGCCACAGGGCTGTTGACTCTTTGTTTTATCCCTTCATCTTTTGGTGGATGGTTGGGTTATTTCTGTTTGAAGGGTCTTGCACTTCCAGCTGCTATGAACGTTCTTGAACAACTCATTCTTATGAACATAGGAACAAAAGTTCTCATGGATCTTGAGTGCATGATCAGAAGTGGAATGGATGGGTCATGCTTTAGTCGTGTGCTTATCTTTCTAAGAAAGAATCAACTTGGTATTTAGGGTGGTTGAGTTATTTGACACTCCCTCCAGTAAAATGAAAGCATCAGTTCTTTTGTATTTTAATGAAGTCTTCAATATCTATATACTTTTTTTTCACTTCAGACATTCCAGTGGGTACAAAATCGTTTCTTACTAAGGTTTTCTTTTTTCCTGGTAACTTATCATGTTGGTTATTTTCATGTGTGTATAGAGCATGATGTCATATATCGTGTTTGTGAAGTATCCAAGTCTTCTGACCATCTAATTTTTAAAGTAATTTTTGAGGTAATAATCACATTACATAAGGAACCATTTTAAAGGGAGCAACCTAGCGGTACTCAGTGCTTCAACAGTATTATACAAACACTGGGGCTCTCTAGTCCCAAAGCATTTTTCATTTTTCCTAACTACAGACACATACACTTTGGCCTTTTCTCATTCCCCACTTCCTCCAACCTCTGGCCCTGTGTGGGTCCATATAGATCTTTCCACCCTGGGTGGTTAATATGAATGGAACCATAGAATATGTGACCTCCTGTGCCTATGACTTGGCACAAGGTCTGGAAGGGCCATCGGCCTCCAGCCTGTGTCTGCACTGTTCTGCTGTGCACATCACGCCCGCACCAACTGTTGCTCACTCTCTCTGTTGCTGAACCCGGGGGTCATTCCTCACTCCAGGCCACTGTCTACGGAGCTGCAGTCAACACTGCTGTGGACCTGTAGCTCTTCTCTTCTGCAGTTGAATCACATTATCTAATGTCTAACTTTTATGTGTTACTTTACTTTTAATTGCTGATCTGTAGTAATTTTTGTATATTTGGTGCTGTGATTTAGATATAAGGTATATCCCCCAAAACCTCATGTGGGAGACAATGCAGAGTTGGAGGTGTAATGAATTGAGAGCCTTACCCCAATCAGTGCATTAATCCCCTAAGGAGATAAACTGAGTGGTGACTGCAGGCTGGTAGCATGTGGACATGGGTCTTGGACATGGGTCTCTGGGGAGGGAGTGTCTTTGGGATATGTATTTTGTGAGCTGAGCTTAGTCTCTCTCTGCTTCCTGGTGTGATGTCTTGAGCTTCTTCCCTCCACTACACCCTTCCACCATGATGTTCTGCTGCACTTTGGTCCCTGAGGAATGGAGTTGACTGTCTATGAACTGAAACCTCTGAAACCGTGAGCCCCCAAATAAACCTTTCCTCTTTCAAATTGTTCTTGTCAGATCTTTTGGTTAGGGAAATGTAAAAGCTGACTAAAGGATTTGTTTTTAAGTCCTTTTTCAAATAAGCAGCAAACATTTTTTCCAGTCTGTGGCTCAGTTATGTCTCTTTTACAAGTATATTTTTTGAACTTGGGAAAAGTTCCATGTATCCTTTTTGCAGATACTAATATTTTGGAGTGATATATTCTTTGTTGTTAAAGACCTCATAGATATTTGCTATCATAACAAATTTCCAAATTGACTAAATCATTAGAGAAAGAAGTTAGCAATAACAATGGAATACATGTGTGAATATTAATTTCATTCTTCAATGAGAAAATTGTTTTTAAATTCTAAACTACTACAAGGATATAAAATTAACATATGTGAATTTGAAATCATGGAAGTTAAAACTTTTATGTATCCAAAATAGTAAAAAAAAAAAAAAAAAAAAAAGGAAACCAAAATGAACTGAGAATAAATATTTAAAACACTAGTAGTATGAAAAAAATCATTGTATATATACTTTTCAAATTATTAAGGAAAACACAATTATGCCCCAAAGTGAATGAAAAGTGGACTGAACCAAAATGTAATTCATAAAAAATAGCCAAAAGTAATTTTGAAGGTTTTGCTGATGATTGAAACACTGCATTATGCTTTATATACATTTTTCATTTAATTCACCAAATGTTCATATAAGAAAGATATTACCAATGCCAATTTATACAGGAACAATCTGAGCAACAGGGAGGCTAAATAATTTACCCACCATTGTACATATAGATTCAATCCAGAACTTCCTGTTTTAGTTTTTGTTAGTGCATTATAACCACCACAATAGCGAGGTTCATTGGGATATATTCATATATGAATGTAACACCATTTGCTCTAATTCATTCCTAGGTCCTTCCCCTTCCCTCCTCTTTTCCCTTCCTTCCCTGTTCCCCTTCCTCTACTCTTCTGGTCTTCCTTCTATTTATTTATGCATTTTTCATTGGTGCATTGTAATTCTACATAAAGTGGGGATTCATTGTGGTATATTCAAGCATGCATATGGCACAATCCTGTTGATTTTATTCCCCAGTTCTTCCCCTTTCCCTCCCTTCCTACCTCCCCCTTTATTCTTTACCTCCTCTACTGATTTCCTTCCTATTTTCATGAGATTCCCTTTTATTTTGTTCTTTTTTCTCTCTCTAGCTTCCTCATATGGGAAAACATTCAATCCTTAACTTTCTGCGTCTAATGCTCCAGTTCTATCCATTTACATGTAAATGACATAATTTCCTTCTTCCAATGTATACAGCAGTGCAATTTACCATAGGCATGTTATGGAACCAGCCTAGATGTCCATCACCAGATGACCGGAGGCAAACAAATGTGAGGTGTGAACACTACAGAGTTCTATGCAGTCATAAAGAAGAATGGATGATGCTGTGTGTTTCTTGAGGAAGAGACACTTTACACAATCCACAGCTGGTGAGAGTCATGGAATGAACGACAGGATACTGGATGAGATGCTTGTACACTTCCTGATCCAGGAGTGGCATCTGCAAAAGGAAGAGACAATCTAGTTTGATACAGGAGTAATCAATGTTTATAATAATTTGATGCTCAGAACAGTTTTTAAGCAGAGTTTGAAGTAGCATTCTTTTAAGCTTAACTTGAGACCAATATCCCTCCCCAACTCTGTGAATTTTCTGATATATTTCCAGTAAATTCCATCTCTATACGATCATATGAACTAAATGTTTCCTGAAAGAAGAATATTGACCAGACATTAAATTGTTATTGCCAGTTTGATCAGTGAAATCAATTATCCCATATGATTATTACATTAATAGTTATTGAAATGCCCATCTTTTCATATTTTATCAGCCTATTTTGTTTATTGTCCTGTATCCTTTGTCCACTTTTAGGAGGGATTTGGTTTGTAAATATATCCCTCTACTTAATCTGTTAATTCTTATAAACCTCATTGATTTAGCTAGAGCAATAGGTAGATCCAGAAAAGAGAGAGTGCTGCCTCCGGAGTCAATCTTACCTCTACTTTTGACTTAGGAAGAATCTGATTGGAATTCCTTTCTCTGGATTGTGCTCCCTTATCACCATATCTAAAACAGGTATTCTCATGTTGATAATTAATGTAGCATCTTTGAACATGCAAAGTAATTTCAGAGGCTGGTGAAAAATGAAAACATAGCATCTATGGTAGGAAAAAAATTTAGAATTTCCAAAAGGTGCAATTATAACTTTAAGATGAGCACAGACCCCCTGAGCACAGGACCGATGACTGCTCAGGTCATACACTGAACCTGGCCCGTCTCTGTCTCACCGGATGTGTCATAATATGGAGTTGTAATTACCATTACAATCATTGCTACAATTTTTCCATTACCTATGTTTATTTTCTAGAAGTCTAAAAGCTTCATAGAGGTAAGAAATATGCAAGCCTCCTTTCTTGTTTCCACTCAGCATCTAGCACAGTGCCTAACACAATAGGCACAAAATAAATGATGGTTGATGAAATGAGTGAAGAAAGAAGAAATGGATTAATTGATCTTCATGTAATATTTGGAACATTTCAGGTGTATTTAGAACAATAGAGACAAAATGAAGCAGCATTGTCCATGTTGACTGCTTTTGAGTGGGCAGTCCCTCAGCCCATGGGGTAGTCCTAGTGGTCTCATCCAGAGCTAAGCTGCAGAGGACCATGCATCTCCCATGCACCTTATGACTGGGACCATGCCATTGCACCCAGGCAGCAGAGGCTCTATTACACCCACTCAGGGCAGAAGAGAAAGAAATCCATGAAGATTTCTTAAAAATATTTTGATTTGATTCAGCTCAGTTCACTTTCAGCTTCTCGGGACCTCACCAACCACCCCAGGTGCATGTCCTGTGGATGGTCTGTGCTCACTGAGTCCACTGGTGTTCAGTACATTAACATGCGGAGGGAGGGTGTGAAGGAGATCAGGTATTCTTGACCTCCTTTATCCCCCTCACCCAGTAACACAGGCAGAATGCAGGGGTGCTTTATCACTGAGCTACATACTTGGCCCTTTTAATTTTTTATTTGAAGACAGGATCTCACTAAATTGCTGAAACTAGCCTTAAACTTGTGCTTCTCCTGACTCATCCTCCTGAGTAGCTGGGATTACAGGTGAGCATCACCAGGTCATGTTTGTATTAACTCCTCATGCCTCAACTGTAGGCATGACTTGTTTAAAGTGAAAACTAAAAAAACATGTTCAATAACTCATATTCAAATTGAAATAACATTATTAAAATTTCTATCAAATCTTTCTTATATTTTTCTTAGAGATAAGAAGATCAAATTCTAAGTTACAGATTCTTCTTAGGTTTCAGAAGTTCTTAATCATTGAAGATGCACATTTAAGTGTATCTGAATGTGTTGTACCTTGTCCCCTTACATGACAAAACAATTCTCTGCTCTTTCCATGAATATCTACAATTTCAAAGCTGGCTATGTAACTAAATAAATCTCTGTATATATTTATCAAAAAATGTCTCTAAGACCTCAGTGCCACTGTGTTTGGCCATTCCTTTTTACCTCTTGTATAACCTCTAACATCCACACTCATGTATTCTTTTCTCGCATCTCAAAATCTGCTTGTTCCTAAATAACTTTAAACCAGTGTGTGAATGAAGCATGAAATCTCATTCATTCATGTAGATATAAATATAAAAAAAAAGAAATAGTAGGCAAAATTTTGAATATGTATATTAGTTCTGTTTGTATCACGAATATTTTGTAAGCTTGTTTTTCTTATTTTAGAATACTTAATATAAGCTTAGAAACTACCTTTTGGAGCATACGGTAACTTTTTTTAAGAGGTAAAATAAAATAGTCTTTAAAGTGCTTAAAAAGCTAAACTTGATCTGTAGGAACAAGCAGCTACCAAAGAGAAGGGAGAGAGTGCTAGAATCTGACCAGTGAGGACAGCAGTATTGGGTTCAAACTTGAACTGGCTGGTCCCAAGCACTGAGAGATGGCCGTTGACCTGTGGTGGGCTCAGGTGCCAGCTGGTCCAGGGCACTTGAGAGCCTCTCTCTACTTAGCTGCTGCCTAGTGAAGTGGAAGCTTTGTATAAATAAATACAAGTCATACACACATATACATATATACGTACATACACATGTGAAAGAAAATAAATATAATTAATCTGTTTGCAACTCAACAAAATATAAAAGTAAAAATTTAGTGATGAGGTATAAAATTTTGCCCCATAACTATGTATTATTGGCAGGGAATGAAATCCATAAAAGTAAGATCATTAAGATTGCTGAAAAATCACATTCATTTATGGTAAACCAAGTTAAGCAATAGCTTCATTTCCTAACATAACCTATTTTCTTGGTGTCTGTCATCCTCAAAGGTAAGGAGTCAGGGGCTGGAAACATGGCGCCTTTGGTTTACACAGATGAACAGGGTGTCCTGGCTCTCCTTCCATGCCAATCGTGACTTGCCCAGGGGGAAACCTCCCTGCTAGGGGCAGAAGAACAGCTCTGCATCTCCCTCTGAGAGCAACTCACCCAAGATGTCTGGACATTCAAATTTCCCTACTCAAAAACTGCATTTTACCTGCTACATGACATGGAGTTGGAACAGTCTAAGCAGGTGATGGGGTTCAGTTTCAGTGTTGGTCCTGCTCAGGCCTGGGAAGTAGGAGAAAGAAACCAGCTCTCTCCTTCATCGCTCATTAGAGTGAAAGAAGGCTTCCTTTCTCATTTCAAATGACACCATCTTCAGCTGCTGAATAAATCCTTTATTGCTGACATTGAATGGAAAAGGAATTGGATTCCATACTATCAAGAGGGAGTCAAGGCCATGGCAATTGATACTGGGAATAACAAGGTAATCTATTGTCATAGAGAAGTCATGAGAACCACAGAAAAGCCTTGGAGAATGGCCTCAGATGCCAGAGACAATGGCCACACAATTAGACGCATTAAGTCCTGCACTGTGCCCCCTTCTCCCCAGGAAAAAGTCATGTTTCTAAGAAGTTCAGGTATATTGCAATTCAAATCCTAAGGAAAAATAAAAATTATAACTGAAGAAATTAAGAAATACATATTTGTATTTTTTGAAATAGAAATAAATAGACTTAATTATAATAGTTCAGAAAATAATATAGTGTTCTATAAAATAAATGAATGTGCTATATATATATATGACAAATGTATATTTTGGTATATAAATAAAGTGAGGTTTAATTAAATGTGAATGTAGTCTACAAATATATTTAGAGCTTCAGTCATAGTCAAATGTTATCATTGTCTTTTTAAACTTTCTTTCCATATTTTTAATTGGTGCATTATAGTTGTACAAAACAATTAAATGATGCCATTTTCTTCAATCTAAATCTGAAAAAAATAAAGGTATACAGAGATGAATGGAGTATATTTGAAATGGAAATGGAAATTACAGTAAACAAAATTCCTTCCCTAAATTTGTTCCTGTATTTGTGTTTGTGTAGATGCACTGGTAAGAATTAATAAATTTTGAGAATTAAATTATACTTATTTGAATTAAGTTATTTAGTTCATTTTGTGTATGCCCTAACCTTAGCCTAACTTAAGACAGAGAGTAGCTTAAAAGGGAGAAGCACCTGAGGGACTGGCCTGTCATTTTAGTTGGTATCTCAGGTGTTTCTTTCAGTGAGGCCTCAGTGACTTTCTGCACAGAGAACCAACTTTCCTTCTGAAAGGTCCTGTAGCATTTTGGTTTTAGGTCTCCTGTGTTGGTAAAAATGTTGTGCTATACTCTTTGAAACTCTTTACAATGTGGGAAATTAACCACCTCTAAGAACAACTTTATTAAGGTTGTACTTAGGACAGCAATTAGGTGAGATGTTAACACCCTTCAGCAGTAACATGAAACTCTTCAATGCATGTTTGTAAAAAATAGTTCTAAACATCAACTTTTTAGCTTAGAAAAAACAAAACACGTTTTAAAAATTGCAGTGTGTAGAGGGAGGAGGGGAAGGAAAGAGGAAATACTGGGGACTGAATCGGAGCAAATAATATTCCACACATATTTGATTATGTCAAAATAAACCCCAATATTATCTATAACTATAATGCACTAACAAAAACATCACAAGATAGCAATGTGACAGTAAATTATTGCTACTCGCAGACCTATTAAAAATGAAAATTGAAACTAATATTGGTTATTTATTTCTTAATGGAAAATGAGTTGTGTCTCATGTCTAATCAGACCCCGTGTGGCCTTTATACCTCCCTCTTACAGCCTTGACTTCTCCTCTAAGCTCTCTGCTGAGGTCCTCCTCTAGTCACTTCCTACCTCCAAGTAGGGGTGTTCTAACAACTGCCCTTAATCCTATCTCACTTGATAACCTTGTGCAGTCTCTGGACTTCACATCACAATTCTCCTCTGGTAATGCACACATTTTATCTCTTCTACAGACGGTTTTGAATTCCCGTGCCAGGTTTCCTTTGCTGCTGGAGGTACCACCATAAGCCTTCCCATCTCTTCAGTTCCCAGTTTCAACAGTGAACTCCCTGCCTGCTCTTTTTTTCTTCCACTTTTTTATTTCTCCATGAATTGCCTCAATTTCTCCCTCAACCATGCTTAAGTCATCTGTGTTACCTTGACTCTCATCCTGTGTTTTTCCCCATATCCATTTATCAGCTAAACATTAATGCAACTCTGTAGTGTCTTTCACATCTATTTTTAAAATCACACTAACAGTACCACTTTAGTGCCACTCATAACTTTTCTTCAACTCTCTCCTCCTGCCAGTCCAGTAATATCACTTACCCACAGGTCCCAGCCCTCGTTTCTCTGTAGCCCACACCACCTTTGTACCAAAGACAAACCGCAGCGTAGTTTCTCATCCTCTTGCTCTCTTGCTGAGGCTCGAGTTAGAAATCACACTGGTGGACTACAGGAACTACTGAGGATCCCAACCTGCCGTGGTCCACCGTCTTTCCTCTCCCTTCATGCACCCTCTGCATGGTCAGACGACCCCATCTGATCTGCTCACTACAGAGCCAAGTGCTCTCTTTCATAACATTCTCAACCAGGAATAAGAGGCATGTTCCGTGTCCACGTTTCTGCATTCCCTTCTTTCTTCTATATCCATTACAGTTATCTGTTCCACAATGCACTAATCACCTTGAGGGCAAAGAGCATTCTGTATTCGCTGGGTGAATCTCAGCACCAACCGAAGTGAATTATATATCTTCCAGGTCTAAAAAGTTTTGTTAAAAGATGGAATCATCTGAAATAAATTCTTCTTTTGAAGTTACTTGAAAATGTAAGTAGTTTATTGTTATACTTAACAATTTTTAGACTATATTGGCCCATGCATTGGTCTTATTTATCCAATGAGAATATTTACCTTAATCATTGACCAAATAATATTATCCATTTCATCTGTGTTTGACAGATCAGTACATGCTGCGGTGGATCACTTCGCTGAAAGTAAAATAACAGAGAATTAGAAATTCTAAGCTCTAGTGAGTGAATGGCCATGACTTACGCTTAGTTATATTTGAGAGCACCATATACAATAATAGCTATTTGTTGGGTGAAATGTATGTTCTTTAGCTAGGCTAGCATATCTTTCCACTGTCAGTGGAGATTCAAACATTAGACACCTATGTGCATGCACATCACCTGTTTCTCCACGTGCATGCACATACTATTTATTGCTCCATCTTTTTCTTGTTCAAAGCCACCTAACACATTTCACTTAAAATTCTGTGGGAAAGTCTCATATGCAGCGTGATGTAGCATTGCAGATCTGCACGATGCTTCCCATGCTTGTTAATCTGAAGTGAAATCTAAGAAGAATGCACAATGAAAGTCTTCTTCACGTGGGATGCACAACTTTAATTGTGAAGACGGGACCTCCCACCCAGAGCTACCCTCCAGAACCTTGAGAAAGAATGTGAATTGTTTTCCATAATTTTATTTCTTTAGTATCTCAGTTGGAATTATGCACTATTCCTTTGCAATTTTATTATGTGATAACTCTAAAAAAAACTAAATAAAAATGTAAAGATTGTTAAAGAACAGTGAAATAGCTGAATTGCATACACTTGCATTGACTTGGAGCTCTAGGTTCACTAAGAAATTGCTAAGAGAGAGTTGTATAGCCTTGTAAATGCACCCAAAGACCATTATGTGATGGGCACATCCAATAAATAGGATAAATAAGTAAGTTTACAGCAGCACTCTCTCAGGAAACTTTCAAAAGACCAGGCAGCTGAACAATGTAGCAACAGCTGGTTTCCCGCGGGTACCGAAGCCAAGCAGGCATTGCCATGTGATCAAACCACCTTCGCTCACCAGTTGTGATTCGAAAATGTGAGTGGTTCTTTTGCTTCAGGGTCCAGTCTGCCTTTAAACTTCCATTACATCTTACAGAAAGTCCTCAAATTTAACCTGTCAGAGAGAAAAACATTCCAAGATCTCACGTTTAACTTAAGAACATGAGACAAATATGCCTGTACCGAAGGGCCAAGGATGTCATTATGCAGCATGAGCTCAGATATTCTGTGCCATTTTACTGCCATCAAAGCCAAAGAACGATGCTGCTGTTTGAAGTTTTAGGCTGTTCTGAACTTTTAAACCAGAAACATTTCCTGAAATGTGCAGAAAAAAGAGGTTACAAAGTACTGCAAAATGTGGCAACATTTTAAATTTTCTGAAACATAAGCATTGAGTTCAGATTCTCCTAGAACGCAGTTGAAGTCACCAATTGGCCTCAGCATACAACTTCAGCATTTTTTTGATGACCTCAGAAAAGCTCAAAATGCTATGGACACACTAGTCACCACTGTTACCCGAGAGGTCCAGGAAAATGAAAAATGAAAGGAAGCTTTCACTGGATACTTTAGCAAGTCCATGGTACACAACAAATGTGTCCTTTATATGATTGCCCTATAGACATGTATGATTACACACACTGCTGGTGTGACTCTGCACTATGTACAGCCAGAGCAATGCAAAGTTGTGCTCTATTTGTGCACAATGTGTCAAAGTGCATTCTTCTATCACATATAACTAATTAGAACAAATTAAAAAAATAATAAAATAATGAATTTTTCATGTTTTAATAGTTTTCCCTCTATAACACAATTGAATTGAAGACATTCTAAATTTGCTCAGTACTTAATATACACCAAATGCTGTGCCAGGTACTTTTATAGCCTACCGAATATTCCTCAATTCAAATTCAAGGAGAATGCTCTTCCTACCAACAGAGTTTGGGGGCTCAATGTGCAGAATAATGTCATGGCCCACAGACATTGGTTGTTTTCACTTCACATTCGGGTCACGAAGCAGCCCCCCTCTGGAAAGAGCAGAGCATGGGCTGAGTCATTATCAACAAACTCCCTTTTCAAAAATAATAACAGCAACTAAAATGTTTCTTATCCAGATGTCATTAAAATTACTATATGCAATTTGACCGGAACAAGTTCTACCTTACTTGAGATTTGCATTAAAGGTTCACAACAGGTTAATGAAGGGAGTCTGTTCCAGAACTCTTTGTAACCAAGCTTTAATTGTTTGTGCTGCTAATATGTCACACCTGTTGTCTAATGTGTGTCTAAATGCAGAAATCCTGCAATGACCTTCTAAAATGCAGATGCCAAGGCTCCCCTCCAGGTTCATCACATGCACACTGGATTCTTCTGAGCAAACAAACTTGAAAATCTGTATTAGATTTTCTCGTTTTCTTACATATCTCATACATCATCTAATAGAACACTTACTAAATTCCTCTAGGCAAGTATTTTTACTCCTATTTTTTGGCAGAATAAGAATCAGGATGAGGGATATGTAGGAAAAGCCTCAAAACTGTACTTGAGAGACTGGTACATTCATATTATAAGGCAGCTGAGCCTATCTCTAAAACCCTAGCTCATTCTGTACACCACAGTGCCTCCAAAGGAAAACAGATAAGGAATTATTTTATACAATGAATGAAAAAAAACAGCATCCTTGAATGGGATCTCAAAAGATTAAAAAAACAAAACAAGCACTTTGGGAGGCTGAAACAGAAGAATGGCGAGTTCAAAGCCAGCCTCAGCAATGGCGAGGCACTAATCAACTCAGTGAGGCCCTGTCTCTACATAAAACACAAAATAGGGCTGGGGATGTGGCTCAGTGGTTGAGTGCCCTGAGTTTAATCCCTGTACCGAAAAAAAACAAAAACAAAAAAAAAAACAAGGAATGTTCAGGGTCTCTTACAATATATGAATCAATTAATTTATCACTAGTTGATTCAGTTAACAATTACTTATTGATTATAAATTGTTTAAAGTACTTCAAATAACCCAAAGGAAAATGAACAAGTCAAAATAACCTCATTGTGTCTACAAGCAAATCATAACAAAGATAAAGAGGATTGACAATCAACTGGTGACAGTGGCAGCTAGATTTCTATAAAGTCTGGCGTCTTGGGTTGAGTGTGATCCCTCTAACAGATACATTGGAACATAGAAGTCCCAATTCCTGGTACATGTGAGTATGACCTTGCTTGGAGATGAAATCTTTGTAGAGGGGGGGACAAAGATGTAAATGAACATGGAGTCCTACTGGGTAAGGGGTTCATGAATCCAATGGGACTGAGGTCTTAGAAGAGACACAGCCATGGAGAAACACATCACAAAGAATGGCATGTGCAGGCAGGCACACAGAGAGGACATGGGAGCCTGAGCCCAGGCTTAAGCCACACCAGACAGAGGGGCAGGGATTGCTGAAGCACCAGAAGCCAAGAAGAAGCCCTAGGATGGATTCTCCCCGGTCTTCAGTGAGAGCAGGGTCTTCCCAACACCTGGAGTTGAATGTTCTGGCCTTTGAGTCATGGAAAACACACAAAACAAACAAACAAACAGCACCAACAGGACCCAACTCTATTGTAAAAAGCCACCTTGGTTTCTGCTGCTTGGTTTTAGCAGTCCAAGGAAACTAATACATAGAGGTTCTTGAAATTTTGATGTCCAAACTTCTTTGTGCTCTTAAAAATTACCAAAAACTCCAAAGAGCTTTTTTGTTTTTATGTTTTGTAGCTATCAATATATATTACTTAATAGATTAAATCTGATAAATTTTAAAGACATTAATTCATTTAACATGGTAGTCTACTGACTGCGTGTTAACAAATCTAATGTATTTTAAAATACGTATTTTTTCAAAACAACAAGAATTCAGTTAGAAGAGTGGCATTCTTTTGCATTTTTGCAAATCTCTTTAATGTCTGGCTTAATAGAAGACAGCTGGATTTTCGTATCGGCTTCTGCTTTCAATCTGCTTCAATATGTTGTTCTGGGTGAAGTGCATTAAGAAAATATGGCCTCACACCAATATAAAATTGGAGGAGAAGAATAGTCACTTAATAGTCTTTTCAGATTATCGTGGATATTCTTCTTTGATGCTACACACAAACTCATTAAGGGGTAGTATATTAAGTTTAGTTGCAATGTAGAATCTGAAACTGTCAATAAACTTCCACCTCTGTTTTCTCAAACTCATTGTTTTGTTTAATCCATGGATCTATTAAATCCATCTTGTACTTTTAATGGATCCTTTATACATTTAGGATTTTGAAGCATCATGCATTAATCTTTTGGAAAATATTGGTTTATTCAGTTATGCTAATTTTCCAAACATTGACATGTTTCCTTCAATCAAATAAAAACCTCAAATGTTAATGTCAATTCTCAACTAAAAATTCATTAAGGTTTGGAAAAATGTTAAGTGCATGGTGTTCAGTACAATTTCTTCAAAAATTTTAATTCTTTTTGGAAACTCAGTTTTTATAACTGGTAGTTTATATCTGAGCAAATCTCCTGGAGATGGCACGCTCATCTCATTCAGCCCGAGAATATGTCTGACAGACCTCGAGTCTGGATGCACGTTTGTTTGTCCAGCCTTCTTTCTAGCATCCATGGTCCATGAGAGTAGCTGCTGGGTTTGCTTGCAACCCATGCCTGTGCTGTTCCCAAGACGGCCACTGCAGTCTGGCTTGAAGAAGTACTTTCGATGCAGTTCTCATTTGGTTCCAGAGAATATTTTTAGAACATCTATTCAAGTATCAAATGTAATAATATTAATATTTTTTCTGCTTCTAAGATGACAAGAAAGGCAGAAAAAACCAACAGTGCCCATGGAAGTATAAATTGTATAATATGGCTTTCTAGTTTGGGAGATGCCCAGCAACTGGATAAAAGTCTTTCCAAACCGTTTGATAAATATTTCACAAAATCTGTTTTATAAAGTATTTGAAAACAAACATAATCCTTTATAACTCTACTCCTCTGACACAGAGATACTGGCTCCAGGCCTGGTGTTGTGGGCTTCACAAGGCTTGTGGCCAAGGTTATGAGAAAACTAACGTTTATGTGTACCTGACAAATATCTGACACACACCTGCATTTATCTTCAATCTGTGTGGGGCTGCTGGTGTGGAAATGGCAGATGTCTGAGTGTATCACTGATGGGAAGAAACTAATGAGAGAGAAGGCACCAGAGAGAGATCAAGTTAATATTCATATGTAACAGGAGATTGGAACAAAACGTCAAAATTCTCAGGAAGAAGTAGGATAGAAATCATCCTCTATTTTAGATGAAAAGATGAGGCTTGCACAAGGACAGCTCCTCCAGAACAAGAAAGAGAGAGAGAGAGAGAAAGAGAGAAAGAAAGAAAGAAAGAAAGAAAGAAAGAAGAAAAGAAAGACAGACACAAACATTTATAGAGGTCAATGGGCACAGATTGTTATGGGATTGGGACTAGGTAGGAACTGGATAAAACCCCTTGCTACCTCTTTTCCCCAGCAGATCAGGACTCTGGGCTTCCCGAAGGCTCACGTGACCACATTTTGCAGCAGAGCATGGCACTGACTTCAGGGTCATAAAACAAGTTTCCTTGAAAGGGCATGAGGCCTGGGGACACAGGGCTGGCCCTGAGAGTCTCCTGGGAAGGTAGGCTCACAGTGGAGGGAGTCATCTCACTCTAGAGGACAGCACTCTGCCTCAAATTCATGATTGTTCATCTTGTGAGAGATTCTACAGCTAAATATCTTTGCCATTTGACTGAAACAATCAATTCAGCTTGTTTTCTTCCAATGATAAAAACCAGGAGAATATTTACTAACACAACTTCAGTTCATCATCCCTTTAAATGATTCAGTAGAGAAAATGAAATGGTTCATGGGCCTCTGAGTCAAAATGGAGATGTATGGGATATCATGTTCATTGAGCCTAGAACCCAAGCTTTATCAAACCCCAAATCCCTGTGAGAGCAGAGGTCAATTCTATCTTCCTAGTAGGATCTGACACAGATTGACTAAAGCTTCAAATCATAAAGCTTTAAAGCTTTTCTCTATTTGGAGAAAAGAAGAAAGGGTGAATATTATAATGATAGGTCATCTACAAGCTGGAAACGTACAAACATGAGAGCTCCTAAGCCTTGTTCTTTCTGCACTGAATGAGTTTACCTTACTATATTTCTTTTTTACTGCATGTTTTATAAAAGATTCAAGGAGTTAATGTTTACTACCTTTTGACGATTTCACCCTAGATCAGGGGGCCCTAAAATACAACTTCATTGTGAAGTATTTGAGATAGTATGATCATTTTAAAATCTTTTTATGTGTTCCCATGTGTTTTTCTAAGTATATCTTTATTCTGTTTATTTATTTTTATGTGGTGCTGAGGATCAAACTCAATGCCTCACGCATGCGAGGCAAGCACTCTACCACTGAGCCACAACCCCAGCCCTGTTTCCAAGTGTTTATTTCCGAGTTTTACATGTTTGTATAATATCAGGAACAAAGGGCCATACTACTATGGCCTTTCCTTCCCTTTCTCCTGATTAAATAAAATTGTGTTCTTCACTGAGACAGAAACTGAGAAAGTTTGTTGAGATGTTCTAAAATCTGCTCATCATGTGACTGAGATGATCTGGTTGAATTTCTGCCATACCATTTACTTGGAATTCAGATGGCTGAAATTTATCAGATTTACTAATTTATGGTTTATTTGATAATCACAGAAACACATAAAGATGGTTTTCACTTCCATATCAGGGACACGCTGTCAGCGCAAGTCTCTGTCTTTAGCTCTAGATTTCCTTGAAAAAGGCCTTTCTTTTCTTCCCCTGTTTCTTGCCAACTTGCTTTATTGCCCGTGCTCCTCTAGAACCAGTTGATCTGTGACCTTCTCTAAGGGACTTTGTCTTTTGTGTCTCCTGAGCCCCTCGTTTCTTGGGAGCACCCTGTTCTCACCCTCAGCAGGGCACTCAGTTCATCTTATCCCTGCCATATAATGACGTATACTTAAACTCATCTTCACCAACACGCTGTGAGGGGCTCTGGATGAAGACTGCATTCGTTTTGAAGTCTTATAGTCAAAGGATGTAGCATTTATTGAATAGGCACTTGAAAATATTAATAAGTAAGAATAATTAAATGGTGACACATCTAATTCCAGTTTCAACACATGTTCATGGTTGATGGACTCAGGTCACTGTTCTTCCCTTTGACCTAGGATCCCTGCATGGACATAACTTACCCTCTAGCCCACACCAGCAAAGAAATGTCAACACACTTTCTATTATGGGTCCTATACTTGCCAAAATGTTTTTCTCTTGGGAAAGCTCTCAAAAAGTGGTGTAGATCAGATGAAGATTGAAATATTTTCGCTCCTGCTGCAATCTTTTAGAAGGACAATGGCTAGTCATAAAAGGGCTGCTTAATGCTGGCCTGGAGAAGAGTGGGCATTGCCAGGGAACATAGCACATCAGCCTTCAACTTCTGAAGATTCCTGAATATTTGCACCTCTAGAGACAACATTGGTAGAAAACTAGAGTTTTGAATCAGAAAAAAAAGTTCTCTTTCTGTACCTCATAGGAAATAAAACAATTAAACCCCATGGTGAAGATTTTCAGACAGTAGAGCAGCCTCTTTTTCTGCCAATTTGTACTTTTCTCAATTAAAAAACAAACAGAAAAATGACATCATGCAGCTCTTATACTATTTCTTTCTAAACTGTAAACTGGTTGATGTTTTGTTTGTTTGTTTGTTTTAACTAGAGCCTGACTTTGCTTTACTTCTCTATACTTAACCTTCAATGCTGGTCTCACTATTTTAAGTGCATTTCCGCCTGCGAGCGTGACCCAGTGGATTCCTGGGTTTCTTTTTTCCATTTCTCTCATGCAGGAGGGCCTTCAGTTTTTTTTTTTTTTTTTAATTACAGCAATCATAGACTTTAGTTAGTACACCTAAGATTTAAGTCCCTCAGTATAAGACTATGACATAAGTTAAGCATTTAGTTGTATCATATCATTCCTGTGCATGGTGTTATATAAACAACAATTCTGAAAGTAGTAGATGCATCTCTCTAGATTTAACAAGACAGCTATCAAATGTTCAATTGAAAATGAAGTGATAATAAGGACATATTTCCAGACATTCAAATTGTAACATATACACAATCTACCAAGTACACTATCAAAATTAAAAGGCTTAAATACCTCACCATTGTAATAATTAGCATAGTTGAGCTCATTTAACATTACCTGATTCTCTGGTGGATATGCTTTCATAATATATGTGTTAGAGTATATTTAGCACTATTGATTGTATCATGATTTTTATTTATAAATGTTGGTAGTAAAAAAGTTTCCTTACTTGTCTAAAGATGCCAAATATTTGATTTTTGAAATCATCACTAAAATACCACTGAAGAATTTGAAATGGCATTAAGTTTTGGGTTTAGGGGCAAAGAGTTTAAAAAACATCTGGAGATGCTGAAATAACCTGCATTCATTTATGTTATTTAGGTTGTAAAATCATATTCAATCTTGACCCACTCAGGAAATCTAACATAAGCGTCCTGCTGATTTTGACAGTCATACAGCAAAAACACCCTCTAATGAGCATTTAATAGTCACCAAAAGTTTTGCATTAAGTACAAAGCCCTTTTGATTACTTATTCCACTAATTTAAAGTAAATGCTTTTACAGATGGCATCTGTTAGGCCGCAGAACGTGTGCTGCATTCATATGTAGTCATTGGAAATAGATTCCAGCTTTAGTAGAAAAATTGTACCAAAAAGATCAAACATGGAACACTGAGTAAACATTTCCCGTGATCTATTTTCTTTAAATCTCTTCATAAATACTTATCCAATAAGAGAGTGCAATGCTTGAGTCTGAGCAGTAATGGAGAAATACCTTGGCAAATTAACACCTCCAACAAAATGATCCAGACAAAGACACTGAGCTCTTCTCTCTGCCTCTTGTCTTTCAAAGTGGAGAAGCATATAATATTTCAGGCTCCTTCAAACTGTATTATATTACACACATGAAAGATGCCATGAAAGGCTTTCAGATGGCAGAGCTGATCAGAAAACAACAATGACACATTACAAAGAAAAACAAGAGACTGCCAAAGATTGCCTTACAGACTGACGAATGAATAATTTGCCGGTATTCTTTTAATTAATAGAGTTGTTGTTATTAGTTCCTTCAGACATCAAAAGACTTTATAACAAAGCACTAATATAAACCTAATTATGAAATGATGTAATTCAACTTTATTTATTCATAAGAAATAATTAATGAGAAAGCAAAATGAGTCCATTTGTACTGTAGTCTCAATAACGCCACTTTTGATGCTCAGAGAAGCACATGGACTCCAAGCTTGAGCACTGAGCTCCAGGGCCGCTGATCAAAGTAAAATGGAGTAAAACCACAACTGTTTAGAAGAACAAGACCCCATCTCTCACTTGCTACTGACACGAGCAGCTTCTGCTTAGAAAACACACAAAACCAGCCACTCTGATACAAAAGTGACTTACTGACATAAATTTTGAATGAAGTTGTGGAAGTTCAAAAGCTGACAAAGTTATGATATTAGGTAAATCATAGCACCTGGTTTTGCATTAAGTATGATGATGAAAATTGAGTGATTAGAAGACTTTTTTTTAATCTTTTCTTCTGTTGACAAGGTAAAGAATGTATGCTTGAAAGTTGTATTATAATG
Organism: Xerus rutilus; assembly: GCA_028644305.1. Lineage (NCBI taxonomy): Eukaryota > Metazoa > Chordata > Mammalia > Rodentia > Sciuridae > Xerus > Xerus rutilus. The sequence goes on from CM053404.1 coordinate 137,025,883, forward strand.
CAAATATATTAAGGGTCTGTCAAACTTGGTACAATCATATTTTAGGCTGGCAATTCTTTGTTGTAAAAAGACTAAATATATACATTGTAGATATTTAGTAGCTTCCCACTAAAGGATACTAACACTAGTTGAGACAATAAATACCAGTTGGGGACAATATCAGTTGGGACAATAAAAATGTCTGTAGACATAGCTAAATGTTCCCTGGAATACAAAGCAGTTCCTGGTTAAAAACCAATGAAATAGATAAATCTGGCTGAATGATTAACAAATTAACTGAGGTTATATTTTGTATGAGAACCCAAATTTATTTGAAATCTTAATAATCTGCCATGGTATTTAATATGACCTTATGACTTTCAAATCATGCTAATGTCCCAAGACTCCATTATTATAGTTATGATGCATCTGTTAGAAATAGCATGGAATTGTTTCAGTTTCTTCCAATATCCCTAGTAAGGGACACAGTGCTGTAAGCCTTCTAAGAGACTGAGAGGTACTTGGTTTCTTACAAGGCTTTTGAGAGTTTGAAGAGGAGAATGGGGCAGTGAGGAGAGGGGCAGACACCTTTCCTATGATACACAGTTGACAGAACCAGGATCCTCATCCTGGGGAGGGATCAACTTCACGTGAATTTGGACTTATTTGCTGTTAAACATACCAAAGTCAATATCATCAGGGAGAAGATAGAAGACAGCATCCAGGTCTGTTTGTGAAACATTTATTAAGCACATGCAGTATACCAAGCTATTTTGTTATGTTCTGGATCTAAATAAATGAATGATGTATTCTGATTTGACACATCCATAATTAAAACAAAGAAATGTGGCTGCTTTCATTTGATTTTGTTTATTAAAAAACAGTTAAGAGCACACACACATGCATGCACACACTAAAGTAACAGATGCGTGTAAAGATACATACTTTGAAAATATATAGCCCAATGTAATAATACTCTTCAAATATAAAATGGTACATTTTTTTCTATTATATAGAACACAGTTAATTTACAAATTAACACCTAGGAGAAACATGACTGCCTTATCGTCCCTTCCAGTTTCCCTCATAAGAGGACGTTTTTTCAAGCTCTTTCCAGCTGTGAACCCTGCTGGCATTCTGGAGTAAAAGCTTTCAGTGAAGTGTGAACCTCCTCTTTATGACCCAAGACCTTCTCATCCTCTCCCACGTCGTCTTTAGGAATTTTTTGAGCACCACCAACAGAATCTTTTACCAGCCTGGACGACATTGGTCCATTTCTTCCAGGTAGCCACCCATATGCACTTAGGAGAAGATGGAGATTCTTTTCACTCTAAATTATGTTATACATATATGTAATACATAATATGCAAATACAATATTAAATAAATGAAAATAATTCTATGTAGATTCAAGGAAAATTTTTCTAAATATTCATAAACCGTAGTAGCTAGCTACATATTATATGCAGTGTTCTCTACACAGAATCCTAGAAGTTGTTGAATAAGACATATTTATGTTTTCTTTCTACCCTGACTACAACTCTAATTAAACCCCAGAGGTAAAATAATAAACTGTGACTGATTAATTTAACCAACAGTTATGGCTGAGCTCATTTTATCTGACCTCAAATTTAAGATATTGACCCTTTCTATAAGTATAAACAAAGAAAACTATAATTAGAAAATATTTATTAACTCATTCATTTTTATTTGTTTTCTCAATTTTTATTATCTTTATGTAAATATCTGACCAACGTGAATCTAAATCTATGCTGAGAAAGACTGACATTCTGCTTCCCTGTAATGTAGAGATTGTCTATACATAAACAGAATAAACCTATATTTTAAATTTTTGTTTTCCTTTTCCTTTACAGATGAACTAAAATATTCTTATGGTTATAAAGTGGTTTATACATATATAAACCACTATGCAGAATAAAAGATTGATTCTCACGATAAAAAGTGGGAAGATAAAATTAATAGCAATAAGTAAAGTTTGTAGAAAATCATTATGGTTAACCATAAACCTTGATTTTAGCTTTCCTAGATTCTGGGAGAAAATAGGACAAAAATATACACAAGTATATGTATATTCCTGTATATACACTTATATATGAATCTCATATATACACGAATGTAGGTATCCACACACTAAATAGCAAAAGTGGTAATATCATAATTCCAATTATTTCGTACAGTGTTGTGTATAGTTCCCCACTGCTGCTAGAGCAAGTCCACACAAACTTCTCAGATTAAAATCAATAGGAATGTATTCTATTACACTTCTGGGGCTCCAAACTTAACAATGGTTTCTTTAAGCTTATATCAAGATATCAGCATAACTACATTTCTTCTGTCAGTTATAGGAAGGAATCTATCTCATATGTTTCCAGTTTCTAGAAATAATGTTCCTTGGACCATGGTCCTTGTCCTGCCTCTTCAAAGTGACACTATCACATATCATGTATCTTATCATATGGTATCAATGATCAGACTTTCTTCCCAACTTCAGTCACTTATGAGATCCTTGTGAATAGATCTGGTCCATTCTATTTATTTAGGCTACTCTTCCTTCTCAAGGTCAATTGATTATAACCTTAAGACTATCTGCAACCTCAATTTCCTTTTCATATAACAAAGCATTCACAGCACCTGGGAAGGACACGCCCCAGCCCACATTACTGATGTCTGCTCGAGCTGAAGCTGATTCAGAGGATTAAGACATGCACACTGGGTCTCCCCTCCATCACCACACTAACAAACATTGGAGAAAATATCACTGGATAATAGCTGGAAGAACTGAAGAGACAAGTTCTCTCCACAGAATAGAGTAAAGGGAAGTTTCAGAGCCAAGCAGGATGCCATGGTTTCTATCTTAAGTGTTTTCTCAAAATTGGTTTAAGGAAGCCATATTGGGAGCTGGTAGAACCTCTACTACAAGGAGCTTTGTGAGAAGCATTAAGGTCATCGCAGGCATGTCCTTGAAGGAGATAGTAGGAATACCGTCCTTCCTTTCTCTCTGTGTTTTGCTTCTCAATCATTAGCTGATCAGCTTTGCTCCACCATGCACTATCACCATGATGTGCTACTCCCCCAGAGGCCCAGAAGCAGCATAGCCAACAAATCATGAATTGGAGCCTCCACTGGGAGTCAAAAGAAACCTTTTATCTTTGTAAATTGATTCTCTCATGTATTTCTTATAGTGACTAAAAGCTGACTGACACACAGGGACATCCAAATGGGATTACTTTAAAGCCAGTCATGCTTCTGAATGAATCAATACAACATCAACACCATAGGTCCAGGAAATATAAATACATATTTAGTGCCACTCATGGGAAAAAAACAAGATAAAAAAGAACTATCTACAGTTATTTTCTACATTATTAATCTTTCAACAAAAGCATCTGAGACGTAACAAAAATAGTGTAAAAAAATACAGTCTGTAGATACAAAACAATCATCCAAACCAGATTTACATATGACAAATAATGGAACAGTCAAAAAATAATTTCAAATTATTACAGTAATGTTAAAGGTTCTAATGGAAAAAGCAGACAATATGCAAGTTTGACAAGATGATTTCATTAAATAAATGGAAAGTATAAGGGATAATCAGACAGAAATGTTAAGTGAAAAAACATTAATAGTGAAATGATCATTTTGGCTGGCTGATGGTTAGACATAAAACTTTCTAGAAGATAATTAATAATCCAGAAAATAAGTAAGCACAAATTACCTAAATGGAAATTTAAGATGAAAAACAGTTAAATAAGAATAATAGAGAATTCTGGAGCTGTCATACAATATCAAACACTATAATATATTTGTCATTAAATACTTATAAAGAAAATGTGTGTCCTACTACAGAAGAAATATTAAGTAATATAATGACTGAAAATTTTATAAATTATTGGCAGATATCATACCAGAAACCCACCGATCACAAGAAACAACAACTTAATATCAAACAAACACAAACAACATAAAAATTAAAAATAGAAGAGATATTCAAACTGCTGGTTAAACAAAGATAAGAAGAAATACTGAGGTGGCCAGATAAAAAAGTCACATTATCTATTATAACCAAGTACATGAATAAAGCAAACTCTGTGTTAGTAGCCACAGAAACAGTCAAAAGACTGAAATACTTATCATGATATAAGAAAACTAAGACTCTTACCTAGAATTCTATGTAAATATTGAAAATAAACTGAATTGAAAATTCAAAGCTTCAAAAGTAATGGAAAAGTAACAACATTCATGGAACAAAATTAACAGAGGGAATTCATTGCCAGGAAACCTACCCAAAATCCTTCCAGTAGTCAAAAGCATCAGGAAATCTTCATCCCTAGAAGAAATAGAACATCACAACGGGATAAGTAAATGCAAAAGGTGCTTTTTTTCTTTTTTAATTTTTCTAAAATAATTGCTCTTTAAAGCAAATTTTTTATCAAAGTATTATTTCTTGCATAGTATATATACTATATACTATAGAATATGTAAATATGAAGTAAAAAATAAATACAGGACAAAATGACAGAAAAAGGAATTGAGAATACAATGTTATTACAACGTACATTTCTTGTATAGCAGGTGAAGCTATACAACACTATTTGCACTTATACAAAGATTGTTTAAAAATGGATTCTATAAGTACTAGAAAAAGTAAAATTTTATGAAAAAAATATTAAATGTTAATATTAAGAAATATTAAAAATAAGTCAATAAAGAAAATAAAACGAGAAAAGAATCTCATTTAAGATCAGAAAAGTCAGAATAAAGACAAAAAAATAAAGAACAAATGGTACAAATAGGAAACAGTAGCAAGAAGGGAGAAGGTAGAACTTAATCTAACAATATCAATAATCACATTAAATATAAATGGTCTAACCCAAGCAGTTAAAGCACAGAGATTTTATGACTAGGGTAAAATTAGATGAATTGAATAACTTTGACATAATCACAGGAAGTAGGATAATTTAACACTATTAAGTAGTTATTTTTGATTCTTTTTCCTCTATTTTAAACTTTAAACTGTGCACTAATACATTTTTAAAACATACTTAATATTATGTCACAAAGTTTAGTCACTAAAATCTATAAAGAAACTGAGATGAAAGTATCAGTCACAGTTTTTATTTTTAATTAAATGCTTTCTTGTTTTTTTATAAATGAGATGATGTATACAAAAATTTCAAAACCATTCTACATCATCTTCAGATTGATTATGTTATTAGTGCTCATCTTCTTGTATTCATAGGCAGACAAAAATATAATTATGATAACAATTCTGTGGAGACATTAATAATTGTTATTGATAATTTATTGAAAATTATTGATAATTTTTATTGAAAATTATACCTAAAATTTTGTGAAAATTGTAGCTCAAATATGTGAGAATTTTGAATATTTTTTACTGCAAAGTAAATTATCAGAGAAAATGAATGAGTTTGCCACCTGAGGTATAAGGAGCTATAGTATGAAGAAGGTGAACACGTGATTTAGCTCAATTTAAATGCTGTACCCATGGTGTGGCTATGGAAAAAAATGCACACAAAACCAAAACACAAAGCCATACAACATAGACATTTCCCAAAGGCAGTAGTATTAAAATAAAAAATAACATGAATGTGTCACACCAGGAGTCAGAGTGAGAATGTAAGTCCCCCCAATGAGGCTTGGAGGTACCAGGTTATTTCTGTTTCTGTATTAAAAGATTGAATACACCATATCAGTATCATATTTAAGTAAATCTCATTGCACATTAGCTATGTTGTAAAACATCTGTTTTGTTTTTTAGAAAGAAAGTTATTTTCGTAGGTTTTCCCTTAAGTGAGTTGTTCTGTTTTCTTCTCTTGGTATTATCAAATAGATTTACTTTGACTACAGCATTGCTAAAGGTATCAAGCAGATTAGAAATACCCTCCCAACTAAAGAAATCCTATTCATATGAACTCAACGTAAAGAGAGACAGAATTTTCAAACCTCAATCTTTGAACTCTTTGAGTTAGATCCTAGAGATACAGAGACAACATGCAGTACCGAAGGCTCAGGATAAATTTAACCATTCTGATGATCTTTTAAAATGTTTAAATCATTTAGGGCATTAGAAACATTGTCCCTGTGTAGTTTTACCATTTGATTTTTGTAATGTTATGGACAACATTAAACACATATGAAGACTCCCGTGCTTCCTATGTCTTATTAGTTTGAGAAAATATATTTTGAAAGCAAATACTTTGTTACAGGCAAATGAGAAAAGAAAATGAATAATATATGGGTCTTTTTTTTCATAAAGATTGTACATTATAAACTACAAGGAAACATGAAAGTACCAAATGTACTCAAGTGAAAAAAGGGAGAAGATATTACATCTGTCGAAGGTAACTATATCTAGAAGAACTTTGTCCCTTGCTCATGTGGCTATTATCCAAAGAAAACAGCATTTTGGGGCCAGTTATTAAGTGTTATTGTTATGATATACTTTTCTGGCTCCTATAATTATCTTTCCTTCTCTGTTCTGAGAAATCAAATCAAATCAGAATCGAAAGCACCAATTCCGTCATCCTGGAAAGGTTTTCTCACTATGGATCAGAAATCTGAGCAGCCTGTGAATGACTGAAACTTAAATTATTGCATTGCTAAATATCCCAAATACTAAGGAATTATCCCTACACAGATCAGCAGAGTGAAGAAGAATGGTTAGAATGCCCCCCATCACAGTAGCACAGAACTAAATCAAAGTCACCAATATGAACAAATAAGTAGGCAAGACTTATTTAGCTTTGGACATTGACTTATTGTTACCTTTTTCCCCATTTCCATTCTAAGTTTGAGAAGGAATTATGCCATTCTATTTTTATTTATAGAATCGCAACTAAATCAACCACACAGTTATCTATTAAGCACCTACTGAATGTGTCAACCTCTGCCAAGGATATGAAGTGAACAGAAGTGATCCTCCTGTCACCCAAAATTTAAGAGACTGAAAGGATCAATGAATAGAAAAATGATTACAAAACCGTGTGAAAGACGATAATAAGGTGTCAGGAAAATAGGCAAGAAGACAGACTTGGTCGGCAGTGGGATGGCCCAGAAGCCCTCTGAAATGAGCTGGTATTTGATGAAACTGTAGGAGGTGATTTGTCCAAGCTGTTGGAGAGATGGCAGGGTGAGGTCTTCCTAGACAGAAAGGGTGCTCTTCCCAAAGATCACAGACAAGGAAGTAGGATCAACCCTGGAATCACAAGGATCCAGGGGAGATGAAATGAAGGGTAATGTAGAACCCGCACAAAAGGGAGCTAGGTAGGGGACGTATCAGGAAGAAGCCACGTAAAATAAGTCCAGTTTTCTCTTCTGAGAAACTGGAAACTTCTAATGAGTTTTACAACATGAATAACATGTTCCGAGCCACCACAGGAGTTGTGCATTCTAGACACAGAAATGAGTTTGCCAGGCAAAGGAGGCGGAGGGACCAAAAGCCAGTCCTAGTTCTTTCCGGGACCCTTTGAACTCTACTTGGACCAGCCTCCATCTGCAGGAAAGAACACATACTCTGTAATTACAATATAACAAGGATGTCTGTCATGTCTTAACCACTTAATAAACATTAACTATATTGTCCAAAATGAATTCAGTATTGAGATGGATTAAGAAACCAAAGCCAATTCCTGGTTAATTTCTCTCTAGATAGCTACATAGATTGATGTCCTGTTATTGACATAGTATAATAAAGCATGTAGCTTGGAAGAACAATGGATTAGTGTTCCATATGTGTGCATACATGTGGCAGGCTGGAGAGCAGGTTAGTAAGAGGGCCAGAGGTTAACTTACCTGGAGAATACACATTTGTTGTGATATGATTATTTTCGATATTTATATGAAATTTGCTTCCACGTGTTTCATGAACTGTATAGTCCAGATCTGGTCTGAGTATGCCTTTCCCCCTTCACTGATATGCTCCAGATTTGTTATAGTAAAAACCAAACAAAATGACAAATTATTAATGAGAACACAAAAGCAAAATCTATCTTAGTAATTCAAGACTTAAGTAAGTGAATATTGAAACAGCATAAACTGATTTGACATAGGATTTTCAGGGTTAGAAAGTCCTCAGTATCCCCTCATTCCTATGCATGCACCTGTGGATAGTCTCCAGGCATTGGGTGAAGAGCAGCAGGAGAATAGAATATTCTGGTGCCTCCAAGCCTCTTTGAGGGGAATTACATCCTCACCTTGATTCCTTGTGTAACACACTCATTTTAGTTTCTATTTTAATACCACTGCCTTTCAGAAATGGCTTTGTTCTGTGGCTTCATATTTGTCTTTGTTTTGTGTGTGTTTGTTTTCATAACCACACCATGGATGCAGTATGTAAATTGAACTAAATCAGCTCTTCCTCTTCTTCAGCTCCTTATACCTCAGGGTGCAACCTCACTTATCTTCCCTGATAACTTATACTTACTTTATGGTAAAAAGTATCTACTAGGTAAATCACATATTTTCTTTTTTAATCTAACATTTTGGTTTTCACCAAAAGATGATAACTAGGATAGGCAAAGTTTGAAACATTCTGGTTTATATAGAAACTATTTCTGGTTTATACAGAAAAATACACAAGTCTCCATATGAAATTTGACCTTACTGTTGACAAGATATTTTAAAAAGTATATTTTTCTATTCCTTTGCTGGCTAGTTGAGAGGTTCAGGGAATGCCAAATAGCAAGATAGGATATTTCTGTTTCTGTGATAAAAAATTGTGTAAAACTTCTTTAAAAATCAGAGAATTAAACTAAATTAGGAAAAGAGCCATCCAAGAAAGATGATGAGAATTACTTTGCTCAGACTTGATGTTCTACCACAATAAAGCCATAAGAAACATGAAATAGAACAGAAACAGATTATTTTAAAAAGTGATTCCAACATTGTAACATAGGCTCGTTATTTTAATCAAAAGTCAACAGTCAACTAAACATATTGAGAAATGTAATAAATCATCTAGACACAGAAGCTTAGTGCCAATCAGTCTAAGTATCTAAGATGGGTATCATAGCATGAGAAATGTGATCAAACTCCCCAAGAAGTAAAGTCAGGAAAAACTATGTAGACATATGAACTATTGGCCAAATAACATGATCACCGACCTCACTAATGGCCATTCCAGTCCAAGCCTTACTATCCCGTCTGCTTAGCAAAATGCCATTTCTACTGGCAAACTGCTGCTCTCTTATGTGAATGTCATACCTGGCTTCCACTTGTAGGAAGCCACACTCCTGAACATAATGCTGATGCAAGTATATCTTGGGTTGGTGAAAAACAAACTTGTGAGATAGAGATTAATCGGCAAATGCCAAAGTGAACACAGCCATTTTCACGTGTGAAACATGGTGTCTTGGAAAAGAAAAAGGCAAAAAGAATAAAGTAAACATTGTTTTATAAAAAAAAAATTGTACACACATAAAACACTTAAGTATTATAAGGGTCAGCAAAGTAAAGAAGCTGAAGATAAACTTTCAATCTATTCGAGCTGAAACAAAGAGAATGGTCTATTTATACTACACACAGAATAGTTATGATTCAGGAGACAGATGAGAATACTGCAGACTTCTAAGTTTCCTTCCACTCATAATGTTTTAAAAACCTAAAATATGGATGAATGTGGTAGCAATTTAAGCAATCTTTAGTGGGGAAAACTGTCATTCTCCGTTACTGTGTTTTTCTTGAGATAAATGGCATAAGAATTACACTGGATGAGTTTCTGAACCATAATACTTGTGGTGATAGTCATGACAGGTGTAATGTGAACTATTAATCTATGTGGAATTTCTCTCCCGTTACCAATCAGGATTAATCTCAGCAGGTACCAAGGGCATTCTAACCTTCCAAGACCACTGATGTGTTATATAATTGGTACTCCATCTTTAATATGTTCCCACTGGCACCCAGAATGAGATTAGTTAACATCAATATTTTAAAAATGTATTATTACATTACTGACCTAGTTGTTTTGTCAAGATTAAGGCCTGGGACTATAACTCCTAAAAATAAACATTTTAATCTGACTTTCAAATTTTCCTTTCCACAATATACTTTAATTTATATTTCCTGAAAAATCAAATTTCCTCATCACAGTGTAAGCAAATTTAAAAGTTGTTCAATATGATTCCCTCCTTCTTGCTGTGCAGTGAACCAGGAAATGCCCTCCTGAGTTGGATCAGGGAGAAATCCTCCAGGAGGGGCAGGTGCTGAGGAAACATGTAGATTGATGTTTGGTTAGTGATTCATTGCAAAATCATAGCTCATGATCTCAGAACCACAGGACGAGTGGAAAAAGGTTATAAGTGAAGACAGACAGATGGGAAATGAGAAGGAGACAGAAGCATTAAAAGGGTGAGGATTCCCAGAACTCTGGGCAGGCATTGACTAGTTGCCTAAGGAGATCTCCTTGGGTACCAATAGTATGGCCGCACTACCCTTTAGAAGGTATCAGACAATATGATGGCAGATGTACATACATAGGGGTGAAGTTGGTTTAATCCTCCCAACAGCGCCACCTGGGTCCATAGATGAGGAGGCTATTAGAGAACACAGACTGGCATTAGAGGACCTCTGAACAAATCCCAGGCTATGGACAACAACTGCTTTCTGTTCAGTACCCCTGTACATTGTATTTTGAGATTAGTTAGCTTCATAAGTCAGATGTATCTAACTTTGCAACCTAACTATGTGTTTCTGTGGGCTCCGGGGCTTCAAGTAGACATTTGGAAAGGGTGAAGACATAATAGCCAAAGCTTGTCCTCCCTTCTCTCTCATTCTCTCCCCTGTTCTAGATGCTCCAATTCTTCCTCTCTTACTCACAAGGACTCTTGGTGATCCATTCATTGAGTCACAAGTGTAAGATAAGAAAGGCCGATCACATTGTTACTATTGTAATTTCCTTGAAAATATACAGTAAAAGTAAGATATATACATGGTCCCATTAGCCCTCAATTCCTAAGTTACTTCTGGGATTTACTGAATTTGCCCCACTGTCAATGACAATCTCAGAAGACATGTCTTGGATCTCCATTCTAAAAATATTTCCATAATCAAATTCTATAAGCTTTATTTAAGCAAGCAAGGAAGAAAATAAAACAGGAATATAGTTTGATCCACTGACAACCCATCTTACTGCCAAATTAAATAAAATGGAAAACAACTATCAAGCAAAAATTCTTTTTTTATTCTCTACATGCCCATATGTCTAGCATAGAAGTACATGTAATAATAACACTAAATTTTTGTCAACAGCAAAATACAATTCTTGGAAAAGGTTTTCAGTAACGTGTTTCCTACAAACAACTTTGTATCAAAATATCACAGTTTAGGCACATCACAAAATTCTTTATTTTTACCCACTGAAAACTGTTGAGAATTAAGTTTATTCTAATCAGTGAAAGTAGAAGCTGCTTATCTTCTAAAGTCAGCCTTAGAAGTGATATAACTTTTCATTTGTCACAAATTATTGTGCAAAATAAGAAGAATGCAGGCAAGATTAAAAAGAGAAGAAAAAAACTCCACCTCTTGATAAGAGTTTCAAGGTGACCACAAACATAGACCTCGAAGATGAAAAGTCCTGCTGCAACCATGTTCAGAAACACCATCCACCACCGAGCTTTTTCTCAAAGATCTCCTCAAATAAATTTTAAGAGATTGTGACTAAAAACCAAATAAATAATGCAGAGTTTTTTAAATTTTATTTTATAATATGAAATCTTGTATCTCAGGAAGTCTAGTAAAGTTACTAGTATGAGACAATCTGGTTTTAAAATTCTGTCTTTAGCTGGGGGTTATGGCACATGCCTATAATTTCAGTTGCTCAGGAGGCTGAGGCAGGAGTATTGCAAGTTTGAGGTCAGTCTCAGCAACTTAGTGGGGCCCTAAGCAACTTAGGGAGACCCTGTCTCAAAATAATAAATACATTTTGTAAAAACGACTGAGGAAGTAGCTCAGTGTTTAAGTGTCCTTGGGTTCAATCCCCAGTACCAAAGATAAAATAAAATTCTGCCTTTAAAAATATATCATAAGAGCAATGAGCAGTTAAAGAATTAATTTAACCATAGTCAAATTTACAATTTGAAAATATCACCAAGATTGTTGAAGAAGAACAAGTGTGGGTGTCGTGAGTCAGAGAGGAGATGAGACTCAGTTGGAGGAGACCTTTTGATACACATAGTTCATGTGAGAATCGGGTGGTTTGCAGTATGGTTATTTCCAAGGAGATGAAGGAAAAGAAGCATATTTTGAACAACTTATTTAATTCACTTCATACCACTTTTTCACATTTTATGATAAAATTGGAGTGTGCTTTATAATTGATGGCGTGTCAGTTAGCAGCATTGTTTTTCTCAAAGTTAAATGAACTATCTTACGATAGATGGCATCCTAGATGCAAAGCAATGTGGTACTTTGGGTGATCCATGCTAGATGATGGTAGATAATGTTTATTGAATTGAATGACAGCTGAGTTGGATTAGTTGATTTTCCATTATTATTATTTGTTTGCAATTATTATATACCAAGACAGCTCAAATGTGATTGGTATGCTTGTTTTTTTTCTCTTAAGTGAGCTTAAAAAATTTCAAAACTATGACTCACTATGTTCCTATCAAGTTGGCATAATGCCTGAATATTGGTTATTTTTCAATTTGAGTCTTTTTGGTGCAGAGTATGAAGAAAAACATCAAAAGTTTTTGCTTCAAATCCTTTTTTCTATGCAGGGCGGGACGTGTTCCCCAGGCTTTAACATTTTTGTCCTGACAGTTATTTTGAGTCAGAGTGGGCAAACAAGCACCACCTCCAAAGGTGATAATGGGATGGGCAGCGTCACTGTGCACCATTCTGATATAGTCCATGTTTTGGTATCACCCACTATTACTCCCAATCTTGTTAGGCCCCTGCCTCTCACTTTCACCACCTTGGTAGCTATCAAGCCTGTTGAAATAGCAAGCAGTCTTCCTGAAAAGATTTAACATAAAAAGATTTAAAGGACTATAGCGTCTTAGTAGAAGGCTTAGAAAACCTTATTTTCTCTAGTAGATAGTCCAATCACATACTGATTAATAAATGTAAACACACCTGTTACCTAGAAGTTTAATGAATTACAATTAATTAACAGATTTAAAAAGGGCCTCACTAAAGAAAACACAATACAGCATATGACATGTTTATTCTCATCTTGTTTTTTGTTGTGCACAATTTCATGAGATTAGTATCACGATGGAGACAGCTGGAGATGTGGCACCTTATTGCTGCAATGCTATCCTTTATTTTCCTCACCTTCCTTAGGTGGAAAAGCAGCTATGATTGGGTTACTGCAGTCACTGATAGTAGATCACAGAAGTTATGTTACTGTCAGCTCAAGATTTCTGAAGAGTTGCTCTTGGAAACCACTTCAGCTACCTGGTATTTGGGGTTTTGTGCTGTTAATTAAAGCCATATGCTCTTTTGTTATGGTGCGTGGAGAGGGTTGGATCCTGGAGTAGTTGTAGCTGACTTAAACAGCATTCTATGCATGAACAGAATGGTCCTCATTTGGTCTGTTTCCATGGTGATGATGTTCTTAATGTATAAAGTTGCTGAGCCTTGTCATAGAGGCATACGCGTATTCTCTTTCCTGGTGAACAGGACTGAGCCCCTCTCATTAGACCCTGCACTCTTGTCTCGCTGTCCTTATGACCAATGGTACTTGGCACTATAGTTAGGTGGCCTAGAGAGGAATTGGAATTCATAAAGCTACATAAAGCTAAGCAGTTCATGTAGCAGCTGACTTGTGATCATGGGCTCATGAGCCCAGTGGTCTAAGGATGTCCCTGACACCAAGTAACTGCTGTTCCCTTGCCCAGTTTCAAGGACACTGGTAAGTGGAAGGGCGAAGGTCTGGCAAGTTGGAATTCTGACTCTTTCAAAAAGTGCTTCCACCTCTTATTAGAGCGCAACTCTGACAATGTGTTTGACCTATCAGACTAAACTCCCAGGGTAATGAGAAATCCAATCCTCAGCCTGGGGATTTACTGCTAAGGTAGTTAGGTCTGTGACCACACAGGAAGTGGGAGAATCACACAGGGCCACCACTTCATGCAATCTGGCACTTCTAGCATGTTTGGGCTCATAGTTAATAGACACATTTTTTTTATAAATTATATCATCAGTTACAATATAGACCCTTGCTTATCATAAAAGTCAGTTGGGTAAAATGGTATTTAAAATTTTTGCAAGATTTGTCTTATTCTAGATTTTTATCTAAAAATAAAGTAAAAAGTAATTACATAGCAAAATTTGTTAGGAAATCAAATATACGCTGTTAGTGTGATGCGTCATCATGCGGAACGCCAGATATCCTTGGCGCAGGGACATGAGGTCTGATTGAGTCTGGCATTACATGATTTGAGTCCAAATGAAATCCAACTCTAGGTAATTTTGGAAATACAGATAAATGAAACTTAATATTTTACCCTTCATTTTCAAGTGTAGAATAGAATGATATAGAAGATGTTAAGTTAGACTTCTTAAAGGTATTCTTCAGAATGTAATTTAATGAAGAAAGCTAGATTACTCTTCAAAGCATGTTTATTTGGCTTATATTTACTATGCACAAATATTGTTCCTATATGAACCAAATATAATTCTGAATTTAGACATTACTCATTTTGAAAATAGTGCCCTCTGTATCATTATTACTTATTATTCATGAGCAGTATAATTCTTTAAAATAGTATACTAGTAATTTTTAAAATAAGTCTCTAAAAATCAGCTCACATGTTGGTGGGCATAGAATAGTTAAATAACAAAGCAACGTTCACTCCTCCCGGGGAACATGTGATAGTGGGATAAAAATTAATTAACATGATAACTGTCCAAAGAGTGGCAGATGGTGTACGAAATAACATCTAACAGGAAATTATATAATAACTAAAATACCGTAGCAGGGAAAAGGGAAGACACACTTCCAGGTCCTCACAAGGAACTACAGGAGGAATTCATAGGGGACACTCCAAACTCCAATCCTGTGGTGGTAGCTAGTGAGAATTAAAATAACCAGTTAATGATGATTTTTCATTTAAGTTGCAGACATGGAATCTACAAATACTTGGGAATTTCTTCAAATCCCCAGTTGGTATGTCAGAGTTCATAGCTGCTATGAAGAGATGTCAACCAGCCCAGAAGAGTTGCTCTGTCATATTCTGACTATGAGTTTCCCTCACTACAGAGACGAGGGAATGAGATTTAGAACAACACACTTTGAGGATCACTCGCAACATTTCACAATTTATCCTGTTCTCTAGGGTCCTCTCCCAGGATCAAAAACACAAAGACTCTAAGTCTGAAAATTCCAACAGCGACATTCTGATGTGTTCCCACGGATTATAGCTGTCTGCATCTGCCTCTCCAGTGCTCCAGTTTCAGTACAGCTTCTCTAGCAAAAAAAATGGCAACTCTCAAAACATGGAATCAGGGGATGTGGAATGAGGGATTATATTGTATCCAGGAAGTGGAAATTCTGTCTAGTAAATGTGTTAGCAAATTTAGAGAGAGAAAAACTTTGAAATAATAGCCATTAGGACTTGAACTTTCTTGATTTCAAATATCAGCTAGCCTAGAAACTAGTGGAGCTTCCTACTCAAGGAGCCCCAGGAAATACCAGCTGGGCACTGGGCACTGGGCACTGACTGAGGAACTGGATCTGCTGCCCTGGGGTCCAGCCCACGAAGGACAGAAGAAGGAAGGTGGTCAGAATCGCCCATGCTACATCCGCACACAAGTTTAGAAAACAGAGGATATGAACAGAGAGTCATTCTTCCAGAATGACACGGGAAAAAAGTCATTAATTTAAAAATAATGAGAGAAAGTAGACAATATTGAAAACTCAAGAGAGAGTAAGTGTCTGAAGAAACGTGTGGATTAGAGGATCCAGTGGTTCCGTTAATGGTAGGCCAGTGATAAAGGAGGGTTAAGGACAACAAAATGTAAAAACAATATAGAAGAAAATCTGTAATCATTTCTTAAGAAAATGTGTTCAAGAAGAAAATTACATCGTTTTTAAAATTTAAATGAATTAAATCAAAATGAATCCCTAGATATTCATTCACTGCTTTCTGTCCCTACAAAATGTAATTCACCTGAGAATTGCTTTCCTGCAGTAAAAAAATAAATAAATAAAAAATAAAAAAAAATGGGACACATAGACAAAATAACATTCTTCAGATGCTGGGCACAAAACACAAGATAGAGAATCTCAAAAGAAGGGAAGCCAGTGGGTAATTTGTTACTTGTGCTATCTGCCTGGAGGCAGCATCAGGACTGTACTGAACGTCAGCAAGACATACTGGGAGCCAGGGCTCTCTGTGCTCAGGAGGCAGAGAGGTGGTCACAGAGGCCAAAACAGAGTACCAAAAAGGAGGGAACCATGTAAAGAAAGACCCCACTAATCTGAAGTATATAGTCTTAGGTCATTCCTGTTAATAAAATAAAAGCAGAGGCTGTAGATTTGAAGTATGTACAACATAGTGTTGACGTCAATTACATATTTTTCTCCAGCATTTTCTTATCTTCTGTATTTCCTCAATCATCCTGGCTTACTTGTATGATTGGACTAAGGAAGCTGTACCATCAAAACAAGCAACTGTCTATTAAGCTCTATTCAAAGAACTGAAGGGTGAATACGGAGGCGGGGAGCAAGCAAGAGTAAATACAACTGACCAGAAACTTCTGCCTAAAGCACTCTTCTTGCCAGAGTGAGGTTCTGCTTTTTACTCTCTAATATACATGTGCTTTCCTCTTGAACATTGGTTTTTGTTTATTTTGAGAGTACTTCAGAGAGTAATACATGTTCTAAGTAATACCAATCTGGTCCTTTAAAAGTTTAATCTTGGCTTTACAAAAGGAATTATTTCCCTTAGTTAAAGTGTTTATGTTTTCTGATTTGTCCCCTAATGTGGAAAACCAACATGTGATATGTCTAATTTTAAATCTTTTTAAAATTAATAACTGAAATAGAAAGCTCACACATTGAAATGGTGTCAGATATAAACTAGAGGTATATGAAGAGTTGTATGAGTCAACACTAGGTCCTAATTATTTCTCAAGAAACAAGAATCGTATAGTACCAGGGTTCCAGAACACTTAGCAACAATGAGAATATAGCAAATGAAATAATACTGAGACTCAAGATCAGAAGCTTATAAACAGCTGGTAATTGCCAAAACTTGGATTAGGAACTATCAGAGCTCCCCCGTTTGTCTGCAGGACTCTAGACAGCTATATTGTTGGGGGGGAGGGAGACCTTGACCAGCATGGAGGAGGACTGGATCCTCACCATAGAGGTCATGTACAGCTATAGGCTGCTGGCATGCTACTACAAGACCCACTCTAAACTTCTACAATTGTATTATAAACTTAAACTTATACAGTTGTATATTACTATAAAAATTTTCTCGAACACTAGAATTTTATTTGGTCTAGTTTTCCAAATTGGAAAAAATCCTTGAATTTTTATTTTTATATCTAAACAAATAAGTTTTATCTATATTTCATGACTACATACATCACATGTATAATATATATATATATATAGCAAACATTTTGTTAGTAAAGCCATGATTAAAATATATTCTCTCTCCTCTCTCATTACAGTTTTAAGATCTGCCAATACACACACACGCCGGAACACACACACACATACACACATACTTTACAAAGTCAAACTGTAACTATTCATAGTTTCAGCACACACATGCACATATAACACACCTAAATAAGTGCTATAAGCAATGAACTATATTGTCATGTATATTGTCATATTTCTAAACCAGAATCACATATGATTATCTCTTCTCTCTAAAGAAAAGCCTGGCTTTCAATATATGGCATGCATATATATATATATAAAAAACCATGTGTGCGCTTTATATGAAGTGATGATTATAAGCACGAGGTTTTTTTAAAAAAACAAGCATCTGCCAAATATCCTATATGTGTGCATTACAAGAGTTTATATTGTTCGGATGTCAATACTACCCAAAGTAATCTACTGATTTAATCCAACTCCTAGCAAAATCTCAATGTTGTGTTTTTCAGAAATAAGGAAACTAATACTAAAATACACATGGACGCTCAAGTAACATAGTCCAAACAATTCTGAAGAAGAACAGAGTTGATTGGAGAGCTCACATGTTGATTTAAAAATTTTTTTATTTTTTTATTTTTATTTATTCTAATTAGTTATACATGATATCAGAATGCATTATGATTCATTGTACACAAATGCAGCACAACTTTTCATTTCTCTGGTTGTACACCATGTAGAGTCACACCCCATGTACAGTCATTCATGTACCTAAGGCAATGATGCTCATCTCATTCCACCATCTTTCCTGCCTCCATGTTACCTCCCCTTCCCTTCCTCCTCTTTGCCCAATCAAGTTTCTCCATTCTCCTAACGCCCCATCCCCAGTGTGGAACATCATCCACTTATCAGAGAGAATGTTTAGTCTTTGGTTTTTTGGGGTTGGCTTACTTCACTTAGCATTATATACTCCAAGTCTAACCATGTACCTGCAAGTGCCATAATTTTATTCTTCTCTAATTCTGAGTAATATTCCATTGTGTATATGTACCACAGTTTCTTTACCCATTCATCTGTTGAAGAGCATCTAGGTTGCTTCCACAGTTTAGCTAATGTGAAATGAGTTGCTGTGAACATTGATATATCTATGTTGCTATAGTATGCTCATTTTAAGTCCTTTGGGTGTAGACCAAGGAGTGGGATAGCTGGGTCAAATGGTGGTTCCATTACAAGTTTTCTAAGGAATCTCCATACTGCTTTCCACTAACCTGCAGTGCCACCAGAAAAAGACAATGTATGCATACAATGGAATATTGACCCTAAAATGGAAGAAACTTCTTCCACACATGCTAAACATGGATGAAGCTTGAGGATATCATGCTAAGTGAAATAAGTCAGTCACAAAATGACAAGTAATGTGTAAGCCACTTTTATCAAATACCTGGAGTATTCAAAATTTTAGAGGCAGAAAGTGGAATCGTGGTTTCCAGGAGCTGAGGAAGAGCAGATGCGAAACTAATGTTTAATGTGTATTGAGTTTCAGTTTTGCAAAATGAAGCGTTCTGGGCTAGACAATGGTGACAGTTGCCTATCAATATGACACATAATGCTACTGAACCATGTATTTAAAAAATGATTAAGATACTGATTTTTTTTGGGGGGGTACCAGGGATTGAACTCAGGGATACTCAACCACTGAGCCACATCCC
This sequence comes from Xerus rutilus, assembly GCA_028644305.1. Lineage (NCBI taxonomy): Eukaryota > Metazoa > Chordata > Mammalia > Rodentia > Sciuridae > Xerus > Xerus rutilus. Next base: position 137,045,175 of record CM053404.1, read on the forward strand.
CAGCCCTATTTTGTGTTTTATTTAGAGACAGGATCTCACTGAGTTGCTTAGCAACTCCTGGATCATCTTTGACAAATTGAGCTCTGTAACCTAGCTGTGTGCTTTCTCAAAACTAGCTAAGGGGAGAGAGATACAAGCAAGGTCCTAGCATGATAAGTAATCAAGTAATTGCATCTCAGCATCTCTGTCACCTAGCCTTTTCTGTATTTTGTTGTTTTGAAGGGAGTCACAGGTTGAGATAAGGCGATCACACAGAGGAGTGATACCAGGAGCTGGGGTCATGGAGACCAGCCTAAGACTCTGTTGATTACACATAGCACTTGTGACAGCTTCAGTTCCAAGTAAGAACCATTTTCAAGAGGCTACTCCTTTATAGCCTCTCGCTTTCCTTTTGTAGTTCAGGCCAACATGAGCCAACTCTCCAGTTATTTATAAACCAACTAAGTGGAACAACAAACTCTGCTTCCACAACTGATCACTTTCAGATAAGTACAAACTTTTCTCCCTGAATTATCTGGACTGTAATTTATATCTATACTTTTTTTTATAACTATCACGCAACATATTCAGTATTTATTTCCATAAACTTATGGGCTTTCAATGAAGTTTTGATTTTATATTGGTGTTTTTAAAAAGGCTTTTTGAAGTGATGAGGTAAAAGCATGTTTATATTTATTTCTGGATATTTTTTCATTTCAGTGCCATTTCTTCACACTGTAGAAACCATTTCAGGCAAAATTTGTCATCTTGCTGCTTTAAGTGCATTTATCTGATGATAACATCATCAAAGAGGCAAATTCTTTATCAAATAAAGTATAAAATGTTGTCTTTTCCCTAGTCATTAAAGATGTTTGCATATAATGTTAAAAATAACTGCAGGCCTCCTGCAAGTATAAAAAGAACTCAGCATATAACATACGTTGTTTGTAAAACACCCCGGCTTTCATTATTTCATCATGAACTCTGCTAAGAACCACTTAACCCAGTCAAGGCCTTAGATTCCTCCTGATTTTGGCAGAGAGTCCATTTATGGCGTGAGTTGAAGAGCTCTTCCAGTACACACTTTCTTTGTTTGGGGTTCTAAAAGGAGTCGAGCTCAGGCACAGAAAGCTCATTACATCCACTGTAAACAGCAGCCTTGTTCTGAGGTTCCGTGCTGGGTAATCATCATTGTAAACATATGTACATCTAAGTCCTTGGTAAGCTCTTTTTTCCCCCCAAGGGATGCCATTTGGTATGTATTAAAATTCTGTCTTCTTGGATATTTTTGACATTCAGTCATAACGATTTCACCATAGGTGATGCATGCCTTATTCAAAAATGGAAATCTTAAATTCCAAGGAACCCAATGAGACTAAAGGGTCATACATACCCAGTGAATTAAAACTGAGTTTTCAGATATTAAGTGAGTATGGAAAAGTCAGTTAAGTTTCCAGTCTATGATAAAAACTTCAAAAACATTTGAAAAAAAAAAGATGAGAGATATAGATAAATGAATGGAAACCCACTTTAAGTGTGGTTATCAGTGGGTAGCCTACAATTGTGTGTGTATATATACATGAATGTACCCACTTATATCTGTCATATATATATTATACATTGTATGCTATATATGTAGAAATTATATAAAATTAAAACTCTATAAGTAAAACCTAAATTTTATTTTGAGATCATCTTCATAAGATTGGCAATTGGTACCTACTGGAATTATACACGTGAAAAACACAAAGAAAAGATTTCAGCTCAGGAAGAAAGTCTTGGTGGGCATAATGACTGTCAGGGCACATATGTTGTGAGCTTCACACATGCCATTGCAGCAGTGGACATTCTTCTTGGATAGGATAATTGTCCATGTCCTCTATACAGGATCCATATTCCTGCAGACCTCTCACAGGCCAATGCTCCCGTCTCACCTGGTCCTCCCTATGGTTCTGTACACGTTATAGTTCTCTGCACGCACAAGGCATTGCTTCTTGTTTTGAATGAATTAGCATATATTATGCTGAAAGAATACCCCAGTAGACTGTAGAAACTGAACTCTCTTCTGAGTGACAAAGTGTTACCTTACAGATTTTTGTTATTTGTATGCCTTTGTTCAAGTTTGTCTATTAAGAAATAAGTTTAAAAATCTAAAGACATTCAGACAGTGAGTTATTCAAATACCTTGTTTCCCACTTCACTGGAAGTAGAAGAGGATTGAGAGTAGATTAGAAATACTTAAATTTGATTTAATTAAAATATTTAATTTTAAAATTTATTCTATAAAAAAGAAACTTTGAAGCATAAGGAATTGGAAATATTCAAAAATATGATCATTATTAGTCTTTTATTTGACTTGTCTTAGCTAATTATTTGTGATTGAGTGAAGAACTAATTTTCTAAAAAAATTAAATACACTCTACTGTCATGTATATCTAAAAAGAATAATTTTTTTTAAAAAGAGGCAAAAAAAAAAACCCTTTAAATTTCTGAATGTGTTACTGAATTTCTGTGTTATGGTTTGGATCTGAAGAGTTCTTGAGTTGAGAGCATGATTTCCAGCACGGCGAAGTTCAGAGGTGGGGCTTTGAGGCAATGATCTGGGCTCTGATGTCATCAGTGGATTAATCCATTTCCTTCACTGCCTCTTAGGGGGACAGTAAATTAGTGCAAATCCAGGAAATGGATAAATCCATTGATGGCTGAACAGATTACTAAGTGGCAACTGTAGGCAGGTAGATGTGGCTGGAGGAATTAGGTCATTGAGGGAGTACCCCTGGGACTACACCTTGTCCTGGGCCCTGTCCTCGCTCTCTGTCTCTGCGCCGCAGCTGTCATAAGCTGAGCAGCTTTCCTGTACCATGCCTCTCAGCCATGATGACCTGCCTCACCTCAGGCCAGGAGTAGATGAACATGGGCTGAACCTCTGATGTGAGCCAAAAAATATTTCTTTCTTTGTGTTGTTCTCATCAGGTCTGTTGGTCACAGTGATTCAAAGCTGACTAACACATTCTATGACCCAGTATATTCAACATAATAAAGATAAATAAAACTTTCTTTGATTTTTTTTTTGGTGGGGGGCAGTACTGGGGATTGAACTCAAGGGCACTAGACCACTGAGCCACATCCTCAGCTCTATTTTGTAATTTATTTAGAGACAGGGTCTCACTGAGTTGCTTAGGGCCTCACTTTTGCTAAAGCTGGTTTTGAACTCAAGATTCTCTTGCCTCAGCTTCCCGAGCTCCTGGGATTACAGGCATGCACTACCACACCTAGCCAAACTTTCTTTAATTATTGAAGCTAATCTAATATTTTCAAATTTCAAACCATATACATACACATATATTTATGTAAATGATAGGACTGCATATATGTGTTTATATATATGTGTGTGTGGATATAAATATATACATATATTTATATATTTATATATCACCAGCTGAACCTACATATTTCTCTAGGAAACAAAAAAGCAACCAAAATGTGAATCTAAGTTTTGAAGCAAATTACAATACTCACTTTTCCTCTCTAACATTCCATCAGTATAATTCTAAATAGTTTCTGATAACAGGGGAAGGAGGAAACAGAAAAGGAAGCAGGTCCCAGAGGAATGGGATATATATATTATAATCCCACATATATTTCATGATTTCAGTGCAAGTTTTATGGTAAGAGATGAAGGCTGACTGTCTAAGTCTTACTCCCTGCAAGCAAGCTTCCCAGAACTAGCCTCCTCTAACCTCTAGAGACTGGTTTTGACTGAGTGTCAAACTCATCATCAACTTGCTCACTTGTGGATTTTGATTCCCAGTGTCACCTGCATCTTGTGGTCTACAGAGGAGGCTAGCATTTTGAACCATGATTCTGTCCTGACCTCCTGCCATTGTGTCCTTGGTTCATGGCCACGCTGGGGAGGAGGGTGATGCTGCCCTATGCAGGGAACTTTAAGACCTGGTGCCTTGGATACACCAGTCACCTCCTTGCCTGTCAGTCCAACCATCTCCCCAAAACTGGTGTTCCCTTGGAATATCTCCGTCTAACTACATCGTGATCAAAGCTTCAGTTTAAATTACGTACTGAACGGAATCGTGGGGCAAGGGAAGAAGGGAAAGGAATGTTGAGAGCGCAAGCCGTGCTGTCACGTGAAGAGCCCCCTTACTTGAATGATGGTCAGTGCACCTTTCACCAAACATCCGTAGAGCTCTTAGTTGCATTTCTAGTAAATCCTTATAGTAAATTACTCATTCCAATCTGCTGTCACTTCAACTCTCTGTACCATGTCCTTCCTGAAGGAAGCATTTTTGTCTTTCAGACAAGAATCTAAAAGTCCCTTTTTAAAATACAGTAACTCTCAAAGTACAAGTATATAGTGGTTCACCAATAAATGGTTTGAGGCATGTATCAATGGTGGAGTGAAGGAGCTAATCAAAAGTGGGGGCCTGAGGAAATTCTGATCAAGTCAAAACCCCTGGGATAATTGTCAGCTAATCCAAGCTGTTACCATAAGACGTAGACTAAAATCAGCTTGTTCCAAAAAGATTGTTTTCTTTGATTAATATTAATAAACTCTTCTAATACAGTAAAACAGAATGAAATACCTTCTACAAAACCTCCACTAACATGCTTCATTATTGTATCTTTTCATAAAAACAGCAATCAGGTGCCTATTGATGGATATGTCTTATCCTAAGGTTTGCCCATTGGTCTGTAAGATCCTTGCAAGGAAACAACTTTGTTTTTACTTGTATATCTTCAGATCCTACAGAGTAACTGGCTGTTGTCTGCAGTCAATAAAAGTTGCTTTTCTTTTCTTTCTTTTTTTTCAGTTACAGGGATTGAACTCAAGCCCTGCACATACTAGGCAAGCACTCTATCACTGAACCACATTCCCAGTCCCTCTTTTTTATTATTTTATTTTGAGACAAGGTCTTATTACATTGCCCACAATGGCCTTGAGCTTGTGATCTTCCTGACTCAGCCTCCTCACTAGCTTGTATTACAGACACACACTACCGCACCCTGCTAAAAGCTGCTTTTTCAACTATTCTAAAACATACCACAACCTAAAACTAAAATTTTTAAGTTCATTAAAGCGAAACTAATGTAAACAGGGCAAAATGGGCGAAAAAGTAGAGTTAAGCTATCAAAATTATATTTGAAGTAGTAGTTAGTCTACATGTTTCATAAAGATAAGAAGGTGATCTTATTTATCACTACATCATCAGAATCTAACCCAGGGCTATCACATAGTAACCATGGGTTTTAGTTATCTGTCTGTCACTTTGACAAGAACAACTTAGAAAAGTTTATTTGGGGGTCATGATTTTCAAGGTTCAGAACATGGATCACTGACCCCATTATTGTCAGCCCGAGGTGAGTCAGAACATCACAGCAGAAGAACATGACCAAAGAAAGCTGCGCACTTCATGGCACCCAGGAAACAGAGAAAGAGATCACGAAGACTGGGGGACAAGATTTAATGTCCAAAGGCATGGCTCTAATGATCTCCTTCCTCCAGCCACATTTGTCTCACCTGCAGTCATCACCCAGTGATCCATTCAAATTATTAATGCGTCAAATGGATCACTTCACTGATGAAGTTACAGCTGTCGTAATCCAATCTCCTTACTTCTGAACATTCCTGCATTGTCTCACACAGGAGTTTACTTGGGGACACCTTGTATCTAAACCATATAACATGACTTCATTAGTTTTTTTTAGTTTATTTGAAATAAACTAATGAAGGACAGGATGATTCTGTCCTTTCATTAAATTTTGGTCTCTGTGTCTCAATTAATGTGTCTTAATTTGGGAAGAATGCTAAGAATTATAAAAGATTCTTGAGATTATATTCTCATATAATTTCGGATTTGCCCATTTTAGTTCACATGGAATTAGGAGACGTAATGGCTTTAAATTGCATAGGTGCGCTCTAACATGGAAGATCGATGGTCTTTATTTCTGATGTAGATAATTTGGCCTCTATGCAGATGGTAGTAGAAACAGGCTCAAACAATTGTCATAACCCTAAATGAAAAGATGCACAGGGTGGTATGTATATGCATCAGGAAAGGACTTCCCAGCCACCTGCAGTGAAAGATGGTGATTGAGTTCATTTTAGGCTGTCACCATGAGCTCCATGAGCTCTACCACTGACAAGCCAGTGGAGCCCTCCTACCTGCACCACCTTCCATTTGGAAGTTTCCACACTGCCTCAGACTGTGCACTCCTCCCTTCTAACTCCTCAACCTGCTTCCTCAGAAACAAAAAAGACATTCTGTCATATCCACAGAGCAATGCTATGCTCCAAACCCTGAGGACGGCAGACTTTTCCTTCTGTGTCTAAATAAAACACCATACTCAATTTTCTGACATGAAAGTGTGACCCATGAAAACAACTTATGTCACTAGAAACTGTTAAGGGAAAGGCATATTCAGAGAATTATTAGCAAACCATCGTGGATTTAGACTCAAGTGTGAAGAAACACATTTCAATCCGCTTCAAACATAGATTGCCAAAAAGATATTGTAAAACACTAATTAACTTCCTTTAGATTTTCCTTCCTCCTGTCATATGTGGTGGCAATGGTATTACTATTCAGTGGTGACATTCAGCCATCATGTCTCTTTACTTGATATTCTTGGTGTGTTTTTTAAAAAATTTAAAGAGTTTCGATATTATTTTTCTTGGCATGAAATATCGTGCCGCCTACTGTTGAATCACCAAGAATCCAATGCTCAGTCACTGTGTGCATCAAAGTGCTGACATCTGAACAAGAGAGGGAGTCTTCAAGGTCTGAGAGCAAAGAGAAGGACTGTCATTCAGCTGGAGCCAGAGATGACAGGGCATAAGTTATGCCGTCGAGAGGTGCCCGTTCTCAAACGATGAAAATCCTGAACAAACAGCTTGTTACTGGATGCAGCGTGCTGGCTGTATTTGCACAGAGGGGAGATTGATCTCCAACACTCTGAACTAAAATGAAACTTCTCCAGGGCCCTGGGACATCACAGCCATATTTTAAGTGATGAGGACAGGCAGCATGGAGCTTTCCCTGTTCCTAACCCTCTCAGACACTCCCCTCCAAATCTCTCCCAGACCGCCACAAAGACTGAAATCTCACTGCAGTACCATGACAAATTTTTGGGGATGGCTAACCAAATAGTAGGAAAAGTCCTTTTGTGTTGTCAGATTTTTAAGAAGCCTTTGGACTGGAAACTGAATCCAGAAGAGAATGCGTTAGAAACGCTGCATTTTTCATTTAATACACCATCTCATGTCTCCAAGTTCATTGTTGGGGGTAGGAAGTACTGCTGCTGTGTGCGCTCTTTATGTGGGGTCAGTCACCTCTTCCCTCTCCCTCACACAATAACGTATGCAAAAATTCAGCTCCTATGAATGTACCCCACAGGAAAATCGATGCCTTTTTGGTCATGCCAACCTAGTTATTTTTCTTTAATGATTTGGGGCTAACTACACACAGTCCAACAATGTTCACTAGAAATAGATTAACTCGGCCTTTCAGTCGCTGTAAGCTGGCTTCCAGGGTTGGATGTGAAGACAAAAGCCGGCCCCACAAAAGCTTCTCCCCTCTCTGCAGCGGCTTTGATACCGCCTTTCAGCCCCTGTGTGCAGTGACAGCCTCGTGGTGGTGATTGATCTGAGAACCTGTGCACTTGGATTCCTGGACACTTTCTGTCCTGGTTTCGCTGGCATCTCGTTTGCATTCAGGGCCCATATCTGTGACTTCATCATATCCATGCCCTGCCACCAGAGACAGAAGCGCTTTGTTTGGCCTCTCTTTGGGCTGGAGGGCTTTTCCTGGGGTTGCTTCTTGTTCTCCAACATGAAAATGTGCGAAGCATAAAACTCCAGCTGTGAATACTTACCTCCCTGCAGTGTTAAAAAGTTCAATATACAAAACACCTGGTTTCAAGTAAAATGTACATCAAGATATACGGCAAAGAGACAGATTTAATATACCCCATAGGGCCCTTAGGCGGTTTTTAAATTAAAGACACAATGCACTTTTTTTTTCAGCTGAGGTTTTACTATTTTACAAATAATGAACCAATAAACATCACACAGTTGAAGGGAAAGTTGTAAGAAAACAGTGGAAAAGGGTCACTATCATGTAAATGAAAATCACGCTCTGATTTTACTTAGGCACAGTAAATATATTTATTCCTGCTCAGTAAAATTCTTTCTATTAGTGATAAATGTGGCCGAAAGCCTCAGTGATTTAAATCCTTTGGGGAATAACAGCTCTCTTAACTTGAGTGACCTTCTACATGTTCCTCATGAATATAATTCATTTACTAGGAGATAAAAGTGTTTAGAACAGCTGTTTTAATGTCTCCTTCCTTGAAAAAAACCTAAAATTGGAGTCATTATTCTTAAAGAGAACCTGAATAATTATCTTTATGCACTGTCCTTCAATCTTCCAAAAATTAAATTTGATTTAACATTTTATATATAAAAAAAATAAATGTAGAGGAACATACTGTAAGGCAGGGTGAAGAGAACAGCAACATTTTCATGTGAATTGTTGCAAGTTGGTAAAGGAAGGAAACTCCTTCAACATTTTCATCTTCTTTTTTTGTTTCTCCATTTCAAGGGAAAAGAGTGAAGTAAGTGCCCCTCCCTAGCAACAGTTGCTGCAGAGGCACTCTGCCTGGGTGTGAGGCTCAGTCTCTTTTAGAGAAAGTCCCCTGAGCTCCAGCAGGAAGCCTTTGGTCTCCCTTGTCTCCCTGTCCCCTCACACCAGGCTCTGGGCAGGCACCCCTCTCTTCCATGTGCAATCTAGGGACAGAACGTCTTCCGGATGTAATTACTGTGGATATTAGTTGATGAGGATCATACCTCCTAGTCCACTTTGGAAAGGGGTAGGGGCAAATCCAACATTCTCTAATTCTCATCAGCCTCTGAGGGACTGCTGCAAAAAAACCCTTCAGCAGGGAGAGCTCAGTGTCATAGTGTGCACAGTATGCTGAGGGGCTACAGTGTCCTGTGGAATGGGGAAATCATTAGCACAATCACGGCACATTTTGACTTTAGTAAACTCTGGTTCTATATTATTTTTTCAAGCCCTACCAATACCTTGTAATGCTATTTTGCTTAATCTCTTGTGGAACAATTACCGAAAATATTTGGAAGACGTGGACAGATAAAGGGTAGTATATAGGAAGCATTGCATTCATTCAAGAAATATCAAAACCCAGGGGGTCCCATGGCCTCCATCTCCAGGATACTTTGCTTTTGAAGCAATGAAACCACACTGGGTTTGGGACTTGGGATATATAAGTACCAGGAATGGTTCTGGTTTTAGTCTATCATGCATTAAAATGATGTAGCATTTCACATCCTTGAACTGTAAATGCACAATAACAGCTTCATTTGTTTATTCAGTGGATGTTTTGTGATAATAAAATATTTCAGCACTCAATTAAGTCTCTCGTATTCTGCAATGATCATTCTGTTCTCCCCATAAAAGTAATCACATTCCTCCTCACTCCCCCACTCACAGTCGGATGATCTTGCCAGAAAAAACCAGGTCATTGGATGGAATATCTCTCAACGTGTAGAAAACCACATCATGATTTCCTTATGCTTTACTGAAGTAAAGGCATCTTTTCTTTTTATGTGTAAGGCCAGCCTAAGGACAGATGTCTCAATCCTGTTTCATTTCCCAATTCCATGTGCCCCATCTTGTTGCTCCATCTGAACACAATCAAAATCATCCTTGTAGCTAGATGGTGTCTCTCCTGTTAAAAACCTTCTGTACCTCTCCCTGTGAAAGCACATGCCGAGCCTTCCTCACAACCTCCCTAGTCCTGGAGTTACAGCTCACAAGAGGAACTCCTGTAGCTCCTCGGGATCCCACAGAACTTCCTCGAAGTGCCCATTCTTGGGCCCCACTCAGACCCAGGGCATTGGAACCTCGGAGAGCCCAGGAATCTGTATTCCAGCCAGTGCCCAGGCAATGCTGTGTGTTTCTCAGCCCTCCTCCAAATCCAGAACTCTTCCTACTCATTAAGACTCCCAGACATGCTGCACCCCAGGGCACCTGGACTCCCTTTCCTCGTTGCAAATCTTTCCCCCTCTTAACTCAAGACTTTATCTCTTGCCTCTTAAGTTTATTAGATCCAATGGTAACTTCCAGAGGAGTTTCCTGAAACGGCCTGTTTTAAATTTCACCTTCCTCATCTATTTGCGGATTGCTAGCCCCTGTTGTATTTTACTCCGTGTCACTGTCCTTTTAGAAAATGCAGAATGTGTAGCATATTTGTTCCAGCCTCATTAATTACAATGCAGGCTCCTCTACAGCTGACTCCCTTGTCAGCTTTGTTCATTCGTGTGTCCTGGGTCCTGGAAGAGCACAGGGATGTTCCAGGACTTTGACTTTGGTGACTTTGGCTTTGTGGGTTCAATATGAACTTCATCTCATTATTCCATTTTTTTTATGCCTGGCATGGGTATTTGTTAGCATTTGTGGGGCAACAAATAACCCCTAAATCTGAATTTCTTACAACTAATTTGTTCTGGTTCAAGGTCACATGAGACCTTGGGGAAGGAGAGCTGTTAGGTTCTGCTCCATTTTAGAGGGCAGGTAGCTGTTTATCATGAAACCCTAGATGAAGGAGGTAGGCAGGCAGCAGGATGAAATGAGCTAGGTGATGCTTCCAATGTTTCTCAAAGTTTCTAAAGGCGACAACCACTTTTATCTACCCCCATCCCATGGGCCAAAGCTAGAAGCATGAGCCACCCTAAAATTTTATGAGAGGAGAGTACATTTAACAGAGGAGAGACACCATCTAGCTTCAAAGATGATTTTGATTGTGTTCAGATGGAGCAACATGATGGGGCACATGGAATTGGGGAATCAAACAGGATTGAGGCATCTGTCCTTAGGCTGGCCTTACACGTTAAGAGAAAAGATGCCTTTACTTCAGTAAAGCAGAGTACAAAGGCAAAGTTATCAGAAACCAGGAATATAGCTTACTAGAGCAGACAATCTGTCACAACAGTGTGTACTTCTTGGATTTCAAAAAGAAAAAAATATATTTTGGAAGAACAAAGGTCCAACTCTCTGCTCAGGTTGGGCACAAAACTGGGGAGACTTTCAATGTATCTGTTCAAGAATGTCAGGCAGGGAGCTGGGATTGTAGCTCAGCGGTAGAGCGCTTGCCCCGCATGCGTGGGGCCCTGGGTTTGATCCTCAGCACCACATACGAAGCAATAAAATAAAGACACTGTGTCCATCTACAACTAAAAAAATATTAAAAAAAAAAAAAAAAGAATGTCAGGCAGGACACCAAAGGACCCATAGTAGGAGTAATTGTAAGAAAGATTATAGGAAATAGTGTCTTCACTCTTTGTATAAAGTACTTAAGAAGTGCTTCAAATTATTTGTAAAAAATGGTATTTAGATTGTCATCTATTTTTTTTTTTTTTTGAACTCAGGGGCACTCGACCACTGAGCCACATCCCCAGCCCTATTTTGTGTTTTATGTAGAGACAGGGTCTCACTGAGTTGCTTAGAGCCTCAGTTGCTGAGGCTGGCTTTGAACTCTCAATTCTCCTGTCTCAGCCTCCCTAAGTGCTAGGATTATAGGCGTGCGCCACCATGCCTGGCTTCAAGTGGCTTATTTTATCTGTATTGTATCACAACAAAAACAAATGACAAGGAAGATTCTAAATTATGCATAATTACCCCTAAGTTCTACCCCTTGAGAAGAAAGTGTGAAGGAGGGAGATCAAATACAACAAAGCATCTAAGTCTGAATTTTGCCATAATTTTATGATTCTCTGCTGTTGATGGATACTCAGAATTATTCTATGTGCATGTAAAAGGCAATAAATGCAGTTTCTTTGTGTATGTTTTAATTATGAAGTACATGAGATTGTCAAACCACAACACATATCTATCCATCATCTATCTACCATCTATCTTCTATCGTAAGTTAATCTCTTCACCATTTATAATCCTGGACCAATGCTGCTTTCAGAGTAGACATTTTAAAATATGAATAAGAAATCAACAAATACATGAAGGAATTTCTTTTGTTATCTAATTTATCAAAACCTTCAAATTGCTCATTATATGTAATGGAATAGTTTTTAAAACAGATACATGAGCGAATGACATCAGCATCATTTTTATTATTATTGCTAGCATTTTCTGAACTTGAACACATCTTTGAAATTTATATTGACTCAAAGTTGAGTAATTTAGTCAAGCAAAAAGAAATCTGAGAGATACAGAGATTTTTATTGGTTTTAAAATTTTAGTTTGGCAAAAGATATAATTATAGGATGTTATAGCTAGAAGGCATGAATGCTGTCATTTAATAGATGAAAGAACTTTGATTTGTAATTGTACTCAAGATCCTGTTTTTAAATAGTAATAACAGAGTTCAGGACAGAATGCCAGTCATACAAGTCGAAGCTCCCTGTTCCATCCTTGGAGGGTTGTTATGTCCTTGAAGTCAGCCTTTATGTTTCCTTTTTTTTTTTTTTTAAATCTTCCTCATAAAAGTGAGTGGTGAATTGTCTAAAAGAAAATCTTTAGACAATTGTGAACTCTCCAATAACTTTTATATCAATAAGTATTTATCCCTCCCCAACTTCTGTAAGCAAAAAGCACTTTTATAAACAGACTATTTTTATTATATTAAGTGAAACTATTTATTTATAAGCTCAACAGGGTATCTCTTTTTTTGACAAACAGCAGCTTTGGTTTTTTAACTGATGATCTTAAGTAGCTTTGCATTTACAATAATATCTGCTTTCATGAGATTGCTATTAGTTCAGGGAGATGTTATGTTTAAGTTTAATGTTAATATCTCAGTCTTAAAGAGGACAAATCCATTCTATGATAAAGTAGTATGACTTATCTAACTCACTCTAGCAATTAATGGTGCAGGGAGAAGCCAATTTTAACAACTCAATTGCTATGTTTTTATGTTTCCAACCAATACCACGTGTATCTTGGAATCACTTTCTTTATTTTTTCTACCTTCACCAGTTCTACCTCTTAGCTCCAACAGGAGCCTGCAAAGAATTTTATAAAATGATCTGTATGTACATGCCCAAGTATAATAGGGACCTTCAAACAGTAATCTTCCAGTCAACTCTTTTCTCTAAGAGTGATAGAGAAGCCGAGCTTCACAGAATGACTCTTAGAGTTAATTCTAGAGAAATGCATGCCTTAATAGCTTGATTTGATCTGGCAAAAGTGCACAAAATTGATATCTGGGTAGAAAGTATTTTAGAATCAGTGCATCACAGTAGCAGCCCATTCACAAGCTCTGCAGGCACTTTGATGCTTCCACAGGCTGCTACAAACACAAATTGGATTAAGCCATAGTTGTCATTTAAACTCACAGTGAAAATAGTCTGTTATATGTCAGTCTGCCACTGGGATGCTTAATTGTTTTATTTTTTTCCATGAGTCGACATATAAGGTACAATTTATCCAATATAAGGTTATGGACAAACAAATATTTAACAAATCCTGATTAAAACCTATTGTCAGATAACAATGCAACTTCAATAACAGTGACAGTGCATACTAATTGCATGAGGCCTCAGTCTGAAGAAAAATTGGTTTAAATTTGAACTGACAGGAATTTTTAAAGTGTTTTATTGGCATTGGAATTACTATTCAGTGCATTCTGCTAAAAAAATGAAAGAATGAAAATAATGTTAAAATGTAATGGGCTATGATTACTTCACAAGATGAGGAAATTTTGCAGCTGACTGGTCACCCCCAGATACACACTCAATGCAGATTTGCATGTAAATTTAAAGTGCTAAGTGAATTCTGCAGACAGATCTGTATGACAGTGAAAAGGGCCAGAATGGACCAAGAATGACATCGACACATGTGGCTAATGTTGGGTGTGGAACTCTGGAAAGAAGACGCCCTTGAGTTGTTATGCCTAACTTCAGCAGAGTGAGTGGACAACTGGGCTGCCTCCCTGCAAGAGGCGTAGCCATGGGTGAGGCAGGGCCCTGAGGCTGAGGGCAATCCCTGGGAAAGGCATATCTGCAGCCACTTCAAAGGCAAAATCCACAGATGGAGGGGGAGGAAGCCAAGGAGCGATCTGGGAAGAACCCTGTATTGCCCATTTGGATCTGAATAAGGCATCATCAAAAGGTAACGTGTGCAGAGTGAAATTTTACCCCATTGGTTCATAATCCACTAAATCCACTCAGGAGACAAATTCTTGCTAGGTCAAGTGTGAAGTTTAATTCTAAATAGCATGGAAAACAAAAGTTCTTCCCTGAAGGTTTTAATGGCCTTGTAAAAGTTGACAGGTACCTACTATTTCTTATATAGCTCAGTCCTCTATGTGAACTGTCTTTGACATGTGATTCTATATTCTGGATCATCAATAAATCACAAGCCTGTGTCTTCATGTACACTCAAACCTAAGGTGACATAAATAGGATGTACGGGAAGGTCATGCTTCATAATTCTGAATTTGGAGTGTGGGTCACATTACTCCATAAACCTCTCAAACATTTCACTTGGGATGCACCCTGGTGTGACCAGCGCCTGGTCAACCATATAATATATATATTATATGTAGAAACCTATTTTCAAGGCTGAACTCTAGCTTTCTCTCCTCTGGTTGGAAAGAGGAAGCCATGAATTCCAGTAGTCTCCTAACCAGAAACCTGGAACACAGAACAGTTTACACACAGCAGCTGGTTCAACCTAGTCACAGAAGTGCTGGTCCAGAACATGCTGGCATGTGATGTTTTGAGATTGAGATGGGATCTGAACGTTTGGGGAACAAGCTTGAGAGAATCACAAATAAGACTCTCTTTGGATGGGGGCTGTAGCTTGAATCAACTGTGTTGCTCATTCTACGTTTTCCTTTCCCACAAAGGCATGTTTGTGTACTGTCTCATAAAAACAACTCATCTCACATCAAACCTCTCCATGATGCCGCCATATGAAATGTGTGCTTGTATAACTCAGTGACCACTGAGCTATAAGCTAGCTTTCCAAGGCACACTTGATCCCAGCCATAATCAAGGCTGGCAGCAGCTAGGCCTGTTGCAGTGGGACTGTATCAGGTGCTCGTGTGAAGAGTTAGGGGATTGGGCTACCTGAGTTTGTGAATTTCCTAAACACTGAGCTGTGCCCTATCCATCTTTTATTCCTACCACTGCACCCTATGCATGCCTTAGATCATGGAGCAATTGTTTATACTGAATATACAATGTTTTTCTTAACCTTTGTTAGCTCCTTTCTAAAATTATTCAAGCCCTTGAGAAAACATGACTTTGATGGTATTGAGAAAAGGATGTCAGGGGAGCTAGGTACTGTATGGGGCTATGCACCTGTGAATATTCAATAAATCTCATGGCTGATGAGTATAAACAATACTTCATACAGGTTCTCCAAAAGATCAAGCCATGAACTAAATGATCTTGCAAGGCCTCTTTCAACCTCATAATCCTTCTTTTGTCTTTCCCATTTACAGATGAAAGATGACACTCAGGGCTATAACACTGCCTGTTTCTACATGTGAACTTTAATAAATGATGCATGACATATTGTGCTTTCTATCACAGAAAAGATAGGCACATGTGTAGATGGTGCTTTCATCAGTGACCGTGACCACAGTGCCACATTGACACCATTCAGCAGGAGCTTCACCTCACAGACTTGACAGTAACTTTGAACTGAATGTCAGGCTCATGCCAACTGCTTCAGGCTTATGTGTAGCTGCTGCCTCTTGGAATCCCTGTGTAGGCAATGATTCCCTGGGCTCTATTTTCTTACATTGACCTTAATGAGTGACAATAGGGACACTCGGGAAGTGAAAGGTCCCCAGAGTTGGCAACTAAGGGTGCAGAGCCAAGTCCCCCTTTCTTTCTCCTGTTACTCTTTTTACAAACATGGCATCTGTTGCAGTTCATAGTGAAACACCAGCAAATTACAGAAAATTACCCTCAAACAATAATAAATGATCTACAATGCTGTCATTCAGAGGGGACCTTTCCTTGTTCACATTATAACATATTCCTTTATAATTATTTGTATAATTTAACATAGGTTTGCATACGTGAATATGTGCACATAATTTTACCGATGACATCTTGTATGTGGAATGGCTTATCCTGAATTTTCAGTTTTATCATATCATAAGCATTTTTACTGGACCAATATTGCCCAAGATTTTAGGGGTTGAAAGTGCTTTAATTCTATTTCTGCCTTTCCCTGGGTAACAATTCTTCCACATTGTCACTGACTCGCTTTTACATCTACACTGTCATTCACTCTTCAACTCAGGTTTGAAATTCTCATTGACCTAAAGAAACAAGTGAATCCTTGCCAAACTCCGTATAAAGCCTGAGGGACGCTCTCTACCATCACTGTCTTTTTCTGATTGCTCCCACAATCATAAAACATGACATTTTCCCTTGATTTCCTGTACCTAATTTTTTAAATGCCAAACTCTGGTGTTATAGCTTCTCCAGAGTTCCTTCCAGTTGGTCTGCCCAGTGGCCCACTCCCTCTGGGGTGCATACCCCACTTCCTCTCTCCATCCTCCACCATCTTGACTCTAGATAGCTCTGTTCCAAATCCTTCTCCTGAATTTTGTCACTCTGATGTCCCTTGAGCTCCTCCTCTGTGTCACACACTGGCACATGCTAGAACAATCCTAAGGCAATGAAGACATTCTGCCTGACAAATTTGTCATTGCAAGACGCAATTTTACCAATGCCTACGGGTATTTTACACCTAAAATTCAGTAGGTCCAAATCCGAATTCTTGGTATCCTGACCCTAAACCTCAGCTACCTGCACTCCCTGCCTGTTGAGGGGAGCTCTCCAGCCAGCCAGCCAACAAAGCTCAAACTCGCCAGAGTCCTGCTCATTCCAAGTAGCTTCCAATTCCTCCCACACTCAACTCTTCTACTTTCTCTTTGGCATATGATCATCTCTTGCTAGAACAACTGTGATGGGATTCTAAATGTTTTATATTCTTCCTATTTTTGTCCCCACTAATTATTGACTTTAAGTTGTCAAATGAGTGAGCTTTGTAAAAGTGGTAACTTACTCACTTTAAATCCTAAAATAAATAAATAAATAGATAGATAAATAAATAAATAATAACTAAGGATAGCAAAATAAAGGCATAGTTTGTTATTATTAAAATAATATTATTATTGCCAACTAAGCCATATACAACTGTCTAATGAGCTAAGTAGAAAATACAGGTGTGAGTGAGCTATCTAGTTATACAATGGAATCAGGTGCTTTTAAGCAATATTAATATCTTCGAGGTATAAAGTAACATTATTTTAGGTGGAAATGTACTCTTCAATTCTCTTTAATCAGGTCAACTGTACTGTGTGGAATCTCATTTAAAGAGGCACTTGGGCAGAATTTCTCAAATTTTCTACTCTGTAAGAATAGCAAGTTCAAATTCTAGGTTTGCCACTAGCTTGATACTCTAGACAAATATTTTAAAGCTCTATTTTTGAGTTTTCTAGTTGATAAAATAATGGTGGTGAAGAAAAAATGTCCATCTCCAAAAGAGGCATTAACATAAATTAAATAAGTAAACAAGTTAATTCATGAATACAGTTTTCCCTGAACCTGTGACATGGTAGTGGTCCAATGTATTTTGGCTACTCTTATTACCTGTTGCTAATTTATAGAATTCACAAGTGTAGAAAGAGCAGAGATTCCACAATCAAGAACTAACATTTTTTTAACTTTATAAATTATTGTATTTGTTCTAATTAGTTATACATAACAGTAGAATGCATTTATGCATTTTGATATATCTATCATACATAAATGAGTTATAATTTCTCATTTTTCTGATAGTACATGTTGTAGAATCACATTGGTCAGGCAGTCATATATGTACATAAGGAATAATGTCTGTCTCATTCTTCTAGTCTTCCTATCCTCATATCCTGTCCCCCATCTTCACTCCCCTCTACCTAATTTAAACTAACCCTAGTCTTCCCTACCCCCAACTTATTGTGAATGAGCATCCACATGTCAGAGAAAACATTTGGCCTTTGGTTTTTTGGAATTGGCTTATTTCACTTAGCATGATATTTTGCAACTCCATTTATATACTGGCAAATGCCATAATTGTATTCTTTAAAACTGACTAATATTCCATTGAATATATATATCACATTTTCTATATCCATTCATCTATTGAAGGGCACCCAGGTTGCTTCCATAGTTTAGCTGTTGTGAATTGAGTTGCTATAAACATTGACGTGGCTAACTTACTGTAGTAAGCAGTTCTCAGGGCATAAACCAAGGAGTGGGACATCTGGGTTAAATCATTCCAATTTTTCTGAGGAATCTCCATAGTGCTTTCCAGATTGGTTGCACCAATTTGGAGTCCTACCAGCAATGTATGAGTATACCTGTGGCCCCACATCCTCTCCAACATTTTTATTGCCTGTGTTCTTGATAATTGCCATTCCAACTGGAGTGAGATGAAATCTTACAGTAGTTTTGATTTGCATTTCTCTAATTGCTAGAGATGTTGAATATGTTTTTCATATATTTGTTGATTGATTGTATTTCTTCTTCTGTGAAGTGTCTGTTCAGTTTGTGAGCCCATTTATTAAGTTATTTGTCTTTTTGGTGGTAAGTTGTTTGAGTTCTTTATATATCCTAGAGATTAATGCTTTACCTGAGGTGTATGGCAATAAAGACTTTTTCCCAATCTGTAGGCTCCCTCTTCACATTATTGTTTCCTCTGCTGAGAAGAAGTTTTTAGTTTGAATACAACTAACACCTCTTAAATCTTGTCACTAATGCTAACAAAAGAAGAGATACACTGCTATAGACAATGGGAACTAAATAACTTTGTTCAATTTCTGTTTCATCTTTTGCTACATAGAAAGGCTTGCTTTCTAAGTATGGAATCCTAAAAAAGATTTCTACATATCTATTTTATTTCTATGAAATTAAGTGTAAACTAACTTTCGACTCTGACATAATTCTGGTATTAAATAAAGGCAATCCTGAAAAACTCACTGGGCTATTTGATAGTTGAAGTTTTGTGAAGTCATATGTTGGCCCTCATATTATTTGGCTTTCATATTATTTTAATATTAGAAAACTTCAAGATTCTTCAGTAAAAAATCTCATGTGTTATATTATAAAAACGCAAATACCTGAGCAAGTGCATCGTGTTCTAAATGTGGAATCTTTGGAGCCTGGGCCCTAAGTCTTGCCTGGCATCTTTCAGGAACTCTGTTAAACGTTCTGATCTCCCTGTGCTGTCTGTGCCGGCAGACGGCGCCTCCTTTGGACACCCTGGGCAGGTGGGGAGAGGGTGGAACCCAGACTCCTGCTGCCTTCATCCTGTCTTCCTTTTCTCACAATGGCATTTTCTCTCCATCTGCCAGACCCCTCTCTACTATGGTATTTTAAAGTGATTTTATACTTGGCTAACTGAGGATGAAAGTGAAGCAATTCACAACCGTCCGCTGATTTTCCACACATCATTCTAGATAACTTGAATATAGACATTTTTTTGCATCAGTCCAGATACTTTTTATTATATGGATATTGCAGAATTTAAAAAACACTGATGCCCACTTTAGAAAGAAGCTGTCTTTGGAAGTTCAGAAGAAGAGATAGAAGCACTCTTGGAAGTGGCTCTCTGCTGTGCTCAGGTGTGGCCAGGGCGTCCTGCTCCCTCTGGCTCACAGAGGCAAACCCCTCTGTGCAAGGTTCCCTTGCTGTGTTATCTAGCTGCAGGACATTGAGGGAGTGGCGGGCCTCAGCCCTCTGAATGTAGCTCTCAATTTAGATCATTCATGCTGAAGGTCAAGGTCATTTTCATTGATTCCACCAGCTTCCTGAAAGGTAGAGCTTCAGGAAACTTGGATTAAAGTACTAAAGCATGCCCAGCATTATCACCTTACACAAATTAAGTTTGTGAAAGTGGCCTGCGAGGGCAGTCCTTATGTCATGCGGAGGTAGCAGGGAGTCTCACCTTCCCGTGGCTTTTACAGCCACTGGAGTCCGGCAAACGACAATGCTGCCCAATCTGCACAATTACCGAGATTTGATGAAACACACTCAGGGCTTTTTCCTGGGAAAGGCAATGCCAATAATGGAGCCCACGCTGATCTAAAGCAATCCTGGATGGGCAGTGCTCGTCACCAGTCACAATATGACTGTGGTAGTGGGCTGAGCTACAGAGCAGATTTTAAAAGTAATTTGCTGGACATAACAGAAATTCTTTTTTTTTTTTTTTTTTTTTTGGTACTGGAGATTGAACTCAGGGGCACTCGACCACTGAGCCACATCCCCAGCCCTATTTTGTGTTTTATGTAGAGACAGGGTCTCATTGAGTTGCTTAGCACCTCATCATTGCGGAGGTTGGCTTTGAACTTGTGATTCTCCTGTCTCAGCCTCCCTAAGTGCTGGGATTACAGGCTTGCACCACCACACCTGGCTATAACAGAAATTCTTAATTAGAAAGTAAAGATATTTTATATAAATTCATTATGAAATAAATGCTGATGGGATGCCAAATAAATGGATTCAACCTGTGGTATATATCATAATCTTTCCTTTCCTGGAATTGTGACCATCAGGACTACCTTCCTGCATATTTTCCAGAGGTTCTTAAAATAATTATTAGGTACCCTATATAATATTTCATTTATAACTGCCTTCGAGTTTTAAGATTAGACATAGGCATTATTATATTAAATTTCATTAAACACAAATGAAGAAAAAGTATTCCAGGAACATTTTTAAGGGAGATGTAGAAGGGGTATAGCATTGATCTTTGCATTAAATGGTTAAGTTGATATCATATATTGTGTTATTTCTGTGTTCAACCATTTTATGTTGAGAGTACATTGTTTTTATACCTAGAACATAATAAATAATTTTACATGCATAACATTTACCAGTCAAAGCCATCAGATAAAGACTAGCTCTCATCTTGTAGCACTTTATGAGGGTACAGGGCAAGGGGGCTTCCTTATCCTGCATATCATAGTTAATGGAAATTCAAGATCAATTTTTTTTTCTTTTCTCACATTTTACAGACTCATTTCTGTAGAGTACTACATGGTTAAGCAATTGTGGAAAAATTTCATTACTATCACAAGGTAAATAATATCCAAGAGCACAAAAATCACGATAGTAAGGAGACAGCAGGTAGCATGGGCAAAATTAATGAAATCAATTGAAAGGGAAACAAAATGAAGATAACAATATAAAAGCTTAAATGTATTCCACTTTGTTTGCACATATACACTGTGATCACATGCTGCTTGTCACTTTCCACCTCAAAAGGAAGGATGTAATATGCAACTCAAGGACATTTATAAAGCACAGAATGAGACTTGAAGATAAATTGTTCTAGTAAGAAATCAAATATTGCAAATATGTAGCATTTTATTAAGAATAATAGCAAGCTTGTATTAATTATTTTTCTAGTTAGTTTACCATACAGTTCTCTTAATATATTGATCTTATATATCAGTATCACAGTTGTTTCTCCTTCCTTTATGGCTCACGCTGCAAGACAAGAACTCAGTAGAATGAACCAGGGTTCACCACCGCATCAGCCCAAGACACAAAGGGCATCAGAGCTCTGAGAAGTGATATGGGGAAGTGTAATGGGACTTAGAGCCAAAAGCAGCATGGGGAGAGCTGGAACCATCCAGGTCAGAATGCAGGTAGACTAGAGCATCACACAGCCAGTCCTACATATACGGAGACAGAGAAAGCAAACAGGAGGGTCATCTCTGGGAAATGAGGCCTCTGTGCAAGCCAGACTCAATAGGTTTAGTGCTAAGTGTCTGATCATGGGGTTGGGACCACTTTTGTTCAATGGGATCAGTGGACAGGGGAATGAGCTGGGCATCTACCAGAGGAGAACAAGGGCCAGCCAGAGTCCAGCAGGGATTTCTGTGTTCCCTCACTACTTTGTCTGACTGCAACCATAAGAGAGAGATGATGATTACTTCACAGCCAACTTCCAAAGTCATGAATTTCCTCCTCGTCGAACCCTAACCAGTAACAATGCAGGGAAGAGTACGTCCTGGCAGAGTACTTCCCAGCTTCACCAATTTCACATTTTATAAACCACCATAATCTGGGTGTATAGGTACATAGATATCTGCCAAAGCATCTAACTTCCCAGCATTCCACTGCTCATTTAGTCCTTTCTTTCCTTGATTTTGGCTTGCCCATGTAATTTCCTTTGACCAATGGGATGTTAACAGTTATGACACAGCACAAGTTTAAAAGCATTCACTCCAAGAGGCTTGCACACTTGGAACTCAGGTACCAAGCAAGAAGCCCAGGATGCCTTCCTTGAAGATCAGAAACCATGTTGAGAAAACGTCCTTGAGTTTCCAGGGAAGGGAAGTCCCTGTTCTGTAGCATCTCAACTGATCTCATTTCCAAGAAAAATCACATGTGTGAGTCCAGCTAAGAGCAACATAAAAACTGCTCAGCCAGGCCACAGAAATGTGAGTGAGAACAAGCCTTCTCATAAACAGATGTGCTTTGTAGTTTGTTATGAAGCTATGGACAGCTGAGGCAGTCATCTAATTGAGATGAACTCTTCCTTTGTCAATAAAAATAAAATAAATATTAATTTTCTTTCTGTCTTGCTAACCAGAAACTCTTTTTAAGAATGCAATTGGATTTACTAATAAAGAGTTACCAATTGTGCCTTAGCTTTGTTATTCCAATTACCGAAGGGGTGATACTCCAAAAGACTTTTCAATACATAATTTGTGCCAAATGCTCTATTAAGACCTAGTGTCTCTATAACATAAATGATTAACATTTATTGAATATTTACTATGTGCCAACCTCTGCATTAAATGTTCCATTCAGTGAATTCTTACAACTTTATATTTAAAGGACTATAAATAACCCTTACTGAAAACAGAAGCTTAGAACTATCTAGTAACTCACCTACGGCATGCAGCTGGATTGACAGAGTGGGCATGGGGATTATGGCAGAGACTGCCGTAATTGTAAGCACCATACTAGGTTGGTTCTGGCAATTTTCACATATTGGGAGGTTGGGATACTCCAGCTCTAGGAACAGTATGGAAGAACGAATCATAAATTGCATGTAAAGCCAGAGTCACTGCAAGTCCACCTGGGCATGAAGAGTAGTGTACTCTGATCTCATCAGTTCATCTGGAGAGGGATTAAAGAGAGTAAGAGGGACACACAGAGGGAGGACACAGCGGGACTTGCTTCATTTCTCCTCTCAGTGCCAGGCCTGCTGGGCATGGAGTCTGGTTCTGCTCTAGCTAGATCAAAATCAAGATCATATGAAAGAAAAAAAAACAACTTTAAATTCTACCAGGTTCTTGTTCATTTGGTTTGAAGTTTATTATTTTCCTCTGATAAAATTTGCCACTATCTTCACTTCTTATCCCCTGTCTTGTAGATAAAATAGTCCAATGAGTTCAACATGAAAAATGAAAGGGCAAGGGAGAGGAAGAAGGAAGGAAGGAAGGAAGGAAGGAAGGAAGGAAGGAAGGAAGGAAGGAGAAAGAAAGAAAGAAAGAAAGAGAGAGAGAAAGAGAGAGAGAGAGAAAGAGAGAAAGAAAGAAAGAAAGAAAGAAAGAAAGAAAGAAAGAAAGAAAGAAAGAAAGAAAGAAAGAAAAAGAAAGAAAGAAAGAAAGAAAGAAAGAAGAGAGAGGGAGGGAGAGAGGAAGAGAAAGAAAAAGAAATTAAGGAGCATTCTACCTTTGCTCTGTAGAAAGCTAAAGCACTGATTGCTAGCTTCAGTACATGAGAATAATGTCCCTGGGAAGACAAGCTTGGATGTAACCTCCTAAAGGAGGCTGGAGAGATCCTAGCCTAGACAGAGAACACAGAAAAAAAGAGTTGAAAAAAAACACAGAAGTTCAGAGTCTCAAACCGATGGCCCCATTCCCTAATACCAGGCAGAGTCTGGGTGAGGGTACTGCGGATGAGTAGGTTGACATGGGGGATAAATGACTCAACTGGAAATGAGTTCACAAGGAATCCATGCTCATGTGTCTTCAGAGAACACCATATCCCTCTGTGATCAGCAGACAGGTGGAGGGCTCCCAGCCCTTGCACAGCATAACATAGTGTCTCTTACCTACAAGAAAACTAAAAGCAAGAGGAGTCCATGGAGTCCATCGGTGATCAGGATGGCTACACAAGGGATCTGCCCACACAGTCAATTCCTCAGCAAGTATTCTCTTAGGCAGAAGACTTAGGACCAGATGGCTGCTCACCATCAGAACTCAGCCTGATCCAATCTGAAAAAGCAAATAGAGTCCATGTAGGTGGAAATGTAAGAATGGTATTTCTCTGCTTCTTGAATGCTTTAGCTTCAGACAGTTTCTTGTCTGCTACCTCCAGTGCATAGTTGTTAACTCTACTATTATCCTACCAGGCAGTGGGTGGCTCAGCAGATGGCATAAGTGCAACTTACAGGAGCCACAGTAGTTTACTTAGAAGGCACTTTAAGGTGCAAGAGTAGAGAGGGGACACAACACAGCAGAGAAGGCATAATCAGAGAAAAAGGAGAAAAAATACGAGGTCAGGAAACTATGGTGTCAGGAAGACCCAGGAAACTTTCAAAAGAATAGAACTTGAAGGAAACTGTTTTCATGATGTTAAAATCAGGAAAGATTGATAAAATAGTTAAAAGCTATGAGATATGGAAAGAACCGGATCCTCTGGTCATTCAGGCAGCCCAGTGCGGGGGGAGGGGGAGGACTGCTGCATTGGACAGACTGAAGGTGTTGGAGAAATGAAGTAAGTTGAGGGGAAGAGCAGAGGGGTGCAAGAGCCCAAGAGAGCAGGCTGGACCGGTAGAGGCATGGGAAGACAGGGGCATAGTTTGGAAAAGAAAAGATCAATGGACTTTTAAATGGAAAAGGTAGAAAGAAACACATGACAAAGTTGGCGTGGAGGGCTTGGAGAGGTGCTGCATCAGTGTGGGGAGCATGAATTGAAGGAGACAAAAATGGCTGGAGTTCCTTTAAAGGTGGGAAAAGGAATCTCTACGTAGAACTCCTGCAAAAGTATGCAAATGTGTGTGGAAATAGATGATGTGAAAAGAGCAGTGGGAAATTGGTAAACCAAACACCAACTGTTCTTAAATTCATAATAGAAGAATTCAAGGTTATAGATCAAATCGGTTGGCAAGTGACTGGAAGTAGAAAGAGTGTGCTTAAAATCACTGGAAAAATGAGGAAAAATGTAGGTGGGCTTAATGTTGCATAAAGTAAAAGTTAAGTTAAAATTTACTGAATATAAAAGATCTCACATGAAAATGACTGCTAAGCAAAACAACTTCCTCCCCCCTCCTCTTCCTCTTCTGCTTCTCCTCTTTTTTCTCCTCTTTTTTCTCTTTCTTTTCTTGTCCGTCCGTCCTTCCTTCCTTCCTTCCTTCCTTCCTTCCTTCCTTTCATTCCTTCTCTCCTTCCTTCCTTCCTTCCTTCCTTCCTTCCTTCCTTCCTTCTTCCCTTTTCTTTTAATACAAATCTGTGACTCCACCTCCCTGTCTGTGGGATACCCTTGGTATACAGCTTGATTACAAGTTGCAAGATCTGTATTTGTCAAACGACCATGCTAAAGCCCACAGTTCTCAGGTTGTTGTGGCAGCTTATTAATGTTTTTAATATTCCCATGATACAGAATGCAAACTCTGATGCTCAAATATAAACTCAGAATAATCTGAAAGGCCTACTTCAGCCCATTGGCCTATGGTGAATATCAGGAACTGGTATAACTAATGCAGTAATTAAATTCACTTCTAAATACTTTAACATTATAAAATTTTATTTCTAAATCATAAAATGCAAGGAATAGAAGGAGAATATAATCAAGCATTAAGAGGACAGGTTTCCCAAAACAATAAAACTGTTGATTCAATTTTCCCAGGGCAAGTTAAAGATTACTTTGAAATATTCCATAATGCCCAAACAGAACAGAACATTCTTAAATACTTAAAGAGGCAAATTAGGTTCATGAAGAAAAACGATTGTTGCCTTTAGGTAACAATTTATGCATCCTTGTAAAATGTACTCTATGTTTATGGAGATTAATAAGAGTCAAAAATCACATGCTATATAATAATATAACTACTTCTGTCCAACAGACAGCCTGTTTTGGCAGGTCCACCAAGATTAAAGGAGTCTTTCAATCTTGCTTCTAGAGAGATGGAATAGAAAGTTTTGTAATGTTTGAAAATCAAATTCTTACAGTCAAAACCATAATTTGCTGTAATTGATTGAGACTCATTGTGTTAATTTTTAAAAATGTTGTCAATTCTTACTTGGATCTGCCTTCATAAATGGGAGAAATGCTTAATGTGCACAGTGTTCAACACTGTGTCAGGAGCTGGAGTACATTACAAATGTCCTATTACTTGTGTCTGAGAAGCTAACATGCAGAAAAGGAAGTATTCCTAGGGTGCACAATGAGAAAACAGAGACGGGAAAGATCCCCACCTGCCTTGCTGTAGGGCTGCAAAGAAAGGAGAAAGCATCTCAGCATGATTGACAGAGAGCCTAGTGTTTGAGCATATGCTATCCTGCATTTTTTTCTCTTTTTTTTTTTTGACTGTTTCAAGTGCCCCATATTAATTCTCCAATTTTAAGATCTTAGTGGAACTAATGTCAAATCTGAGTGGAAATTATGCTGTGATACCAATGACAATGATCAAGTCTTGAAAGAAGCCAGAGGAAAAAACACTTTACCTGTAAAGAATGAAAATGAGAATTAGAATGTACGCATCAGAAACCATGTGAGAAGATAGCAGAGTGACATATTTAAAATACTAAAATTTTCAAAAATGCAAATTGGGAGAATTTTATATCCAGCTTCATTATAACAAAGTGGAATACAGATGAGGACTTCATAAGTAAAACACAAAGATTTATCTCCAGCAACCCTGACGTGGAAGATGTGTAAGAGAAGATTTTCAAGAAGATAAATGATATGTTAGAAATGCCCATCCACCTAAAGATATAGAGTATTAGAGAAGAAATATTTTTTTTAATTTTGCAATTCTATCAATAAAGTATTAAGTGATTATTGACTATAGATAAGTGAAATGAGTCACAGCAATATCATATGGGACAAAAAGGAAGAATCTGAAATCCTCTACATTGTTGGCACTCCATATAAGTTGGTAAAGTTTTATTTAAAAGTAGGTTTAGATTAATTTAAACTGCATATTTGAAATCTATAATTCTTAAACAAGAAAGATAATTGATATGCTGAGTGATAAATATTTAATTAAAACCAGAGAAAGCAGAAAAAAAAATGTAGCAACTAGAAATGATTGTAAACATAGCAGATATTCATCCAACTATGCAATAATCACTTTAAGTGCAATTATTTAAATAGATTGTTAAAGATATATATCTGACATTTTCTGCTAAAGCCATCCATGGAGAAAGACATAGTTGATAGATGCATGCCTTGGTCCAAATTTAGTAACAAAGTTTTATGGAGTAAAAAGTAATGGGCAGTTTTCTAATTTGAAAAGACAAAGCCACATTGAGCAAGAGGTCTCTGTCAAGGAAATTGTTCAATCAAAAGGCAATTAATTACGTGTTCAAAGTAAGAGATACTGAACTCTGCACTGTAGATAAAGGGGGAATAATATCTCTGTCATCTCTACTCACTAAGAGTGACAACATCCAAACTAGTAATTGCAAGTTAAATATAGTAACTACTTTAAGTAGATATATGTTCAAGAATAATTAGAGCATAAAGCTGAAAATAATTCTGGAGGGAAGGAGGAAGAGAAAAAGTCATGTTTCAACCTTGCCTGAGAAGTAGTCTACATGAGCCTACATGAGCCAGTGCAAGTGAGGACGTTTTGGCAGAGGAACGATACTCTGAAAATCCTGGTCAGAGAATAGCTCAAGGGTAGTACAAGAAATGAGATATGCCTGGATATGCGAACCTAAACAGAAAGATAGATGGCAGTTTCAACTCCATGGGGAGCAATTCTTAAAAAAGTTCTAAGCAGGGTTGTGATATAATCACCTTTTAGAAAACCTCTATGTCAGCTCTTTGGAAAATGAATTGGAAGCTAACACCATGAAGAGCTAGGTATCCAGGTGGAAAGGATGAGCACTTGACAGGTCAGTGATGGCCAGGTGGAGGGAACACTGAGCACAAAACGGATCTGCCACATGATTAGAAGCACCGGGAAAAGAGCCAAGCGTGAATCAGATTAACAATGAAAGAGAATATCCTTCCTGGGCTTCCTATGTGGAGTTCCACGTTCATGATAGTACAGCATGAGAAAAGGAGATGTAAAAAAGAAACCGATTTGGAAGAAAAGATGATGGTCTTAAATTTGGACATAGTCAGTGGAGGTAAGGGAAAGAGAACCGGATGGAGATGTCCAGAGGATGCTGGGTATAATATGCTCCTGGAATTCTCAGTTATTAGTGGCAGCAACATGGTGCATAGTTGATAATAAAATCATTTCAAATGAGAATACTGTCCAACAAGATTGTGTAAAAATATACACTTGATAATGTTAATTATTAATTAATTATATTTAATCATTGAACATGGAGATTCAAAAGTGGTTTTGGAAGTACTGTTCAGTGACACAAATGAATAATCAAATGAAATAACAGGCAAGTTGGAGAACCAAGAGAATTATATGTGTTAAAAGGCAAAGACATCTAAGGTCATAGAGAATTATGTGTATGAAGGGAAACGTAGATTATTTAGCACAGTTTGGGAATATTTTACCATTAACTTTCCATTATGCTAAAAACATAAAGAGAACTAAAATGACTTACTCTATCATTTCCTGAATAGCTTGTCCTCCTGGAGGACTTAACACTGTCACGAGAAGGCATGCTCTGTTCTTGGACACATTCCCTTCTTCATGGACAACACAAATTCTCCCAAAAAAATCCTTTGATTAAATACTCTGAACTCCATCTACAAAGATGAAAAAGATCATTTGAATTGAGACTGAGGTGAAGCCATCCAAAAATAAAAACAGATGATACACAAGGAAACCAATTAGATTTTGAGTTGTTAATGGTGAGCAAACGTGTTCCAAAGATGACTGCAAAACATCTTTCATTGCTCCTCCTCTTACAAGGGGACCTTGATCCTCTTAAATCCTGGGAGGTGCTTTTAACCAAAAGAACACACCCGAGGTGAGCCTGAGTGATTTCCCACGCTGGGCTGGAGAAAGCAATAGCATTTTTGCCTTGTTCACTCTCTCTGAAGCCCTGAGCAGAAAATCTTAATTCCTGAGGCCACCGGGCGGTGAAGAGGTCCCATGGCTTGAAGAGGTCATCTGAAGGACTCTCTTTCAACAATAGTAGCCTTGGACTTTTCCCAGCACAGGCTACAGACATGAACAAGTTTGGGGGGGGCGGGGATTCCAAACCTCCAGGTTGAGTAATTCCCAGCATCAAGGCTTCCCAGCTGAGCCTCAAATATAATAAGAAAACAACAATCCATCCATATGGTTCCCAAATCCTTTCCTCTTAGGTGAGAATGCCACCTATCAATTTTCCTGCCTCTGAGCTACAAATTCACTCGGCTTGCTCTCTGGTCAACCAGGAGGGACCCGCTGCTTTCTTTTTCTCCTTTGTTGGCTAGTATGATCCTAAGCTTGGTAAGTAAGGTTGAAGGAGAGTGGCTGCTGGATAGGATTTTGCTTCCTGATTATGTTGTTCTTTATTTGAAGTCTCCTGCAGCATGAGTGGCTTCTCTAGAACCAGTCCCAGGTGACACATGGCAGCCAATGTCAACTCAGTAGACTGCAGCTTCCTCCAGCACCAGAGAGGGTCATTGTCTAGCAAATTCCATAGGTGGAGTCTTCAGCTAATTCCGTCAGCAGACACAGCATTCACTTGAAGGGACATGTACTCCTGGAGGAGGCCTGGGTCTGAGGTAGGCTTCGGTGCTCTTCCTGGGATGTGCATCTCAGCCATGGTGGTGGCAGCTACTTATGGTCCATCACAGCCAAACATGTATGACATTCCATAGCACATCTTCTTACACTGAACTGTATTGCCTTACATTGTTTTCTAGTCTTCCTATAATCTTTCTATAGACATGATGTATTATGTTATACTGTACCTGCTCCTTCTTTAACACTCTTTGCTTCTTGACATTCCCTTGTTATTAAGATACTCTGTTATAATTAGTAATATTCTATATCTTATTTCTATTTTCTCTTTATTTTATATATATCATAACTTTATATAGACATATATTTATATACACAAGTATATATTTTTCTCTTCAAATTACTGTGTAATTTTCCTTTCTTCATTGCACCCAGGCTGATAAAATAAGCAAGTTATAGTGGTTGTGGTTTAACACCAGTAAGGTCTGGGTGGTAACTAGAATTGGAATGTCAATAGTTAAATAATAAATTGATGATTTAAAATTTTTTTGTTCCTTGAAATAGTTTTGCAATGGGATCACCTTAAAATTTTCTTAAATATTTTCTATTTTCTGATTAGTTGTGACCTATTTCTCTCATTTCCTCTAGCTCAAAAAGGGGATAATAACAATATTTACCTGTTAGCATAGTTTACTATAAATGCCAATTTATATAAACGCCAATTTTATATAAATTTTGTGAAGAATATTTTGTATTCTTCACAAAATATTCAGTATAATATGTGGCATAGAAACTAACTGATTTTTGTCATCATCCTTTTTAGTTTTCATGACTCTTGCTTTAATAAATCTGAATAATGCATGTTCTATGGTGGGAAACCCAAGTCCTTCAGAAAGAGAACAAACAACTCCATTTAATATGCGGGCAATCAGCACATAAATCAAGGGGATATAAAATGCTACTCTATATTTTTATGTTGCTATGCAATATTATTTATGTATGATTTGTATTTTTTCATAAATCTGTATGATAAATAGGGCAGCATTTTTTCCTGTATCTTTCCAAAATAAAGATCCCTTCTGCTTTTAATCCATAACCATGTGGCAGACCACTTACTTTTTCCAAACTCATCAATTAATTGCTCAATGTGGCCAAGTCCTACCAGGCTCTGAACTGAGATTGCTTCTTCACAGAAGTCTCCTGGCCCTGTACGCTGATGTCCCCTGGCACCTGTGCACAGCCCTGTCTTAACACTTTCCTTGCTGCCTTGTGAGCTGGCTTTCCCCTTCTCTCTATCTATACACCCCAGGAGAGAAATCAAGGGTCTGCACAGGGTCTGTAGCCTGGCTCGGCACATTTAGTCTAAAGAAAAATGAATGAACAAATGACTAATGCTCAAAGCAGCACACTTTATTTCTCTGCTTTGCTAGGCTTTCTGCACCAAAACCAAGGAAGATATAGACACTTCCAAAACAAGGACAAGCAAGTTTGTAAGGTATGCCAAACAAAATCATTTCAGCTATTTACTATAATGTATACAACTATGCCCATGTGGAGCTTGAAAAAAAATGAAATATTTACCATCAAGATATTGAGCATCTACTTTATTCTACATGTATCATGCATTTGAATGACTATATAAATGCAACCCTCAATTTTCATTCTTTTAAGTTTGTATTATTATACATAATAGTGCATTCATTATGCCATGTTTGTGTATGCACATATTTTGATCAATCTTATTCCCCAGTTATTTCGATTACCATTTTAATAAAAAGCAGTAAAGTATGGAAGGATCAAGAAATAGTTATATTAACGGTTCTCTACAGTTTATTGATAAAGTTTAAATATTAGGCAATCAATGTTAAATGAGTGATCTCTCTATAATAATTTTAAATTGAAGAAATTATAGTGAAGAGTTTTTTGTATAGTTAATATAAAAGTATCATTGCCTTAAGATGACTCATTGGGAGATAGTGAAGCTATCTTGACATTTTTTAGCAATGAGATTAGACATCAAATGATGCTCCCT
>CM053404.1:137077579-137184128 GCA_028644305.1 Xerus rutilus
TAAGATAGGGATATTTTATTCCTAACTTTCTCCATTTGTGCAAAATCGCAGTATCCCCATAACACCTGCTTCTTTCATTCTTATTTATTTATTTATATTTTTAATGCTATAAAGTGCATTTAAAGCTAAAAGAAATATTGGCAGATGCCATTGATAACCTCTTCTGGCACAGGAGCCTTATTAACCTTTCAAACATAACTAGGTAGAACCTAGAAAAAACATGCACTAGAACTTTACAAATGAACTTGCATACAAAATATTACTTTTTTTCTTAAATGAGTAGACCAAATCTCAAAGTACATTTTAAATTCAGTCCATTGCATTCTCAATAATATTTTAAGTATGGAGCAATTATAATTCTCTCCTAAATCTTCTGACTTTGTGCAATGGGAATATTAAGCAAAACTGTAGATAGGCCTCAAAATTGAATTGCACTTTATTCTGCTCTCTAGACCAAAACCAAGATGAGCTGAGCTTGGCGACCAGAGTGCTCTATGAATATGAGAATATTTTATCAAAATAAGAGAAGAAAAGGAAACAAAACATCTTTTCAAGGACTGGAAACTATGCAAATGGCTTTCAAATGCCCCTTATCATGGAAACACAAAGACTGGGAGGGACACGGGAGGGGAGCTGGCAGGGATGTGTTATTCCAATTCAAGAGCCATGTTTCTGAGCCTATTATGTCCATTTGTGTGTGAACTGAGTCACTGCTTCCTCACAGCCAGTTTTCTCTCACAAAGGTACAAGAAAAATTGTTCAGGGCTTGATGAATGTAACTTTTCTCTGTTGCTATTCTTCTTTGAAATTGCAAGCATCTCTAGTGTAAAAGACACTCGAATCTACACATACTCGATGATCTTTTTTAACTACTTTTTACTTCATGAATAAATGCAAGACATAACCTGTGTCTGTCCATCTTTCTTGCAGTAAATCAGACTGAACTGTGCATGAGCGTCCCTAAATCCGTCTTGATAATCATTTTGTTGTTGTTGTTGTTGTTGTTTTGTGTGTGTGTGTTTTCTGGGACAGTATTTTATTATTATACTCACTTACTCTTTAAAAATTATTGATGACCTACTGCATTCTAGTTCTGGGAAAAACAAAAACTATACTTTGCATTTTACATTTTAAACTAGGAGAATGAATCACTATTCTTCATTTTGAAGCACTTGGTTTATGGGTTGTTGCAGTAAATATGCTGTTTATGGTTTTATTTTTCTTTCATTCATATGTAGGCTTTCTGAGGGCAGGGAGTTTTGCTATCTTCACAGTGGAATCTCAGCCAAATGAAAAATCCTTTACAGAAAGTACTCAATAAATACTTATTAAGAACAGCATATGAATTATTGAATGGATAGATATAACCATTTATAATTTATATTAGATGAATGAAGTATAATGCAATTCCTAAGGACTTTGGACATTAAATGTCTTTAAAAATTTACTTTAACAATACTATTGACCAGGAGAGGAATTTCTGCATTTTTACACAAAACTTTTAGGAAAAATACTATACAATACCAATATTCTACAACAAATATTACTAGAATTCATAGTGATTGATAAAATAATCATGATTAGATAGATTTGGTAGAATAATTTACACTTTGCATTTATGGTCTTCAGATCATAACAAGCAAAGCTTCAAGTAAGGGGGATCTATAAATTTATCTGTGCCCAGGGTGATGATAGACTTATTAATCAAGAATTAGAATAAGAAATATAATAGTATAGGAGTTAAGGTTATGGTTTAAATTACCAGTATTAAGGTCAAGTAAAAGCTAATTTTCACAATGGGTAGTAGTATATTGTAACCATGAGATATTAAACAGGATAAAACTAAGCAATATATTTAAGTAAAGTTTAAATCAATTCATTTATTTCAGAGCCATTTTCAAAACTGTGTAGCTGCAAGTGTTTTACCCAGACAGAACATTTCTTCATAATGTGCCTTAAGCTACTGACTTGATTGGATTAATATTTTCCTCTGGTCCATCAGCGATTCAATATTTGCAAACCTTTTTGACAAAGCTATTAGAAGTACTCATTTTTCTCAAAACTGTTTTATTTCTCATCATTTACTGTCTTAATATGTATATTTACCAGGAGAGGCCCATCAGAAAAGAAACTATCCTCTTAATATACACATAATATCAAGGAATGCATCAGAGCAAAAAGCTTATTTTGAGCTGAAAGAAAAATAATTTCAAACAACAATAGTAGCTGTTTTTGGAAACAACAAATAGATTAATTTCGTATGAATTTTCTAAAAATCTGAACAGATCAATTAATAATGGAATGCATATTGAAAACACCAGCAGATCCAGCTTGCTACTTTACAGTATATAAGCAAGACTGTTCTATGTGAAGCCAGAGTAGGCTCCAAGAAGTGAGATGTCAGAATGAGCAATTACATAATGCATATCCAGAATGATTGAGTAATACAGAATAAAATAAATCAACTTTGAGGTCTCCTTTTGGCCTAAAGATCCATGCTATTCAGATCAGATAATTTCACAGTGCAGCCCAATCAAGTCACCTAGCAGATAGAATACACCAGGGCCACTTCGAAGTGGCCCTGCAGAAGAAGAAGACGAATTTTTCTTCACATAGTATGAAATCACACACCTCGGTCATCTGAATGACATCTTTTATTACTGCTGAATATAGAAGTGTGGTAATTCAGGAGCTGCCCCTGGGAGCTGAGTCAGGGGGTATTCTGTCTGAGAATTAGGTAGCCCCTCTTAAAAGCATTGCTGTAGCTTACCATGAACAAGACTCCCTGACTTATCCTACTGCACTGGAAAAACACAGCCACCACTGAGGGCTTATATAGGTTTTTGTTATAGACTCAATTTCCTGGGGTTGATTTGTCTTAACAAGTCATTTTTAGTTACAAATGGAATCGACTCTCACTGTACATAAGCTGTCAGCTCGACTCAAAAGGTGTTTTACAAAATAGTGTGTCGCCTGTAAAGAGAGTGGAGTGGTCTTAAAAATAAGGCAACCTGATATTTTTGTGAGTCCATCACAAGGAGGTCATGAGCAGTGCTGGAGCAGGGGCAAGTGTTTATCCTTAAAGGACAGACCTTCATTTACTGAGCAAGAGGTGTTCTGCTGGGGGCCATTTAAAATCAGAGCTGGAATTATTTACAGAGAGACAGTTAAGAAACTCACCATCAAGAGAATTTGCTACATTTAGAGAAAAAGGAAAAAAATCTCATGATTAGATTTGGAAATGTATGAAATCCATTCAGTGGCTTTTATTTAAAAACTAATTTGGAGAGATGAGGAAAAAATCATTTATAGCGGTTGCTTTTAACAGATACCTAAGTATTCTCCCAATTTTTGCAGTGATGGTGCTTACTGCTGAAAACAGGAAATCTTTGCTTTAGAATGACAACACTGGATTCTGCATTTTGATAAACTTAAAGCCATAAACATTTTAATATAAATGTCCTTAAGGGCAGAACAAATAAATTGTAGTACAGAAAATATAATTAGAGAATTAATTCCAACAGAAGATCTAAACAACACTTGGAAAGGAGGGACGGTCAGAATCGTACATTTCCTCCATGGGGGAACATGTACCAAGCCAGTGTCATTCCAGGGAATTCAGCTGTTGGGGAGATCAGACATGATGATCATACACATAGCCCTCTGGCAATATTTATGGGTTTAATGAAATTACACTCTTCCGTGTTGGTGGGGAATGTCCTTGTTGAGTTACAAATTATTGTAATATAAATAAGTTCTTAATTGGATCCACCTTTTTATAATGAGGTCGTGATAAGAAAATATCATCAATATAATTCAATGATAATTAACCACCACAATCAACAAAGAGTATATTGACTTTCATTAGACCCTACTTTCTCAAAGCATAGAGAAACTTTCCATAACTTTCCAATATTCCTTCCTGACATTGTCTTACTCTTCTCAATATACATTTATAAACCTATATAAAAATATAAAACCTATATAATATATCTTACTGTTTTTTTTAAAGCCTGAATAAATAATGGAGTGGCACTTCTTACTCCTGTACACAAGAATCAACATACTTCGAGAACTGGATGCAGCCCCTGATGTGAAATCTATTAAGGTTATTTTTATAGATAAGGAAACTGAGATTTCAAGAAAGAATAAGAAAATTGCCTAAAGTCTAAAAGCTAAGAAATACGAGATAAGACTCTAGGAAGCCTAATCACAGACCTTTCTTCTCCACTATTCAATGGAATCCTGTATAGACCATGGTGAGGAGGTTGTGCTGCGAATATTAATGTAGCATAGTGGAAATCGAGCTCTGGCACTGCTGCCCGTGATAACAGCTCAGTCCCCAGCCCACAAAGGCTGCCTTGCCATGCAAGCCCTCCATTTCCTATAGTCACAGCAGCCCCACAAGATTCTCAGAACCTTGCAGTTTACAAAAAAAAAAAGAAGAAAAAAAAGGATCACTGAGGCTCAGAAACTCAAGGCCAAAATCAAGTTCACAGGGTTACTTGCTGCCTTTCGCAGTTTTTTAGTTGGAAGCTTGTGTTTCTCCTATTCAAGCTTAACTATTCAAAAAATGATTTCACAGCATCACCAATGAAACTGTACTCATCACATTGCCTCTGTTTCTTTCCATTGTTTGTATGAATAAGGATGAAATGATTGCTAGGTAAGTAAACAAATGGTTTGATACAATTTTATTATTAATACCAACAAATCCATACAGCCACTTTGACTAATTTCATTTTGGGAACAAACAGATCAAATACATCGTTCATAATTCTATTAGCATCTTAGCTCTAAATGAACAAGAATCACATCACATATAGGATGATCTGCATTCTTGACATTTGGGACCAGGCATTTATTTGTTACAGGGGCCTGCTCTGTGTATTTAGGATGTTTGTTTGGCAGTGTCCCTGACCTTTCTCTACTAGATGGCAGTAGCACTTTAGATTGCCCCAGCTGAGAACCGCCATGTGACTTAACGTGTGGGTCATGGGGAGGGAATATTAGAACCTGTAACAGAGTCTTAGGTCTGCCTGCTATAACAAATTGTCACAAACTATGTGGCTTATAAACAACAAAAATTACTCCTTACACTTCCACAGACCATAAGCGTATGATCAAGGTTCTGGCTGATGTTAGTGTCTGGAGAGGGCTCACTTCCTAGTTTAAAGAAGGTGTCCACACGGTGGAAGGTAAGAAGTTCCCTAGGAGCCCTTTCATGGGGATTTCATCCTCATGACCTGTAAATGACAACGACCCCTACTCCAAACACCATCACGATACACATTAGGCTTCAAAATAAGAATTTCAGGGAGACATGGACATTTGGTCTATAATAAAAGCTTACAACCTGGTTTCTAAATCTACTGAGGATGAAAATATCTTGAATTGAGTTGTTTTCTCTTCAGAACTTCACACTAGTGATATTTCTCCTATTGCCATTAAAGCTAAAGAAACTAAGGTAGTTTGCTCTCTTTCTCAGCACTGCTGGCCAAAATGAATCAAGTTCTGTGAGTCAGAAATCATTGTTTACGACCAGACTTATCTTTTTCCCCCTCAATCTTCCTAGACTTAACCTGTACAGCCAACCCTCTGTTATCAGCAGGCTCTCATCAGCCCATTCAAACAATTGCTGGTTGAAATACTTACTTAAAAAGTTGTGTCTGTATTTAAACATAGTATGAAGTATTTTTTTTTATAATCCAGAGTAACTAGAAATCCAGTGTAACTAGTTGTTCTCTTTATAATACCTGCAGTGTACTAGGTATTATAACTACACCAGAGGTGCTTTTAGGTATACTGGAGAATATGTATAGCATATATGCAGATAGTACACCATTTTTTTCCTAAGGAGCTTGAGCACTGGTGGGTTGGATATCTGTGAGGAGTTCTGAAAGCAACTCCTGGGAATATTGAGGGACTTCCCTGTGCATGCAGAGGATATTCAATACAATTTTTGTGGGTGGTGGTGAATTTCACTGCATAAATTGGTACAATCTTATTGGCAGCATTTGAAAAACAAGGTACAAATTTTTAGGTAATCAATAAATTCAGACGCAAATAAAACTGTGAAATGTTTTGTTTTTTAAAGAATAAATTACTTCCAAGATATTTCTTTTAAGAAAGCAGTGCCCTGTCCTTAAGATATATATAAATGGAAACCTCCTATTCTTGATAAAAAGTAAAATCATAATGTAACACAAAAACAGGAAGGGTGGGAAGTCATATACCACTGTACACAGTCAAGCACACAATGTTTAAAATATGGACTATGTCACTACGTTTGACATGCATAGTTTTGTTCTTGGGTCAATAGTGCATTTGTGGTTCAATTTTATTCAATAGCACATGGTGAAATTAACTGGAGGAGGGAAACTTATCCAAAAATTAAATTAAGTATTTTTTAAATATTTCATTCCAAGCTCTTGTATTTTTTCAAAGGTAATTTGTGTTTGTCATGAGTTATACAGTGATATTTTCCTTCTTAGCTTCTTTAGCACAGACTCCCCAACTTAATCATTTTAACAGTTATGGAATCTGATGAGTATGTCCTCACAAAGGACTTCTGTTCTTCCAGAAGTCCTCTGAAGGTGCCTGCTGCTTAGGTGTCACTACCCACTCTGCTTTTCCATACACCAACAAGCTTCAGGACTGGTTCTAATGATGATAATTGTTCTTTAGGGATTTGTTAGACTGAATTGCATGAGATGAACAAGTTATAAGAAAGTTTCTCTACCACCCTACTGATAATTTATTTTGTAAGTATTAAAAAGGTTAGAAACATCACTTGGGATAGAACTTTAAATATTCCTTAGGCATTGATGAAATACTAGCAGTGAATTAATAAATGTAGTTATAATTATGCAATTATGTAGCAAGATTTCACTAAACACTGTGCTCTTGATCTTTCTCTTTTTAAGATTATTATTAAGCATTTAACATTTTAGTTCCCAATAATGAAGATGAAATAGCTAAAGAATATACATTATATCTTATCTTGAAACAAAGGAGACCATTTATACTTATCAGCAACTCTAAGTTCATGGCCTAAAGAAAACATGCCTGTGCTAAGCACACATAGAGACAGATATCTAAAATAATTTAAATACTTGGCAAGTGTAAGAATCACTGTCCGATAGACACTTCATATGTTTCACAGTCTGCTCAATCTCTTCTATATTTTCAGATCAAGCTAGCAAAAATGGATTACAGTGGCATGCACCTGATGTCTATAGTATTCTTTCATTTATTCAAGATAGTAGTGAATCTCTGGGAGCTGTCTCTTGCTAGCAGTTTCTTGCTGATATTGAGGGGACAATATTTTTGTTCTTGTGGTTTGCAAACAGAAAAAAAAAGAGAGACATAATTTGACTTAGTAAATCTATTGTAGCTATGCCTAAGCCTTTAATTTTTTTCCTTATAAGATTTTCCTACAGTTTCTCTTTTTCATATAAACAAAACTAAACACTTTTAAATTAGTGGAGAGATCACAGTTTAGTCAGTAAGTACAAGAGTGTTTCATAATTTCTTAAATATTATATCTAAATATGGCATTTGCGTTCTGTTTTGAAAGCAAAATTACAAGATATCACCTTCATTTAAGTGCTGACCACCACCAACAGGGTCCTACTTAACACTGCCAGGTTAACTGGTTTTCATGTCACCTCAGAATAGAGTTCCTACTGTTGTTTCTCTTAGCAAATATGCTATTTATGGGGGAAGGCAGAACTCTGCAGTGGTCCCTTCCCAGGTCAGCCCTACGCAGCCTTCACATGCCCCAGAGGTCCAGGTGAGGATGCTGTGTGCCTGTGTGCTGCTCTACTGAACCCGGAGGGTGGCTCCAGTGGAGTGGCACAGCCTTCCCTGTGCACGTTGCTGAGGGCTCCAAACAGATCTCGCCGTGATGGGAAAGGATGCGAGGCAGCTTCGGATTGAAGACTGGACAGACCCTCGCTTCCATCTTACGTTTATGACAACTGCTTTGAGCAGTTGTTAAATCTCTTGGCCTTGACCTTGCGACACAACACATTTGACTTCTGAGGTTATTTTCATTGAAGGAGGCTCTGAAGCTGCGACGCAAGTTGACAGAGCAGCATCAGTGGCCATGTGCGGTTGCGGTAGGTCCTTCCTAGTTACACCGCCAAACCAGAGGTGAGCAGACGTAAGTCTGGAAAAGCATTTGAAGCAGAAGAATTGCCAAGATTGACAGCATGGGCAATATCACAGGGGAAGAGTCTGGGGAGGAAGTGAACAGAAGAAAAAGAAGCACTAATACTGATAATGTCATGAGAGCTGCAAACATTGTCACAGAGAAAGCAGTGACACCTTCCCAAATGTTGTATCTCCCATTCGTGAGTGCATATTCCACGCTTCCCAAAGGGAGGGAAATGCAGGGATAGCTCAAGCGTTTATGCAAGAAGTGAAATTTGCTCAGTTTTCATGCCATTGCTTTCTTTAGATGAGCATTAGTCAAATCAGGAAATTTTATATTTGGAAATATTGGAAAATCTCTTGCAGAAAAATCAGAATTGTATTTTCAATCTTAAATTAATCAAAGTACTTTCTTTAGGCATTGTTTGTGGGGGAAAAAACTGATTAAAAAAACTAAAGCACTGAATTTTAAAGTTCAGTAAAGTTAGAAAATGGGGCTTCAAGAGCTTAGAAGTAGGCATATTCTAGACCGCATCCATCTAAAAATGGCTTATTATTATTACAAGAATACTTTAAATTAATTTTAAGACTTAAAATCTATTGCTGAAATTATTGCTTCTAGTTATAAGAAGAAACAGTTTAAAGATTGGTCAGATATTTTATGAAATTGAAAATTCCATAGGAATCAGTCTGTGGTCCTAGAAATAAGTGAAGATATCAAGCATTTCAGGGCTTTTGTGTCACTAGTAACATTTGTGGGTTTAAACACCAGCCACGGGTCCTGGCTCTGCACCCCCACTTCTAGAGAGCATTTCCACCTGCTCACATGAGGCCACAGCCCTTGAGAAGATGAGACAATAACCACTTAATTACATGCAATTCTGAATTTTAAATTTTGAATATCTAAAGAATGAAATTTTCACAACGTACCATTGAGAATGATTGCCCAGAAGTTTCCATCAATTTAGGCAGAAGATGTTTAGTTGCTTAGGATCTTTTAAATTAATGACATCAACAACAAAAAGCCTTGAAAAGAATGTCTGATTTCTTGTCTTCAAATCTGTACCAAATAAATATTGCAATGAACTTTCTAAAAAGTTACATAGGAAGGATAATATATGCTTACTTTTTGAGTTAAAATCTCAGTTATTCCTCAAAACAAAAGCCCGAGCCTCTATCCCTAACTTCTCACATCACAAATTCATAAAGGAAGACTTGAAGTCTCTGAAATTGTATACCCATTTACTAAAGAAAATCTAAAAGTAAACTGCTTGAAATTGAATACCAAGTTTTGTCTTTACATATTCTTTTTAAAGCAAGTGTAAAGAATAAATGTCAGAGATAACTATGTAAAATAAAAGACAGATTATCAATGGACAAAAATGTATCTCCTTTTAAGAGAAGATGGAAAGACAAGGGGAAAAGATAAAATAATGTGACAGTAATTTGACCCAGTGGGAAGATGACCAGGGACAGTATTGAGACTCGAAGGAATTGAACCTGAAGGGAACAGTATACATTTTTCTAGCAATGAGCAATTAAATGGTACAATAAAAACGGCAGCACACTATCATCTTTCATTGTATGAAAACACTAATACCAAACATGAAGGAGTCACACTACTAAAAATGCACTTCCATGAGCTGACATGGGAGCATAAACAAAGATATCGATGACAGGTAATTCCTAGAGTGCAGGCTGAGGTCTCTCCTAGGGCCCACTGAAATCAATTTGAGAAATTCTTAGCTCTCTCTCACTTCACTGCATGATACTTTTTAAACAAACAGGGCTCTTCTGTGTCACTACTCTCAATGGATAGCAGGAATCAAGATCTAAAGAAATAAAGATCTAAAGAGCTGGCAAGGAATACTTAGGTGAAAAGAACAATATGTCCTGATGGAATCCATGTGAATCTTCTCAAAAATGCACTCATGACATTGGAGACAGGGATGATGGGAAAGAAGGTGGGTCTGGGATTCAGGAAGGTTAGATAAGTACAGGGAGGCTTCCTCTTGAATGAGAGGGTCCTTCTGCCTTTTGTCAAGTTCTTAGGTCACATGTTATGGGAATGAGAAATGATCATCAGGTCAGTAATATTTAAGTGATATGATAAACACAGAGAACAACTAGCTGGGAGAAGCTGATTAGATTATGCACTTGAGCTACTGGAGCAGAACAACCTCGGAGGAATGTAAGGTGGAATGTAAGAAGAAAGTAAGGTTTGCTCTCTGTTGTTAATTTTCCCTGTAGTTGTGCCAGTGTCAACTGGGGAAACATGTACTTCTACATTAAATGTGCATTACTAACCATACCATATTATGTTCTTGCTGAAAAACTAAATTTGTAATGTGAGCTACTATGATTTTTGGAACTTCGAGAGCCCTACATTAAACAATTTCATACTCATGTTCCCTCAAACAAAAACTCTTAGATTATGTATTCATATTCTGTACAAATAAAAACTATAAACATATGCCAAAGTCTCATATGCACATGAAATAAATGTATATACATGTTCACAATTTTAACATTATTTTTACTTTATTATTTCAAATACTATTGGCCTGAGACCTTCCTTATCTTTACTATTTTAAAATGAAACTAACCACTTCCATTCTTATCTTTACCTTAATTTATTTTTTCCTATGTTTTCTCTTTAAGAAAATAATGAAAAAGAGGGAAAAAAAGGAATTCCAAATCTCCCATTTCTGGCCATTTACAAATTATTACAGGGGATCCTGTAGCATGCAGTTCACAGGGTTATTTTGTCCAAGTACAGTAAGATTTCATTTAATTGATACTAAATTAAATCTACTTTCAATTTTATAATCTAGATTTTTAACAGATTAATCACATTGCTTAAGAGAAAAGTCAAAAATGTGTTTGTAGCTTTGTAAAATAACTTCTGTGGTCTCTATGTGGACCCAACTTTGTCTATGGGGAAAAATAGTAAAGCCTATGACATCTTTTATAGGAGAGTAGGAACACATGTACTGCTAGACATCTGCTGGACGAGTTAGATCACTCACTGAACCACGATTGCCTCCTTTTAAGAATCAAACACCCCCACTTTAAACAGTATTTCCTTGTTTTCCTAAACCATTGCTGTTTCCTATCCAATTGCCAGGCTTTAAAATGAAGGGATTCTGAGAATTTCCATGTTTTTTTGGAAGGAGATGTAATCGAGCATCCTACCAGCATCTAGAAGGTGGCCTATAAGCTAATTGGAAATTCTTGCATAGAGGAATTTCCATTAAATAGTAATGAGTTGAGTTTCTGCCCCCACTTCCCTCCCTTGAACAGCTGCAGAGTGTTAGCTAGTTTCACTTTATTTTCTCAAAAATTGTGCTAAGTGCTAATAAGATCACAAATTCAATTGATAAAATCAAGCCGAAGGAGAAACGGAAATGTGTCTATACACACACATGCACACACACATATACACACACAAGAGCAGTCTAACTGGCAGACAAATAACCTTACGCTCAAAATTACTATTTTATGATGTGTACATAGAGAATATTCACTTTTTCCATGAATCATAATTGCCAGGGCCATGCCTCTCCAAGGAAGATTAGACAA
Organism: Xerus rutilus; assembly: GCA_028644305.1. Lineage (NCBI taxonomy): Eukaryota > Metazoa > Chordata > Mammalia > Rodentia > Sciuridae > Xerus > Xerus rutilus. The sequence goes on from CM053404.1 coordinate 137,089,319, forward strand.
CACAGTCTAATTAATTCCATAGCCATTGGAGATAAACCCATCAAACTATATAGGTGATGTATTAATTTTACTGACTTTTGAAGACAATGAGAAACTTGTAAAAACAAAAGAGAAGCTTCTGTTGTGGTGGTGCTGGAGTTGATTACATTGGGAGTGCAGACAGGATGGCTTTGCTATTTTTAGTGTAAGTGCTTCTTCCTTGATTGCTCAGGTAGGCACAGAAAATACCTTTGAACACTTGGGATATTGCCCTTTCCTGTAAATGTAGCCTCATAACGGTGTGAGGTCTAGAGATTTGTTTCTTTTGCATTTTGACAGCTTACATTACACTAGTCAGACCAAAACCAAGAGAAAAGCCCGTGCAGAGAGTAGAGACAGGCTGAGCTCCCTTCAAAAGCCCTTGAGCTCTGCGTGGTCCCCGGTGAAGAACACCAGGTCTCACACCTTCTCATTCCTGACTGCCTCCCTCACACACTTCCCATGATCCTGAGCACTACTGGGACCTCCCTATCTTCTCAGGCGATTTGATGGAGGCTGGGTATCGCTCTGTGGTGTGGACGATGCTGCCTCACCTGCCCTTAGCTTCCAGGGGAACACCTGCTCTCTGTGGAGACTGAGCGGGCACAGCTGGGCAGCTGTGGTCAGGGATACTCAGGGGCCACTGCACTACACCTTCTTCACTCCACGTGCATGGACACTTCCTGGCTCCTCGTGCTCACCTTGCCTTCTACCCTTCACTTCTTTGAATATCCTGGACACACTCATCTTCAGATCTCCTCTGGGGAATGGGTGATGTGCGCCATGTTTTCTAGTTACTTTTCTCATTTCACTTTGAATGTAAGTGCTGCTATCCACACCTCTCACCAAATACTCTTTACTCTTCTTAAATAGATTTGAGATATTTACTATGCTCAAATACTCTTTCGTGTTACTAAATAAACTTTAATTGTATATTTGTTAGTGGTTTAAATACACCAGACATCATTTCAGGGCCCCTGCTGGGCTCTTTTCCTAAGGTCTTTGAGATTCGTGATTTTTAAGATTGGACCATCCATTGAAACAGTTGCTTTATTTGTTATTTTGTATGTGGATAAGTGGTTTTACTTTTTCTTATTTTTAAATTTAATACAAAGTGGCTTTAGAGACTATGGAGGTTTTCCAGCTTCATAAAATTATTATCATTATTTTAAAGATGCCCTCCTGAAAGAAAAGAGAAGTCTTTTCTCAATAGGACTCAACTCATCAAAAAAAGATCTACTATCAACCCATATTAACAGGAATAGAAGAAATTAATTCAGATACATTGACACATTTGAATACATCATGGAATTATACTGTAGTACTCTTAACTGCTAAATTACATTTGATCTAATACGAAAATACATAAGACCTTTTAGACAGATCAGAATTCAATGGTGGGTTATGCAACTACTCTAAAATTAAAGCCTTGCTCCAGATACTCCAAATGCTGATAAATGATAGCTAAATTACTCTCATTCATCACCTCTAAAGACCTGGTGTATTAAAATATCATGGGAAGGCTGTGAATTTCAGTTCAAAATCAGTCATGCAAGAATATTTCCCTTCTCTGGATTCTACAATATCAACTTAATTGTGAAGTTAATAATGTCCTTGATGGCATTCTTATGAAACCCCAGAATGTGGATATGTGTGTGCGTGTGTGGTGTGTGTGCATGTGTGTGTCATGTATGTTTGTGCATGTGTGCTGTGTCATGTATGTGTGTGCTATGTATGTATGTGTATGTTTGTGGTGTGTGCATATGTGTGTTGTGAGTTATGTATGTGTATGTGTGTGGTGTGTGTGCATGTGTGTGGTGTGTATGCTTGTGTGTGTTGTGCATGTTATGTATGTGTATGTATGTAGTGAGTGTGTGTTGTGTATGTGTATGTGGTGTGTGTGCATGTGTGTGTTATGTATGCTTGTGTGTCTGTTGTGTGTGCTATGTATGTGTATGTATGTGGACATGCATGTGCAGATGTGCATTGTAAGTTATGTATGTGTGTGTATGTAGTGAGTGTGTGCATGTGTGTGTTGTGTATGCTTGTATGTGTTGTGTGTTATGTAAGTGTATGTATGTGATGTGTGTGTTGTATGTGTGGTGTGTGTGCATGTGTATGTATATATGTGGTGTGTGCATGTGTGTGTTGTATGTGTGGTGTGTGCATGTGTGTGTTGTATGTGTGGTGTGTGTGCATATGTATGTATGTGCGTGGTGTGTACATGTGTGTGTTGTGTATGCTTGTGTGTGTGTTGTGTTATTGTGTGTGTTATGTATGGGTGTTGCGTGTGTGTGTGGTATGTGTGTGTGTTCTGGGCCACAGGCAGGAGGGGAGGGCTGTGCTGTGACTGCCTTGGTCACATTACCACAGGCTGGGGGCTTGAGCAGCAGAACCCGATTTCTCACAGTTCTAAGGGCTGGATGCCCAGTGCTATGGCTCTGGTAGGTCAGTGTCCTATGCTTGCAGATGGCTGTCTCTCACCGTGGCCTCCTGTGGTGGCAGCAGGTACTCAAGGCTCTTCTTATGAAGGCAGGAATCCCATTCAGGAGGCTCCGTCCTGGGGCCTCTATCACCCACAACACAATGGTGCTGAGTGGGTAAGAATTCAGTCTCGTAGCTCTGGATGGACACCAGCACTGGTTTCGTAACCATGGCCACTGGTGTCCCCTCACAGCAACAGCTCAATGATCCCGCAGTCCTGGTAGGGATCTGGTAAGGACTGGTTCATTTGTATCTTGCTGCTTTTGTCTATTTCTGCCTGATATCTGAGACTCAGATTTTATGAGGTCCTACCTACTTCGATTACTTACTTACTTCTGTCCTTGGCCACCACCATCAGTCCCCACCTGGTCCACAGGGCTCCACTCTATCTTCCCTTCCCTGACCAGGGGATGTCTGTCTCTCCCATCTGCTTATCCCACATCAATTTTTTGGTTCCCCAGCAAACCCCTTGTTCTGCTTTATCTTCCAAAGGTTATAAGTTCACCTATAGGCTTAGTGTTTTGCAAATAATATCAATTACATTTGAAGACAATTTTGTCCAATATAGAAAAAGGGGAAAATGTTAAACAAAATAATGAATTAATGTTTCTAAACAATATTAATCCACCATTAAGATGGGAATGAGACAGCTATCTTTCTGGTCTGAATCTTTGCTTCAGACCAGAAGCAAAGCAAATGGTGGTTACCACTCTCCATTTCATATGTGCCCACAAGGTGTAATTTAGTTACTAGAACGCAAGTGTGGAGGAGATTAGTTTCAGGAATAAAGGAGGAAACATGGAAACACAAATGGGCTCCAATTCTCTTTTTTCTTTAAACTTCAGTACCTCGATTACAGCTGTATCAGCCAGGTAGACAGAAGATGAAATTCAATGAAAACATCACCTGTTCCTAGTATGATCAATTGTTTCCTAAATGACTGCTGTAACCAATTTTACTACTTCTGTCCTTCTACGTTCAATTTTGCATTTAACTTCGAATAGCTTAACTACATATATAAACATTATAGAAACAATGTGCATAGGTAAAACTTATATTCTTTGTCTTATAAATCAAAAGGCTATGCTATTTATGACTAAATTTAATGTAACGGCTTGAAATTTCACCTAACTTAACCTAAAATCATGCACTCAATTCGTACAGAGGTTTATTTTATTTTCCAACATATGGATGGACGAAGTAGCCTAAATTTGATCACAAGCATACTGAAAAGATATGAATAGATTGGTAGGAGAAAAAATCATCATGGCCAGTAAAATTGCTAAAAATATACTCTACAACAAAAGAATGGGATAAAGGCCAAGAACATCATTATATGAGGAGAATGGCACATTTATTTATTGCATGGTTCAAGTGACCCAGAACTTTTAAAAGCAGGTATCAGAGCAATCAAAACTCTGTAGAGTAGAAGCTGTTAAACCTGTTTCTACTCCAACTCTGTTTAGATTATTTGCTGTGATGTTCCTTAATCTCTATTAAATTTCTTATTTTAAAATTGTTAATAGAAGGAAAGACTCTCTAGCTCCTGATGTTCATGGTGCGCTCAGAACAGTGAGTTCTGCGTGAACACTGGCCGTGGATAGCCTGCCCAGCCTAGGACAGCCTGCCTGCGTGGGAGAAAGAAAGTCACTATCACAGAGCTTCTCTGTAAATGAAAGAGGAGGCCTACTAGGTGCGAGCCATCCTCCCTGAGTGTGGAGAGTGGGCAGCTCTGAAACCCCTCCCGGAAAGCGTGGCTCTGTGGTTCTGTGGCTAAATTGCACGTGCCCAGCTTTCCCTATGTGTGGGTCTCAACTGTGGTGGTCTTTCCATCCAGCACAGCTGTTGAGCTCTCATTGAAACGTAGGGCTGCCATTTTGGAGGTTACTGTGGGGGAGAGAGTTGATGAAAATCTTTCCAGTTCCTCTGATCATGAAAACATAATTCCTTTCCTAAGCAAATGTCTTCCTGACCCCCTGTGAATAGGATAATTTTATGAATTGTATGTGGTGTCCCCCCTTCCTCTAAGATTAGACAGAGAATGTGGCCTGCTTTACCAAGATACATGTGGGTGCACTGTGTGTCTTCCTCCTGTAGGGGCTTCTCCTTCTTCATGCAGTTGGTCATGAACTCCTGTTCATCTGAATCCTCCTGGGTCTCCCTCATCACTGCCTGCTCCAAATAAAAAGAGTTGCTTGTTGAAATTGAGAGAAGCCCTTTCCAATTCCCTGGCTCTGCGTGAGTCTCAGAGCTCAACTGTATGGAAAAGAAACTGCAGTGGTAATAGGATTCTGTGGCTCCTAGGATAGGAAAGAGGAAATTCGCATATCACATTGGAAGTCAACAACTGTGAACCCCCCCGGGGCGGGGGGGTGTCACTCATGGTCCTTGCGGGAATGTCAGCAGTTAAGAGGAGGGCTTGGTTCTATTTTCCATACCTAATGAGTTTTTAAAGGAATTTGTCTATTTGTTCCACAGGTTGGTATGATGATGCCTACTAGCTGTATGAAATTTTTCACCAGAATGGAAAGAACTATAAGAGGTAAATAATGTGTATGTGATAAATAAGGAAACGTATATGCAGCAATAGCCACAATGTTAGTTGTTATAGTGGGATCATGTTAATAGGAAACATGCTGTTCAGGAGAATGTCCTTTGCCATGTTTGGAATTCGTTTAAAAAATGTGGAGGCAAATATTTAAAGATTTTAGGGGCTACTTTTATGTTGGCTAAAATGATACTTTTACTTCCAAAACAAACCTAAAACGTTGTTCCAAAAACAATAAACTTTTAGAACATTCATCTGTTCTTATAAAAAAATATTTTGATTAAATTAATGAAATTTACCATTTATATCATCTTAAAATGTACATATTGAACTTTATAAAATTTGAATGAAAATCACAATAAACCAATTGTTATAAATATTTGCTATTAAGAATCAATTTCACATCCTTCCCACAGCCTAATAGAGCTGTTGGTCTGTTTGGAGGGATGAGGTGGTTGGTACCCACATCAGGTAAAGACAGCTGGCTCCCGAGGACCAGTCTAGGCCTGGCTCTTCTTCTGTGTAAGGAGAGATTGTCAAAAACGTAAATGGAAATAAATTTAAAGTATTAAGTGTCAAGAGAAGCCCATGGGAGTTTACACAATTCTTCCTGTGAAAAGCAGTTTTATTTTCTGAGATTCCTTAAACAAAAAAGTTACATGAAGTTACTGTTGATGTCTCATATAACTTAAGTTTTCTTTACTAATTTCCATATTAATAGATACCTACATGTGTTACTTGCCTCATTTTCAAGTTTTGAAAATAAGTTTTTGTTGTATTAATCATTTTTGCCCAATATTCAACTAAGTTCTAGAGTAATTAATATTCAATCTATCATCAACTTTTGTGGCACAATCTGGAAAAAAATCTGGACAGGATTTTAGAGCAAAGTGAGGTTCTAAAAGATTGGAAAATGAAAAGACAAGAGACAGTTAGGAGGCACCACATACGGCTTTCTGAATGTTACGGACATGAGCTCATTTAATCTTCATAAAAGAAAGTATTTCTAAGCCGGGCGTGGTGGCACACGCCTGTAATCCCAGCACTTTGGGAGGCTGACACAGGAGAATTGCAAGTTCAAAGCCAGCCTCAGCAAGGGCGAGGCACTAAGCAACTCAGTGAGACCCTGTCTCTACATAAAACACAAAATAGGGCTGAGGATGTGGCTCAGTGGTCGAGTGCCCCTGGGTTCAATCCTCGGTACTAAAAAAAAAAAAAAGTATTTCTGTTGAAATTTTCTGACTAAAGGCCTGGAAACTGTGAGGGTAAATGTCTGTCAAGTCTTCTACATCTCCACAACAAACCCTGGGTTTTGGACCTTGCGAGTCTCTGCCTTGTCTGTCAATAGTCCCCCCAACACTACTGTCCGTGCTGCAGAGGAGCACTTGCCCACGCCCCCAGGTAGCTCCCCTGGTCCACCTGAGATCAAGCACACCCCGCAGTGGTAGGAACGGATGGCTTAACTTCCTTTGGTATCCTCCTGCATGTAATTCCTGCTGCCGTGAATGTCCCCAGGCGTCTCCTAAGGAATGTTTAAGATGCCCCTGGAAATATTCCTCCTCTGTAAAGCCATTTTCTCCTTTGCACGTCCAAGCACTGATGTGTGCTGTCTAAACTCTTTCCACCTTCATTGCCATTACCCCGTCTATGAAATCTCAATTCTTTCACGTCACAGTGGAATCTCCTGTGAGTGAGGGAGAGTGACCCCCTCAAGAGCAGGTCCTTCATCTTTTGCACCTTAATATTCCTTAGCCAATTGCTGCATCTGTTTAGCATCTGGCATGCAGTAGATGCCTGTTACGTATTTAGGATAATAGTGAACAATCAAGGCAGGAGTGAGACATTTCCCAAACTATTTAAGGAAGACTAAATTAGAAGAGGAAACTGAGATTTCAAAAATGAACCATTAATGTGTTTCCAAAAGCATCATTCACAATGTAAAACCAGCTTTTGGTTCTTGCTTTCCCTCTTAGTCATTAAGCAGGAACTAACTGAAGACAGAGAAGTTGACCAAATTATGCTAGGTACATATATGAATATACCACAGTGAATTTACCTTTCTGTATATCTGTGAAGTAACAATTAAAATACATTAAATAAATGGAAGGAAGACCAGTAGAACAGAGGAAAGACCTAGGAGGAGAGAGGAGAGCAGGGAAAGAAGAATACTTGGGACCGATACTGAGCAAATTTCACTCCACACATATATGATTTTGCCAAAATGAACTTCAATATTATATATAGCTATAATGCACTACCACAGATTTGTTTAAAAACTATAAAAATCTGAAAAAAAAATCTATTCTTAAGCTGATCAACCTGGAATTTTGCTTAAACGGCATCTATCAAGTGTTAAAACTCACATAAAATTTTCCCACATATTGTATGACCAGTAAACATTCTGTGTGTTCCTTGTAAACAGCGTGAGGGTAACCCGCTGTGTTTTAAGTAGGGGGCGTGCCAAACACTTACCTTTCACTTACCTAGATACAACTGTGACAATATATTACTTGCAGCCTCACCACTATGAACTCTGATATTCCCTGGCCCCCATGTCAAGCCTTTACACAAGTTTCACGGACTTAATGAAATTTTTTAAAGAGAAGCTGTGTTTGCTTTTCATCATAAAAAGTTAGATTTTTTTTTTTTGATGCTTTGTGCCTGTAGGAAAATTGGCCTTTCATGTGTATAATAGGAAATTAAACTGGACAATCCCCACTTTGGATTTTCCCAGAACCACAGTTTGGTGCCTAAGTTGTTCATATATTTAAATGAATGGAACCTCCAACTGCTGAAAAGTAAAGGGTTCCCTGTGGAAAGAAGGAGGAAATTGCAAGTTTCTTCATGAGCTTCCCGGGGATTCTTTCTTTTACTATCATCGGTATAGAACCAGGTGATCACAGAATACACACGCATTTTTTTTTCTGTGGGTATTTTCATCCATTTCTCTGTGGGTATAACCAATCTGGGTAAGTCTCCTCTCTGGCAGGGGAAGCCAGGGTCCAAACAACTCAGATGCCTTAGGCACTGCCACCCTTCTCCTAACTCAAGGACCAATGTCAAAACTCTGCTTAGTTTTTCATGACGCATGTGCTGTAAGCATGGATCTGAGGGAAGCCCTGTTCAGAGTGTGACCAACTCTATTGTACACCATGACATACGTCTAAGACATAGCATACAACATAAATGTCAAACAGGCAAATTCTAGGAGCCCCAGATCTCAGAAGCCCTGGGTCTCTCTGTGGCACTTTTCGAATGCTTTTGAGAATATAGGGTTAATGGTATTTTCTTAGGGTGGATGTGACTGAGCATTGTGGAGCCCAAGGCTCAGCCTCATGTTTGTTACGTAGTCAGCGTAATACACGTAGTGTTTTGTGGCAAAAAATTTCCGTTTAGCCATTTTCTGATTATTTATGGCATCCTCAGCCCCACGTTATTTTTGTTAGCATAGCAATTACAAAGCTTTTTCTCTTGCTCAATGGATCTGACTCCTGCACAGAGAGGCAAAAGCACTAGAACAAATTTATCACATCAGTAGTGTCCCTCCTTCATTTCCCGTGGCCCCTGCACACTTGGACAATGTCAAGCAGTTGCGTTAGTCAGGCTGCTGTGAAAATACAGTAGACAACATAGCTTAAACAACAGACGTTAGCCTGGCGTTGTGGTGCACGCCTGTAATCCCAGCACTTAGGGAGGCTGAGACAGGAGAATCGCGAGTTCAAAGCCAGCCTCAGCAACGGCAAGGCGCTAAGCAACTCAGTGAGACCCTGTCTCTACATAAAACACAAAACAGGGCTGGGGATGTGGCTCAGTGGTCAAGTGCCCCTGAGTTCAATCCCCAGTACCAAAAAAAAAAAAAAAGAAACAAACAAAAACAACAACAACAACAATAACAACAACAAAAAACAACAGACATTGATTTCTTGTGGTTCTGGAGGCTGGAAGTTCAAGATCAAGTTTCCATTAGATCCTGTGTCTAGTGAGGATTTGCTCTTTTATGGTACAATTCAATCACTGGCACCAGGAAGGAGCCCATTTGTGCCCCAGGTCTCCAGTGGAGGACCTGCCTCTGGAGCTCAGCCTCTGCACTAGAAGATGGAGTTTGGCACACCAGATTCAGGTGACCTGCCAGATCTGGTTTGCATGCCCCAAATGTCTTCCATGTACTTTCCAAATGCTCTGGATGGGACTCTCAACATAGGTATGTCTCCTGGCCACCACTAATTGCCAGTGAAGTTTCCCCAGACCACACTTACAGAGGACTTCCTTACAAGACAAACAGTGACCTCTCCAGGCTCCAGCAGAACAGTGGAAACTTGCAAGTGAGCTCTGAGTCTCCAAGGGCAGGTTTCCCTCCTGAGCAGGACTACTTATTCCTCAGGGGAATAGTTCATCTATTTTTTCCCTTTCTTTTATTATGCTCTTATTAAATTTCTGCCCTTTCTAAATACATTTATACATTCCTGAATTATACGCATTTTGATAAAGTCCTTGAAAGACAGGCCTTGGTCCTCCGAGTCCCACCTCCATGCCCTGCACTTGGCCGAGAATTACCACATTGATGACAGTGACACTCCTCAGACAGAACTGAGAATGATTCAGGATTCGTCTCTTCTAAGCCTTTTCTGTTTTCAAACTGCAGATCATTTCTAAGCTTTATAATAAACATTCCCAGGTGAGCAGTGATAATTGTAATTCCCACAGGTCATTTTCCAAACATGAGCACATACACAATACTTATTGACTTTCCCTATTATTTGCATCTGAATGACCAGTGTTTACTTTTAAGATGCAATAAAAACTAAAGTATCTACTCAAATTTGATGTCTCTTTTTTTTATTTGATAATACTCTAAAATTTTTCCAAGTTGGCATTTTCTTGCAATCATTACTCTTAGGTTTAATCTTAAAATAACTTCCAACTCACAACAGAATCAGGTAATGCACCTCTTCTTTGAGAGCTTACTGCTTGAGTTAATCACAGATCCCACCTCAAATCAAATGTACTTTGTGCATTCAGGCTCAGGTCAGAGTGCACAGGGATTGCATGAGTTCCCTGTGGCTGTAAGTGCCAAATCACCGCCACCTTGGTAACTTAAAATAAAATAAATTTATTTTTTCGTGGTCTGGAAGCCAAAAGTCCAAACTTGGCACACTGGCCTGACATCATTGATCTGGAGGATCATGCTCCTCCTGCAGGCTCTCCAGAAATTGTTGCTTGCCTCCGGAGGCTCCTGTTGGTTGCTGGCAGTTTCTGCCTCTGTCTTCACATTACCTCCTGTGTTGTCAAACCTCCCTCTGCCTCTGTCCTCTAAGGACTTGTGATAGCTTTTAGACCAACCAGGGCAATCCAGGATCATCTCCACATCTCGAGATCCTTAACTTACACATCTGCAAAGTCCATTTTCAAAACAAGGCCGGACCATGGAGAACATTATTGTTTCTACTAAGGAAGTGAAAAAAATAATAATAAAGAGGGGGGGGGGATCAAAAGAGGCACAACCACATCCGCTACATCCTCAGGACATTGAAGCGCTGGCTGCTTTCCTACTGGAGGTGATTGCAGCAGTAGGAGACTGTGCCTGTGACTTTGGCAGCAACCATTTTGGCACTGGCAGGAGAGATTTCAGATCTGGACATGAGACAAAAGTAACCTCAGAACAGCGCTCAGCTGGCATTACCAACTGCCACCAGGACAGCAGCAGCCACAAGTAGCCTGGGCATCTGCCAAGGAGCCTCCTTCTTCAGACAGGGACGAGGGCATATGTGGTTGGGATGAATGGCATAGTAGATGATTCCAATTTTAGAATCAAGTGCAGGCATTGCAAGTGTGACTCAGAGGAAAGCACACAAAAAGCAAATGCAGACCAGAAAACGAACTTGAGGAGTATTAAAGGACCTTTCAAAGATGCAGCTCCTCAGGACGTTCCAAAATTATTTCCAGGGATCTTTGCAGGGACCTATAATTCCAACCGAAGAAAGAAGTGTAGGGCTGGAAAAATTCTTTGGTGCCATCCGTGTTCACCCCAGTGGTGGGTTTGGTTTGGGAAACAGAGATCACTAGTGATCATCCTGTGCCTTTGTCCCATACAGTTCTCTATCAACTTTATGTGATCTCATTCTATGTGAACCCTTCACAGTCACGATGTTCTTAGAATAAAGAATTTAGATGAATTCACTGTGCTGTCATGCTTTAAATGGAGAAAGATTCCCCACGGAGAGTCTTTGGAGTGGCGCCTCCAACCCCACATGCACCGGTGTTTAGATATACTTGATTCTCAGAAGGCATTCCTAGGTCTGCTCCGAGTACTGCCAGCCTGGCAGTCTGCCCAGCTTGGCTTCTCACAGCAGCATACTGGGCTCCATGGACCTGCCTTAAGATGTGGGTTCTGCCAAGTGGGAGGAATGGTCCTTTCTGGTTCACCCTATGTGCCCGTGACTCTCCAGACATTGACAAGGTGTCCCTCATGATTCAACAATTAATTCTATATTCTTGAAGAGTTCACCGATAGTCCAAAATAAAAAAAATTATTGGCTCTTTACATCTTTAAGGTCTTTTATGCAGCACAATATTATCTTCACTCCAAGAGTGAGATCATTACATTTGAATTTTTATCTCTAGGGCTTTGCATGAAATAGGTGTTTGGTAAATGTTCTTAAAGTGAAAGAATTTTATCAATGTGGTTATGCCCATTACTGATTAGTAGACAAGGATCTGGAATCAGAAACCCTAAATTCAGTTTTTAGTTTCTCCAAGATAGAAATATTTGACACCTTGAATGACATTTTTGAAATGTTTCATCTCAACTCACATCTCAACTAAATCTTAGATAACAAATTCTTTTTCACACAGATCGATTAAGCATTTTTTGGAAATCTATTTACTTTGTGCGGAAATATATCTCTCTTTTTTTATTTTTTATTTTCTCAGTGGAGCAGGTGCCAAAAGAAACAGATCAAATGGGACTGGTCAGGAATGAAGCTGGGTAGCCAAGAGTAGAATACTAAAACCCAGTTGGGAACTAATTTGGAGAGGGATGGCAAGGGCCCAGCTACTCAAAGAAAAGAAATAAAACTACAAGTGAGCTAACGTGAAAGGCAGAACAAGGGTCAAGATTAATGGTAGAGAACAGTACAGCTGGGATCATTGTGGGATGGATTTGGAGCTAAGGAATTTCAATGTCAAGGCCTTATTGACATTCAGGTGTCTCATCTGCACCAGAGAAGCAGACCTGGTTTATAGACACAGCATCCTGGTTTGAAGATACAGCTACTTCTAGCAAGTGCTTATTACTCACTTTCTGCTTATTGATAACTATACAATTAAATAAACTGCTGCCACTGAGCAAAGGGGACCAAATGATGAAATTTCCTCCAGAGGACGTTGGATTTGTAGAAAAGCACATTCAGTCATTCTATTTCCATCCCAAAATTTAAACAGACAGACATATATTATTGAATAACATTAAACTCAACCAAAATGACAAGTAGCTTGTTATGGTTTGGATATTAGGGATCATTCAAAAAGCTCACGTAGCAATGCAGGAATGTTCAGAGGTGCAATGGTTAGATTATGACGGTTATAACCAAATCAGTAGATTAATCCATTTCAACATTTGAGAAGACAGCTGTACTTGGTGGTATCTATAGGCAGATAGGGTATGGCTAGAGAAATTAGACCACTGAGGGCATGCTTACAATATATTTTTTTCTCTGGATTCATTGTTCTCTCTTTCTTCCTGGCCACTGTGAACAGAGCAGCTTCCCTCCCCCATACCCTTCTGCCATGATGTTCTGCCTCACCTCAAGCCTAGAGTAATGAATTTGAATGACCATGGACTGAACCTCGGAAACCCTGAGCCTAAAATGAAGTTCTCCTCCCCTAAGCTGTTCTTGTCAGTCATCTTGGTCACAGCAACAAAGAGCTAACACATAGCTGTAGAGATGGTGTGTTTATATGGGAAGAGTTCGGCTCGTGTTGTAAGACATGGAAACTTACAGCTTGGTACCTTTCATATAGTCCCTTGAAATAAAATTTTTTAAAAAATCACCTATTATGGAAAAGTGTTCAAGAGCTGTCAGGTTTATTTTATTAGTACAACATAAGATACTCTCGACCTCTCCATTCCAGTGCTCAATAGGAAGAGTTTCTTGGCTTCCTAAAAATAATAGGGTACTTAGAGTGAAAGTCGCTTGGGGAATAATGCAGGAAGGAAGACATAGAGTAATGATTCTGGACTCTCTACAGGTGATGATTCACTGGATTTTGAAAGGGTGTAGCTATGTTATAATATGTGGCAAAATTTAAATTCCACATACAGATGTAGGCTTACAACTTGAGGCTTTCTCATTGGTGGATTTCAGTGAAGCAAAGGGATTTGATGTTTTCTGCCCTATGACTCCTAACTTGGGCAAGCCATATTAACCTGGCTTGGTTGAATTTCATAAGCTAGGATATACAGCAAATCTCATTCTTCATTTATTATAACAGAGCGTTATGTCAAGAAAAAAATAGTAAATGCTTTGATTTCTGTAGAAGAAAGACACCCAGAGATGAATTTGAGTTAATCTTAATACTAGCTACAACTACTAAGTACTCTGGGAAGAGGCAGTTCCTTGTCTCAAAGAGGAAAATGCAGGACATATGTGACTGCCGACCGATTTCTAAAGGGCTTTCTGGTGAGAAAAATACCTTAATGTAAGAATTTTATATTTGCCTAAAATTGTTCAAGCCCTGAATTTACCTAGAACTTGGCAGAGCATGGCAATTAGAAGCTTCAATTTACATTTGGAAAGTAAGTTTGGTTAGTAGAATATCATTCGGTCAGACATATGAAATGTTACATATTTTTTTGATTCATAGATAAATCCAATGGATCAATATTTTAAAATACAATGTTCTATTCCTTCAACAAATTCCAAGGAACATAACCAACAGATTTTCATGAACATTTCAATTTTTTGAAGATGCATTCATGCTATCAAGTTTCCATTTGCATAAAATCCATGTCACCCAATTCAAACTACTTGCATTGCCTTAAGGTACTTTTTTCTCCCAAATATTTACCTTTGAACATTGTTTCATAATGGTCATGATGCTGACATGTTCAATTAAAATCACACTTGTCTGTTAGTGAAAACAGCAGGTAGGTTTGAATCAGTCGGTACCAGCATAAAAGACATAACTCTCTACGATGCAGATATTACATTTCCTGTGGAGCCACTGAGACAGCCAAAGCCATGCAGCAGAAACATATCATGGCTAAGGCAGCCAAGCTTACCTGCAGAGGGTGGTGGCAGGATATTAAATGGATCCCCAGCCAGGTGAAGCCATCAGGCACCAAGCCAAGGACCCCCTTCTAGTCCACCTAAGGGCACACATAGCCCAGACGGGTTGAAAACTAATGTGATTCTAATCCCAGTATTCTATAATCTCTGCAGATATCATTTTTTGCCCAACCTGGGAAGGAAGGAAGCTTTGGGATGAGAAATGCTAACAAATTATCATAGGAGAGCTGGGGGTGTGGCTTAGTGGTAGAGCACTGGCCCACATGAATGAGGCCCTGGGTTCAACCCCCAGTACCACAAAAACAAATAAATAAAACAAATTAGCATCTGACTGGATGTTTGCTGTACTTGCTGCTTTGATGTTGAATAATGATTTGAGATTAGATACCATGCATTTCAACACTGTCCATAATAAGAGGAGTCACATATCTTGATTTACATGCTTTATTGCTGCAGATCTTCTCTGGCCAAATGTCAAGCTATTGCTCTTCTCTTCATGGTGTAAGGGATTGGCATTTTACTTTTCCAACAAACTACTCTGCACTCTGTGCTTGGCACCCCTGTCACAGCAAGCATCCCTGAACCTCCAGGTGAAGCACATGCTTGTTCTTGTGCAGTGCCCAGCCTGTGCTCACGCTCTCCCCATCCTGTGACGTCTTTCCGTATCCACTAACAAATCTCAATTCAATTAGACGCTCATGTATTGATCCACAGGCCCATTATGGACTGTGACACCGAGGTACTACACATTTGTGTTTGTAAATAAATAATGAAATGGTCATGTACAAATGTTTTTTTAAGTGCTGTTGGGCACAGACAGATGCAAAGGATGTGATCTTTAACCTCAGGCAAATTGCAAGCTAGACAGGGAGACGATAACGTAAAAGACTCATTTTCCAATTACAAATTACATGAGCTGTGTTTCTTGATGAAGGTGATATGTGAGGCTGGTCTTCACAATGCAAGCACTCCTGGGTGTTCAGAAGCAGCTTCCTAGGAAGGTGGCATTGATTTTCTGAGTGCTGGCCTGGCACTCAGTCTTGCCAGGCTTCAGAAAAAAATTCAAGCCACATTTTCAGGTATGAAAGCGTGAAGTGTGCACGCAGGATTTTCAGGAGCCAGTGGACGGTGGTCCCTTCTCCCAGCACCCTGCAAACCCCTCTTCACTAGGAGCTCTTCCTGCACTCCCCACGTAGCCTCCCCAGCTCCCTGTGCTCTGTGAACTCCTCCTTATGGGAAGGAGATGTGGTGGCGGGGGAGGCAAGACCATGTGCGGCAGCACCTCAGCCCAGAAATCCCTAGGGCTTCTCCAGAGAAGATGAGTTTTTCTCTGAGGCCCTCTGGCTGCACATCCTCTTCACTGACCCCAGAACCAGGGAGAGTGCTCTGTGGGTCTTCTGCTTTCATCCAGTCATGAACTAAAAGAGCACGTGGAACATTCATGCCTGGATGGGAGCCACCACTTCCACCAAGTTTTATGACTGCAACTGACCTGCCACATGGTTCCCTGGGACTGGATGGGGACGAGGAGAGGGAGTGCCTGGGAACAGGAAGGAGGGTCTAGACAAAGTACAAGGACTGCTGTGCCTGACACTCAGCACACAGCACCAGGGACATACCTCACCTGCTGCGACCCAGTGTGGATCCCTCCTTAGCACATCTTGCTCCATGCCACACAATGGCTGCAGTTCTCAGGAAACAACCCACCCTGCAAAATCACGGCCAGCAAAGGAATACAGAGGGAGATTCTTTCTTTCATAGTATTTTTTATATAAATGTTATTTTTACACCAGTAAAAATAATAAATATACTCATTTAGTTATAACACAAAAGAGGAAAGAAATGCAACTCTTAATGCTTTTTTTATCTCACTAGCTGATTGAAGTGTGATCCTTTGGATGCAACAATAATGTATGAATGTTGGACAAATAATTACCTAGTAGATACTAATGCATCTTAATAAACCAGTGTCAACAAAAGTTCCAATTTAAACAACTACTCAATCACACCACATATGAAGCCTCTTATTTTCTTAATTATGTTTTAGTTTCAAACTAAAATAATAATAACAATTAAAAAGGAAGGACAGGTTTTACTTTCTAAGACAATCAATTTTATGAAAATACTTCACACATTAGCTAAAATTTACACTTTCCAAACAAAAATATTACCTCTTGTAGCACCATGTCTGTTTTACCATTTTAAGTTTTAAAAATAAATAGAAGCTGCAAGTGGTCATGAAAAAGAACAAGTCAAATTCTTTTATTTAGATTTTATAACCACTATGGCAATGTCATTTATTTGAAATATATTTTTGAATGTAGGAATGTGTGGTACTGTTTTGACACATAACCTATGCCCACCTTCAAACCATCGTAAGCCAATCTGTTAAAACACAAGCTAAGTCCTGCTGAGACTAACTGTGAAACAGTGAATTCTCCAAATTAAGTTTCAAGTAGCGAATGGTGTTACTAAAGGATAACAAAGTTACTCTGCTAAGTTAAAATACACATGTGCAGTATAAAAACTCAACTCAATTCATGGTATTGTTCAGATCTTGGACCAACACAACCCCTTGCCTCCAGGCTATGTTATCACCCACACTGTTCAGAATTATTAGGTTATGGTGATAATGAAGAACAGATCAATATTTAGTCATCTTTGTCATTTCTGAAAAAATTACCCCACACAATTCCTGCTTTTAAATTTTCTAAAGTTCCCAGAGAATGTGGGTCTTACTATTTTGCTTTTGGCATGTCAGTATCTTACACTATGACAATTGCTTTACCTATATCAGGGATCTGAGAGGGTGCCAAAGAGTTATTCTTTAACATCTTATGAGTTTGGAAGGGTCAAAATCTAAGCCATGTTGTTCATATACAGAAAGAATAATTCATTCTAGCTGTGTATGACTATTCGTAATGCAGGTAATCTCTAGCAACTAACAGATGTGATGATTGTTAAAAATAACTCATCATTCAGAGACACCTAAAATTGTAAATCTTCAAGCAAAGTCAATTCACAAGTTCACTCACCCAATTTTTATTTTACCCACTACCTGATGCTATTAGATCCTGGGGCTCTACCAGCTGACCAAGACCCAGGTCTCTTATCTCCATTAATGATATAGTATAATTGAAACACTGGTAAACATATTGTACAGCAATTAATATGCAGTAATATTTTGTAAGACGTGCAGTGGAGGAAACATGGAATCCAAAGTGTTTTAACTTCAAATCTAAAGGAAGACTGTTCAGCAAGTTCAAGTTAGTCTTTATTTCAAGAATGACGAACATAGTACTGAAAAAGGGCACTGTTCCCTGGAGGGATTAAATTATACTTGAGTATGGTGGGGAGTGGGGGGAACACCAACCAAGGCACCACAGCTGACCAGGCAGGAGCAGAAAGGACCCAGGACATCTTCCAACAGCAAAGTCCCTGGGTTTTATTTGACATGTACTGGAAGTCACAGAGCTGTAGGTAAACAGGTGACATGACCAATGTCTATGTTCCTGGATGATTCACCAGTGTGTGGAGCCTAGACTGAAAGGATTGAGGGAGGAATTAGGAAGGAGGAATGTTGAGTGATGGCAATGGGGGCAGGGAGGAAGCCAGGAGATCCAGGATGACTTCCAGGCTTCAGGCAGAAATGAGTCAAAAAGACATAAGACAAGAAAGCCCAGTAGAAGTGCCAGCCACAGAGTCAGGGCCTCCTCAAAGAGGGACCCGTGTGTGGTACAGGAAGGTAAGGGCTTTGTTTTTACTGCACCAAGGATGGAGATCTCTCTGAGACATGCCACACAGGTGTCCAGTCAGTTCTAAGTAAAACTCTAGGCAGGGAGCAGTGTTCTGAACTGAGATAAGTACTCTGGAGGCATTTATATATGTAATGATTCTACTGGCATATGTACAGTGATTAATTTCCATACACAAAACAATGTGCACTCTGGAATTCTACATTTTTCTATTCATGATATAATATACAGCAATTCATTATTACCCTGGAAGTTAGTAAACACTTTAAAGCAAATAAAAATGTTAATGTTGGGAGTGTTAATGTTAGAAAACTTCAAGTGGATTTTAAAACAAAGAGCTTATATATACCACAAAATTGCATTTTATCTACGCCAACCAAAAATAAGATCATGTCAATAAGATTATTTAAATATAAATATATGTACATACACATACAATTTAAGAAGGAATACAAGGAAAATAAGATAGAAACCCGAAAGATCTCATAAAAAATAAAAATGAATGCAAATGAAAATTAATTATTAATCAAAGAGCATTTAGTAACAAGAAGCTAAACTTTTTGCAATCTTGATTTTCCTATAAGCTTTTTCCATGGAACATTATGAAAACTCTACCTTTTATAAAACCAGAGCCACATATATGAATCATGACAAAATATTCCTTCTGTGCCTAAAGATGATAGGACATTTGTTTGATTTAAAAATCAAGACAAAATAAAGACAGACTATATATTTAGATTAATCATACTAATAAATCATACATTAAATAATAAAATAATCAGGTCAGACTATGAATCGTCTTTCACAAAATGAGTTTCTTACAATATAATGACCTATATTTTAGCCGTTCAAGCTCTAGAGCTCTTATTGCTCTTTGATAGTTGAATCATGTCTATCCATGGCCACTATTAAAAATATTTAAATAGTTTATATTGACAAAATCCCTATTAAAGTTTTGCAAGGTGGTCATAAAATATACAAAAAAGTTAAATTAACTTAATAAATACTCATCGATATTACATGACATTATATGATTCATCAATATGTTGTCTCATTGGAAATGCATAATTTTGTGCCCTGTGCAAAATTTTAATGAAAATTGCACATCAATACTACATTTCTATCAATACTACATTTCTATCAATACCTGAAAATGTATCTGAAGATTGCTTCAGATGGTTTTGTTTTGGTTTTCTCTGGTTTTCAGTGAATTGATAGGTGCTTTTGCCCTATGTTCAAAAATTTAAGGAGTGAGGTTGTAAAACCCCTATCAGTAAATAGAAAATAAAAATACATGTGTCAGGATTCCATGACCATGTTGCATATATTTTTATTACTGGAAAAAGTATTTTAAGATTGTTCTTATGAGCTATTAAGATGAAATTTGTACTACTTAACTATTTAGATCAGCTTTGCGAAATTCTTAGGGCGCTTATAGAATTCATTATAGGACACATTCCAAGGGTACACAGGTATGGTGGGTTAATGGATCCATCCCACACTCTTATATCCTATGTCCTGTCAAACTAAACCATCTGAGAACTAGATCATCTAAGAACGAGTATAAGTTCCATTTCGTTTTTCCTCTCTGTTTTCTTTTCCTAACAGTCCTTATTTCTGTTTGCAGAGAAATGGCAGGTCCACTCATAATGGCTGTGTGAGCTCTTTCCTCTGAACTTCTGTCCATCACTGTGAAAACAAGATGGCTGGGCCAGCCCCCGTTCCCCAGGTAATGCAGAAAGACAAGATGAGCAGAACCTTCCAGCCTCTGATTTAGAAAGTAATTTATCTGTAGTTCATGTAGGACCATGAACTACCTGTAGAAGCCTGTTAAAACACTGGCTCAGGCCAGTCCCTTTAACTAGTCATCTCACGGGTTGGTCCTATGCAGATAGGAGTGGTAAATTTCTTTCCTGTAAAAAGATTAAATTGCAGTTATTGGAAAGAAAATGAAAGTCCTAACTGTTTTTTAGCTGTCAAATTAATACAGATGCAATGAAAAGTAAATAAACTGCAACAAGAATAGATAGAGGGTCCCTGGGAATATTGAATACAGACAAATGAGCAGTTTTCTGAGATTGTTCTAGTGTACGTTTTAGACAGTTCTTGATGCCTCTGTGGCCCCTCCTCACTGATAAGAGATAATAGTTATGTGGCTGGGATGTACCAGTGCTTAATCTGAAGGAAGAAGAATGGTTAAGAATCATCTCAGAATCGACAATCATAGAGGCTTCCAGCTGAGGTTTCTGGAGGTGGCCCAGAGCAGCTGGGCAGAGTTGGCCTGTTTTCACTGAGAGAACACCCACACTTCCCCACCTTAAGGATTGCAGAGAATGTAAGGGGTGTTCCTCCAAAGAACCTGCAATGTATTCAAACCAGGGCCACAAATGACAATGCATGAGCCAAACCTTGTCTACCGCTTATTTGAAAGTAAGATTTATTTGGAACATCATAGTCACACCTATTTATGTGCTATCTGTCTTCTTTGTACTATCGTGTCAAAGTTAAAGAAGTTGCAAAAAAATGATAAAGTCATAAATCCTAGATTATTTATTATTTGTTTCTGTGAATTAAAAGTTTGCCCACCCTTTTATTAAACTGTAACCATTCTACTCTATGTGTTTAAATGTTTGCAGAAAAACTAAACTTGGGCCAATGTGCTCTTCTATATATTTAAGAGTATTTAGAAAACTAGTAACTCTCTCTTTTTTTGCATTTCTGTCCTTGAAATAAATTATCAAGTGCAATTTTAACCCTTTATCTGAAGGATTAGTTTTGGGAGTATCAGTTGAAATTTTTCATAAAGCAATCTCTAAAATAATATGTAATGTGATATGTTCAAAAGTGAAATGTGTAGGATATTACAGTACAACTTTCTCCAGACAGGAGAGGAAATCACGGATGTGCCATCCATCACTCATAAATCTTGTGGACAAATAGGTAGAAAGTTATGCATGCTAGGTTCATGAAAGTCAATATTAAATTAAAAGCCCTTTTTTTCTGTTATCATGAAAAATGAACTAGTGCAGAGACTGATAGTGCTTACCTTGCTCAACACAGCTGAAGACCCAACTGTGTTAAATGAATAAATGGAGAAGCTGTGGAGCTGCAAGAACCACTGAGAGAGACGACCTTCTCCTATCCACAGGAGCCTGGGTCAAGGTGACGATGCAGAGCAAAGTCCGAGTTCCTCCCAGCGCCTTAGCGAGCAGGGCAAAGAGCTCCACAATGGCCCAGCACACACTGAAGCTCAGATGGCTGCAGGTAAATGTAGTCACAGGGAAGTGGTTTACATCAAGGACTCAGGACATACTCTTTGCTTTTAATTTCTTTAATTTCTTTGTTGAATTAGGAAATTTGATTTTCAGAATTACTATTTTACTTCAGAAACTAAATTTGAAATCAAACTTTTAAGATAGAGTTCAACAAAAAATTGGGTAAAATATAAACCTGAAATGTGATTATGAAAATGTGATTATGTCAAGATACTTGTCCCTGTGTTCTGTACTAACACTATTGTAGGTGTTGCAGGTTGTGTGATATAACAGAAAGAACACACTTCTCAGCTTGTGGACTAGGTTTTAAAGTAAGTATGACTCCATATCTTTTATGTACATAGGTGCTTTATGCTCCAAGGCTGAACGTGAATCTCCAGTCTAGTCCACAGCTCAGAAAAGGGTCAGTACCTGGCAAGCGCCCATGAAATATTTTTGAGTGACTCAATGGGCAATGTATTTGCACCAGGTCTTAGTCATGAGAAAACCTCAGAGTCAATATTTCAACACAAGTCAGTATTCATCCAACTCCAGAATTTAAACTGCTCTACCTTATTTCTTAGGGTGGAAATAATACCTGACTGAGCAAATTGATGGCATTTCCATAAAATCCAAACACTGTTTGATTAAATGTGAATGTGTTTAAAAACACTGAAACACTGAGCATATACAAGTAATTGAAATATTCAGATAAATAGATATCACCCATTTCAACTTAAAGAAGAGTCCATATTCTCTAGGAATAAGAGAACTGGGAAAGGGAATCCTTTTGAAGCAGTTCTTTCCCCTCAATGCATAGAGGTCCTATGAAATCAAGCATATTCTTTATTAAATGTTCACTGTAGTGTGTTACAGCTTCTTAGCTGATGATTTTTAAAATTTGAATGTAAACTCCAGAAAGTATTATA
The DNA here is from genome assembly GCA_028644305.1 of Xerus rutilus. Classification (NCBI taxonomy): domain Eukaryota; kingdom Metazoa; phylum Chordata; class Mammalia; order Rodentia; family Sciuridae; genus Xerus; species Xerus rutilus. The sequence continues at coordinate 137,111,594 of CM053404.1, forward strand.
CTTTATTTAACACAAGTCCCCAAAACTCTTTCCTCACCGCTCCCCAGCACACATCCCAGCACCCACAGAGAAAGAAAACATCCACCACATGAAAACTTTAAGATTGTGTTTTTGTCTTTGCCACAAAGTAAAAACATCCATCAATTTTCTGGGGTCATTTTTGATCATTGGACATCGACCTCTGACAGCACCAGTACCATAAATAGTGGAAGGCACTTTTAAGTGATCTTTTAGATTTTCACTAAGACTCTTTGCTTGAGGATATCATCTGCAGAGAGAGAATAAATAGTGAAGCTTCAGATGGAGTATTTTATCCAACGTGCAGAAAATAGCTACATTTCCTTATTTAAAACTGTATTTTTTATTCTTTTTGATCCACATTTCTCACATAGACAATGTAGAATTTAGACATTAAGGGATATCAACACTCCTGGCTAGCCAGGAACCATAAAACTATAAACCATAGATTCTATTTTGATTTCAGAGTTGTTTTAATGTTCTTTACAAACCTTCCTGCACACTCTGGCTTTGGAGTTCCAGTTTTAGTCAAGCATCAACAGAAGACACAGATCATCTCATACACAGTGCATGATCCACACCATGTGAGTGCAAATTGAGTGGGCATCTAGTTTAACTACAGCTAATGACTCTACGAGTTTGGGTTAGGACTCAGGATTCTGCAATTACAGCAAGCTCCCAGGATAATAGTAATCCTGAGGGGCATGGACTACTTGGCATGGAAGTAAAGACCTCCACCAACTCTCAATAAATTCCCAACTCATGGATCTGTGCTTACTTATGAGAACTTCTCCTGGTTCCTTCCTTAGCTCTGAGCTCTGATTGTCATATAACACCAATATGCTGAATTATAATACTCTTCTTTGAATTTGCCTAAAGTTCATAGAATATCTAAAGACTTTTATTTTCAATTTTTCTACATTTCATTTGCCCCACTTTACAAATTTTTACTGATTGATAACACAAATAACTTCAAAATGTACGTAAAAAATAACTATCCAAGAGAAGGCAATGCCATTTAAGATTGCCCATTTACTATATATTCTTACCAGAGTATATCAGCTGCAGAGTGGCCTTTCTTGAAATAATAAAAGCCAAACACTTAATCTAGGTATTTCAAGAAAATGAATTGAAGTATCGCAAAGATATCAGGAAATCAAATAATCAGCATGAAGAGTGGATGGTGGGAAGGAAGGCAGTGTGATCCCGGGTCGTATAGCAGGAAGCTCAGGTGAGGTTCAGACTGGCCCAAGATAGCAGCTCCTGTCTTGGCAAGGTCTCTCATTTCTAGTGTCCCATCATGCTGGATGGGAGTTCCATTATCTCAACAATGTCGTGACAGAAAGTGTCTGATTGGCAGGGCTTAGAGGACCCCTCCTCCGTCAAGGTAGGACACACACTTGGGCCTCAGTGGAAGCTGCGATGGCAGCTGGTCACAGGCTGAATTCCTTCTGATACTACATGGCCCAGGCACCTCTCACACAGGAGGATCACTGCCAGGTAAAGGTGGGTGAGTTTGGGGACCCAGCCAGAAAGTAACAAATGATCTCCACACAGGTAATCAAATATTCGATACAGGCACATGGTTTGTTATGTGAGTGGCGTAAATAATACTTCAGAAGACATAAATCAAAAAAAAAAATCAATTATAGACACCTGCCCAAATATTGCAGGATATAGTTTTCTTGTTTAAAGAAATCTGTTGCATGTAAGGCATTTTATGAGTTTTGTTTTGGGTTTTGAGTAACAATTTCAGAACAAACACATGCTGTATTTTCTTCAGAGACCTTTTCTCTTTCACGATTACCTTCTTGCGCGACACATGACCCTGGGCTACAGAGTGACCTGTCTACTTTCACAGCATTTTCAACTTACTTTGCATTTGTTGAATGGACACTACTTATTCCCTTTTTAGTGAATATTAAATACAAAGAAAAATGGTTAAATGAGAAAAATCTTATAATATCTAAGGTATGAAAATATCCTATGCACATAAAGGTGAAACAGTAGCATCATTTCCGTTTAGAAGAAATAAGAAGGGAGTACATATCTCTCTGTGTGTTGTTGGTTGTTTCCTCCTTAAACAGAAACACTTAGTTTTCTTTACCGTGCCCAGTTATTTAAATTATTTTTTAATGTGGCAAAGTCCTTGGAATTAATCAGCTCCATCTGCATACACAAAAGACATGACGCAGGGAACAAAAACGTCTGGGGACAAAACTAGGCTTCCTTTCACAGGCAGTCGGGGAAATTAGTGTCATCAGTAGGTTGAAGACATAAAGAGATTCAAAATTAAAAACCCTTTGAACGCTTCCAACAAGATTCCTATAATCAACTGAGAGATAAGTAATGATCAGAGCCCTTTAAAACAGTATTGTTCGCTCCATTAGAACTGTTTAAATGTACCCTACTATTCACCAGAAATTACACAAGATGACTGCAGCAACCACGCTATTGTTTCAGCAAGGCCCCCAGATGTTTTAAGGATGGCTTTCCCCACCAGCCTAAGGTTAGAAGCCAAGATATCAAAACAGCTGCAGTTATAAACCTTAATTACCAGGAACATCCCACCACATAGGTGCCCAATTGCCCTGACAAACCGATTTAGCCCAAAGAGAGTGGGCGGGAGCCAATGTCTGGAGATTGGGAAAGGCAGATGGGTACAGGTAAAGTTCCTATATGGAATCACATTTTGGATAGTTCTTCAAACAAACCCTTCCAATCCCTCTCTAACTTGATATTTGAGAATTCTTAACCTCCTAAGATTGCTTTTTCATTGAGTGCCTGCTCACCAAGAATCCGTATGGTGGGTGGAAAGAGGTGAGCACGTCTCCACAGGCCTACTTACCCCTGAGGTTTTCTGTTTCCCCAAGACATTACTCCTCGCAGGGGCAGTTTGGGACCTGAGAGCATTCCTAAGAGGGAGCCAGAAAATGAACATTTAATCGATTTACTAGCTGTAAGATTTTAATAAAAATACCTCTAATACTTTTGTTGGTAACAATTAAGAAAGAATATTTTCCATCTCCATATGTAAAGACTTGGAAGATTCCACATGACATTGTTTATTATCATCAGCTGATGATGGAGAGAGAATTAATAGAATCTTAGCTACGTATTTCTACTAGCCATTTTGAAAAAAAAAAATCGCAATTCCAGTTTCAAATTCTAGGCAATATCAGTTTAAAAGTCACAGGCGACACCAAGTCCACCGATTCACATACAAAGGGAGATGTTGAAACTGAGCATGATCTCTTGACACCATGGGAATCAAGTCAAAATCCCTGAAGCAGGGCTTGGATACACTGAGGATGTGTCAAGCATAGATCTTGTTACACAGACCAGATATTTTGGAAAACGCAAACTTGGAGTCTTGTTTTTCAGTATTCAAAAATGTTCTTAATATTCCTTGATTATCAGGCATCAATTCCATGGTATTTTCGACTACTAGCTTTCATAAATGAACACAACCACCAACATCATTCAGAAAGTTCTAACACAAAACAACCAGAAGGAGATGCCCTATGTATCTACACCAGGGTCGCTGTGAGTCCAAACCATTTGTGTTTCAGATACAGAGTCTAGATTTAAATACTCGTGTTTGAGAAAGGTGCGACCATCCAGGACATGAAAGTCTTGAAGAGCACCGCAATGCCATCAGGACAGCTGTGAGGCAGGTGAGGCGTATCTACAGCAGGCGAGCATGTCCTCTGAGATGCAGCAGCGCGAGGCCATTCTGAACTAGATATTCTGCTCAGCAACTTCTGAGAGAAAGCTGACACTAGAAATCACCAGTCATATTTTGACTACTGAAATGCAAGGACATTGAGTTTGTTTTGTAATCATGACATGGCTTTTTGGGGCTCTAATATACATTAATATACATGCAACAATTAAAAGTAAATAAAATATATCCGGCCATGACTTCCCAGTCTAACAGGGCACTAACCGTCAAGAACGCAGGATGAGAGCCTGCAAGTCTTGTATCCCAACACAGTGACTCTTTTCTTTTAAAGTCATTTTGTTAAATTGACAGATAAAATTATACGTATTTGCTGTGCAAAAAAAAATGATGTTTTGAAGTATATATATATGGAATGACTAAATTTAGCTAATTAATATATTTGTTCTCTCTAATAATTGTTTGTGGGGAAAACATTTAAAATCTACTCTGACAGTATTTTTGAAGAATATAATATATTGTTAACAACCATAGTTGCCAAGTTGCATAGCAGATCACTTGAATGCATTCTTCCTGAGTGAAATTTTTAATCTGAAAAACACTTACCACATCTTCAATCTCCCTAGGACCTGATAACTACCATTTTACTCTTTACGTCTATGAGATGAACTTGTTTTGATTCTCTATCTAAGTTGGATCCTAAGATATTTATCTTTCTCTGCCTGCCTTATACCATTTAGGTTGACTGCCATTTAGAAAGTTATGATATGGAATAGCAAGAAGGAATTAGTATGCTCATCAATACCAGTATTGCTGTTAATATACACAAATTTGTTTTTTTCAAATATAGTGTCCAGTTTTGAATATTAGTCTTTGAGAAAGATATGACTATTACAGGAGACACATATCTTGCAGTGAACAAAAATGTTATCTTCAGGTTCATCTATGTTTCAATGTCAGATTGTTCTGTTTTTTTATATGACTGTATAGTATTCCATTGTGGGTATGTCCCATACATCACCCACTTACCCACTGATGGGCACCAGATTCCTTATCCTGGCTATTGTGAACAGTACGGCAGTGAACATGGGCATGAAGACCCTCTTCAACACCTTGATTCTATTTCCTTTAGATACAGACCCCAGTCCTGTTGCTCTGGATCCTATGTGAATTCTAACACTTCAGAACCTGCACACTGTTTTCCCCACGGGCCACACTGATTTCATTGCCACCATGGTCTGTACGTGTTCTCCTTTCACTACATCTTCCCTAACACTTATATTCTCTTATGAGGATAGACAGTCTGAGAAATGAAGTTCGACCTCATCATGATTTTAATTTGCATTTCTTTGATATTTGGCTTTGCTGAGAATTTCAGCATATACCTGGTGAATGTTTGTATGTCTTCTTTTGAGAAATGTCTACTCAGGTCTTCTCCCACAAAAAAAAAATTAAAATAAAAATGTAAAATTGAGCTACTTGTTTTCTTGCCATTAAGGTGTTTGAGTTACTTTTATATTTGGGATATTCACCTCAACCTCTTAGGGATTTGAGAACTTTAGTTTGTATATATTTTATTCTATTCAATAGGTTGCCTTTTCATTCTGTTGATTATTTTCTATGCCATGCAGAAGCTTTTTAATTTGATGTAATCTCATTTTACCATGAGAATGATTCTTAAATACTAGTTGCATCATAGTTACCCTCAGGGTATATTAAGCCTAATGACAAAAATAATTATAATGATCATAACTATTATTTGCCAGGCATTCACTAAGGACTTTTCTAACCATTTTGAAACAAAATCCCTTTCAAGAATATAAATGTTTTAGAATTTCAGAATCTCTAGAGGTAAGGCCCTAGCTAGATGATTCCAATTCATACTGTGGTTTATAAACAACTGTGGAAAAAAGGACATTACTCACAAACTATGTTCCCAAGCCCTACGAATGAGTGCTTCTTAGTGAGCAAAGAGTTTAAGAGGTCTCAGAGATAACCTGGCTCATACGCCCTCAAAGCCATAGCAATCTTAGAAGGGCCTGGCTCCACTGTGTTTTGAAGGCTTTAGTGTCTTTCTGCTCTACCTAGGAGTATGTTTTTAGTCTTCTCCATAGGTTTATATGTACTTTCCACGCTCCTTGGAAATTTTCGGAGAGTGATGGCTCAATGCTATGTCTGGTACCATGTGGATCCAAGGTGAGCATTGTGAGTTAGCATCTTTGTTCTTTGTAATAGTCTAGGAAGATCCTCTTTCATTATTCTGAAGTCTGTTGTACTAAATAAAGAATGAGTTTGAATGAGTATTTATATGCTCTAAGACCTTGGAAAAGTACTTTTAAAATTATTTTGAGAAACCATGACCTTTCAGATGGTCGTATATGCTGGCTTTTCCATTTGGAAAAATTCTTTCCCATTCCAATATCTTTCTGCCAGCAAAATCCAAATCATTTTATCTGGATCTTGAAATACCTTTATTACATTTGATAAATAAAATGTAACCTATCTGGAGAAGCCTGAATAGACTGTGAGTTCCTCGGGAGCAGGCAATAATTTTATTTATTTTTATCACCATTTTATAGCACATTTTTCCTAAGTCTGAGTTACTTTCTGAATATGCTTACTAAATGAATAAAAAGAATTTTTAAAAATAACATGCCATTGGTTCAAAAGTGTAGTTTGTTTTCACTGATAAATAAGTTTGATAAATTTCATTGAAAAATTAGATTCTTATAAATCTAAAATTTTTGCAGTTATCATTATCTAATTTTTTTAAAATGCAACTTGTGCAACATCATTGTATTTTAATTCTCTGATATTCAGTTAGAAAGAGAGTTGGTTCATGGGTTTTGCCTGGGGGTAGTTTAATATTTCACTCAGAGTGTGATAAGCTACAGATAGCTCACATGGTAGAGAAAATACTTTCTTTATGAATATTTTCATTAACGAGACTTTAAAAGAATATATAAAATGATGAGGTTTGCTTAATTGCTTTACTCGCTTTATGAGGATCACAGGTCATTTCCAGTGTGTTATTTCACTGAAACATACCAAAATCTTTGACCAAGAGTTAAATGATTGACTTTGGTGTAGATCCTAAATAACGTAAAGACAGATATCTTTCATGCAAGATAGGAAATAATCTGAAAAATGCTGTGGTGATGATGAAACTCTGTGGAGCAGAAAATTCCTACAAAAAAATAACTGAAATGTAAAGGGTTAACCAAGACTGAATTTCTGAATCAACTCTGTCCTGGGTAATATTGGCAAAGCCCTCCGAAACTGCTATTTTGCATGAGGCAGGCATACATTTCATTGAAAGTGAGTTAAATTGTTCTTGGTATTTGTGCTGGATGACAAGCTCTCAGTGATGTGCAGTAAGCTGGATTTCATTATATTCTCTTCATATTAGGCCCTGAGATTTTGATTTTGATATCTTTAAATATATACTTAAGATATTGCTTATCTTCATTGGAGACCAAAAAAAGGAATGTTAAAATCTGTTTAAAGCATGCCCTATCAAAAAGATGGCTACTGGCTGGGCTTTCCCCCATTCTTCCATTTTACCTTACCCATGTCAAACTCCTGCCTGGCAGCGAGGATGGTAGGGGCAGCTCAATAACATAAAAAGGAAGAGAGAGGCGAGAGGGAAGGCAGTCAGAATGGATGGGGTAGGCTGTTTGGTCGTCCTACCCTGAAAATCCCTTCTTGCGTGTGGGTTGGTTTTAATATATATCATGTCAGCCTGTTTTCATTCACCTTTATGTGAAAATGGTATTGAAATATATTAAGTGTTAGCCTTCCCAGCACAACTGCATGCCTCGCTTTCAAAGTCAAGCTCTTCTGCTGGGAGGGTCAGTATTCAAATTGGCACACAAGACTTGTTTTCATGCAAATAACGTATCTTGCATTTTTTCCTCCACAATGCAGTTTGGGGAAATAAAATGAAGCACTAAGATAATGATAGATCCCAGAATTACCGTCACCATTTAGTTATTTGTGTCCAATACCAACCACACCTAGATACAGCAAACCCATCTCATACCTAATGTCTGCATGCAATTTCTTTTTCTTTTTCTTTTTTTTTTAATCAATTTTCTGAGGAACAAGAAACATCTGTCTTTTTCAGTCTCTTCACAGCATTCAACCCCATAGACAGATGTTTTCAAAACCACGTTGTCTGTGAACATTTAAAGGAATACTATATTTGCATAAACTCTGGGAATTCCAAGCTTCGTGCTTTCCATACAGTTCTACTTTTTTAAATCAACATTTTTTTGTTCTGTACCCATCATTTTGTTTTACTCCTCATAAAGCAGACATTGTGTGCACACATCTGTTAAATCTGGGCTGCATTTATTACAGTTCTGTTCTCCCAGAAACAGGAAGGATTAATTACCACAGACCAGCTCTAGAAGCACCCCGTGTTTCTTAACACACAAAATTAATTCAGAGTTGACAAAACTCTCTCAGACACAGTCTGCTTCCTGCTGAGGACGCTTTATTAGCATATTCTTCCCAGAAAAAAAAAATGCCTGATAGACCCTCTTTACCTCTCCTCCGAGTTCAATTTGTGCAGCACTGAGTGACAGGCAGCAAAAATGGCTTGAATATATCTAAGGCAAGTTGCCAAAATCCCCCGATAGCAGCACTTTGGAGCCTTTGTTCCGAGTACATTAAAGTCACAGAAGGTCCATGTACTGTAGACAGCGCAGGGCAGGCAGGATGTTCTCAGTAAGACAAAACAGCAGGTGATAAATGACATTAAATAACAGTGAGAATTTACCACAGACTAAATTAACTGCTGGAGTGAAATGTTCTCAGCTCTAAGGCTGTATTAACAGTGAATTTATAATTAGGTGATTATCATTCTTTTTAGTGTTTGAGGAAGTCTATATGTAAAAGTGATGAAGACAGCTCTATTTGACTCTGGAGACGCATGCTGCTGGAAGTGATTCTAAAAATGCCTGAGAATGATTCTTCTTTCGGGCCTTATAAAGTCATTTGTAAAAATAAGTGGCTGGAAGAGCATTGGATTGTTGGATATCTTATATACATATGCAGCACACACACAGATTACTAATAATTGCTACCTCCTAGAGGTGAGATGCCAGAAAACCAGATATAATCTTGTGGGTATCCTCAAAGTTAACCAGAAGTTGATTAGCTGGCACGAGAAGTTTTTCAGGTGAGCATTGCCTTCTGTGTTTGCTTTTCCATCTATCCATAAAATGTTTCAGTTCTAATTCTTACAGAATTCGTTTATGACCACTCATAGCAATGGCCTTGCAAACAACATTTTCATGTGCATTTCACCTCAGACCGCTGAGAATCTAAAGAATTGCAATATAATCTTCCCATCAATGTGCTGGGGAAAGAGAATTGAGCTGTGAAGTTCTTCATTGACCTTGTTCTCAAATATCCCACAGCAATAGCTTTGTCAAATGCCCTTAAACAAAACACCAATAATAATAGTAATAATAATAAAATATGATGCTCTTTCTTTGCACATTTTATTTTCTCTCCCAGAACTATGCATATGTCCAACAAATAGTGTTTCATAGTTTCCTACTTGTTCACAAGAACCCCTTCCTAAGAGGGGAACAAGTTCCAAATGGTGACAGAAGCACATATGGGCCTTTGGTAGAATTCTCACCATGTAACATCTTGTGCACTTTCCATGAGGACTTCTTGTAAAACTAGAACACTTCATATTTGGCAACTGAGCCCCTTATGTCTAGACACATTATAGTGCTTGGTTACAATTGCATTTCCATAATAAACTAGTATCCATTCATTCATAACTTTTGCAAAAATTCTCCTTGTGGGCTTTAAACTCTCCAGGCTTAGTTTCAGCCAAAAGGTGAATATTTGGAAAGTTTCTGCTAAATCCATTTTATCAGATATTGACTTATATGACTCAAAAAATCATTTTCCATATGTTCACAAGAATTATTACCCCAAAAAGGAATCCATGAGGAGCTGACTTTTATAATTTAAAGTTTTGAATCTGACTAGTCCCTTGAGAAACAAGGTCAAAAGCTGGAATGAAAGATTCAGACTCAATACCAAAGTTTTTCTGATGTATGCATATTTCACCAAAGCATAAATACATGCACCATGACTTAATTTTTTGAGGCTTATGGATATGTATGAAACTTATACATAAACAGACATACATGTGCTTCCTGCTCCAGTTATTTTGTCTTGAAAAATTAGTTGATTCTCACTACCCTATTGGAAGTTCAAGCTTGGTGTGTAACCTCAGCATGTGGGGAAAACTATGAACTTTTCTAACTTGGGGACATTTTCCAGTAGCTTACTTCAGGCTTCAGATTTACCAAGTCCTGGACTCCACTTTCCAATCCACTCTGCAGTGGGCACTCAGTGTTCTGAGAATCTCCAGGGACATTTTTCTCATAGAATAATTAATAAACAATTATTGAATAGTTAATGACAATGTTTCAACCCTTCCAAAATTATTTTTATTTAAAAAATACTGCTGGTGAAAGGAAGAATAATTCAAGAAAAACAATAAAACTGATAATAGAATCTATAGTACTTGGTACTTTGTCAATAATGATATTTTCTTCAAAGTGAATTCACAGCAAGTCATGTGTAAATTATTAATTGAACCTCCCTGGCCCTTAATTTCCACACCCAGAGAGAGAACAGAATAAGGAAAAAACAAAAACAAAAAACAAACAAAAAAAAACCCCAAAACAAAAATAAAACAAAAAAACAGAAGTACCTACCTATTTGGTTAATTTATGAAGTTTAAATAAGATTTCAAAATGTCCTTGGTAAATATTAGATATCATTACTGCTATTATTATTCTCTAGCAAAGTTAACTATGACTATCAAAGATGACTAAGAATAGCCTTGAAAATTTAAATTCTGCACATAAATCCAGTATTACCCATAACACAAATTTTCTTGCCTTTAATAATAACTCTGATAGCTAGATATATGTTATTTCCCATAATCTAGAGAAAAGTTTTAGTGTGCACACACACATGTATATACACGAACATGTCCCTCTTATTCAAATTTCCTGAAGCAGATAGTAACTACTACTACCTGTAAATTACTAAGTCAGGTCACACGTTGTATATTAAAGCAAGTTTAGGGTGGCTTCCTGTGGTAACCCACTAGGACCGGAGCCACCTGGCCCATGAGCACTAGTGGATGCCCTTGGATGGCATTGCCAATAGTCCCTACCCCACAGCATCCAACGGAGCAAAGCATTCCCACTGTTTCTAATTTTGTACATTATTAAATCAAAGACTGTAAAGCATCACTTAGAAAATTGATCAATATGTGCTTTCAGAATTTAGATTACCAAATAAATAATTTCTACATTGTATTACACACAGAAAGAACATAAAATATTTTTAACTCTGATTTTTTTTTTAATCCATAAAGAAATGTCAGGACCGAGCTGACCCTATAGGTCTATAAGCAACTGTGCATCTGTTGCAAGAACTAAAAAAAACAAGCGTAGAATTTACAGAGATTGTGCTTGGTGACACAGAGGAACATTAATTTGGCTTTTTGGCTTTTATTATTTTTTTGTTCTTTATCACAATAGGACAAAGGCATTACATAGACCTTTTTTGAATGATCAGAATAGAAACAAAAATATCTTCTGTGACTTTCATAATAGGTTCAGAAATGATAAGCTATTATATGACTCATCATAAATAAATTAGGCAAATATGACATCACTAAGGAATAGTAATTTAAGAAATTACCCATGTCACATAATTGGTGGTAGTAAAATTAAAAAAAGAAATGAAGGCCTTCTTCATGAAATCAGTCACCATTCGTCAGTATGTCTGTTTTCCTTTCTTTACTTTCATTATTCATTATTAGTGCAATCACTGCGTTTTTGTTTTTGTTTTTGTTTTTGTTTTTTTTGGTACTGAGGATTGACCCAGGGCACTTCACCACTTCACCACATCTCCAGCCCTTCTATTTATTTATTTATTTATTTATTTAGACATAAAGCCTTGCTAAATTGCTTAGGGCTTTGATAAGTTGCTGAGGTTGGCCTCAAGTTGTAATCTTTCTGCCTCTGCCTCCTGAGACACTGTGATTAATTTTTACTCTAAAACTAAAAAGACAATAGTGTAAAAATTACATGTAAAATGCACTTACTTGTTTTCTTATAAGAACATCAGTGACTCCATATCTCAATAACCAACTTGTACGTAACACCTACCAATACATGAAGCATTTTCCTACTCAAAACTTCACTTCATTATTACAGAATCCTGGAACGTATTAATTAAGACTTTCATTTTTCAACTGAAGTTATGATATTTACCAACCCCTTGCTTCTATAAGTTACTAGAAACAAGATTCAGACTCAGATGATTCAGATCACAAATCCCACCGCATTACCAGGCTTCTGCACACTATGGTTTCAAACTACAAATGATAATTACATTTGAAATTACATTTAATGTTATTAAAATCCACAGCATACCAGAAAGTGCTGTACAGTTTATGTCTATTATTTTAACATATTCGAAAGAACAATTGGAGATCTGAGCTTTATTTGCCATATCTTACACATAAAGAAACTGATGCTTGAGATATTCAAGAAATTTCTCAAGATTACAAAGTTCCTAAATAACAGAACTGGAAATAAAGCCCCAGTTTCCCTGCCCTCAGTCTATGTACATAGGATCTTTGGAGAATTACTGAACATGATTTAAGGGATTTGTCATAAGCGTTTATGGAAAAAACCTAAATTGTTAAAGGAAACAGTGGAAGCTGAGTACAGAGTGCAGGTAGGCACTGTGAAGTTTACTTTGTGAATTCTTATCTTCAAGGAATCTAGTGAATTGAGCTGCTAGATATGAAGTTAAGGAATCCAAAGACAAAAATGAATGAGCACGTAAATTTCATAAAATCTATAATACAGCTTTGTAGAAAGTCAAAACTTAAACAGACAGAATACAGGCTAGTGAAGAAAAGACCTGGGATTGCTGCCATGCTAACTTTTTAAAGGCCCTTCGGTGCAGACATCATTCTGTGGAAACCTCTTTGGAACTGAGTGTGCTATGGCAAAGAAAGACATAAGATACTGATTAGGCTGTGGAGTAAACTTCTGTGAGTGATAATCATAAAAACAGAATTATGAAGAAAGTGAGTAATAAATGAATTAGATTTTTAAACATGGGAAACGTTGGCCAGAAATCAGGCAAGGGTATGGATGACCTTGGAGTCAAGTGATGTTAAGTCCTAAGGAATAAAACAGAGTTCTTTGTGATCATTTATCCCTCCTGGATTGGACCATGCACAAGAGTAGGATTAGCTGAAAGTCAAAAAGGCTTGAAGCCAGAATTCAGAGCACTACAGGATAGACATTTCATTAATCTAAATGTAGTAGTTAGTCAGGGTCTAGACAAGGATTTATGGATGAGAAAATTTTTAAAAAGAGTAAATTTACCAAGTAGACCTTGGATGAACACAATAGATTTAAGATAAAAAGCATCAAATTTATATCTCATTTGCTTTTGTGAAATTAATGTAAGATATGATCGTAATAAATTAATAACATGAAAAATAATTCAAATTATTTTCCAGCCTGTCTCACCAGAGGAAATTACACAAAAATTTGGAGAAATAAAATTTGTTATTATTGGTATAAAGATCTTCCATTTTTTATGTAATCAACTTAATTTCCAAAGTAAGAAAACACAAAGGGGATTATATCAAATATTTTTACAAATCTGATGGATTAAGATATTGATTTTTAATTTGTCCTTTAACATTGCATTCTACAAGCTATTTCTACAGCAAACTGCCTACTTGCATAATAGCAGTATTTAAGTAATTTCTAAAATCTGGTTTTAGTGTTTAGGCTAATAATTTCAAGGAACTTCAGATGGAATTATATTTGTATGTTTTCAGGTCTCCTTCTTCATTTTTCACCATTCAGATTAGCATTTTCATGTTTTAGGGGCTTTTATACCTTGTCTCAGACCCAGACAATTTCAATCCTGGCACTAAGTCAAGAGGTAAGGTTACACAACATGCAGTCCTTCATCCACTGTGTTGTGTATATAAAACTGCTTTCCATTTTCTCTTCCTGAGTTGGGTTTTCTGAGCTTAAATCTTTCAACTTCTTATATGACTGCATAAGAATGTGTTAAATATGCACATGTCACAGTCTCCTGCTGCACACAGCTCTGTTCTTCACGGTTTTCAGTACATTTGAGGCATTCAAATATGCCCCTGGAGGTTTGGGGCATCTCTGCTGGATATACCAGATTAACAAACAGGCATTCTGAAAGCTCTACAGTCAGAAACACTGAGACATTCTCATAATTTGTTACTAAATCCTTACTCTAAGAACTCCATTGAAATTGCAGAAGAACTGACTCTGGGTCAATGTCATCTAAATTAAAGATAAAAATCAAGTATGAATCCGGGTGTGGTGGCATGCACCTGTAATCCTGGCAGTTTGGGAAGCTGAGACAGGAAGATCACGTGTTCAAAGACAGCCTCAGCAACAGTGAGACGCTAAGCAACTCAATGAGACCCTGTCTCTAAAATGCAAAAATAGGGCTGGAAATGTGGCTCAATGGTGGAGTACCCCTGAGTTCAATCCCTGGTACCAATAAATAAATAAATAAATCATGTATGAAAATAAGTGAGTAATTGTATCATTACTCTTTCTCAACATGTTACTTCCTAATATGTTTATCATGTTTATCATCTTAGGAATTCTTACCTAGTAAGATCAATTAGGCAAGAAAAGGGAAAAAAAGCACCTCAATTGGAAAGGAAGAACAATCCAGTAAAAACCTGTTGGAACTAAGAAACATACTTCATAAAGTTGCAGGATACAAAGTCAGCATGCAAAAATTTGTAACATTTCTATACACTAAAATTTGGCTACCTGTAAATGAATTAACACAATTCAATTTTGAAATGCTATAAAAATAAGTGAAGTAGAAGTAGATTTTATCAAACTGTGAGAGATCCTAACAGAGAACTACAAAACTTTGATGAAAGAAATTTAAAAAGACACAAATAAATGAAAAGATATCCCATGTTCATGGACTGGAGAATTAATATTGTTAAAATGTATATTATATCCAAAATAATCTACAAGTTTAATGCAATCTCTATAAAATTTTTAATGATATTTTAAACAAATAGAAAAATACAAAATATGTTGGGAACAACAACCAAAACCCCAAATAGCCAAAACAATTTTGAGAACAAAAAGTAACACTGGATTTATCACACTTTCTAATTTCAAATTATTTTACAAAGTTATAGTAATCATCAGCATCAAAATAGATACATAGACCAGTGGAATAGAATAGAAAGTCCAGAAATAATTCCACATATGTGATAACCAACCAATTTTGACACAGGTGCCAGGAACATGGAGCAGAGAAGAACAATCCCTTCAATAAACAGAGTTAGGAAAACTAGATATCCACATACAAATATATATGTGTATATATATATATATATACGTGTGTGTGTGTTAGATTTTTATCTCAGAAAAACTCACTGAAAATATTTTGGAGACTTACGTATAAAATCCAAACTATGAAATCATTAAAAACAAAAATACAGAAGGAAAACTCCATAACATTGCATTTGGTAAGGATTTATTGGATGTGAAAGCACAGGTAACAAAAGCAAAAAATGAAGAAATCAGATCACATCAACACTGAAAAGCTCTGCACAGAAAAGGGAACAATCAACAAAGCAGAGAAGCAACATGTGGAAAGGAGAAAGTAAAATTGCATAAAGAACAAAAGCAACTCAATACCAATTATGCACATAACATGGTTTATTATTGGATAAAGAGTAAGAACAGACATTTCTCAAAAGATGGCAGATAAATGTTCAATGAGTATATGAATGTTCAACATCACTATCAGGAAAATGCAAATTAAACCATGAGATATTACATCACCACCTGCTAAAATAGTCATTATAAAAAGTCAAAATCAGCATTTAAAAAGATGTAGAAAAAAGGGAACTCATATAAATTGTTGGTGGAAATGGATATTTGTATATCAGGTGTGCAAAACAGTATGTGGTTCCTAAGAAAATTTAACATAGAACTACCATATGATCCACCCAGCAACAGCACTACCAGGTACATATCCAAAGAAAATGATTTCAGTAGGTTAAAAGGACTTTCTGCCCTCTCATGTTCCCTACTCCATTATTCACAATAGACAAGGTATAGAATCCATCTAAATGTCCACCAAAAGATGAGCAGATTAAAACAATGTGTTAGGTATACACAGTGGAAACTATTCAGACTTAAAAAGGAAGGAAATCTTATTTGCAATAACATGGATAAACCATGTTTATGGCCTTAGGTTAAGCAAATCAAGCCAGTGACAGAAAGACAAATGCTGGATGATCTCACTTATATGTGAAACATAAAAAAATTGAACTTATGGAAGAAGAGAAGAGAATGGTGGTTCCTAGGGAGCCAGGTGTGTGTGGGTCCATGTGCGTGTGTATGTATGTGTAAATGCATATTTGGGAAAAAATCAGGAAAGGTCATTCAAAGGCACAAAATTTCAACTTGATAAGAGGAAGAAATAAACTCCAGAAATTAAGTGTACAAAGTGATCATAGTTAATATCATTATATTGTATTCTTGAAAGACTCTGAGACCATAGATTCTACGTGTACTCATAAAAATATTAGTAAGTGGGGCAATGCGTATATTAATTAGGTCAGTTTGGCCATTCCACAGTGCATACATACATCAAAATGATATTTTGTGCATGAAAATTATACACAATTTGTCAATTTTAAAACAGATAAATTAGTAAATAAATAGAAGCAAAAACTTCACAGCAACAGTATTGCTGACAGGGTGGGAGAAATGGAATCCTCAGATGTCCTGATATTCAATAAAATGATGCAGCTGCTTTGCAAACAGTCTAGCCCTTCACCAATTGAAACAGTACCATATTAAAAAAAAAAAGACAAAAAACTATACCCACCTAACCTTTACATAAATGTCTATAACAGCATTATTCATAAGGGCCAAATAGTAGAAGCAACTCAATTCTCCTACTGAGGATGAATAGATACACAAATACAGTATATCCTTATGATGGAATATTATTCAACAATTAGAAAGCCATATTGATTAAGAAATATTAATACATGTTACGACATTGAGAGATCTTGAAAACATTATGCTGAATAACATCAACCAATTAAGAAAGAAAACATATTATATGATTCTATTTATAAGAAATATCCCAAATGGATGACTATATAAAAACAAAAGATAGAGTACTGTCTGCCAACATCAGGAATGATTGTTAATGAGTGCAAGTTTTCTTTCTTGGTTTTCTTTTACCTTGCATAATAAAAATGTTCTAAAAGTAACTGAATTTTATATTTTAAATGTGTGACTTGTATGGCATGTGGCATATGTACCTTATATCTCATTAAACCTGTTTTATTAAAAACTGGCCAATAATCATTTTTTTAGAAATTTTGAAACCAATATGAAAGTCTTTGCCTTAATTTGGGGAACGTATGCACATACACACATAACATTAAATGTTATTGGTATGTATTTACTCTCTATATGCAAAATAAAAGAAGATGAGGAGTAAATAACATCAAACAAGAATGAAGAAATATCAAAACTAAATATTTTCTTGTAAAAAGAGAAGGAAGAATGCTTTCTTCCAACAGGTGCAATCACTAGAAGACAGAAAATTGAACCTCAAAAAATTATAAAACATTCTGATTGTCAAATTGTTTGTCTCTATATAAACTTATGTTGAGATCTTAATATCACTATAAATAAGTGATAATTTAATTACTAATATGTAAATTTAATTACTAATATGTAAATTTAAGTACTAATATGTAAATTTCAGGGTACATACAAGAAAAAGCACACAAATGCACTTGTGTTGATATTATTCCCTTCATTCTATATCATTGATAATATTAAGATATTATTTCCTTGGCCTATAAAATAGCATTGATTTTAAAGACAATTAGTAAAAGTTTAAAATTAATTCCTCTTTTGAAAAGAATCCTACAGAAGTAAACTGAAATATATCTTCAACATATATATTTAAGGCATTTTAAAATTATAAATAAAAAGAAACAATTTCTATTATTTAGTTACATAGCTTATGAGGAGTATATACAAGTAATACATCTTCACCAGGTTTTAACACTTATGCATCAAGAAATACTTGATGGGTATGCATTACTGTTCTCTTTTCAATCTCAACTTCAGAATGTTAGAGAATTGATTTTACCCTATTTTCCCTTAATAGCTAACTGTCAAATGTGCAATTGATTATTTTTTAGTAAGAAATTTGAAAATGGAAATTTTCATGTAGTGAGTCATGGATGTCAAGTAATTGTAAAAGCAATATTTATTACCAAGTAAAATTTCCATATTAAAATGAAGTGATGAATAAAATACTTTCAAGAAGGAGGAAAATTTTGACCACTAAACATAAATCAGTCCTGGAAATACTAAGTGTCCAAATCACGTAGGATTCGTGCATTTGTTCTTTCAATGGACTTAGACTACTTCTATATGTGACTCTTACCTGATGTCATTTCAAATGGGATTCCTGTTCCAGAATGTTCATTTCTTTGTTCTCACCTTTTCAGAATATGAAAACTAGTTCTTAGCATTGTCCATATTTAGAAGCACCTTCTAGACATCGGTAAAACAGACAGTACCAGAAGTATACCTTTAAAATGCATGCAGTTTTCTAAATGACTGTCAATGAACCATAACCAAATAGGACCTCCCCTTTCTGGAAGTGATCAGAAAGGTTCAAAAAGAATGTTTGATGAGATGCCAAGTCAGCACATTGCTGCAATTACAAAGCAATGCCTACACCCTGGCAGCCCCAGCCACCTCCCACAGTGAGCCTGATTTAGCACAAGATCAAAAGTCCCAGCACTGCGACATGGGTTTTGTGACATTTCAAAGTGGCACAGGACCCAGGTAAAACTATCACACTTTATCTGGGACTGTCATTGAGGAAACTGAAACCTCAGGCAGTGTTTTCAACTTTCATTAGAACTTTTCTCATAGCACACTGAAATGTCTCTTGAGACCCTCAGTGAAATGTTGGGAACAGGTGCTTGAAAGACAGAGTCACCCATTGAAGAAAGATCTATTGAGAAAATATTGTAAATAAAATCTCAGGATTAAAGTGCTATAATAAGCTGCTTCTGCTTCTAGTTGTAACTTTTGCGGGTTGTTTTGCATGCTCCTTTAAACAACAATGGTTTCTCCAACATCTTCATTATATCTGTTATATGAAACTTTCTTATTTAATACATGATAACTTTCTATTCTATTCAATTCATGTGATTCAGGTATCAGTTCTCTTCAGTTGTATAAAAGCCTAAAGTATCTTTTATTTTATATGTTAAAAAACAAAGCCTTCATTCTTATGTATGTGGTAACCTAGTCATAGTGCCATATCTATTTTATTGAGCAGGAATATAATAGCCAATTATTGAAATAATAGAATCTCAGTCAGAACGGATTTTTAAGGTAACCCAAATGAAAGCACATTTTGCAACATATTAAAAAGTAACATTTTCAACTGCAGGATGGATACCAATTCTTAGAAAGGCAATTGTAATTCTTTGACATCAAGGCTGTTGGTTCCTTGGCCTTTACAAGCCACTGAGAAGTCTAAATGTTCTTTCAGATAACAGTCCTGGGAGCTTTTGAAAATGGTGTCTCACCTACCAATCCTTACCTACCTCAGTCTCAACAAACTTATATCTTTTTCAAGTTAAATCTCCTGCGTTTTTTCAAAGGATCCTCATAGTTCATGATCCAAATCCATTATTCTCCTACGTTTGTAGATTTGTTTTAGTTTGTCAGTTTCCCTCTCAAAGAATGAAAGCAATTGGGAGGTACATTCTGTACCCATAGAAGAGCAAGAAGACCCCTTCCTGAGGGTTCCAGGCTCCCACAAAGCTGGCTTGGCCCACTTGCACTCTGCTGTCTCACGTCTCACTTTTGTTCTATCAAGCACCCTAGGTGTTTTTGCACACCAGCTTCTACCAATCCACATTCAACCCCACGGAGCTACCTCTCCAATTTTATGTAAGGTTTTATCATTGTACCTATTGTTTTCTATCCTCAGACTGCTTCTTTTTCCCCCTTTTCAAGATCTTCTCAGTCTCTGAAATATTTTAATGCGACCCTGATAGTTTCACAACTGTTCCAAGAAACAAATATATAATACGCCTCTTGATGAGGTAAAATATTCCTGTGTTAGGATTTCATTCTCTCCTATTACCTTACCTGATTTTTTAAGCCTCAATTCCAGATTAGAATTTGCCTTTGTGAGTTGTACCAATGTGCCTAGGGATAACTCTCTCCCAAGAGCAATTTGAGAATTTACCCTTCCTCTCCTAGTGTACTGCAGACCACAGTGTGTGCTAGAAAGCTTCAGGGTTGGCTCCCTTGTTGGTTTCTTATGGTAGAGCTCATGATAAATACTTAAGCTTTCAGCAATTCCAAGTTAATTGTGTCTCCAGGCAACATGCTCTGCTTTTTGTAAAACATTTCCCAGCTTTCATACTTTGGGATAACATTAATTTTAACTAATACCATGTGATACCAATTATCACTGTATTTTAGGTCTTTTCACATCTCATATTATTGAAATGCCATTGCTCTTAAAAGATTCACTACTGCACTCTTTCAGCTGATAGGCTAATCCAGTGCATCTGCCTCTCCATTAAATTTTCATCATATACTACTTCCTTTATGGAAAGGTTTTACTCTAATGTATACTTGGCTTTATACTTTGTTTTCTTTCTTTAGCTTATATTTAAACCCATTTAATGTAAGATTGTTGAAAGTTGTTTGTTTTATTCTTATTCCAAATATCAACATTAACAAATGCAAAGTAGGTGCTCTATTTATTAGTTGAATTGAGTTGAATCAGTGTTTCCTTCAGCTAATAGCTTTTGATACAAAATTTTACTGAAATCTAGTCATTTATAAGAAAAGTCAAAACAGTGCATTTCTATTTGGGAAATAATTTTTGAAATGATTGAATTACTATCTAAAAACCTTCTTTGAATTTTGATGAGTGGGAAGAAGAAGAGAGAGAGGTATTAAGGTTGACAGATGAGTGTTCCAAAAGGAAAAGAATTACCAGAAGAGTAACCCAGGCAGATATGCAGTCCCAGCAGGTAAGTAAGTAAGGACCAGCAGTCCCAAGGGGATAGTAATACTGCATTTTCTGGACTTCAGTAGAAGCAACTTCATGAGCATCTTGGATACCCATGCTTTCCTCTCTGGATGTAGTTTGAGTCATGACACTGAATGATGTGTGAAGGCCATTGTCTTACTAGAACCAAACCAGATCAACCAAAATGTCTCTATTAAACCACGTCCACATTCAGGAAGATGCAAAGCAGAACTGATGATCAGAGTGGTCAATACTTTTCACTTGTCTCTCTCAATGTTATATGAAAATCCAGATAAAGCTTATGTCCAGATTACCAACCTAAAGTAAAAGAATATTTTGCTTTCTGATAGTGCCTCTTGATGGGTCAATTTCCTATATTGTCTATATGTGAGTACACATAACTTACATGCGTATACACTTGTGTCAAGGTAATAACGTGGGGGAAAAATAAAATTCTTAATCCACATAATGTTGATCCTTATGCCACCTTGAGAATTTGAAGAAACCAAGATGAGACATGTTAGGTTGTTTTACTAGATAGACCTGAGGTAACCTGAAATAACTACTGAAAAACAAAACAGAACAGAGATGTTGGGTAGTTTCAGACTAATGAAGAATTGACATGAGCACATGGTAAAATAGGAAGGTAGTATGATTATATATATATGCTGAAAACTTTCCTATTTGTTTACATTGTTTAAAACATCACAATAGTATGTACAGATGTGTACTGACTTCATAGCATTGTGCATTCTTTGCTATAGCAAGAGCAAATTGTGTCAATGGATGACGACGGTTCAATAAGAGCAATGTGTAAGCAAATGACTAAAGCAGAGATAACAGCAAGAATTTAATGGCATAACATAACTATTATTTTATCTCTCCATTCACAAGTTATGAGTTTTTCTATTTCTGAAACATGTTTTACACTATTGGTAAAAACAGTATCCTTTATGTATTATTTTCCTAGGAAATGATTTTTAAGTTCAATTGAAAAGCATTATGAATGTATGTGGAATCAATTATATTATTACATAGCATATTGAAACAAATTAACAGGGGGAAAGTATTAATTCTGCTGAACTTTAAATCAACCAAACATAATGTTCATGTACTTTTAAAGTTGAAGAATGCAAAATATACATAATGTAGACTAGATCATTATTTTAGAATTCAGTATCTATTTTAATTCTGTAATATTTAACTAAAAGTGATTAAAATGTGAGGGTAAACATTATGTTATGACATTGCTAAAATGTTCATCTTAGCCTTGAAAATTTTAAAAAATATTATATTTCCATGTAATTTCTTTAATTTAACTAGAAATTCTTTAAAATAACTATAAAAGTATATCATAGTAAGTTATTTTTCCCAAGAACTTATTGTCTCCAACATAGTTCAGTTCTAAAAGATTGTTAAAGGTTAAATATTGAGGAGTAGCTGTAAACTAAGAGAAAGTAGCTTTAGAAATTTGGGAGAAAATATGTAGTTTATGATATGGATAAAGGATATTTTAAATTTCTTTGATCAACCACAGTTGATTTGTATTCTAAGAATATTCATTTAAGTTATTTTTATGTTAAAATATTCACTCTATAATTTTTCAAGTCTGACAAATCAGTGCATCAATTTCAAGGTTTATGATTGAAATAAAATATGAGATTGACTGCTTTAAACACTGGTGTAAAACAAGAAGCATGTGAAGGTCTATTTTAAATACAAATTTTATTCTGACACCATACTGCAGAATTTGTATTGACTTAGAAAACTTCTAAAAAGCTAAAAGAAAACACTTGAGTGCGCTAAGACCATAAAGATTGAGCCCTAACTTAAAGGACCAAAAAAAAGAAAAGAAAAGAAAAAGAAAAATCACTCTAGCCAATATTACGTACATAAAGTTAATTTACCAAATATAATCTGGAAATATTTATTAAAATAAAATGGAGATTTCAACTTGATCATTTACCCATATGCCAATAAATACATGGATTATTTTTGCAGCCAACTAAAATTACCATAAGAATAAATAAATCCTATACAAACACAATTTAATGCCATTAAAACAATCACATAAATTTATGTGAGACTTGCATATTTCATTTTACCTTTGTCAATTTTATAAATGCAAGCAAAATTTAGGAGTCTCATAATTATTTTAGTAAATATATCATAACCAAGATCGATTTTACAAAACATCTTCCTCCAAATTAAGTGGCCCAACGAAGCTCGAAGACGGATGGTACCAAAAGTGTTATTAAACCTGCAGTTTTACAAGAACCTAAAACCTTTTGCATTAAAAAAAATATTAATCTTAAAATCAAGCCACAGGCTATGCTTGCTACATGCTATTCTTTTTTTTTTTAAATATTTATTTTTTAGTTGTAGGTGGACACAATATCTTTATTTTATTTTTATGTGGTGCTGAGGATGGAACCCAGTGCCTCCCACGTGCTAGGCGAGTACGCTACCACTGCGCCATAACCCCAGCCCCTGCTACATGCTATTCTTATGTACTTCATATTTGCGTGTTATGGTATCTGCCCAGCTTGTGACCATTGCCACCTGGAAGGAAAATGTCAAAGGGGGAATGGAAATTGCCTCTTTGTGGCCATCAGTTTGTGAGGAGAGGCCCCACTCTTTTGCTGGGGCTGTGCATGTGAGGGCGAGGCACACAGTCTATTTTTTAGCACGTTGTAGACCTTCACATGGAAAATGTGCTCATTCTACAGAGTATGTATTTGGGATTTCCACCAAATCTGAGTCTTCTAAGTTAACAGTAGTATTAGTAAGTTTGGGTTTGTTCATTTGTTTGTTTTTATTTAAAAAAAAAATCTATGGACATGGCTATATCACAGAAGGATGGAGATCATCCTCTATGTCATTTTGAATTTAGCAATATTTATACCAGTGAACATCAGTCATAGCTATATATTAACACTTCTTGGGATGATTTTTGTTTGAAATATTAAGATCATAGTTGGGATATTAAGGTTCTAATTCAATTGACTTAGGTCATCAGTAATTTTTTAAAAATGCTCAAGCAAATTATTTGGAACTCAACATTGAACAGCATTGGAATACACACTTCTCAGCACAAACAGATGACAAAGAAAAATGACTAGACTTACAAAAGATGGTCAAAAGAAAATCACCCAAAAGAAATCAGAGAAACAAGTCTCAATGAGAAAATTTGAAAATCAAATTTCAAGGGGGCATAGGAGTGATAGTAGCTCAATTACATTGTTATATTGCATGCATGTAGGCATGTGCAACAATTCCCATCATTATGTACAACTACAATGCACCAATAAAAATATGGACAGCAAAGAAAGTAAGAAAAAACTTTTCAAAGAGTTTCTGAACAAGTGTCCACAATTTCCTGCACCTCCAAAGCAATAATTACCCTTCCAGAAGCTCAACTAGAAAATTCTGTAAAACCACAAAGCATCAAATGATATACTTACTATTGCTGTTTTCAAATTTTCAACAATAAGGCACGTAGTTTGTTCAGACATACAAGGAGTAAGATGGTTATTGTTGAGGGATAATCATATGATTCTTGTCTTTAAGTCTATTGATGTGATGAATTACCTTTATTAATTTCTGAATGTTGAACCAACCTTGCATCCCTGGGATGAACCCCACTTGAATGTGATACACTACCTTCTTAATATATTTTTGTATGTGATTTGCCAGAATTTTAATGAGAATTTTGGCATCTATGTTCATCAGGGATATTGGTCTGAAGTTTTCTTTCCTTGATGTGTCTTTGTCTGGTTTTGGAATCAGGGTGATACTAGCCTCATAGAATAATTTTGGTAGGGTTCCTTCCTTTTCTATTTCATGGAATAATTTGAGGAGTATTGGTATTAATTCTTCTTTGAGGGACTTTTTTTTCACTTTTATATTGAGGAAATTTTATTGAGTGCGGAAATTTTTGAAAAGATGAAGATTTTTAAAAAGTGAAGGAGTAAGAGATAAACCAAGCTAAGCTAAATATTGAAACTTTAAATAATAACTCATTTGCATTTTTCAAACATAGGCAATATTACAGTGTAGTTATTACTGTCCAATTTGTTTTGGCTATCGGAGATGAAGAAAAGAATATATTGTATTGACCTCCCATAAATTTCCCTGGATATACATATTCAGGTCACCTTTCACCTTTCACATTTTGCCCACCAATTTTCCTTGCTGTTCCCTACTTTTGCATTATTTTATGCTGCCTGGAACCCCCCTCGCTAAGCACACTGACATAAAAATGAAATCACATGCCCCAATGTCAACCAAACACAAACTATGCCTTCCAGGTAAATCTCAAGTGGGCTGTGGAAAGATGAAATTTAAGAAGCAGGTAGTCCTGAAACTGCTACTGTGAGGCGCAAGTGAGCTGGATCCAGTAGCTGGCTCCTCTGGATGCTCTGAACTCTCCCACTCATACCATTTCACTGGTCAGGTTCCAATTCTTTCCTGTTCAGTGCCTTAATCTTCAAATAACTTATCTTATATGGTCCTTGAATGAAAGCAACATTCATGATTTTTTACTAACATAAGCAGGAAAAGAAATTTCTTTGGGGGCTGGGGTGGTGGCTCAGTGGTAGAGCGCTTGCCTAGCATGCGTGAGGCACTGGGTTCGATCCTCAGCACCACATATAAATAAATAAAAAATAAAGGTCCATCAACAACTAAAAAAATATTTAAAAAAAAAAAGAAATTTCTTTGGCTAATATTAGGAAAATTACAAATGTATCATTGCTAGTCTTGAATTAGCAACCTTGGCATTTAATTCAGGCTGAAAAGATAAATTCCCATCCAACTCCCTATGTATCCAATGTTATTGTCTCCAAACCCAGAACCTGGGCCAGAGCTAATTTGAAATAGGAGCAAGCATACTCAAAAAGTTATGGCAACTCAATGGAAGACTTACCTATATGAGGAATATTTGTGAGGATTTTCATAAGAATGGATTCTGAAAGTGCTCAAAGAACCAGGAAAACCAATTAGGTTGGAGTGAATATTACAAAGTGAACTTTTGTTCAAAAATTTTGGATAGAGTATGTTATATTTAGGTGTTTAAAAAATTTGTTGGCTAAAATTTAAGAGAGGCAGCGACAGAAATCCATTTGATTTAAGGTAGAAAAGATAAAAAATGGTAATACATAAATGCTACAATATTTGTCGATATTCTGACATTCTTAACCATTAAATCACTGTGCATCTCGGAAATTTTATTTTTCATCTAAAGAGATTAAATAAACTTTACAGATGGAGGCTGCCAAAAAAAATAGTTTTTCAAAATTGTCTCTCCTAAAAATTAGGAATGTGTATATTTATATTGTTATACACCAAAAACACAGCGCCAACCCACTAGAGGCAGAGAGGTGTTGTGTCCTCAATGAACATCAAGGCTATTAGAGTCATTAGAATTATATGATCCATGGATTATTGTGGCTGTAATTGGCTATGGATTCTGGGGATAATAATTAATGTCAGTTCATTAAAGCACTCTTCCACTTCTGATTTTTGGAAGTATTCTGGAGTGAGTGCTTAGATACCTAATAGAAGCCCCCATAACAGAGGTGTTTTTCTCATGAAATTTCTGAATGTGATTGAAGTCACATATCCAAAGTTCTTTAAATAAAGAAAAGGTACATACTTCTAGTTAGATACCGCGAGAACATCAGAGTTTGTTTCTCTAACATCTTCCCGACTTCTGCAAGTTGTATATATACATCTACATATAAGTGACTATGCATGCCATAAGTGACTGATTTTATGGGAAATCTGGAGTCCTTCTGCCATTCAATAGTCAAAGTGGAACTGTATTGCCTGCAAAGAACAATAAAGATGTCCCAATTCTGGGGCACAGAATGCCCATGGCTGTTTCCCCAGAACATGATAAAGCAGCCCCCTCAAAAAATATTTTTTTAAATATTTTTTAATTGTAGATGGACATAATGTCTTTATTTTATTGCCTTGTATGTGGTGCTGAGGATCGAACCCAGGGCCTCACGCATGCGAGGCAAGCGCCCTACCGCTGAGCTACAATCCCAGCCCTCAAAAAATATATTGGTTTAAGTTCTAAACAATCACCTTGTTTATCTTCAGCCTAATAATGTGTAGCATCTAATAAGCATACTTGCATTACTTTTTAAATTTAATAATTTTTTATTCTCTATGATTATTAAATTAGAGAATTTCAGTTTTATAGGTATTCCTGACAAGCACTGACTTGGCTACTCTCATTCATTTCAAGAGAATGTCCATTTGAGGACTTGGAATTGTGTAGGCTCTCTTCCCTTGCAGTTTTTGAATCCAGAGTTTCAGAAGCTATATATCCCTGTGTTCAGTTGATTTGAAATAAACAGTTAGAATGCCATGGCTGTAAAGGTGCAGAAACAGAACTTGAATAACATGAATTCAATCATTCCGTGCAACCATTTTGAGTTTTTATTCCTGTTGAAAATTTTCCACTGTAACTGCATTTGAATGTCAGCAGAATCAATCTCAAAGAAACAAAATTATGAACAATACTATAATTTTTGGACTTTATTGCACAATGTGACTTTTTTATGACTCTCTGCCAAACTTAGCCATATGTTTAAAATTTTCCTCACTGCAGAAGTCCTTCTTCTTACAGTTTATATATGCTATTTCATAAGAAATAAAATTTTGAACTAAAAATAATAAAAAGTATCTTCGGTAAACGGGCAAGGCTAGATTGACAAATGTAGCTATTGTCTATTGGCATTATGTATGTGAAGATGAATTTGATGAAATGGTTGGTTTCCCCTATGGGACACTAATTTGGAGCATAAAAGGTCTCCAGAGAAACTTGCCCAAGCCATCGAAGGTATGGCCACTGAGACTGAGTGGACAAAAGGCCTTTCCATGTGCCTCTCAGGCTAGATGCACAGGCAGGCCAGTGAATTCCATGAACAGGAATCATTGTGGCACTTGTGCTATGACATGAGTGTCCTGAGCAGAAGCCATGCTGTGTGGGAAACCATGAGGGAAGGTAAGTGTCCTGTGGGTCCTGGGAGGGCACGTCCATATTCACAATGACTGTCCAGAGAGAACAAAACACTGTCCCATGTACTCAGTATGCTACCAGGTAGATTCCTAATCAATAGTAATGGTGCCACACTGGGGACTTAGTGTTGGACTTGCAGCAGGCAGATTGGGCTTACAGTGGGGTCCAAGTGGTGGGCACCCTTGGTTAGTGAAAGCCCATAACCTCCATGGACTATTCTGATCATGAGCCTGATAGCAGCAAAATGGGTGGCTGGGAAAGAACTAGTTGGTGTCCACAGAAGAGGTCAGTATGTTGTCTTGGTTATTAACATCCTTCTCCTCTGAGGCCACCCTTTAGTGAACATCCAAATATAACACAAACAGTACCATGATTTTTGCCCATTCAGAAAGCTATATACAGATACCTCTTCCACAAATTTCCTGTCAACTGTCCCATAATGTTCCTCCTAATTTTCTGACTATCCAACCAAACCAGTAGCCACAACCTACCATTTGATATACACTCAAATGTCTAGGTCTTTCTACTTCTAAACAACAGGACAGCAGATTCTATGATGAAATGCCTCCTCTCTGGCCTCTCCCCCTGTGTTTCTTTATTACATGAAGTGACCATGGTTTCATGGATAGAAACATGCTGTGACATGCTAAGATAGACACCCTCAACCAGATCAACCCAGCTGATACCATTGCTTAGGCTCTAGTCCTTCCATATTGGGAACACCACCAAGCCCTGGAAGAGCAGTATGGCTATGGAGACTAGCCAACTGCATGGAAGTGAGCTGATTTCCTGAATTTGCAGAGGTCAATGACCTGTCTGCCATGGAATAAATGCTTGACAATGAATGGGTCTTTCCTGCTCTTTCGGCCTCTGCCAGCTCTACCATATGCAAATATTCAATAACCTCTGCAATCTCATCTAGCATTCTGTATGGCATTGCTACTGGACAAAGAATGTGTACCAACAGTTATAAAGCACTGGGGGTATCACCGTAGGATACCCCCAGCGCTCCTACCATGTTCCCCTTGTGGAATACAAAAGGGCCTGCTGCCAACTCAGTCATGCCACACGAGGGACAAAACACTGCAAAATATGTGTTCTGTACAAAAATGACATATAGAACTACCATGTCCACTACCTGAAAGATAATGAAACATTGCTTCCACTCTGTATAGGAAAACACACTTAAAAATCTTCAGGCATGAAAATTTCACCATATACTGCAGTGTTCTCTGAAGTTACAGGGAGTGTGTGTTGGGTTATGAAGGCTGCAAGTCAGATACAAGTGACCTGGCCTCACACTCAAGTACAGACATGAGAGAATGTCAATTCTGCATGCATTCTTACTTCCCTGAGTGTGCATGTGTCTATATATGGACACACATGTAGGTCCCAGAGCCCACGTTTAGATTCAGCATAAGGTAACGCCTTTGTTGTCTTTCCTCTTCTGCTTATTGCCCAGCTCCAGAGCATTCCATGTGTTTATGCCCTCTCTCCAAGAGCGTCCTGTTATAATTTTTTTTGGTTTCTGTTACTTGCAACCAAGAACCTCAATGGATAACATATCCTTCATGTAATGCCATTTCTGTTCTCTGTCCTATACTTATAGTCTCAAAGAGGCTTAGGCACACTCTTCATCTAGAGAAACATTTTCAATAAAAAATGGCAAAAAGAAGTTCACTAGCTTTATAAATGATGATTAGTACGACACTTTATAAAGTTGTCCCTTAGTAGGACTTTCATTAGTTTGGTTAAGAACTTGAAAAGTGTTCTAATAAGAACAAATATTCAAGCCATCAAAATAACTTCTTTTTAATAACATTAAATCATTATATTCACTCCTTATTCAAAGCACTTTTAAGTCTGTAACTCATTCACAGATATTCTCACAGGCAACATTTGCTGTAGGTAGGGTTAAAACGAGGCATCCTGACACTCTGAATTTAGTTCTGTTTGAAACTTTCTAAAAACCGCAATAGAAGGTTTAAATTTCAAACTCAAGGTCAAAGAGTTAAAGTTGAAGATCCATCTTGATACCTCACTGCAGATCTTCCTCATCTTGTCCACTTAGTACATTTTTGTCCAATAAAATGCTCTCATTTGAGGTTCTAAACGTAATGTCGTTTTAAGGAGATTTGTAAAAGGACAATGAACATTTATTGAGTACTTCCTTTTTATTGGTCTTGGTGACAGTGGTTCATATATTATCTCTTTTATTGGATGCCACAAATCTGCAGTGTGGACATGAACACTCTGATGAAGAGAAAGAGACTGAAAAGTTTGAGTAACTTCCCCACGAAAAAATCCGGGGATTAAGTCAAATCAGAAGGTCAACCCGTGTGTCTGTCTGCAAAGTCCCTGTTCTTGACTGTTCCCTCTATTGCCTTTTGCTGTTCAGTCTTATGAAATTCTAACTCCATGACCACTTGTTTTTACACAGGTGGTGTTTGTGTGTGCACAGATATCTGTTATACAAAACGGCAAAGACATATGTATATTCGTGTTCTTGTTCCTATCGGAGAAGTGACAACATATAAAGAGACTAGTACCTCTGTCTCTGAAAGCACCTGACAGTACGTGGCACACACCGTAGTACAGATTATGCCTCCTCATTTTCACATACACGTTACCACTTACCACCACTACAAATGATAGGATTCATTGCCTCCTTTTCCAGATCAACAAACTGGGTTAAAGAATTAAGGAAATTTGCCCTGGCTAATGTAGCCGGTAATGGAAGTTGTAAAAGTGCAGGGTCTGTGGATTTGAAAGCAGGTGCACTTTCCTGCCTAACATACCGCCTGTTTGGCTATTCATTATCCAAACATGAAATCCTTCCTTTAATTAAGGAGAGGTGCTTTTCTGCGTCTTGAATTGTCAGGCACAATGAGATTTTCAAGCCAAATGAAATAGAAAAGTCTGGAACATTCTCCTGCACTTCCTGCAAACAAAGTGAAAATGTCAAGGTTGCAGCCATGCAGGCTTGACTGAGAAGCACTTCTCTTCCTGGGCCTTTAGTGAAATGCACCAAATAATACAAAATCTGCATGCCATGCCAAGATTTTCACTTATCTCCACTGCTATAAAGTCATTTGCAAAAACACTATACTATTTATTTTTTGGTTCACAGAGGAAAATGTGTTAGGCTAAGCTGCTAGCACAAACATGTTGCGATAAATTATATGAATGAATAATAGAAGTACACTGTGACCATGGGTTATTATTTATTTTAAGTCTTGAGAGTAGTAGAAATTTCTAAATAATGATTTTTCATAATTTGGGCAGAACAAGAAGTTTTTGCCCCTGCAAAATCTTTATCTTCTTTAAATTAAGAAAATATATCAAAGATAGATTTTGCATATGCTAACTGTTTTCCAGGTCTGAACTTTACTCTGAATACTCAATAAAGAATTCTGAGCCAGTGTACTTTGAACATTAAAGACGCTGGAATAATGTAGCTGTTTTATATTATTACTAAATTCACTTTCACTATAAAGATTGTTTAAAAGAAATTTAATGAAGAAAAACCTCAGTAACAGAATTTCTAGGATCCCTTGGGAAAAGATGCAAAGCAAATAGAGTGAGTTCTCAGTGAGTAAACACGATGAAGACATTTTTCCTCTGAATAAGTATTTCTGAAGTATTTTGATACCCTTACAAATGTACCTGTCTTCCTTGAATTTTCCTTTGCCTATATGAGACTCTTTGGGATCCAAAGGTACTTGGGGTGATGTCCTGGGAGGAGTTCAACAGTTCAGCATTCAGCACAAGTCTATTGTCAGGCAGCAGGTGCCATTCTAGGGTAATAATGGTGAGCAAGAGCAGACGTGGCCCCATCATAAGGGAATTCCACGTGAGTGGAGACATCCCACTATTCTTCATTCACTGGTGTTTTTAATTTAATTATCAGATAATAGCGATCCATGAAGTCAGCCAGCCATGCTTTGTTTACCATTTGTGTAGAGCATTGTGCTAGACAGTGACATAAAACCTCCAAAGAGGAATATCTTCCAAATGCATCTGGAAGATTTGGTGGACGGGGAATCACTCTAGCTTGCATTATGAAAACCATGTAAAGGGATTGGTCTGAAGCACACACTACTTTCCACACAGTCGTGCTTTCTCAAAGCAGTACCTCTCCAATAAGGTTTGCACGAATTACTCAGTTTGAAATAAAGTCAACAAGACTTGAGTCTGGAAAGAGTCAAGGCTCCAGTGAGCAAATGGAATAACTGACGGAGAAATCAGTTCATTTGCTCTTCGACAGCAGTGCAGGAGCCCCTCAGCAAGATGAATTTTGATCTGGCTGCAAGAGAAAGCCCAGTCTTCACAAACTTGGAATCCCAAGATCATAAGACACATCTTTCCTCGGCAGTATAGGATGAGCCATAGACAAGTATCTTTGGGAAATTCTAGTGGGGAGAGGAGGTCCAGGTGGAAGCCTTACTCCCACAGCGAAAGAAACGAGTTCAGCCTTAATTGTTTTAAGTACAGGTGTAAAGTCAGCAATGCCAGTTTAGCATTCACAGCTTCACTTACTCAGAATCCACCTTTAGAGTTCATTTTGTAACATTTTGCTGATAAACATGAGTTTTTTATCCATTGAGATGGTGTGCAGAAATCAGTTTCATCACTAATACAAGAACGGACTCCATCTCATCAGTCTAAAATAGTTTTCTTGATAATAACACACGTGAATCAACAATGTGTTTTTTTGCATGTGAAAATATTTTAAATTGCTACTTTGATGGAAGTTAAGTTTGATGGAAGTTAAGGGGAGGTTCAATGTTCTATGAAACTATTACTTCTGGGGCAGTGAACAGACACTGAGATGAAATAAAACTGCCTCTTAATTTTATATACAAAATCATCAAGGATCTAAAGATTTGCTTTGAAGTTTCAATTATACTGTTTGCATTCTGTGACACAAAACAAGTTCAATAATATTACTCAAAATCTGAATATTTACAAAGTAAATACACATTTTATAAAATCCACAATCTTCCACAACCTTCTTACAGGTGTTTTATAAAAGGGAAGTGTGTGCCACAATGAAACACATTATTTACAAAATTAAATGCATTAATTAATGTTAAAGTTTCAAAAATGAAATGTGTTCCTTTATTTGTAATTACATTTATTCTAAAATCCTTATTTTCAGTTAACAAGTAAGAAAATTAATTGAAAAATGATTTAAGTCATAGTGTAAAAAATGTCAACAAAAATTTCAAAATACGTAGGATTTTTTGTGACTTTAAATATTCATTTGATTTTTATAAAAAGTCTTAAAGTTTTAGAGTCCAATGATGCATAAGAATAAAAGCTTGATGTCATTTACTAAGCCTGGAAAGACTGATGTGCAAAATTTTTAGCTCACATAAGTTGATCCACAAATTACATTTGGGACTAATCATAATTCCCTCTTTCCCCTTGTTTACACAGGTATTCATTTCCTGTGTCACAGTTGCTGTGGTCACTCTATTCAGGGCAGACCGCTTGAGAATTCTGCTCACTTAACACACGTTCTCTGGTCTCCAATGAAATGTTTCTGTTGCCACCACTGGGCGGCTATGACAGGCTCCATTTCCTTGGATGATTAGAAGATTAAAAGCCATAAAATGCTTTTACTGAAAGGTTATCATTTGACATATCTTTTGACAGATTCATAAACAGGAGAGCAAGCCAATCTTCAGATGGAAGCTTACCATCAATTTCTTGGTTTATTTGGCTTTAGCAATTCGCAACATCATCTCAACTTTGTGCAGAGGGGCCCCTCCACAGCCTCTATCCAGTCACTGCGTCAGTGGATTTCCAACAGCACATATGTGATTGCCCCTAGGAGAACCACACAGACCTCCTTAAAACAAACGAGAGGAGTGCCCGTGTCCAAGATTCTTTCTGTCTGGTCAGGAAGACGTCTGGAGATAACGCTACTGTGAGATAATTGCTGCAGAGAGTAGACGGACGACAGCTCAGCAGCAGTTTGAGAAAGAGCAGATACAAATCTCCTTCAGCAGATACACAACATCGATATTTTTATCAGCCATTTCCTTTATTATTTTACTCAAAATGCACTCAGCTGTTAATTTGCTAGCCAAAAAACATTCAAACGAATTGAGATAATCCTTGGGTACTTGAAGCCACTTTAGCCACTGAACTGCTAGAGCTAAATCCTGGCCTAAGATTCTCATACCTCAGCTGTGAGATTTTGCACACCACTAGTTCTTTTTTTTTTTTTTTTATAGCAGGAAAACTAATGAAAATAGAACAACTTGGACCATGATGTACAATTAATAAATTCTACTATTAAAGTAAAAATCTCTGTCATGCCTCACAGCCTGTTGGTAAGTCAGCTTTCTCATTTGCCCCTGTGTTGTGTGGAGCAGTAGAAAGAACTTCTTTAAGAACTTAGAGTTACGCAGACAATGCAGAGCAACCATGGACCCTGAGAGCTGTGAGACGGAAAGCTGGAAGGTGGGCATAACCGCATGGCTTGGTGAAGAAGTCAGAGAATCTGATGGAACTGAATCCCATCCAACTTGTGCTATGGATGAGAGGCATTTCTGATGCGTTCCCATATACTACCATATTCACTTAGCAATCTGTTACCCACACATTGTAAGCGGAGGCACTTGACACATTATGAAATATTAATAATAAGATAAATGTATCATTAGACCATGACAGGCAAATCACCATCCCATTTCAAGCCCAAGATGTTTGAGCAATTGCACTTAGAACAGCAATCTTCCAGTCCACTGTGTGTGAATAGTAGGTTGTTTCTCAACCCCTCTCTTCCCTTTCATGTGCTACTCTTGGACTTGGGATGCGTAGCTGCCACTGAGAGCTAGTAGTACGTTAAGCCACAGACATGAGGTGGCCACAAGGCGTTTGGAGGTCATGTGCTGCCTTTTCCATTACAATCCATGGAGTCTACTATCAGAGAAACACAGTCATCCCCAGGGGACTGAATTCTCAAGGACATAAGAGCAAATTGCTCTCCTTAATCATGAGAGCAGGACAGAAATATGTCCTCACTTGAGAATTGATAGCAGGTGCACATAGATCTGTCATGTAAGTTTTGATAAGGATACAGATGTAGAGATGATGGAGAGAGAGGAGAGAGAGGGGACGGGAGGGAGTGAAGCATCAAGGCGATGATACATTCTGCTCCTTGACACATACCCCTGCTGACTTCCCATCCTTCACCTCCTTATTCCCAGTTCCTTCCGAACATCCTTGACGAGGATGCTCCTCACTTGAATGACTTTAACTCATTCACAAATATGTCCACCATTATCATCCTTTAGAAAATATTTTCCAAAACTTCATTCCACATGAAATTTAAGCTTTACTTAAATCATCTACATCTTCCTGTAGAAACAGATCAGTATGTTCATATTTGGAATTGCTATTATGGAGAAGGAAAAAAAAAGTGCAGTTGTGGAAAGCTTAGATCTTTCCCTAAAATCAGTTGCCTAATAAAAAAATTTTGCGCAAAGTGATCATGAAATTTTCTAAATACACTTGAACATAAGCCATCAATAATAAGCCTCCATGTGCTCGTTATCCAGATAAGTTACTTCTGAAGATTTGGCACACTGCCTTTGTCTGTCTCTTGTTTTTTTATTTTTTGTTTTTTGGTGCTGTTGTTGCTGAAACATTTTAAGGGTAATTCTAGATATCACATCATTTCAACCTTTGAATTGACTAATAATGACACAATTTACAGTAAGATGAAATTTATTCCTGTTTATTACAGCATTTTTGGTAATAACAAAATGTGAAAATAGTAATTATAGAAATATACATAAGATTAATAAGTGAAGGACAAGACAATTCGCATCCATCCATATATGAGAATTCAACATAACACTTAGTAAAATATAGATTTGTGCATACAGCCACATTATTATCAGAAAGGTAGCTGCTGTATATAATATATGCTATTTATGTAAATAAAAGTATGTAGAATGTTTACCTACACACATAGATAGATAAATGTAAAGGATTTATAGTATATTATGATTTTTATTTTAAGGAGAACAAGCAGGTATGATTATTGGTAATTTGGGAAAAGAGCTGATGGGTAGGGATCCCTATTCTGTGATTCTTATAACTCCGTCTGAAGTCATGCTATGTATGTTTTTTGCCCTTATTTTAAAAAATGAAAAACATTGTGAATCAAAGACTACTTGTGCTAAAATCTTCATCTTTCTAAGATTAGTTTCATGACCTTGAATTAGTTAGTTTTTCTTTCTAGGCTTAATTTCCTTTTTGTCAATGAGTTATTCATGAATACTAACCTTACATAATTACTATGATAGCTAAATTACCTGTATGAAAAATTCCATGAAATAATTTTCAAAAACATTGTTTTCTATTAGTATTTTAAAATACTACCTCATCACTCAGATTTTCTAAACCCTTCAGGCATGTAAATTTTTGCACTAAGAATTCTAATAGCATATCTGTTATTTATTTTTAAATACGTTGAATATTTTACTTTAGAAAGTTTCTTTTAATTGTTTATAAGTGTGCTAAGAACAATTAGTCAATGTATGCTGAAACTTTGAAAAACAAAGTTTTCATGTTTCATTCCAGGAAACCTATTGTTTCAACCAGGTCATGTTTGGGATTATTTAGAATACTCAAGTGCATCTTTTCATTAAAAACATCATTAGTCATATCCTCTTCCAGTGTTGCAAAACTTGCATATATTCGATAAGTTGTTGTTTTTACTACTACAATGCAGGCAGAAAATTAAATTCAGGACCTTTAAAGATATATTAACAAAACACCAACAAAACAAAACAAAACAAAAAAACCCTTGGTTCTTTCTTAGACATGCACTGTTACTGAATCCATATAACTAAGGATGTGCCATCAAACCACTGCAGAAAGACATTTACAAAGAGTCCCTTTACATCTCAGTGGGAGGAGGATTCATAATAAAACAGAAACCGTGACTCTGATTCCAAAGATCTACAACATTACTGGTATAAGTAGAAG
Organism: Xerus rutilus; assembly: GCA_028644305.1. Lineage (NCBI taxonomy): Eukaryota > Metazoa > Chordata > Mammalia > Rodentia > Sciuridae > Xerus > Xerus rutilus. The sequence continues at coordinate 137,148,562 of CM053404.1, forward strand.
AAAGTAATCAAGGGATCTAGGTTATCACCATTCTCCTCGATTTTAACACTGTAGAAAACAATTAAAAATTATCATTATTAAAACATTAATGCACACATTGGCTATAGGGCTACAGTTACATATAACAACTTCAAAAGGAATAAAACCCCTCAAGGGAAAGATAATAATTATTATATCATTAATCTTTACCTTTAGCAAAATTATGTCACAATGACTTAAGACCTTCATTTTACACCTCGAGTCAAATTGAGAAACATCTGTAGATTCTGCACCTGCATTACCTGTTGCCCTCAAGAGCCCCATCTCAGCTATGAATCAGGGCTGGAACTAATGTATCCTCAGCAGTAAAAGTGACCTGGTGGCATGAAAGGCCCCTGAGGCCATTGTAGAGGAGGACAACCCTCATGTAACACATAGATCTCATTTATTAAAACCACAGGAGAAAAATGGTGCTTGTTTGAGTCCAGGTAACCTAGACAAACATAACTTCATGATTTGAGACTAAAAAAAGTAATAATCGGGAGCAGGGAGAGAAGAAGCAGAATGGAGAAAGTATGAGGAGCAGAACTACATCCAACTGCATGACATGCCTGTGTTCTCTGGATGGTCTGTCTGTCTGAGGCTCTTTAGCCTGATGGGGTCCTCCCAGTCACAACTCTTTATTCTTGGTGTTCTGTACAAATGTGTTACTATAGTTAACATCTTTCAGAGGAGCTTGCCTCTCTTCTGAAAGCAGCTGAGAATTATACTTTAAGGTCTGGAAGTAAACTCCAGGGTTCTCTTGGTATTTCAATGCCGCAAAATGGATTTTGCGGCACAATTCTACAGAACTACTGTATGTCTAGACTTGCTGATGCAATTATTTATAAGGAACAATTAGGATGTAGGGGAAAAAAGAAGGGATTATATAAGAAATCATTATGCTTCTGTTAATAGGTTTATTTCCATGACCTTCATTTTAATTGCTCCTTCCCTGCCCTTTCCCAGCAACATTTGGGCAAACTTCTAAGAATAGTAATTATCATGTCTATCAGCCCCAAAACACAGAGGCTAAACGAACAACAAAGAGGTGCACACCCTCTATAAAGGATCCAGAGAACCCAGTGGGTTTATAATAAAGCACAAGTGCACAACCACTGGCTCATATCACACTTTACATAGCCCACGGGTAGCTAAACATCAGCAGAAGCACATGCCATACTAGATTTTTAAGTCATTCAACAGTCCTGCTCAATACACTATGAAGTTGTGAACAAAAGCCATTTTGTTACACTCATTTATGAAAGGATGTAATTAGTTGTTCTTTCATTTTTCTAGATAAAGATGGTACATATGAAAAATAATAGGCTGTCAATACCCTTAAAGGGTTAGCAGTATGAACTCACAAAGGGATATATTATAAAGCAACAACAGTTTATTTTTTCCTCTAATATCTGTGATATTTTGGGATTCCTGATGACATGAAAGCATATGTTTAAAATGCTAAATGGGTGTATTTATATTTTATTTATTTTTATCTTTAAATCTTAAAGTTGTTTTAATCATAATTTTAAATTTTTAAAAAATCATCACCAACTGTAAGCTTGCAACATAGAATCATTTAGAATAAATAGCTCAAAAAAATATTTCCAAGGACCAATTTAACCCACAAAATCTGTATTAATGAACTAAATTCACTAATGTGTTTCAAAATAACTCACTGATCAATAAGCATCTATTAAAGAATAAGGGTAGGGAAAGAGATGCGAGAGGAAAGCGGTAGGAAAAGAGGAGAAAGAGGAAATTAGAAATGCTATTCTCTCCTCTGAGGACACTGTAATGCTAATGTGGTTGTACATACTTTGTTGATATGTACACATGTTAACAGAGAACAAAGTCGGATTATAAAATATTAAGTGCAGGAGCATATGTAAAATTCTGTGTTCTGCTAATACAAATTCAAAATACTTGTAAAAATGTGAGAAAGTTTTTCAAAAATGTTCATTTAAAAATAATAAAAGTAGGATTCACATTTAATAAGTTTATTTTAATAATTGTTAAATTTTTCTTAGCTTAATATCTGAAATAGTAATTATTGATAGATAAATCTTACATTCACAAGCTCTTTAAGGGTGACGGTTTTCTAGATCACAAAATTGTCCTATAACAAAATATTGGAGGAATATTGGTTATTTAGAAGAAACATGGCTCTTTAATTATTGCTAAGTCTTTTGAACTTAGGAAGGTGCTCAGCATATAGTAAGCACTCATCATATGTTTAATAAATGCAATAATTAAGCATATTTTCAGCCTTATCTGTTAGGCTCTTGCACATATCTCTGAATAGTTATAGTTGAGCAGTTATTTCAGTGAATCTTTGTTTTGTTTTAGCATTTTGAGATATATTTCAGATGACATCCAAGTCACCATTTACAAGAATACACTTCAATGTTATTTTAGTATATTCACTGTGTGTTGGAACCTTCAGCACTAACTAAATTCAGAACATTGTGATCACCCAACAAGAAACTCTGTACATGGCAGCAGTTACCTCCAATTCCTTGTTCTATCCAGCCACCGATAGCCACTGATCTGCTTTTCATCTCTGGATTTGCCTGGTTAGACGATTTCATACAAATGGAATCATACACTAGTGTTCTTCTGCATCAGACTTCTTTCACTTAGCATCATATCGTCAAGGTTCATCCATGGTCTGGAAAGTAAGGGCGCTTCATTCATTTTTATGATTGAATGATATTCTTGTGTGTGGATATACTGGACATTTTTGTTTGTTTCTACGATTGACATTAATGAATATGCTGCCAGGAATACTCATGTACAGATCTGTGTGAAAATACGTCTCACTTCCCACAGGACTTTACCTAGCTCTGCAACTGTTGGGTCATATATTAATTCTATGTTTCACATTCTGTCAAGCTGCGAAGATTTTTTCACAGTGGCTGTACTATATGACATTCCCACTAGTGATGCATGAGTGTCCCAATTACTCTACATACTCAGGAACTGTTGTTTTTCTTTTCTGTCTATATATTTTTGTGTTTTTGTTATAGCCATTCTCCTGGGTGTGAAATGATTACTCATTCTAGTTTGATTTGCATTCCTTAATGACTAATGATTAGCCATTTTTATTCCCTCTTTGGGGAACAGCTCATTCATAGATGAGCTATGAATAACATCATCATAACCCACCATCATCAAGTTGGGTTATCTTTTGGTTGCTGAACTACAGGTGCTTCTCATATGGTCTAGATATTGAACCCTTATCAAATATACTTAAAAATCTTTCTCCTTTTTTTGTGAGTTGCTTTTTACTTTCTCTATTGTGTTCTTTGATGTGCAAAAGTCTTCAATTTAGTTGAAATGTAATTTGTGTATTTTTCTTTTGTTACTTGTGCTTTGGCTTAGTTCAATATTTGCCTGTTTCCTCCAAAGAGTTTTATGCTTTTCTCACTTAAATTTATATTTTTGATCTACTTGGGTTCCGTAAAGGAGGCATCCAGGTTTGTTCTTTCACAGGTGGACAAGCACTTTTTGTGGCGTTTTATTTTAAATGCTCCATTGATCTTTCTCTCTTCTTACTGGGTTAGCAGCCCCATAATAGACTGCACCCTGTGGTGGCTGCTTGTGTCTGCTCAGCATTGTTTTCGTTTTCTTCTACCCTTTAATAGAGTCTGTCTTTCTGGTGGAGTCTGTCATCCAGATAATTTCCATGGCTTGCTATGGTCGGGGTCCTATTCTGGAAGCTACGTATGCTATCTTTAAGTATCTCTGTGAGGCAGAGAATTTACTAAGATACTAGATTTTTTAGGAAAAAATATGAAATTCTATAGCATATGTCTGTGAAACATTTGCAGGGTGTTCTAAATATCCTTAGACACTGGGGCCAGCAGAAGGCTCTCTGGCCCAGTCTTCAGCTGCTTCTTGGCCCCTATGGAAACAGTTCAATAGTGATGCCCACATAGCTATGAGATATTCGTGGAATTAGTAAACGTGCACAGGAGTTGAGTCGGATAGAAGGAATAACTGCTAATCTCCTAGAGCTTAGTAGGATAACTATGGTTGACAGAAATTAATTATATAGTTTTGAAATCACTAGTAAACAGGATTTGGAGCAATCCCAACACATATCAAGAGCATGTATTTAAGATGATGAATATACCAGTTACCCTATTCTGATCATTATATTATTAGTATACATGTATTGGAATTTCACACTCTGCATAAATATGTAAAATTATTATGTTAATCAAAAACAAAACCTTTAAAAACCTTGAAGAAACAAACTAAATTCAGAGCTGTATCTCTTAAAATTTTATATATTACCAAATAATAATTAGTAATAAAGCCAGTGTGTTTTAACAAAGCAATGTATGTGTCCTACTAAAATATCATCTTATATTTCACTTTATAAATATATAGAAAAATCCAGTGTTGTATTAGAAACATTATACAATTATACAAGGAAAAGTGTACAAATCAGGTTGATAAAGAACTTTCTTTTTCTTTTTTTGGTCTGAAAAAAATAAAAAACTAGATGCCATCTGTGCTTAAATTTTAATCTGAAAATAAAAGACAAAATTCTAAGCTGAGGCAGTGGCCTTGGAGTCTTCTGGTCCAGATGAAGAAACTGAAATACACAGGAGCCCTGTGGTGGTCCTGAGGGCCCACTGCAGGGAAATTCTCTGAGCTCTGAGAACAAGCCAGTCAGAGGGAGAACTGGCGTCAACCCCGTGTCGTCCTCACTTCCACACCACGTGCTGTCGGCTCTAGTCCCCCTGCATGTATTGATAGGCCCAATGGGGTTTTCTGCTGCTTTATTTTTTCCTTTGTGCATAGAATATTAAGAGATACCATCACAAGGCTCTTGTTTAAGAAGAAAGGAAAGAAAAGCAGCTACAGTCTCTTTGGAAACACACTGTTAAATTGAGTCTCATTTTTGCAAGATTGCAGATTTCTTTTGAATCAAAAATTATAGTTTCTAAAAATGGCTACGAGTCTAAATTGTGCATATGATTTTTGAATCACGTAATATTTTGAAAAATTAAAGAAAATGGGGAAAATCTCTGTATTCGAAATTCCTCAGATTTTACAAGAACAGTTTGGTCATATTTTTTCATTCGACGAATATTTATAGATTGCTTAATATTTAAGCATATTTTTCTTTTGTATAATATTTTATCCAGAGTGAAGTCACCAGTCAGTTTAGTGAAGGCATGTAAAAATCTTTGAAGGCACTTGATAGCATCACAGAAATAGCATTTATGAACTAAAAACATGCTTTGGATCATTAACTGACCTATGATTAATACAATAAAAAACTATGAAAAATAATATGTGATGAATAGTGCATAATATAATAGCCATTCTTTCAATTCCTGACATGCAATTTTAACTATTAATGAAATAAAATCCAATAAATATGTTTTTAAAATAGTTTACATACTTTTGTTTAAAGATGCAGCAGAGCTAGGGCATGGTGGCTCATGCCTGTAATCTCAGCAGCTCCAGGGGCTGAGGCAGGAGGATTGTAAGTTCAAAGCAACTTAATGAGTCCTTAAGCAACTTAGTGTGACCCCGTCTCAAAATAAAAAGTAAAAAGGTCTGAGGATGTGGCTTAGTGGTTGAGTGTCCCTAGGTTCAATCCTTGGTATAAAAAAAAAATGCAACAGTGTTGAGAACTTGAAAGTGATATTGTATTATATTTGAGGGTCTGCAGAATGCCCTTCTATACTTAGTAATAGGGTAGTACACAGGAGTTCACATTTTACACAAAGTTTTCATACCTCAATCATGGAATCATCCTAAACCCATAAGTCAAGACTAATTCTAACAAAGGGATGGTTCATATAAAAATTATTTATATCATAAATTGTCAAAAATAATGCATTCCTCAGTATCCACAGGGGTTCCAGGACTCACTACCCAAGGACACATGACACCATCATGGGCCAAACCACTTACTGCAAGATCTGTGTTTGGTTCAATCTGTGGATGCAGAATCTGCGAATACAGACAGCAGGCAGTATACTTAATTTTTAATTCACTTACCCCACAATGTATGCCATTATGCAAATCTTGACAAGATTTTAATTGGAGAGAATTGCATTATATTATATTTTATAAACAGACTGAAAAATTTGTTAATACTTTTTATCACCCTGCTAAAATCTGTGTATTTAAATACATGACAAACATGAACTCATCCCAAGTGGGACACTACAATTTTAAGCTATGACTCATGGAAGAGAACAGTGGTATACTACAGACGCATTCACGTGTATGATGCAAGTCATCAATCATGGTGAGTCTTCTAGAAAACATTCTTAAAATAAGGCCTCTTTAGCTCTTCCTTCCAGAACTGCTACTAGGTGTGGACAAATCAAACAGTAGTTCCTTGGTGAATTCACCAACAAAACTCAAGGGTGAATGATGTTTACACCAGAATGCAAATATGTTCAGTTACAATGAGTAATAAATGTACAAAGAAGAGAAATTACTTCCTATGTTGGCTGGTCAGTTCTGCTCGGCATTTAAATAACTATTTGAGACACCTGCATCTATACTGTGGTAGAACATCATGTATTATTTGGCAGCCTACATTAATTCATATGTTAAACAGCTGTCAAAATATCTGCCCTAACTCATAATACTTCCTCAAAGGTAAAAATAAGAGTAATCATATTGCTATATGAATGATCTTCCAAATGGAATTAAGATGTTAAGCTAAACTGGAAAAAAACTAAAGGATGTATGCTATAAATTAAAAATTAAGCAAGTTTGAGGAAGGTAGGTTTACGTGTCCCTAGGAGATGGCACCCTGGTTCTTTGAGCATTTTCTGTATTGTATTTATTTCCAAATACATACTGCATGTAGCAAACGCACAGCGAATCCTGGGAGGTGCAGTAAGCAGTCCCTGCCCACTGAGACTGGGGGATACTCTGCAGGGCCAAGTGCGCATGAGCACTCCACTGGCCGTTCACTGACCAACGCACGTGGTCCTATCAATTCAAAGGTTACTCGGGTCAAGTACCCTGCTCCCTAATTCCACATTCGGGATAAAGATTCTCCACCCCTTCTTCCTTCTGCCCACACTGCTGTCTTTCTGCTGATAGATACCTTTTGTGTCCACACGTAGATGTTGAAACTCACAAGGATTCTCTTCTCCCTCCTCCGTTCAGTCTCTGCCCCTTGGACTTTGCCCTCCTCCTGTCTTTCCGCCAAGCGCCGCCTTCTGACTTGCCTCTCTTTCCACCCCTCAATAACCACAATTCTTTCATGGACATCCTCCTTCCCAGATCCTTCCCTCAGCATCCATTCCGCCTATCTCCAATGAAACCCCGGAAATGGCACCATCTCAGACTTCCTCTTATTATCAGCTACCACGTGCTCCTCTGGTGTTTGTCCACTCTTTGGATTCGCTGTTGCTGCTGAATAAACTCAGGCTGTTCCTCCTACTAGTGTCCCTTGAGCTCCTCCCCTAGGATGTCCCAATGGGCTACCCAAAGTGTATGTCCAATTACCTAAGTCTTCACTCCAAAACTTTTCAATGGGTCTCTACTACCTAAAAACAGATTATTAAATTGTATGTATTATGAAATATGTATGTATGTACAATTTCACAATCAGCTTACATAAAATCCGGGCTCTTACCTCCCAAATAACCTAATTCAATGTCTTTCTATTTTGCTCCAGAACTGGATATTTCACCTCCGTAATCCTACATGCATCTGTTTATCTCACTGTTATCTCTTACCTGGACAACTCTGCATCTTTGTCTGTAAGAATCATAACCCACTTTTCCTTTAAGATCCAACTCACATTTTCTGTATAATCTTTCCTGACCATCTAAAAAGAACTGACCATTGCCTTTATAATGTCTATATTATACCTCTATTTCTGTTCTAACAATTTATTCCAATTATTTTACTTTCTAATATCCTTAAGGAATAGAAATATATTTTACATAACTCTCTTCCCAGATGGCTAGTATAATGCTGGAATATAATACATATAAAAAAGATTTTAAGAAATGATCAAAACTACCATTCTTTAAAAAATTAGTTAATAATTTCCTCCCACCATGCGCATAGCATCTTATTAGATGTGAAAAAGAAGCTATCATTTAATAATTCCTTTTCTCTAGGGGCCTCAAAATCTATAGGGGATCATAGAAACATATGCAGGCCACTCCAATGTAAAGCACAGAGTTTGTCTGCAATAATAGCATTATAAATCATGATTAAATGGGAGAACATCAAAGTGGAAAGTAAGTTAATTTTGGCTAGAGGGTAGAGTTAGAGCGTGGGCTGCAAGAATGGCATGATCGTCGTGAACCTGGAGGTAGGCTAAGGGAAGGTCTTGAAATGCTCTAAGAAGTGTTCTGAGTTCAGATTTCATTGTACATGTAGAGAAGTCATCCGAGGCAGGAGACCAAGTCAGAGACGTTACACTTAAGACAAATTTTGAGGTGTTCACCAGTGTGCTCCAGGTGATACACAATGCACCAGATGTTAAAGGAAATGCAGACACCTACTTAGGAGAAAATAATTGAAGAGTCTTGAAATCTCCTGATGGAGAAAGAGGTCTACATAAGGCACAAGGCACTGGGATCTGGAGAAAAGCAAGTAATGTCAGCTTGGGATGCCCATCTTCTGTTAGAATTTATGGTTCCTGATGGTGCAGGCTGGTGGCTCCTGTCCTCAATGAGTCTTGTAACTCTGGGTATTTGGCATGTGCTTCTACATTGAAGGCTGCTATACTGAGAGGAGCTTAGGGGAATCAGAAATGATTTCCTGGAGGAAGGGACATTGGAATTCAGGATCAACAAAGTAAGGGCCTTTTTTGATGACCACTCTGTATCTTCTTTTCTGGGAATAATACTCAGTTTCTTTGGGGTGAAATTAGTCTTCTTTGTAAGAGGCTGCCTATCGAGATATTGTCCTTGCCCTAGAAAAGCAGGGCCGCTTTGAGTCTCTTTCCCATTAGCTGGTCCTATATGGTAAGTTAGAAGGAAGAGAACCCTCAGGCAGCTGATTCAGCCCTAGGAAGGGCCTACATGAGACCACAGACCAGGCTCCTTCTGTCAGGCTCTGTGGCTATTCCTTCTATTCTAAAAGCTGACCCCATGCTGAACACGTTGACCTGTGGCTTAAGTAAAGAAAGTAGGGTTGGTTTCTGTTCTCCGTACCCAGCATACGATGGTGTGACAGGGAAAGTCCCAAAGAGTTCCACTTTTTTGCTGTATCACATAATTAGCTCACATATTTCATGAAATAGGTTTGTTTGCTAAGCATTTAGGCATGGTGGGGGAGCATACAGACATGATCCCCCCACAAATCAAGTTGTAGACAGCTGGAGTGCAGGTGGTCTTAGCACCATCTCTGAGATGCTGACCACCTCTCCAAAATTTAGATTATGAAAGTTACATTCTTCACTTACTAATATTATGTGACCCCTTATCTGATCATTGCGAAAGTCTAGTTACATTCTTTATATTTTGATACCAGACTGAACTGAGGAAATAGACGCAAAAGTTTTAATAGCATTCTTGTGTGGTATTGATGTGGAACACAGTCCCATAAAGCCACGCATCACACATGCCAATTTAGGTTACAGCGAGAAAGGGGGAAATATTATTGACTAACTCCATCACCAAGGAATGGATGAAAAAGTTACCCATAAAAGAACATGTTCTTTTCTTGTTTGTTCGTTTCCTTTGGATAACGTGTATTGGACTTGGGCCACTCGACTGCTGAGCCACAACTCCAGCCCTATTTTGTATTTTATTTAGAGACAGGGTCTCACTGATTTTCTTGGCACCTCATTTGTGCTGAGGCTGGCTTTGAATTTGCGATCTTCCTGCCTCAGCCTCGCAAACTGCTGGGATTACAGGCATGCGCCACCGCACCCAGTGAACATGTTGTTTTTAAAAAAATGTTTTTCTTTGATGCTTCTCTACTTTTGCATATAATTTTTGATGATATTTTTGTGGCATATTTGTATATATTTAAAAATGTAATTTATCTGGTATAATTTAAAATCAAAACTTAAAATTTTAAAAAGAAAACACATGTAGAGTACTTTAACAAAGAATGAGTTACAGTGTATCTAAAATGTCAGAAGTAAAAAGACAGCTGGGTAGGGGACCAGGGACCCAAGTTCCACATAAACACTACTTCGGTCTTTATTTTTTTCAATCTAGAAAATAGAAACTAAAACCCTGTGATTTCTATTGAAGACTATCTGGGTTAGGGTAGGAAATTTCCAGGTGCCCCTTTTAGCTGATTTTGTAAGTGGACAAAACACCTGAGATCCAGTGGTCATCCTAGAAGATAGCTTTCCATCTACCTCTGCTTCTCTTTTATTTAATACAAAATAAAATGATATTTGTAAATACACTTCTGCAGTCCAATTGTTTATGAGAGCATCAAAACTATTGTTTGTTTTACACACTGTAATCCAAGTGCATGCTCACAATCATTTCTCTATATAAGTTTTTGGCCATTATATCAAATATCTAATTTCCTATCATCAAGCACAGGACCTAAATCTTCCATAATCACTGTGGGATAAACCTGAATTTGAATAGTGTGTCCAAGGAGGAGAGATTCTTGGACACGCTATTCACTGTCAAAATGAATTTTCACATGTAACTCAAGGCCCTTCACTGCAACCAAAGCCTGTATCTTCTTATGCATCCTTAGAAAACCTTATGCCACTTGTGAAGTAATAACATGGAAAAAGAACGATCCTTTTCCCCCTCTAGAATGAAAAAAAAAACAGTAGATCAGCTCCCCTAAAGTCTTTATCCCACAAGCATCCCAGTCTACATGTGAAAATCTATATTACCCTATGGATTGTTGCATAATTATCTGTTGTTATTATTATGGACTCCAGAATACAGACAGTGATACTGAAAGCAAAGAACGTCTCCCAGCAGTTGACCAAAACAACCAATGATGATTTGAGAATAAATCATGATATTAAAATTGATATTAAAATTACAGTCTTCTCACTGAGCATGGCCACAAACTTTGAACAGCTCAAGCGAAATCATTACGGACATGTTCGTATTACACTGTGAAATGTGAATATACTGCTGGAAGCTAAATGTAGGTGTTGAAGGTAAAACCACCAGCAGATGTGTTCTGTTTAGGTAGCAGTCAGCTTCACACCCAAACGAAGCTCTATTTCTCTCAGTAAAATTTGAGACTTCAACTTGGCAGGCATTGTTGAATCAAAGCCTTTCTACTTCTGATAAATCCTACCTAAACAACCATTTATTTTATTTTTGTAAAACAGAATTCCTCAATTAAATATAATTGTTTGTAATTTACACCCAATCTTCAGCAGTAGCATATTTCAATATAATTTCAGAGGGGTGGAAGAGAGATGACAGCTCACACAGGGATCCATCCAAAAAGCAAAGTTATATTTCTAGTTCTAATGATTTGAATTTTAATGGATATTCTGTGACCATTTAAACTTAGGAAGAGTAATTTGTTTTTATGCCAGTTTGAGTGGCAGTAAAAGCCAGACTCTAACAGTACATAATACTATACAAAATTATTTAACTGAATGTATGCTGTGAGAAATTGAATAATAGGAAAACATGAATGAGTTTTTGAACTTCTATGATCATAAGTATTCTATAAATGTGATTCGGGAAAGATGTGATCACATGACACAAAGCTATGAGTCCTTACTTCATTTCAGAGTGAAAACAAATTGTGTCTCCAAATTAGATTGTACCTCACAAAAACCACCACTAGACAATTTTTTGGAAGACTTTGCAAATGATAATGAAAAATAAGTTTGAAAGCTCTTCTGAAATCTTCTAGCTTAGTTTTAAAGATAAGAAATGTAAGAATAATTTAAACCATGGATCAAACAATCTGGGGTATTACTAAAAATTTCTCACTTTTCTAGACCACTTTTTCCCCAGAAATATTTCTGCTTCTTGTAAAATTGTTACTTTAATAATTAAAACAGTTCAGACTTTTTTATCCTTGCCAATAAGCTCATTTTTCAATTCTTCCTAAAAAAAGCCATATCCTATTACTAAAATCTAAGTACCAGATTGCAATTTCATATTCATGAATTAACTCCAATGGTACACTTTGTTGCAAAAATTAACCACCTATAAAATAACTATCCACTTTTTGAATGATGAATCCAAAAAATTTGCAACACATAATAAATGGCAAGTTTACATAGCAGTAAAGCCATTTTTTACTACTGTCCTTTAGTAAAATATTTCCAAATTCCATGATTTACCATTACCTTCCACTGACTTGTGTGACTGTAGTGCTAAACAAAACCTGTTGATACCAAGAGAAATAAAGAATAAAAATGTCCTTGTACATGAGACACTAAAATAAATATCCTTTGTCCTCCTCCCTTGGAAATTAGCACAAGGTAGCAACTTAGAGCAGGTCAGTTCAGTTTTCTAACCTTCAATTTGTCCGTAAGTTTGATGTCTCTAGGATCTCTCTCTCTCAGTCCAATCATGTATTTGAAAAACCCGTAACATCTCAATTGCTGTTATTAATAGGAAAGACTTGTTTCTTCTATCAGCTGAAACAAATATCTGTTTAGTACTAATTGTTTACCAGTACTGGTTTGAAGTTTAAAGTCTTAGATGAAGCTAGAATTAATTCCTCGTAGGAACACAATGTCTGGCAGTAATTCCAGCTTGAATGGATACCACTTTAACACAATGTGATAAAGGCTAAGGGAAGGATAGTAACAAATTTCAATCTTGTATTTCAGCATATTTATATTTTTACCATACTCACTTAAACTCTTTCATGCCACATTATACAATAATTCCTTATTCTTTATGGAAGTATCAAAGCTAATTGACTCAGTAAGATATTTCAAATGTTTACATGATAAATATTTGAGTGTATTTGCAGATGTGTACATACATGTGTGTATATATAATTTCCTTTTGAAAATGTACAAAATATTGAAAGATTTGAAAATTGTAAATTATATACATATTTATATTTTCCATAGCTTTCCTTCTGCTATTAAATCTGTAAACAAATCTAGCATGTATCTTTGTTTTGATATTGACTGATATAAGCACTTAATAAGATGAACGTTTAGAGAACTGTTGAGATACATATAAAAGTAAAAATATTCATTTCCTTCAGGTATATGAAGCCCAAGTGTTTGAAAAATTGGACAAGGTACAATGGCCTTTCCCTTAATGTGTAGGAAGTTTGTGATGCATGTGCTCAGGGTTTCTGGATTCTGTAATAACTAAAGACATTTCACATTGTTTTCTAGAGTCAAGTGTTAAGTACCGCAAGTGTAAAGCAATAAACACAGTTGGAGTTTGTCTAGTTTATAGCAGTTAGCTGTCATTTCACCACTCAGTCCTAAAGGGAAAGATGTAAAAAGAAGTCAGTCTTATTTTCTTTTAAAATCTAACTATTCTATCAAGAATGTTCAATTTTCATCTGAAAGAGTATCTGTTTAATGCAATGCAGTTAAACCTATAGTACATATGTAGGAGACATACCTTGCCTTCTGACTTCATCCTCTTGATAAAATTAAGCAAAATAACCAGTAGATTAGGTCTAAGTTGTGTATTATGGTTGAAAACACTGCAATGTTCAGAGATATATAGACCATCCATTGGCTCCTATGCTGTTCTATTTGAGCTGATTACAGAGTTCTGTGATCTTAGGGAAATTACTTATTTCTGTGTCATTGTTTTATCAATATACACCTTAAGTGAATATTTTGAAGTATTGATGTCATCATCAGTGTGAAGAACTGAGCTTAGTAACTGGCATGCAGTCAGTGCACAGTGAAAGTTGGGGGTAGGTAGAGTGCAGCAGCACTGTACTATAGAAACAGCACCACAACGAGCAGGAATATCACCTTATTTCCTACTTGAGTTACAAAAATTTCAACTAACTAGCACGATGTACTTAAAAGCAGGACTGGAAACTGGCAGTGAGGTGGCTGCTCTCAATGTGGGTCATGTTGAGTGAAGAGTAACTATCTTACTTCCACCCACTGGCACAGAACAAGTCTAAAGTAGCAATGAAAGGAAGAACTTTTGAGTGTTTACCCTGTATTTTCAAATGGGAAAACGAAAAGCAAAAAAGGAGGCGTTACTCACACCAGACATTTTAGCAGCAGCTCTGGCTTTCTAATTTACATGAAGAAAGTTCTGTGGAAGTTGCTGGTAAAGTTTCTGCCAGTCCATCTCTAATGCAAACCTATCAGATGCTTTCATGTGGGAAGGTTAGACCTGAGGAGCTGCTAAGTTGAAACGTAACACCTTTGAGCTCATGGATCTCCCACCACAGAAGCCACACACTTCCCAAAGTGAGCTTGTCCTTCTGAATCAGGGAAAAGCCTAACTGACCCAATGGTTAGTGAGTTGGAAAAAGAAGAAAGGTGATAGAAAAATAACCAAATAAGGCCATGTACTTTTATGTAGGATCCTGTAAAAAACAATTGTTTGAGAATTATTTTAGTAAATACATTTCTCCTTTAAGATTATATGTAAATATTCTCCCTTCAAATCATATAATGTCTAACCAGTCATACTTGTTTTTCAGTTCAGAACACCAGGCTCCTGATGCTATATCACAGTGAATGGCTAAACGGAACACCCTGTCTACCTGGCACTGCGAGGTCTAAATTAGCATTCTCTTCTCCAGGGATGCTCATCTCCTCTTAGAAGTATCCTGAATGTCGAGCCTAAAATCTTGGAGAGATTCCACTTCCAATTTAATGAAATAAGAGATAAATTCTACATCCTGCTGATGTAATTTCAATATTTCAAGCTGAAGTGCAAAATTCAGAGGAATTCACAAAATTTCAAATCAGGAAAGAACTTGAATGCAATATATACAGATGTCTGAAAGTATTTTCATTACTAAAATAGCTAAATAGATGTGAATACAGAAAAAATATCATTTGATTTTATCATTTAACAATGACTACTAGTTTTTAAAAATAAAATTCATGGTGATAAAAGAAGAAATAAGTGAAATTACTAAATACTTACTAAATTATAATGAGACAACATAATTGTTCACTCTTCCCTTTTGCAAATAAGATGTTCAAATATTATAAAATGATACTTTTACTAACAAATTTAATTTTACTATATAAATAATAGATGCCTGTTTTTTAAAAAAAGAGTTACTGATATGATGAAGAGCTGCAAAAATCAAATTGATAATGCTTAGGATGATATTAATTTATAAGAACTGATCAATCTATTTGTAAATTTGATGCCTTCAAATTATTGAAAGTATTGCAATTCAATAAAAATTTTACCAAAAAGGAACACTCAAATAACTATAAATTATCTCTTGATTTTTATATAAAAAACACAAATGCCAAAACAGTCTTTATTATTGTTATGCTTTTTGCAAGTTTTTGTGACATTAATGTAATTATTACTGTAAAGTTTTATAATTTTTATTAAACGATGTTAGGGCCATCAGATTACTTCAAATATTTTGAAATTATAATAACAGAATTTTGGGTTGTTCATAACAGGATTGAGTTCAAAATCAAAGAAATACAAATGTCACAAAACATGATTAGCCAGAATAGTACATTCATTACTTTTTATTAGGATTCATTGTATCTGTTTTTCAATATAATCAATAAATTGCAATTATGTATCATTTGCCACATACTTGCACAATAAACACGCTAAATCCAATAAGTTATGTTGTTATTTTAATGCAGAATAAAAGTGGTTTTCATAACAGACTCTGCTTTAATCCTAACACACCTGTGAGAAACTAATCCCATTGAAGTAAGTGTATTGAAAACTTTTTTTTCTTTTTTCTTTTTTTTTTTAACTCTGTAGTGGATTAAACCCAGAGCCTCATGCTTTGTGAGCAAACACTCTACCATGGAGTTAAATTCCCAGCCTTGTTTATTTCTTATTTTGAGACAGGTTCTTGCTAAATTTTCCTGGTCGGCCTCAAACACACAATTCTCCTGCCTCAGCCTCTCGAGTAGCTGGGATTACAGGCATAATAATCCCTGTAAAACCTGGCAAAATTTAAATCATTCTTTTTGTTTCCAAAGTAGCTTTAGTGGATTGATCAATTTTAAAATTTACGAAAAGAAATTAGCTTTAAATAAACATGCTATTCTACATAGAAAACTCTGCATATTTCTTTTCTATATTCTCTATTTTTTAACTGATTCCACTGAGTTGAAAGACAGCCTTATATGAAGAAGAAAAAGAAGAACATTAAAGTATGAAGAAAATACATAAAAATATTCTTTAGCTAAATTCATCAACGTCTTTAATGAAATTGAATTGCTGATACTATAAAACTTGAAAAGTAAGGAATTTTCCTAAGTCATACACAATTTTAAATCTCTACTGCAATGCATGTTAACAGTTTATTTCTTCCTTCCTAGCCATTGTCCTTTAATTGAGAATACTGTTCTTGATTTCATAGTTTAGTGATTTATATTTTGTCATAAAGAGGTTTGGTTTGAATCCAGTTGGTAAAGCTATATCCTGGGACTTTCTAAGGAAAATGTCATCCTGGAAGGTTGTGAATTTAATTTGGAATCACCTGCTGGGTTCTCAGTGGAATATTCACTAATTCAGAAACCATTTCCCTGTTTGTAAGAAGACCAGAAAAAGGAGAGGAAACTTCATTTTAAGGTCTCTTCTGAATCTCCTCCCATAACAAATAGACCTAAAATATGTCTTGAGGGTAAATATCTTTAAGAAATGTTAGCATTTAAGATAGTATATTATAAACGTTAACAGAATTCCTTTTCCAAGTCCATCTTGTAGACTGTGAGGTGAAGAAAAAATATCAAATAAATGAAGGTATGCATCATGTGTTGGTAAAGAAAATGATATCCTCAGTGGATACATCTGAAGAATTAAAGGCAGTGCATTTCTCCATGACCTGGGGTATCTTGCTTTCCCTGCCTAAGCTTCTAGCACTAATATCAGTTGTGTTTTATTGTCATTGGATTTCTTAAGATATATAGAACTCAACTACTATGAAAGATCAGGATAAAATGAAAATCAATATATTTATAAGGCAGGACGGCTCAATCATTTGCAAGGATTTAACATGTGCTTTTTATATCAAGATTTCCGTCATTCCTCGTGTGTCACTCCAAAAATTTTATGAGAATATCGCTATACTATCCAAACATATCTTTAGTCAAGATATAAATTTTCACAGGATGCTCATACATTTAAAAGTTCTCCCTACTGATCCATGAGCTTGTCTCCTATGCTCAGCAGATCTTTACCAGAGAGAATAATGTATCCTCCACTGGAAAACGCTGCTTCCCCATTTAGTGTGTATTTGGTCTGCCTCTCTCTCCCACTGTGCATACAGATTATTCTGCAGCTAATGCTTGACATGCTGTCAGAAGAGGTGAAATAAGACATGATACATGAGACAGAAGAGAAGACATACCCGGAAGGAGAGCATCCAAGACAACTCAGAAAATAAACTCAAACGAAATCCAGCCGATGGTCTGATGGGCTTGGAATCACACACTGTGAATGTCTGGTTAAACCATCCTGTGCTTATTTTGTCTATGTGCACTTAGAGCAAATACAGAATTTAAAGAAAAGTAAGAAGCAATGTGATTTTGAAGTCCGCTTTGCTTATTTGATTTTTTTTTTTCCTTTTGTATTCTCCTTCAGTACTTTGGTCAATCAAATTAAATTTATCAGAAATCTATTCTAGTTTTCAAATTATCTTCAGATTACAGTTAAAGCCTAAATAAAATAGAATGCAAAAATATTTTCTAAAATATAGAGATCATGTATTAATAAGCTTGATTTCAAAAACTGTTACCATGCTGTCAGGAATGGATTAGAAATAACAATACAAACAAGTTAGTCAATACTGCTGCTTTGGGCAACCTCCAAATTCACTTAAGAGATGCAAGTGAACTACATAGCAAATCATCACTCATTTGCATATCATTTCCAACTTCCTTTAGACATCTGGGTCACAAACCTACTCATGTAAATCAGTACCAAGCAGGATCATTGGATCTATAGATCTCCTGGTCTCAATTTAGCTGCTCCTCAGGTTCAAAACTGACATCTCTTACCCAGCATGGGTACCCAGTCATCAGGGATGTGGTTTCATTAACTAAATCTCACTCTGATTGTTTTCCACTAGCATATTTATTTTCAATTTGGCAAAGCTAGCATGAGAATTGCAATCTGTCTTATGAAGAGGGGACACCGGAGCAGCCTGCATTAAACAGACTTCCTATCAGTGTTCAATGTAGGTTATTAAGATCATATATCATATTTTGAAAATTGTTTGTAATGGGCTAGACAAGAAATCTGTGTACTCAAAAATACCTTAGACACAAAATAAGACAATATCCTTTGGTTTAGCATTTGGTTTTTTCCCGGTGTGTCTAAAATTTTGAGTAAGGTACCAGCGAGTACATGAATAAACTCAATGTTTTAATCTTTCACATATTCTAATGGTAAAATAATGCATTTAAAAGTCTGTTCTCTGGAAACATTCAAAATACTAGTGTTTTTTTTAATTTTATAACTTCAATATTTAAGCTTTCTCATTGTGTGAACTAGTTCCTCCTCCTTACCTTCTCTATTAATTTACTCCAGCCCAATTATATCAATTGAACTTTCAAAACAAAATCCACACACAATCCTTCTTTCCTCTTCAATTCTAAATTGGGGCCTTCTCAACCCAGAAGGAGACCTCAGCAGGAGTCTTCCCAAGGGTTATTCCATCCGGACTCCCTACACGTGTGCCTCAGACTAACATTTTCCTGTTCAAGGCAGACAGTGGGAAGTTACTCAGCTGTGACATGGGATGATGGACCCTAGTTAAGGCCCATGTGAGTGTAGTCTGCTCTCCTGGGTCTCCAAAACTCAAGACATTGATATCTATTTTTGTTTGTTGTGAATTTTCTAATTTCCACGTCTTAGCATTTGATTACTTTTTTGGTCAAATAGTCTGTGAATTGATGCTTTCTGGAAATGGTGACTTCCAGCTTAATGCTGAGCACCCTGCTCGGAGTGGACATTGCTCTGACTCTCTGTGCCCTCCAGGAAAGGATTTCTGAGTGAAGTTGTCAGAGGCTTTCCACCCAGCCTTTTAGCCCTGCGTCCCTGGCCTTCTCTCCACCCTGATGCCTCTGTGGAAATCATCTTCCACTTGAGCAGCAGAGCCAGTCCTGTCGAGGTCAGATGCTCTCCTCACACTCACGCTTTTCCTCATTCTCTCCATAATTACCCTCTTCCCGTCCAGCCTCTCTGTTCAGCTAATGCTCACCCAGGGATATAATATCAGCCAAACACTTGCTCATCTAAGTCTTCTCCAGCGACATCTCACTCTCTCTTCCTCTCTCCTTAGAGTTCCGTTGACCTTTATATTCAGTATCAAACGTGATCGCGCAAGTAGTAAGTTCAGTTGCAAGGTGAAGACGGTGTACTGTAACATTTACCTTGTGGTGGTCTAGACCCAAGAATTAACGGATCTAACACAAGTAAATGCTGTAGAAAGGACTTAAACCCTGCTTATGATTACTTCTTCTATGTATCTTATCTTTTTTACAAGATTTGGACTTTTATACTTCTTTTATATCCTGTTTATGAAAATACTAAAACAAAGAGATTGTAACCCTTTAAAATTTTAAAAGCTGAAGCATTCTTATGATTTTGTCCAAAACTGAAGCTTGAGCTTCTTTCTCAAAGTATCCAGCTGTGTTCCATGGAGTGGTCAAATACGAGTGATCTGTGAGCAGACAGTTGACTTCCCAGTTTCCCATCTTTACAGGGAGATCCACCTCCATGCTGCTTCCCACAGTGAACACAGCCAAACCCAGGTGCCATCTGTCTGGAGTAAGCCCATAAATCTTGATTGTGCAGTTGGTGGATAACTGGCATGGATGTCAATGTCATTCTAGGCTGCCATGATTGCCTAGGAGCTAAGGTGGGGTTGACCTATTTCCTATCGCTTTATACAGCTATTACGGACATTTCATCTGGAAAACTACTGGAAAGCATGTGTACATATGGATTGGTTAGTTCACATCACAAATGCCCAACATTTGTTCTTGGATAGCTTTGGTGATGAATGCAATATTTATAAAATTGTGAGGCACTCAAATGAGAATGCAATGATATAATTTAGTAAACTTGTTGATGTATGTTATTGTGTTCTCAGAGTTTCTAGATATTGTTTTTTAGCATAAACATGATGACTGGACTTACTGAGTTTGCTTAAATATCCTCTGCTTGGGCTGGGATTGTGGCTCAGTGGTAGAGCGCTTGCCTCACATGTGGGAGGCACTGGGTTCGATCCGCAGCACCGCACATAAATAAATGAATGAATAAAGGCCAATCAACAACTAAAAAAAATTTTAAAAAAATATCCTCTGTTTGAGTATTGCATAAATAAAATGAGACCTTACTGTGTCATACGCATCTTGATTTTCTTTCTTCACACACACACATACACACACACTATGTGTAATAATAGTATGTAAATAATTAAAAACATATTTTCCTGTTGCCTTTTCTGTTATCTTCCCATGTTTTACTAAATATATCACAACTCCACCATCATTGTCCATAATGTAGAAATAGAATCATTTTCTTTATCAAAAACAAAACAAGGGGAAATTACAGCTAGAGTGACTTAGATAAGATAACCAAAAGAACTTCCTGAATACCTACACTAATCATTTGAAAGATCACCTAAGTAGGAGCTTTCATGCCCTTGATGGGAATTAGTGAAAAGGACCCAATTAACTTAAGAGGTTTCATTCTTTGTAATTATTTTCACAAAAATTTTGCCTTGATATTTCTGTGAAGGGACCAGATACATCTCACAGAATCTTGTCATAAGGTAATGGTACAAAATGTAGATTCTTTTTAAGGTACAAGGTAAAATAAAAAAAAAAAAGTAACATTTATGGATCTGTGGTCTTGGGTGATCCTCTAGAGTGCCTTTAGATCATATATCTAATAAGCCTGGAAGGTAAAGGAAGGCAGGAAGTCTTCTTCTAAGGCTCACACACCTTCGTGCCTCTTCCCGTTTCCACATCAGGATTTAACATGAGCTTTAGATTGTTCTCAACCAGAAGTGAGCAGGGAAGCAAGTCTGTCTGACAAGTGTCACATATGAGAGCTAATATGCTGTTCTGTTCTTATCTTCCCAAATTCACAAGTCTCAAAAGCCAGAAACAGGAGAAAAACAACCTGGATTCTGGCCACATGTCAAGAGTTAAGATAGGCTTTGGTTCCTGCCCTAGAATTTCCTGCCCTGGGAGTCAGAATTCCACTCTTAAGCCACGCTGTCATTTAGATGAGTTCCATTGTAATGGCATATCTCAAACCAAGCTTTTCTGAATAGGCCTTTGTTCCATTTGGTGCTTTTCCTGAGGAAGCATTATCAGTGCGCTGACTATTCTAACCTGACAAGCCTTTATTTAGCACCCATATGTCACTGCTGAACCTTCAAGGAGGCTACAGGCCTTCACCCCTCTGGTAATAACAAGGCGCTCATCACTGCTCCAAGCAGATTAACAGGAATCTTTTGGAAAAAACTTAGATTTCAAGCTTGTAAAGTCCCTTTTAAGAATCATGTCTAGTTATTTATGCATTAGAAAGTCTGGAACCTGATAAATGGTTCATACAAAACATGTGATAAACATGTGCACACATCAGCACAATGAGCATGACTCCGTTGCACTAAGTCAAATGACTATATTTATAAACAAAAGAGACTTACAACAATATAGATAAGAAAAACTCTCCAACAAATGTTAAAACATAAAATTAAAATCCAACTTTTAGTTGGATTTCCTCATAGCTCAGTTAATTGTGTTTTATTTGTGTATAAATGAATGATGTTTAGAAGTGTCATGGTCAAAACATTTGGAGAATGATTTAGCACATTATTAAAATCCAGGTTAAAAATTCTTGGAGATACAATTTTTATATGAAAGTAATGGTATAAACTAAAGTATCAAGTGGAGAAGAGAAATGCTACTGAGGCGCTGGGAACACTGTGGGATGAACTGAGACTGTAGTATGAAGCAGCTCGCTGAAGTTTGAAAGGCACAAAGCATCCTTCATCTAAATTTGGCAGGGGCAGCATTCTGCTCAGAGGGCACATCAGGAGAATGTGACCCTAAAGCGTCAACAGCTATTTCCCAAGCTCTGGGGTGGTAGGATTTCTCTGGAGGCTTTAGTGAATCCCTGCACTGGGGTTCCAAGCAGGGGGCACTCTGCTGGCTGCATCCTCTCCAGAACAGCAGCATTAGGTCCCCAGATGAGCCTGTTGGATCCAGGTGCCATCCTCTGTCGCGTCTTGCAGTGGAGCTTCTGACCTTTCTCTGTGAACAGTGGAGGATTACACACCTTCTTCAGAAGACCTACCTGAGAGTAAAGTCCGTGCCACCTGGGAAGTTGTGGGAAGCGCACACTGTCGAGCTCACTCCGGGCTCAGTAGCAGCTCTGGGCTGAATCCTGGGGACTAGGTTTTCATTAGACCTGCAGGTGAACCTGCTGCTTGTGGTGCCAGGGGTCATTTATCTAGCAAGATAAAAAGCAAAACAAATTCAGACCATTTTAAAGGTTGCCACCAGCTGAAACGTGGGCTTTGTTCAGTTTTACTAAAGACGAAGGCATTTATTTGCATCAAAAATCCATGGTTGCATTAAAATTTCCTACCCATGAATTAAAGGCCCTTAGCATTCCTAGGAGGCAAAAGGACATTGTTAGCAAGACTGTCTGGAAAGAAGCCCACAGAAAACAGGTGTATTTCTAGCATGTGAATTATTTAATTGTCAGAAATAAGATAGCGATACTTTTAATATCTTTGAAAATGAGCACTCACATTCATCGCAGCAAGTGAGGTCACTGGCGAGTAACAAACAGTAAAACAAACCAACCAACCAACCCCAAGTGACTTTAAGAAAGGTAGACCTGGTAGCAGGGCTTTTCAGCAGAGGAGCTATTGGTATTTTGTGTGGGTGGAGATTCATTTTCATTTCATGGATTGAAAAGTTTAGCACACCTGGCCCTACCCACCTAAGTCTAACCTCTCAAGTTTTGTCACAGCAACCACAGGTCTAGGAGCCCCCAAATTCCCTGGGAGAGTGGAGTGGGGCACACTAGAGAAGCGACTGCAAAGGACAGGGTGGACATGGGGCCTGATTGTCTCAGGACTGGAGGCGCTCTTTGTAGAAGAGCACTCGGACCTTGCTTAACTCATCAGGCAAAGTAGAAAACCTCAGAAAGCTCACCGGAAGTGAAATGAAATGTATTCATGAAATCAGAGATATTTACTTGAAAACAAGTTACTGACCACTGCATACCAACGAGGTGATTCCTTTTATATTTTGAAGTGAACTAATAATGGTGCCCCACCCCACTCTTTGAACTTTTCGTGGTTCAAAACTGAATAGGAATTAATGCAAAATAAAAAAGATGAAATTAAAATGTACAAGTTTGAAAACAGACATTTTTAAAAGCAATAAAGGATTTAAATGACTGCAGTTTTCGGAAAACAGAAAGTGTCAAATAGGGACAAATTAAACAGAAAGTTTGAATGGACAAATATACAATGTAAAAATTATATAAATACACAATGTGCAGACCTAGATTTCCATCTGTGGATGACAGAGTGTCTCAATCATGTTGGTGGCTATAACAAACTGCCATCATCTGAGTGGCTTATAAACAAGAGAAATTCCCACAGTTCTGGAAGTTGGGAAAACCAACATCAGGTTGGGGTTAGATTTTGTAAACTGAGAGGCCCACATCTTGATTCTTAGGTGACCAGCCTGTGCCCTAACATGATAGAATGGGTGAAGGAGTTCTCAGGGGTCTTTATTTCTTAAGGGCACTAGTGCCGTTAACAACAGCTCCACACTAATGAACTTATCACTTCCCAAATATCCCTCTCCAAACACCATATTGGGGTTTCAACATGTGAATTATTGGTGTGGGGATAGAAATGTCCAGACCATACCACAAAGAAAAGCCCCTACAGGTTCATAAGATGGTCATTCTATCCTGGAGCATAACCATGGGGATCTAGAGGCATCCCAGGTATATTTCACAGTGAAACAGATGTGATATAGCATAGCGCAGTTGGTCACGGACATGTGTAACCTTTGGGTAAAGTACAGTAACCTCTATCAAGAACACCGATGGACTGACACACTCTAGAAGGCAAATTATTTCTTTGCAGACTTTCAAGATCTGTCTGGCTTCTCTTTGATTGAATTTGGCTTACTTGAAGCACACACACTATCTAGATACTAACACTACTATAAAATGATTTCTTCTACCTGTTAATATCTAGACTTGGCTACTTCTTGGCTCCTCCATGACAAAACATCACGTTTCATTGAAATATTTTTACAAATGGTTGATTACTATGAACAATGGGTGGCCCTACTTGTGTTTTTCCCTTTGCTGATAGATTGTTCTTCTTCTTAGTCTATGTGCATATTAAAAGAGATATAGACTCCAAAAAAATGCTCTGACCTAGGTAACCAGTGACATTTAGCACTGTAATGTGTTCTAGTGACTATGTGTGCTTCCAAGGCTAGGAGATGTAAAACATTTTCAAGTATCATGCAATTTTATTTTTATTAAAATGTTTGATATGCATTAACACATACTAATATAATATAAATTGCCACCCAAGATGAGATGTTATGCTAACTTAGATTTTGCTCAGTGGATGGGTAACTGAGAAATATCCTCTTAGTTTTTCTCAAAGTGAGGCCCTTGAACAAATTCCTAACTACAAATGGATACAGAGTGTGATGGTAGAAATTGGATCTAAGGATTTGGAAACTTTTATGGACATTTGGCATTGCAGAGACATCAGTACTTAGAGGCCTTGTCTCATTGGCTGTGAGGAGACTAGTCAGTGTTTGGTTAATCTGGACAATCCTATGTGTGTTGAGGTGCAAACATGCTGTGTGCATTAGGCCAAAAATGTTTATGTTTATGCACAACAGAGTTTCGATGGGAAAAATTAAAAACCTACTTCTCCATAGGTAATTCTGGCAGACCAGGTCACTCTGGATATATGGCAAGAAGCATGGGGCATTCACTGTGACGGTGGCAAGACCTGCTTTCCTGTGAGTCTTAACTCACCCTTGGCTTTAAGGGTAAGGGTGAGTTAAACCAGAAAAGGAAGCAGAGGGTAAGAGGCGAGGCCAGGGGGCTGCAGGCCTGTAGGAGCTGAAGCCACCTGAAACTGAACTGAAAGTTCTGCTGGTCCCATGGACATTTCCAAAAAGAGAACTCAGAAGAATACAGCTCAGCAGCCACATACGAAAATATCAAGCTAAGGTTCACTCCGGCACGAAACCTGGTGGTCTTTAAGTCAAGCACGCATCCATATAAAAACGAATCAGGGTAAACGAGTGGAGCAGATGGAGCCAGAGTGTGGAAAGAGTGGGGCTTTTCTGCTTCTATGGAAGAGGTTGGCTTTGCCTAAATGTGACTGAGAAAGGGGCCGTCACCCCCCACTCACCTGGATGGCAGATCACACTCTCTGTATCACGGTCGCGTCATCTGGGATAGTGCGTTGATGCTCCATCCTGAGCAGATTCCCCTAGAAAAAAATGACTCCCAATCTGCAGGGATAGCCATTAGCTTTGGACATTTAAAGTATATTTCTAGCTTTCTATAATTAATGTTTCCTTTCTGCTTGTAATTCAGGAGAAGTGCTTTACATATAGGAAATCAAAACTTGAAACTCTTTTGAGAAGACTATTTTAGTAACCCATAATCTTCTTCCTGTTTAGCTCAACTTGATCTTGTGGAAAACAAATAACTCAGCCCTGCCCAGCTGAAGATCTTGATCATCAGCGCAACGGGAAGGAGACATAGGAGGGGAGGGTGTTGTGCAAATCTTTGCTAGCAGGTCTGCCCACCTGTGTGCTCATGTGTGCAGGTGCTGTGCACTCTGAGTGTGACTGCAGTGACAGTGTGTGTACACTGAAATCATGAGTGTCCTCTGTGTCTTTGCACACTGTGAGGCTGGGAGGGAGAATGGAAAGAGAGACACGTCGTCTTAGAGAGCACATTTGTTCATAATTCACGACCACAGCCACAGTGAGGCTCCGGTTTTGACATGTCAGAGGGTAACGCAATGTCACTTTTTGAGTTAGGGCTTTAGAGCCGAGAGTTCGTGCATCGTAGGCTGGGACATAAACATCCTCAGAGGAGAAGTTTCTAATTTTGGTTTTATATTAGCATCCGAGGCCTCATAAGGCTATGAGAAAGAGAGATAATAAAAATGATGTGAATGTTTAAGATTCTATACGTCCCAGTTCCTGCATATTTATTTCCACCTCATTTTCCATCAACACTTGTGACTACACTTTTATTATAATAATCCTGGCTAAGTGAAACTTTCAGATTTATTTAAACAGTACACATCTCCAGCCTGTGACAGCTTAGCATAAAACTAAGGTAGGGCAAATACCCAGAATAGGACCCAACAGGTCTGACTCCAATTACTGTAATTAGTATAAGAAGGGATTTCACAGCCTATGAAGCGAGACTTGCCTGGCTGATTCTGGACGTGGAGACCTCAGGTCACTGGGACTAAAATGAGGCCTCAGAAGACAGAGTATCCTGTGTGTGGAAACCACCTCCCTCCTCCCTGTGTGTACAAATTCCCCCCATGTGTGAGCTTCACGTCCAGGACAACATCTTCTTACACAATCACCATGTCCCATTAATGTCTTCGATGATGGAAAACAGCGCTTTCCTGTCTCCCTTCACTCAACACTTGAGTCTTCACTGTCCTTTCTCTAGAAACTGTTTACTGTGCTCCGACTTAGCCTCCGCTCTAACCAGCCTCCAGGCGGAAAAACACACCATGTGAGGACTCTATCTCCACCACAGAAACAACAGACCATCAAGACATGGCAGGTAATAAGAAGATGAGTGCTATCCAGAAAAATGTGTCACGCCAGGCCATAGTCTCCCTGTAATCTTTCCAGAATATTTTTATTAAGTATCACTTTTTCCATGCTATTTCTATCTACATGTATGTGTGGAGGCAAAATAAAAGTAGAAGTCTTACTGACATGATTTGTTTCCATGGGTTTCAGAAAAAAATTCAAAATGCCTGTGATGTTGAACAAACTGTAGGTTAATTATATTACCTAAACGTACATTCCAGTCTCAGTAGACTCTACCTATTTTCATCTTTTTGCTGTGAACAAAAGACCCAACAAGAACTGTTTGAGGAGGAAAAATTTATTTTGAGGCTCATGGTTTTAGAGGTCTCAGTCCATAGATGGCCAACTCCATTCCTTGGAGCCCAAGGTGAGGCAGAAAATCATGGCAGAAGGGTGTGGCAGAGAAAAGCATCTGGGAACATGGCACTAGGAATCAGAGAGAGAGAGATCTCTGCTTTTCAGGGATAAAATATAAAACCCAAAGGTTCACTCCCATGGATCCATCTTCTCCAGTCACGCCCTACCAAATTACAGTTACCACCTGGTTAATACCTGCCAGGGGACTAATGCACTGATTAGGTTAAGGCTATTATAACCCAATCATTTCTCCTCTAAGCTTTCTTACATGGTCTCACACATGAACTTTTGGGGGTCACTTAATATCTAAGCCATAATACTACCCTATTCTTTATTCCCAAAGATGTGGGCTTCCGGAGGTAAATGAGAGATGTGATAACCCCCCATCATCGCTAAGTAATTGCATCTGAGCATGGAGTTGAGTGAGCAAGTGGTGAAGCCTAGGATGGGCCTGCTGTCCTGTGTCACCTCTCCCCCCATAGAAAGATGGCATTTACATGAACTTAGGTTTGCTGATGATAGACTAGTGGAAATCCAAGGTACAGAATATACCACCTAATATGAGAATAAAATTATACTTTCTCCATTGATAGTGTTGATAGTTAAGATTTGGAAAGGATTAGTAGCACTGACATAATGAAAGCGAGGAAAACCTTCATTCATTATAACCACCAGAAAATGACGACTGACTTTGGCTAATAGCAGACAGACAAAGACTCACACCGCATTGATCCCACCCAACATGGGAGCTCATCACGCCTCCCTAGGGTCACTCTTCCACATTCTCATTGTGTCTTCTTTTATCTTTCCTTTCCTATTGTTTTGAAAATTGACACAAAGACCAGCTATCTCTCTGGCCTCCATGTCACAGGATTATCCCTTCTATGGCCTTGATGACAAAGCTTGCCTTGGCAGGATCCACCAAAGGAGCCCCTTGGCAATATGGTACCCCACACCCAAAGGCTGATGTCATTTGGATTATAAGGATATATAAAATATGAGATATATTTGATTTTCAAGATACTAATAATGGAATGGCAATTAGATTTCAATCCTGTAAATATAAAAGGTTTATTATGGAGAGAACTAGGAAAATATTTGAGTTAGTTCTCATGGGAAAAACATTTTATGGGAAAAAAATAAAAGGGGAAGGATTTGGGTCTATAGGTAAAGAGAGAAATATCTTAGTAGCAACACTTTAGCACCAGAGAAATTTCCAAAATAAGAGTTCCAAAATGTTGAAAAGTAAGAGGAATTTTAGAATAAGGGCACAACTTCACAATGTCTCTAGTTTGAAAAGCAACACTCACCAAGATATAGTATAGTTTTATTAGTTAACTTCTACTATATTTGAGTTTAAAGACTCAATTTAACCATTTTAAAAGAGCTCTTAATTTTAATTTTTCTTCCCTTGTCCTTCCATCTAACTCTTTAAGGCATGTGAGCTAATACATTCTTGTCTATTAAACAGATGGCAAGAGAAAATAAAATTCTAGGATACATTTTATGGCATAATGCAGAGAATATCAAAAATGTTTTAAAAGAATTCAGAAACCAAACCACTGCTGAGTAATTCAACAATAGTGACATAAAAGCCACTAAGGTTTTAAGACATCGTCCTTAAACTGAATTGATGACATGGCACATTCCCATGGATGCCTCAAGGACACAGGAACTACATCAACATCACCCTTCCCCAGCCAAACCAACCCTAAAGTCTGTTTATATTTGAGCAATCTGAGTTTCTTGGCATCATAGCAGTGACAATAAATTTGGTGATCAAAATGTTAATAAGGTTATGGCTATAAAAATCACCCCAAATAATTTAACAATATAAACATGGCGGCCAAATGGTCATGAAGCTCAAATGGATGCTTATTCATTAACAATCTCATTTTCACATCCCTGCAATAAGAAAGGGTACCACAGTATGGAGAATGCCAAGCACCCCCAGCCCAGCTTATATGCAGCTCACCTTGATCTGTGCTAACTCTCATTTCAGAGAATGCTTAGGGCTAGAAGCAGTCATTGTGGTATTTCTGTCAAAGTATTAATTTTTCTGGGGGAAAAAAAAGCAGGCAAAACACACAAGTGCAAACCAAATCAAACACACCAAAAACAAAGCAAAAACCCCTGCATCTCTCATGAAAACATAGTGCCTAAATAGAATTCTAAAACAAAATAAAAGCTATCTATGCTGTATAAAGAACGTATTTGTTTCCTTTATCTTCACTCAATGTTAAGTTATTCAGTAGTCTAGGTAGATGGAGAAGGACAGTTTCCTTATAAAAAAAAAAAACAAAACTATGCAGCGTAGTGAGGAGGAGGGAAAGGAATCGCTAGTGGGCAGAAAGTGAGGGTTTCGACACAGCCCTGGCCTGTGCCATGGAGAAACAGAGGGGTTTGTGCTCAATGCCTGAGCTACTTAACATCAAGGGAGGCAAGACCATTTTTCATTCTATAAGGCTCTGTGTCTTCCATAGAAAATACAAGTTCTCCAGCACCACCTCAAAGTGGAAGGACAGCAACATCGACACACAGACCCTGGCTCAAATGGTTTTAATGACATTTTTACAGCCTATTTAGATGTGAGTATTCGAACTGATAAATAGTGCACTTGATTTAAGGAAGCCATGTGACTGAGGGAAACAAATCAAGCTAAGAAACATTGGGTAGAAAAAATTTCAATTTGATTTGTCTTATCAGACTAATTCTACAGGGCCAGCCAAGTGGTAAAATCCAAAGTGACCAAAATGTGCTTCCTGCATTCCTCCTGGTCTGCATCCAGCCCTTCAGGTCCCCTTTTTCCAGCTGCCTACCCCCAACCCCACCTTCCTCTCTGACCACTCACAGCTCTGGGCTGGTCTTCTGTCAAGCACACTTTCCCTTTTATGCCAAATTACTTCTCTCCACCAGCTGCAATCAACATTTCCAGTCCCTTAATGGAAATTATAGCTGATATTTGGGAAAAAAGTAATCTGGTTTTTAAGCTATTTATTTCATGCTAAAATGAAGGTGACTTTCTATGAGTCTTAAAATAGACAAGGGGTTGGTTTCATTTTAAAGAGGATGCTTGGAGACCCAAATACATTTTGAACAGGAAGAATTCCTTAAGGAAGCAGAGGGACTCAGATACTGTGGAGATTTCCTGATTTCTTGAGGCTCCCTATGTGTGAGCCATCTGGTCAGGTGTGAGCCCAGCCTCACAGCTGTGCCCTAGGGCCCTTGGCACACATTGAGGTGGGTATCGCCACTCACTGTAAACATCTTGTATTTTATTCAAACTTGGTTTTATTCTTTTGAAAAATATACTGTTCTAAGTACCATTTTTAAGGAAGTCAACATTTTTGTATATACTGACTCTGACCACCTGAATGTACCCTTCAGCTTTGAAACGTAGACCATAATTTAAGGTTTTCAAGTGCCAGCTCCTCTCACAAAGACAACACAGATCAACCAAATCAGGACTGATCATCCTAACTTTGAAATATGGAGCGATGGCATTCACATTGCTTAATGTGCTTCCTGGTACAATTATAGATTCACTTATTTTTATCCTGTGTGGAGTGAAAGGTCCTTAGAGGCACAGAATCCATCCAACGCACCCTAACTTGATTCCCATCTGCCTGCGCACATAGAGGCAATTCATAGATATGTGTTAATGAATTTGAGGATGGAATGCTTCCAGTTACTTCAACTACTGTACCAATCTGTTAATAGCAGCTCTGATATTTTTGGAAAATAAGCATACAGTGCATGCTTTTGGAATTTAACTCTGATTATATTTGATTGGATGATAGGAAAGGAGAATAAAGTACTAAAATGAATGAAGTGAATCATCTTTGTGCGTATTATTTGATAGAAAATAAAAAGACTCATAAGGTCATTGGATTTAAGCAAAATAGTTATTTTGACATGTTTCTTCCTCTTACACTTATTTTACATAAAGAAGAAGTCTTAGAGAGGAGGAAGTCCACAAAGAAAGCCAGGGTCTTCCCATGAATAAATCAGCCTCCTAAGAAGAGTGAACACAAGTATTGAATCCTGGACCAAAGAAGCACTATTAACACTTTCCAAGAAAAGACGAGCAACTGAAAGTGAAGGACATATACAGGACAAGAGGTTTCCCTCAGCAAGGTTCCAGATCAGATGACAAAAAGCATTGCATCATTTGATAATATACAATATTTTATTATCACTATATTATTATCATTATTATTATTATTTATTTAAATCTCTCCCAAGAAAAATGAAAAGCTTCCATTGGTCTAACACAGTTCCAGCTTTTGAGATTTATTGTATTTTAGAAATCAAATACAAATTTGGCAATACTAATATTTTATGTACATCAAGAAATACATCAAAAATAAAAATCTAAATAATAATATTAATAAGGAATCAACATTATATTATTAGTGGTATTGTACTTCTAAAAGTCCACATTGCCTTTTTAATTCTAACAAAGGATAAAGCAAGAATATTCAATGAATTTGTCTTTAGTGAAGACAAAATGGGTGACATTTGCTTTTTTATTTTGGAAAAGCTTAGTTGACATCCCTGATATATAAAAATTTCAAGATCAGGATTTTAGGATAAGTTTTTCTCCATCTTTGGTTTTAAAGGCTGTCAAACTATGAATTAATGGAATAAATTAATCATTAACTATAGTTACCAATTATAATTATCAAATCACATTGACTTTCAACAGTAGTTAACACTTTTAACTGTATTTAACAATTTTGTTATTGATTGATGAATCTTCATCTTTTCTGATTTCATTTATTCTTATATCCTAATCTGAAGTTATTGTTTTTATTTTAATAAAAGATTTCAAAACCATTTGAATTTCTTCTTTTTTTAAAATTTGAAGAAAGTTCTATATGTGATGATTTGAGGAATTTATTCATGACACTATTTTATACATCTTGAGTTAATAACTACAAAAATGATTTCTGATCATGGGGTGTCCGCACATCTCAGCTGGCTGCAATTTCTCAGCTGTGATAGCTTATACATTATGAAGCAAACGGCTTCTCTGTGTACTGCAATGTCTGCAACTGTGTTCTAGCATTTTTATTTAAATAATAGGTATTAAAATTAATAGTAGCTTGTCTTCACGTGGTGATTTCATAATATCAGGCAAGTTTCTAAGTGCTTTTTATACATTAGCTAATGGAGTCCTTCTAAGTTCTCTCTGAGGTCGGTTCTGTCATTTCTGTTACACATGGAAAACCAGAGTCTGAACTCAGAAAGTTGGTCCCTTGGTCTTGCTGGCCTCAAAAGCACCCGCTGCCTCCTGTGCCCCCATTGAAGCAGTGGCTGTTTAAGGACTCCATAGTCACTTCTCCTGCCAACCATGAAACTTCGTTCTATTAAGCAGTAATTTATGACAGAAAAATACTTTCTCTGGTACATATTTCCTTTTGCAGCCAGCCGAATAAGAGAGCTATATTTATTATTAAAGTCATATCCAGCAAATAGCCTAAAATGAAATATTCATTGA
Source organism: Xerus rutilus (assembly GCA_028644305.1). Taxonomy (NCBI): domain Eukaryota; kingdom Metazoa; phylum Chordata; class Mammalia; order Rodentia; family Sciuridae; genus Xerus; species Xerus rutilus. Next base: position 137,181,405 of record CM053404.1, read on the forward strand.
GTACATTCAACAAAAATTGAATGAGTCCCTACTGTGTGGTAGAGGCTGCCCTAAATGCTAAAGAAAAGCTGAACACAAAACAGACATAAATCTCCTCCCTCAGGAAAATTACATTTGCATTCTACTAGGCCCTTTTTAAAAATCCCCATATATAGCAAATATTTCACACTGTGTAGTTTGTTTTAATAATCTTCCCTCTAAATCTTCAGCAAGATCTGTTATGTACCTGCCAACATGTTTCCTTGGCAATATAAAGCATTTAAGTTTGTGGCCATATGCTTATTATGGACTATTTTAGGTACTCTTATAGTGGCAGAGAAAAGATGATGTTTTCCTAAAGGACATGGCTTTTGAACTTTCCCTATTAAGCAGAACACCTACATTCATCATCAAAGTTAACACAATTCTTGAAGTGCCTCGTTGACTAACAAGGTTCTAAATGTTGCTCATAAATCTGTCAAGACTTGCTTGGCTCATCATACCTGCATCACCTTCGCTCCTCTTGGCTTTTAAAACTCTGTCTCTCTCCCTTCCGTAGTATACGAGTCCTTCTGAAAGAAGTCACCATGGACAGGCCACACAGAAAGAACAGGGAATTATGTTCACCTCCATGCACATGGAGCATTTACATCAAATCTTTGCAAATCTGCACAGGAGAATAAGTTTCCCTCCATTTATTTATGTATTCCATCATTTGTTTTTATCAATGTGGGCTGGTTTGTATTTTGGTTTATAATTCAGTACACCTTTATTAGTTATTTTCTCCAATTATTTCATTTTGGCCATTAGGAGTTGTGTCAGTTCTCAGCTATGCCTGTGACACACCCCACCAAAATATGCAAATTTCATATAGCAAAATATGAAAAAATATTGTTGCACTTGGTTAATTTCAAAAAGAAAATACATTAGTGACTACATTTGTATGGAACTAATTTATGGAATGCTGTTTTTTGTATGATTTTACTGTAAATCAGAGAGTTGGGGCAGCTTTAGTATCTATTTTCCGAGGAAAGATTTTAAGTTCAGAAAGGTAAATGATCCATCTCTATTTGTGCAACAGAAGAAAATACTAAAGCATCTTTTGGTCAAATCTCTTGCCTCAATATTTGATCTGAAGGAATCCTAGAAAAAAAAGGAAATTAAACCCATGATTTTTTTTTCTATAGATGAGATTAATATCACTGAATGTTTCCTTAGGTAACTATTTTCTAAATTAAACAAAAATATATTTCTAGCTCACAAAAACTTCTCAAAGCAAATATTGGGCATGATGTCCTATGAATTTACACAACTGGGCAGAAATGCAAATGCTGAGTTGTCTCTTTGGTTCTATCAAAATTCCAAATTAATAATAGAATATTATTTTGTTTTACCATATTAAAAGCAAAGACCACTAAACAAAATTTTTTTTTAGCTCTTATGGAACATGTTCCTTCTACTGAAATGTCTTCTGAATCGAAAATGAGGCCATTTTACCCATTAGTGGAAAAAAATCCATTTTGCCTTTTTTGGTTCATTTTCATCTCAGAGAAATAATACAAATCTTGGCCCGCAGCGTTTCCTGCGGTTTAATAACTAGCCGGACCTCAAGCCATCACGTCCTCTTAGGCGAACATTAGTTCCCAGGAAACACTCTGCCTTGATCATTATTGCATAATTAAGACCATTTTGTGTTCTTTTAATGTAGCATATCAATTATTGAAGAGAAATATAATACTGAAGGAAAAGTGATGACAATGCTCTATCTGGGGAAGAAGGACAAAGAAAATGAACAGTCCTAGGAGTTTATTTTAATAACTATCCTTCAAAAGAAAATCCACCTCCATAGTAAGTTTTAGAGACTTTATTCTGACATTTTTACTTGCAGATGATTTGGCAAAATGGATAAGTAACAAAGAACACAACAAAAGAGATGCTTGTCTTCAAGTCAGTTTCACAGAATGTGCCCAAGCCTTTGAACATGTAAAAGGCAGCATTGTGAGCACCTTCTCCAAATTCAAGTAAGAGGGTAAACTGAGCAGCTGCGAGAATATCCTTAGGAAATACTGAGTGCTTTCAGTCTTTCAGAAAGAAAAAGGAAGGAGGAGCGGAACAAGGGAAATTCAAAACAAACCTCTTCTCTGACTCCCTCACCGTTGTAATGGAAGGAGCCCTGTTTGTTCACCTTTGCTGATTCACCCCTCTCAAAGGCTACAATCTGAAACACAAGCAATTGAGTTCTTAATAAAAATTCTTCAGCAAACAAAAAACATGATTTTTAAAACAGGAAGTGGACATAGAGTTCTGTTATTGTGTGTTGCTTCTTTTTTTTTTTCTAGTCTGGAAATGGACCTCAGCACTGTATGGCTGGGCTCCACCTCAGCCATGTTCTCATAACAGACTCCGGGACCCTGGAGTTCCTGTCTCCTTCCAGGTCTCTGAGCCCTCCTTCACTCTTTTTTTTTTTAATTTATTTATTTGTTCTATTTAGGTTTACATGATAGCAGAGTGCATTTTGATTCATTGTACACAGATGGAGCACAACTTTTCATTTCTCTGGTTGTATGTGATGTAGAATCACAACATACAGGAGGTCATACATAAAGCTAGGGCTATGATGTCCATCATATTCCACCATCTTTACTGCCCCCCTGCCCCATTCCCCCTCCCACTCCTGTGACCCACATTCCTCCATTCTTCCCATGTCCTCCCTCACATTATGGATCAGCATCCACTTATCAAAGA
>CM053404.1:137184628-137204533 GCA_028644305.1 Xerus rutilus
ATGGGTAGAGTAAAGATGGTTGATTGAGATCCTCATTACCATCCTTGGTGCATGTATGAAGACACAAATGGTATGATTCTATCTGGTTTGCAACCAGAGAAATGGAAAAATTGAGCTCTATATATGTACTATGACTTGAAATGCATTTAAATAAATTATAAAAGGAAACAAACCCCCCAAATTAATTACTTGATAATATTGTTGTGTAGTGTACATGGAACTATTATGTATAAATAAATGGACAAAAATCTTGCCATTTGCTTAATGCTTGGTGAAGTTTCAAAATCCTGCTCTTTTGGATTACACTTAAGTATGTAGGATTTGATTCCAACTTTGAAGTGTCCTTTGACTTCATATTTGAAAATGTGCATGCATATGCATTCATCAGGGGCGAGAGGACAAACGTTCTCATTTGTGTCATATAATTCAAGCGTATGCGTCCTCAGCCTCACTCTGTTACTTCCTACAACCTCAATAGATTTTTCCAGAGCTGCTGTTTTAGGCTCTATTTGAGAGTCTAAATTGATTAAAGACCATCCCCTGTGCTGTTCAGACAATCTTTGCAAAGAAGGAACTCTCATAAAGAGTCATGTTTTACAAAAGAGTTACTTTTAAAAGTGGAATGAAATTGTCTCTTTCAAAAAAATTCTCTTCTGAAATGATCAGTGTGGAAACTTGCAGGATGGACTCCTTGGCCTGCCTGGAGCCGCACTCTGTGGAGAGGACTGTGCCACAGCAGGGTTACCTCACCCAGGATTCCAGGCCCTGCTTCTTCATCCAGGTTAAGTATTGCATCAGAAACCAAGGCTCTTCTGTTGGAGTCAATGGGGCTTCAGTGAATGGAGGACAGCGGTTTTGTCCCGGTGGATTTCCTTTCGGGAGAAGGGAGAGATGGAAACAGGCAGACCCCGGCAACGCATCAGGGGAAGGAATGCCGGCTTGCTGGCTGCTGCTTTCAGAGCCTGCTTCAGAACCCACATCACCCCTAGTTTAGCAAGGAAGGAAGAGGGGCTCCGCCTGAGGGTCTTTCAGGCCAGTTGCATTCCTAGGATCTTAGGCATCATAATCTCTTTTCCACAGATTCCGTTCTATGAGGTCTTTATTCCTGGAATTAAGTTATAGTCTCTTTAAACTATATTTAGGGAGACAGTATGGAAAAACTTTTCAACGAATTCTTAGCTAGCTTTAAATTTTACATGAAAAATATTCCTTGCTTAGATATTGACACACAAATGGAATTTATTCCCACACATTTCTCTGCTTAATTTCTGTACAGAATTATTATGGGTGTGAGTTTAAGAGAACTGTTGCAGTAGGAAAAAAATGTAAAATTTTTATGTGGACTATCACGAAGAGAGACTATGAAGTAGACTTTTGGGATGAAGTCTCGGGAGGACAGATACATAGATCAATAAGAAGAGAGAGAGAAAGAAATGGTCAGGTAAAAACTCACTAAGGGCCAGGTGTAGTGGCACATGCCTGTAAATCCCAGCACTTAGGGAGGCTGAGACAGGAGAATCGCTAGTTCAAAGCCAGCCTCAGCAATGGTGAGGCGCTAAGCAACTCAGTGAGACCCTGTCTCTACATAAAACACAAAATAGAGCTAGGATATGGCTCAGTGTTTGAGTACCTCTAAATTCAATCCTCGGTACCAAAACAAACAAACTAACTCACTAAGGCTTTGCTCATCGTGTGGGCAAATGCAAACCAATTAACAAACTTTTTGAAGATGATTAATTTATATACTGAAATACAATATAGATATTAAAAGGAATTAGTGAATTTACACATTGATATAAAAAATGCATATAGGCACAGAGACATATCTACATGATGCATAACCCAGACAAACATTTAATACAATACATTTACTAATTACTTTTGTAGAATAGTGTAGCCTTTAAATTTATCATGGCACTTGAATTTAGTTTAAAAATATATCTCAACCATTAAGAAACATTTAGAAATAAGGAGGACAGCAAGAGAGGAACAGGCAGGGCCTCTAAAAAATCAAGAAGGCAGGTGGAAAGCAAAAGGCAGGGATAGCTTTATGATAAAGCATGAATTGACTTGATCTTGATGACTTTACAAAGTACAATTAGATTATTTAGTTAAAATAGTCCCTTAGGATGGGAGAATACTAACTCTTTATATAATAAACAGAAAATTAGGTCTACTAACAATGTGTTAACTGATTGGCAAGAAACATAACAAAAAATAAAAATAAATTGCAGATAATCATACTTTCTTCACACTCTAACTTCTGATCTTTGAGAATTTTCTTATGTTTGGCTTTGGACTTGGTAACAAAGTAGAATTAATTTCTTTGTTCCTTTTAAAAAGGACTTCTTACATTTTTCCTTAACATTTTTGTGTCTCTAATTTTTTTTCCCTTAAGGGAAAATGTCCATATGCTTCAGAAATCAAAAACTACAGATAAATATTTTTTGAAATCTGTTTTAATCATGTCTTTTCACAGGGTTTTTGACTGCAGGCCTTTATATATGCTTTTTGTGTGGAATAATTGCGTTTTACTTAAGATGCGCTCAGATTCTAAAATGCAATATTGGGTTACTGTTTACAATGACAGCTTGAGAATTTCCTGAAGAGATGTGCATTTTTCATTCTCGAAACCTTTCAAAAAGCGAGTTTGAGCATGTTGCTGTCTATAGTTCGGCAGCAAATGAGTTTGTTCCACAGTTACACATTCTTAAAGCCGTCTTTCAAGAATAAATCTCATTGGAGAAAGAGTGGCTGGGTAGCACCTCTCTCCAGCCTCAAACTATTTCTTCCCCAAGGCAACGTTTCCCAATTACACTTCTCTGTCATCAGAACCTCCTTCTTGTCTGGGCTCATCGACTTTCCAGTCCAGTTACCACGGTGCTATGTTGCTGGAGAAATCAGGACCCCACACTAAGATGATCATCTTAGAAATGCACAGCTCCCTGGAATGGGGAAAGGCAGATCAAATATTTCAGATAGAAAAGTGGGATGTTTGTCTTCATAGGTGGCCTAAATGTCTAGTCTGATTAAGAAAGTTATTTTAAGCAGAAAAGATAATTTGTCTTAATAAGGACAGCAAACATAAAACCCAAATGTCTTCCCTTCACTGAACATCGGAGCAAATGAAATATGACTTAAAATGAGGTCAGTCCTGAATATGAAATATCAACTTTCTGAACACATGCAAATTGTTATGTAAATATATAAAAAATGTTTGTATTTCACAGAAAACTAAGGTACCATTTATATTACATTTGTTTTTGCAAACACCCAAATTTCATTATGTGCCATTCACCAAGGAATGAAGCACAGAGAAAAACTTTAAATGCAAAATGTACAATTTCAATTTTGTTTTAGGCAACTGTGGAAGTGGTGTTTTTGTGTATATATATATAACACAATAAATGTGTAGCCTACAGCCAACAAGATTGTATACATTTTCCCCTGGCATAGCTACCATTTTCAATACTGCTCAAGAGCATATTATATTTGCACAGTGTGTATATATACACATCTTCAACATTTTTTAACATTAACATTTATTTTGTTTCCTGTAATATGTGTGTATATGTGCTTTATTTAATAATGTTAGTTAATATTTTCCTTGTTTTTTTTTTCTTTTTTTTTCTTTTGTAAATAATGGTAGTATAATTTGAAAAGTCTGGCCCAGTTCCCAGACTTAGGTCAAACTAATATATGAATACATTTAGTCCAGTTTACTGTTTTATTAGGCTTTGATGTTGAATGACTTTTCTGAAGAATATTTTTCATGTTGCAAGTTCTAAAAATGATTCTAAATAAGACAAAATATTGTTTGTTTTTCATCCTTAACTGTAATAAGAGTAAATCTAATTTAGAAATTCCAATTGCAGCATCTATATTTTGAATAATGTGAGAGGTTTAAAGTTACATTGGGCATGAGGAATAGTGTTCATCTTATTTCCTGGCATGAAATCATGTTTTTCTTTATGACTTTTGCTCATCTCAGAACTTTGGAAAAATGTGCATCCACAATTAAAGAATAAGTAACTGCAATTACAATCGCAATACTCAAAATGAACCCAACTCCCTCCGAATGTTTTCGGTTTGGTTGTAGCGTTACGTTGCACTACCATTCTCTCAGATGGGAAATTGAAGATTTCAGGATTACTACTTTCCTACACCTGCCTTTAAATATCTATCTCCGCTGCCCTCTCTCTCTGTTCTCTCTAATTGTGGTCCCCTGTAATTATTTTCTAAATTAATTGGACAGTTTCCTGGTTTTTTCCCCCTAATAATGCATTAAAATTGCACATCCTGGTGGGATTCATTGTTACACATTCATACATGTACGCAATATAGCAATGTACTTTGGCCAGGATCCTTCTCAGTATTTCTCCTTTTGAATGGTCTGTTGTGATTTACTTTCTTTCCCCTTCAACTCATTTGTCATTTCAAAGCCAATATAACCTGGATCATAGTATTTGTCTAGTGAATTGAGTTCATGGGGAACTTGGGTGTCTCCGTTACTTGTTTTAGCTGTACCTAACAATATCTTCTAGGGACTTTTAAACAAACCAGTGTCTGGCTCACACGTTTCAAGTGTGACTCATTCTGCTGAGAGTCCTAACCCATTTTATGCTGTCTTACTGTTGTCGTTCTCACTTAAGGATGTTTGATTATTTTGTTGAGCCCTTCCATTTAGACATTCAAGATTGTAATAATATGTCATTTTATATTTTAATCACCATTCCTACCGATGCCAATTTCTAGGATATCGATCTAGATAAAAACACTGCACTGGTCACATAGTAAAATAGCTGGCTAATATAACAGGTGCCAAATAAATATTTGTGGAACAAATACATTTTTTTGGATTATGTGTATGATTTGTTCGTTTTCAAAATTAAGTTTTTTCCGGCCACTGAAAAATCCGTCTTCTCTACCCGACCACCTTAGAAAACATTCTTCACAGACGTTCCTACAGTGGGAAATTATGTGTTTGACTTTTTACTGTCTTTATCAAGCACCTAGACTGCAACATCCATGGAAGCGAAGACTTCATTATTTTCACCACAGGTTCTTGGTGTCCATAATAGTACCTGGTTAATCATAAGGCCTTGGGAAATGCTTTTTGAATGGATAACCAAGTCTTACCTTGAGGTATGGACACAGTGGATAAATGAGAGATTGCCACTAGAATGCTCTCCAAGCTCTTGCTATGAACTGCAAGGACCAGATATAGACCCTAGGAACTAGCCATTGTTCTAGTCCTCTAGGTCAAGTCTACGATTTTCGCAAGCCTTTTAACTAAGCAGAAATTGAGACAGACTGAGATTTAGCTCAGAGGTACCCAAAGAACCTGGATTGGTTCTAGAGAAGGACTATCAAATAGAACTTTCTACAGTCATGGAAATGGTCCTCTCTGTGCTGTCCAATACAATAGCAAGACATCTGTGGCAACTGAGTACTGAAATGTGCCAGAACCACTAAAGAACTGAATTTTAAATTTTAGTGAATTTAAATATGCACATAGCACCAGGGACTACCATATTGGACAAAGTAGTTCTAGAATTACTTTTCCTTTTTCATAGTCAAAATTATCTTATGATGTTATCATAAGCAAGATCAGCCATGACCCCTAAAACAGGGAGGGCACTTATATACTATAAAAATACCATTAATTAGCTTCAAATTTTGTTATGCTTAGGGCAAAATCCTTGTCTCCCAAGAAGGCATGACCTCTGGAGTTTTCCTTAGTCAGTGTCTGTCTGCTATGCTTGCTGGGCTCAGGGTCTGTCTCTAACTGTCTTGTGCTGTCGTCACAGGGCTAGTGCATGAGCTCCACTGCGATGTCCTGAGGGTCAGACTGTGCTTCCCTCCACATCCAGCAAAGGAGTGTATCATACCCGCCTAGTCCCATGAGTGACTGGCAGGGGACCTGCAAGGAGAGTCCTTGGTCTCATTTCTGGCCTGAGCAAGCTGCGAATGAAACTCCAGCTGCTGCACTGAACCCAGCAGGCCTGTGAGACAGTAGCCATCAGTCTGTAGCAGGCATTCACCCTGACATATCTACAACTAAGAAGTTATCTTTGGAGCCATGAGCTCCAGGTTTTGAACAATGCAGACACCCACCTCTGCTCCCCAACCTTTCCTAAAAACTCTATTCTCAGTCATTCCTGAATCTTCCTTACTTCACATAGATCGACATCCTAGAACCTGGCATCAGTAGGAATGGTGATTAAAATATAAAATGATAGATTATTACAATCTTGAATGTCTAAATGGAACAGCTCAACAAAATAATCAAACATCCCTAAGTGAGAATGACAATACAATCATTTAATATTTTACCCTTTACAAAGGAATTACTCACAATGACCCTGATCTTGAGAAGCAGGGGGTCATCTCTGCTCACAATGTCGCTGTTCTAACCGGGCAACCCAGAAGGCCAGAAGAGCCGATGGCCGCTGAGCTTCTCTCTGTCCTCCTCATGACATTAGCCTGGGACTCCTCACAGCAAGGCGGCCTCAGTGCAGTGAAATGCTCAGGGCTCCCACAGCGCCCCCTCCCTTCCAGATGGGAGCAGAAGCTTTCAGTTGGAAACCTGGGCCAGTTGTCTGGCACAACCTTGCTTCTGCCACACTGTTAGTCAAAGTGAACCTGTCCAAGCACCACCGCGCTCAAGGCGAAGCAACGCAAGCCCTCACCTCTCCTGGAAGGAGGGTCTAAGAGTTTGTGAGCATCTCTGTCCATAGCAGAACTAAGGCAGGGTTCTCATTGCTGTAAGCCACCTGCCCCCAGCTCCATGTGCCTGCCCCCATTGTTGGTTTACAGGGATTTGTCTAGTATTTTGTACAAATGCGGGTCATCTCTGTTCTTATTTTGCAGTTCAAAGAGAGAGGCACTAGGCTGGTGATTTTATAAAGCAAAGGTTTAACTTTGGAATGAATTCTCCTATCAGCCATTTGCCAGGTATGGCTGCACCAGTTCCAACAAAATGTGAACCCCAATTTCATCAACTGTAGAACTAGGAGAATTTAATACTTATGTAGTTGGATGATTGACAAGATTAAAAATATTACAAGTGACAATCCCGGTGCATATTATTTACCCCACTGACGTTGCTTGTTTTAATTCAATGGCACAGGGCATAAACAAGTCTGAATGCTGAAAGTATTCCCTTTAATTTTTATATTCAGGTTTCATTTGGATAAATTTTACTCCATAGGTTTACAAATCCACAATCTCCTGAGAAAAATATCAAAACTCTTTGAATTTCATTACTATGTTACTTTTCAATCTTTATATTGATTTAAATTCTTCTAAAAGTTGGGCTAAATTGTGGTATAGCTGGTATAATTTTGATATGACTTCCAAAGGAAAAAAACTGCAACTAATTTTCAAGATATAGGAATTCCATTTTTTTAATTAAAATTGAACTTTTTGTTTGAGAGGGTGTTAATAACTGTTCACACTTAGATTCCAAAAAATACTACCTTGTGAATCATATAGAAGATTTTCCAAAGTTTATAAAGAGATATCTTTGAAAAACCAAAAATTAAATTAAATTTCCTGAATCTCTCTGTAAAGTAGGAATTTAAGGCACTGATTTTTCTTTCAATTCAAAATATGGAAAATATAGCACCTTGCAAACATCTATGTGCATAAACCCAATCCAGGGTCTTCAGCTCCTCACTTAACAATCTGTCAATATTTAGTTCTGTTCAATGCCAAAGGTGTTGTGATTTAAAAAGAAGGAGGAGGAGGAGAAGGATGGGAGGAAGGAGGAGAGGGAGAAATAAGATAATTTTTTTATGGCCATTACTCATGTATTTTTTAAACTATGAAATTCTGAATTTTATTCTTTACAGAAATTCTAAATTTCCATAACTCGAAATCTTGCCTGTCAAGACATGGGCTCACAAACTTTTCCCATCACTACTGTAATAGACGGCTACACTTGAAGGGACTTCATAACACACAGGAAACATCCCATAGTCCTGTGCAACAGGAACTCAACCAATGGCGCAGGAATGTCTCACCTGGCAATCTAGCCTTGGAGGCTGAGTTCATGTGGGCTTCCAAAGGAGAAGCGCTCACTCAGGTTTCCCAGCTTCTAGAAACCTCCTGGGCATCCTGGCTTGTGATCCCTGCCTTCAGCAGGACAGCCAGCAGTGAGGGTCCTCTGACCAGTCCTCCTTCACTTCCTTTCTCGTATCACAGCTGGAAAACATCCTTAGATTTTTAAGGTCCCCTGGAATAGATGGAGCCACCAGCACAATCCTCTCCCCTCCTCAAGTCCTTAGCAACACTCACCTCTGCAAAGTCCTTTTGCTAGGTAAAGTAGGCATGTAGATTTTCATAATGTTGTCTAACTTGAATTTCATTTTGCCTGAAAGGGGCTGAGTTTAGATATTTAGATATGTCACTGATTTCACTTATAATTTCTGACCAAAATTTATGATTACTTGATTATGCTATTTAAGTATTTACTATCATTTACTGAAATAATTATATTTCAATTAATAGAGTATCTTTAACAACAATGAAACATTTTAAATGTTAGCTGAGGGTAACTGATATAAAATGTATTTAAAAAGTCCAATCAATGCCTCACAGAATAATTTAAGAAGCAAAATAATTAGAAACAATTTGGATTGTAAAGCATGCAGCATGTTAATTTCTTCCACTTAGCCTTTAACAAAGCTAAGGATGTTGGAATGAAAACAAGCTCATTGTCTTCTAATCATGACCATGCCTTGGAAGACTATTCCCTTCAGAGATGTGTTCCTACTTGGTGGCATCACAATAAAATATTATGAAAATAATTGGGGGTAAACAAAGAGAAGCCAGACATCAAAAGGAGAGGGATCTGCAGCAAATAATCTGTTCTCGTGCTAATTTTGATAGCTGTACCAATACATGAATAAGGAATGTTGGAAGAATAGAGGAATTTTTTTCCAAATGCTCATTTTCATCAGATCAAGCCTCGCTTTAAAAACAAATGCAAAATTAGCACAAGTCTCAAACGTCAATATGCTTCAGCACATGTATTAGCAGAAGGAATTACGGCATGTAACTCCTACAGGTAGGAGAGATTCTCCATCCCACTTAGACACTTGAGCTCTGTGCCCTGTGGTTCAATAATGTTGGTGCTAGACAGAACACTAAATCCTAAATAGCTGCAGGGCAGAGTGTCTTCATGTTGTTTTATCATCACTCATCTGCTCTTAAACTCCATGATAATGCTCCTGTTCCCTGTCTACATTTCCTCCCCTTCAACTCACAAAATTTTCCTGCATTGAAGCTAATTCTTCCTTGTCATAGTTTATCAGGGCTTACTTTCTAATAACGACAGGGAATGTAAAGCAGCAACACATGACCCAGTCCCATCTGACTCTTCTCCAGTGTTCACCAAAGTCATACTCACAAATCAGGGCCCACAGGGAGTGTCCCATAGAGAAAATCTTAAACATTCCTGACAAGTAGACAGAGGGAATATATTTTTTGTAAAGTAATGAGCTTATGAAAGGCCACAGAGTCTGATGTTTTCTCTGTGTTCATTAATCCTTACGAGTGCTTGTGGATTTGACCAACTCAAGGTTAGGAACACCTTGCAATTATGATTTTCGTACTCAAAAGTGATTGTAGTAGATTGTAGTTCTTTCTGATAGCATCCTTTTTTGTCATAACTCTTTAAAAGAGAGCCCTAATTTTGTCAATAAAAAAAGCAGTATTGAGCTGAATTTTGTGAAGTGTGGAAAAACCAATTAAAAAGTTTTTTTCATAATTGGCTTATTTATTTTCATCATATTTCTAACATTCACAAGCAATATTTAATCTTCTGACAATGTGTCTTCTCAGTTTCTGTCCAATGAAAAGAAAATTCCTCCATATCTTCTTTATTCCATTTCCAGAACTATTTTCACTTTTCTATTTTTGGGATAATTTCTTATTATTTGCTTTTACAATAAATTCCAACTGCTGGATTTTTACTTGCTTAATCTGCCTAACCATAATTTGATCCATTTTCTTGTCTGCAAGCTTGACATCTTTCTTTACTGCATTAATCTTCTTGTTCATTTAAACTGGAGATGGGGGGGAGACTGCAGTCATATTCTGGTTATGTCTATAATGAGAACAAACTATAGACATGAAAATAATCCCTTGATTATTACCAATTTCTAACATAAAGCACTTATCTTTGTTATATATTAAGTAGACTATTCCCTTGCAAAATGCTTGATTATTCCAGTTTTTAAGGATCTGAAATTTTTTTGTAGCCCTGCAGGTAATTTTCTCTCTCTCTCTCTCTCTCTCTCTCTCTCTCTCTCTCTCTCTCTCTCTCTCTCTCTCCAGAAAGGCTAATAATTAAAAGAATGCCTTTGATCCTGTGCCTCTTTGTTTTTCTCATTTCTAAGTCAGTCAACATAATATCAGATGAAATTTTTATCAATATTGCCTATCTATTATTACATATTCATGAATTATAGAGGCTTGGTCAGTAAAAGCAAAATCAATTAATTTTTTCTATATGAATATAATAAAGCAGCTCAACTATGAAAAGTCAGCCTGAATCTCTCCTACCATAAAAGTATTGTTTGGTAAGTGCATTACAGCAATTCTAGGGAGAATATTTAGTGAATCCAAATGTGTGTCAAATGTGCTTCGTATTTACCAAGAGGAAGGATAAAGAACTGGAAAGAAATGGTATAGTTTGGAGCAAACCTTATCTCTAGGGAAAAGAAGATAGTTATTAGCACAGATAAAATATAAAACTCAACTAGAAGATCGTATTATCAAGAGAGTGTTTAGGAAATGGTCGTGTTTTAGTAAGAAAAATCAGTTAATAGGCTCATAATTTCAAATAAGTTTTTGCTACTTACTTGGAAGTAAAAGGACAACTTATTGGCTAGAAGGAAGATTCAGTTAAATGGCACTGTATTGGAAACGTTTAATGGCAAACTGATGGAGGTGCACAATGAACACATCGAGCCCTGCACTTCATCCATTAACTAATGTGAGAAATAATAAGATATTACAATCATATCAAAGGGGAACTGAAGATTACATATAAGTAAAACAAATCTATTCACAGAATAATAGTGAATTGCATTTCCCTGGACACAATTACTTTGCATTTTTTATGGAAGACACTGCATTAAAATCATTTACAACGGTGTAAATATAGCTCAAATATGATAAAAGGCATAGAGATACTGCAAGATTGTACTGGAGGGCTTTTTATTAATCATCATGGTCCATTTCAACACCTTTCACAATTTCCCTTTGTGTTCAATATCACATTCACTTCCATTTTATGAAAAATAAGCAATCATTTGACCTAAGCTAACATCCCCTAAGATGCTGCGAAAACTTAAGATTCCCTCCAAAGACATTCTTGTGAACAGCAGGGAAGAGGGCAATCTTCTACTCCCAGGCCAAGAGGGGATGTACCTCCTAGTTCTAAGACACGGAGTTAATGGCATGTTAGGTAGGAGGGTTTGGTCCCCACATTTCATGTGGAATAAAAGCATGAAACATGACATTTAATTTTTGTTTTGTGGCATCTTGAGATATATATATGTGTGTGTGTGTGTGTGTGTGTGTATATATATATGTGTGTATATATATATGTATATATATGTGTGTGTATATATATATATATATAGAGAGAGAGAGAATATTTTAGTAATTAAATGATTACAAGTATAATCTGATCTGGAAAAAAAGAGGTCACTCTTCATATTGGCAACATCTCAAAAACCAGAAGTGTGTATATCTGTCAACAAGTTGCATTCATTAGAATCTTTATCAAAGGAATATAGTCTTAATCACAAACCTCTTCAAATTAGGTAAAATAGATCATTCCTATAATGTCTGCACTATCATTAAGCCAACATGTATGATAAAAATGGGATAGAGTTAATAGCTATTATGTGTCAATTTAAGTCATTTTTTGTTGCAGCAAAAGGGATAGAAAGAAATAAGGAAGGAATAAAGGAGGGCAGAAAGAGAAAAAAGATGAAAGTTTTTAAATGCTACAGCAGCATTTAAAGATGATTATGACCTTGAATCTGTCATTGGTCACATCGGCCCTATGCAGAGAAAATATCTACTTGATTTTAAACCTTTAATCATAAGAAGCTCAACACCAATCCTGGGCCTTATGACAATGATTTATCCTGGCTTTTTTTATATTAGACTAAATTCTCATTTTAACTTTCTTCTAGCTCAAAAATTATTTCCCTATACATAACATCTATATTAAAACCTTTTTAAAAAGAAATGTATCCAGTGGCTTCTGCATATTTCCTCATCATATTCTAGTAGTTGCTCTTGACCTTATGTCTTAGAAGAATTTCTCTGAAAGTGAGTTACATTTGCAGATTACCAGGTCTCACAATACCTATATATCTGGATCATCCACAAAATACTTACCTTTAGCAAATATCCTGGGAGATTTTGATGCTGGGTGACACTTAGAAAGCAACAATGTTATTGAAAATAAGCATATTTGGGAAATAAGCTTATTCATAGGCAACAGTGGCATGAGTAAAGTCCCATTCCAGTCTGTTCCTCTGGTGTACATGGGTGTATACCTGTCAGATAGACAACACTAAAATCACCTCCCAAATTACGTTTTGTTGTTTGAATATCTTATCCTCACACTCGGTCCAGCTGTAATATCTGCATCTATCTTCATCTTGTCCCTTTCGACAGCTGTTTAATTACTTATTTACTGAACTAATGGGTTTGTTTTTGTCTATATTTCCTCTAAGCTAGGCATAGTAGATCATAATTGAAATTCAAGTAATTTCATCTTTTAAGGCTTGTGTATAAAGATTAATTTAAAATCAACTATAAAAATGATTTTTATAACAATTTCAGAAACTCAGTAATTGATTTTTCTAACCATGAGAATTTGGTGTTGACTCTGCATGTTTTATCTGAGGGTGGTCTAATTTGTCTCCTCCAGTGTTTCTAGGGTCCTTTGGCGTGTTACAGAAAAGCATAGCTGAGCAGCTAGAAAAAGGCAGAGTCACTCCATGGAAAGGTATTTATAGGCACAGCAACAGAACTATTATGGAATAATTCCACAGTGATGTTTCATCTTACTGATGAGCTATAATCTGTCTACAAAGTAGTAAAGGCTATAGTTTATTGGTTTGAAGCAACGTTAAATTTAGACAAGTTTTGTAAGAGGTTATTTCTACTCATTTTTAACCCAGTTCTAATCAGAGCTGCCAAATCTTTGTACTACAGGAGAGTTACTTAAATGAATCTTCATATCCCTAACATGAAGACAAGTTCTTATACCTTCTTACCCAATTTCCTCTGGAACAAGGAGTTAGGAAAGAGTACATTGTAGACACATCCTGTAAAACTCTTCATGCTGGAGATTAACTTGGCCAGAGAGTTCAAGTTAGATTTCATAATTCTGTGTAATCTAATTTAAAAACATTTATATTTTATTTACTTGTATTGAATATTTCTGTGATAACCACTATATTTGATTTGAAAGATTTTCATGACAACCTTTATAAATTTTGAAATTGTTCATTTATATGGAGTCTTTGATTTGTGGAGAAAATTGTCCATGGGCCTACATATTTCACAGCAGTCCTTAAATATAAAACCAAACCACACACCATTATGCAGGAAGAAAGAATTTATTTTAGCTTGGTAAGCATCTTTCAAAGGATTATGCCCAGAACACTGTGTACTACTGGAAACTAGTAGGTACCCGGATGTATATTTGAGAGCAGGTGCTATCCTACTGACAGATGCTTGTCCATGTGCACTGGGGTTGTCTCCAGACAAAGGGCAATGGAATAATCAACAAATGACAATAACAATGTTCCTCTAATGGAAATTTAAAAATAAATTAGAAAATGCTATAAAGTCATAAATCAATTATTTAATAGTTACATGGATCAAGCTGAGGATTATGGATTTGAAATCTATGGTCAGTAATTGCATACACAGATATGAAGAAACAAAATCTGACAAGCATAAATTTATAAAAATTACATGAAACAAATCAGCTGCAAAAAAAAATTCTAGCATCAGTGAAGTTAAGATGGCAATTTAGTCTTTTCAACTTGGAATTAGGAGGTGGGGAGGCCAGGAAGTTGGAGAAAAGCCAGAGTAAGAACTTTGGTGAGAAATAACAGTGGAAAGAGCATTCTTTTACAAGTGTCCTTAAGACTTTGAAAATGTCATTCCTCTTCCAGAAACGTCATGACTTAAAACAGCCAAAGAAAACTGTATGATAAATCTGAAATTAAGTAGAAGATTGCATTTCTCCTTTTTAACCCTCACCTCATTTTTTTTTTCTTCATAATTCCAGGGTGATGCTAAATGGCAATTTGCACTGTCATTTCAAAAGTATTTCTCAGACATTTGCTAGGCATTTTGTGGAAGGAGACACTGAGGTAAAGACCTTAAGCCACATGCCCATAGTCAGATAAGAAAAGCAGAAGTTAAGTCGACCTTAGAAACCAGATACCCAGACTCCAGGACCCTAATTCCTAAGCCACATTCCCATTTAATATATCCACTGTGGCTTTTAGCATGACAAAAACCGTAATTGGATCCATGAATGCGGAGCTTTGGAGGGTGCTATCAGTATTACACATTATCTTTCATCTTGAAACCTCACAAAGCTTTATTAAACTGTTCAAAAAGGAAGTGTTATTGTTCCCATGTACCTCTCTCTCCTAAAAGATAGCTCAAGTGGACTTATCAGGTGCCTGTAATGCAAGGGAAGATATTTCCCTGGTGAACACAGAAGCTTTTGTAATGTGGGTGCTAAAACGGCCCCCTTGTCAAAGGACTTATGTCCAATGAGGTCCTCCAAACAAATTTAGAAAATGAGAGGAAATTGACCACAGAAACTCTGTTTGGTACATTTGAGAACCCAAAGTACATTTTTGTTCCATGGCATGCTGTAATGCGGGCAGGTTAAAATGCCTCAGACTGATTCGTAGCTAAATTGTATTAATCAATGGTTGTATTTGTGTAAGCAGACTGAAGGAAAGAAATGGGTGAGAAATTATTTGGGTGATTTTGGCTGAAAAATATTACTTCATGAATCTTTAAGCCAACTTGAAATATAACCGGTTTTCCCTTAAGAAGTTCAATAGGTGGGTGCTATCTACCATGTTCAAGGTACAAGGTGCAGCGTTGGTTTTGTTTTCATTGGAGAATAAAGAGAATTTGAGTGGGAAAATGTATAAAGGCTCTGATTATTAACATTTACTTTGTGCACTTCATCTCTTAACAACTTACACATACACTCATTTTTAAATGGGTCATGTTAGGAAAAGCATTATTAAATCAACTCTAAAACACAAATTCGTTGGCAGGCCTCCCGTGGAGTAATTCACTAAAGTCCTGTGTCAATAATTCTACACATTGACATAGCCTATTATTTTTCAGGGTCTTTCAAAGACATTTTAGTTCACCACTTAGAAAAACCAACTAGAGAAGAAAAATTTCTTATCAGAAAAACCAACAAGAGAAGAAAAAAATTCTTATCTGAAACTTGAACTTTGCACAGCTCACTTGTCTGGAAATGAGCCTGGGAATACCCAGGCACTGGAATTTCCCACTTTACTTTTTTCTCCCTCTCTATTTTAAATCCTAAGAGCACAAAGGCATTTGCAACATGTCTGTATTTTGAATTTTCAAATATGCCAAATTTAGTATTATGTGAGGATACAGTAATTGGGCTTCTTAATGAATGCAACACAGCTCATAGTTCACCAAGAGATATTTTTATAGAAAATCGTGTCTTTCACTTACGAAATATCCCTTGTTCCCCAAATGCAAATCTTTGTTTTTATCATTTTTTTAATTACATGTGAGAGACAAAAAAATTTTTAAAAAAGAAAGAAAGAAAGAAAAGAGAAAAGAGGGGAAGCCAATAAGCCTAATTCTCCCTCAGGGTGATTACTGATATGGGTATAAAACAGGATGTGGGGATAGAAAAAAAAGATAGAAGCTTTTCTTTATCTCATTCTAAATCTGTTGATAGTTATTGATAGGAAATGCAATCTTTCTCCAGCCACAGTCTCAATTCTTCCCAATTTGCTTTTGAGTTATGTTACCTGATGGCCCCCAAAACATTTGACCTTCCACATGATTTCAGTGGTTATTGTCCCTGCATGGCCAAGCACTCATTGTTGGTGTTCAGAGCTCCGTGTCTTTTTTCCCTGCATAACTGACTTAGTCCTGAGCTGCCTGGGGCTGCTGTCAGTCTCTGACCATTTTCATATGCCTCTACTGTTCACTTTCAATGTAGCACGTCCTCCCGGGAAAGCATCAACAGTGTCCTGATGATCCTGATTGGTTCCCATCAGTTAGCTGAGGATCTATTTTGCCTGCTACCAATTTCCCTTGTCTACCACCTCCAGTTCTACCTCTGATCTGTACTCTATGCTCTTTCCTGAAAGATCCATTATGTACAAGTAGACTTTTCTTTAAGAAGCTCCAATAGATTAAATGAAATCATCTCTAGACCTGGGTTCTGGAGGGTGGTGCTTCTTATTTCTCCAGAGTTGTCCTGGCCCTCGAAATCTGTGACACTTTAGCCTGGCTGCACTCAGTCAGTTATAATTTCTACTTCCCTCCTCAATTATATTTCCTCCAGTGCACATTAATTACTGATTTACTTTGGGTCACAGACCTAAAATATTCTGGTTAAAGAAACAATCCTGCTCACATGCCAATCACACACGAAAAGGAACCAAATACAAAATCATAAATTAAAAACCCTTATAAAAGTAGTCATGAAGGATTTGAAAAGATAAAAGAAAACTGGACTGAAATGGTTAATTAATACATATTTTAATAATAAATTAAATGTGACAGAAAATCATAATTTTTGAGATAGGTACATGGCAGAGCTATTTTAACTCCTAAAAATAGGCACAAGGATTTTAAAATAATGGAGGACTAGGGGAATCATTCCAGAATTAAAAATTCTATGTCTCGGACATTAATTTCTTTGCTTGTCAAATTTCATCAAAAATCAATTTTACAGCTTATATTTCAGCCTTTGCCCAAAACCAAAATAGAATCTATTATTCAAAATAATTTTCAGATTTCTACTGTGCAGTGTTATTTAACAGTCTATAATGATAGTTAACACTATGAAACATATTTGGCTTCCTGGTCATTTCTGACCATCCAGTGAGGCAATTATTTCAAGCCAAAAGCAACCCCTAAAAAACTCAACTTTAAGCAGGGCTGTCTTGAACAGACAACATCTAACAGTTGCACTTCCATTGAAAAGGATGTCATTTCCTAGACGAATGTGTCTCCTAAGGACAGTTTTCAAATAGATCTTCTCCTCAGATTCAGCGAGAGGGCCAGTGTGTGCTGTTTGATGGATGAATTCTAGGAGGATGTCCACAGTGTAGTCCAGCTGTCTGTGGATAGGTGTGGCCCTTGCCCATGTCCAGTATTCAGCCACACCCTGCATGACTTTCCAGCTGAACAAATCAGAGGAGTATGGTGCCTACGTTACCTTCAAGAACACGAGCACGAGCAGCTTTTCTTAGGGCACATGTGAAATCCCAGAGAGAAAGGCCACTCTTTCCTTCTCTGACCAGGAAGAGACCAATTACACTTATTCTGGTGATTAAAGGTAGGGATATAAAAGCATAAAGAAAAAATAGTGACTCTTCATCACCTATATCCAGAGCCTAGACCCTCCCCTGTTCTTCTCATGGAAGAGGAACCCCAAAGATATTTTAAACCAATTGACTTTCCTTGCTTCTGTTCTGGGCCACTCCACCCCAGTGGCTTCTATATCTGTATCTGTCCACAGAGGACAGCACAAACTCTAATTTGTCCTATGCCTTTTACTAAACTTTGAGAAGACTTTGCTTAGCTAGTTCATCAGCTCAAGCTCAAGAACCACGCCCAACACACACGACGCATGCATGCAACTACTCGCTGACTGACACAGATGCCTGATCTTCAATTTTCAGAACTTCGCCTTGTCTTGTCCTCTGAGTTGATTATCATCATTTCATTCATTCATTTCACTCAGTGGTTTGTGGGATCCCCGCCTCCCCTTCCCTCTCTGCTCTATGGCCTGCGTGCCCATTACAATGTGCTTTCTCACCAAAGGAGCATCAGGAATCATCTTGGACTGGACCCTTCAAACCTGAGAGCTGAGATAAAGCTTCTCTCTATATATTTTGATTATCTCAGGTATTTGTTATGTTGACAAAAAGCTGATTAATATGCCATATATGTATGACTCTATTTTGACTTTTTATTTTTATTTCATTCATCTGCTTGTCTATCTTAATGCCAACACCTATGGCATTATTTTCAGCTTTATTCTTCTTTTAAAAAGCCTTATGGCTATTTTATTGTGTTTTATATTTTCATAAGAATTTTAGATTCAGTTAGTCAAATTCTACAATGTAGCTTGCTAGGATTTTATAGACTGAAGATGAATTTAGGAAAAATTAGCACCTTAAGAATACTGAATCCTATTATGTTCCATGGAAAATGTATTTCTTTATATTTATTTAGTTAATAACTAATTTTTGGACATGTTCTATCATTTTAACTGTGCAGACCTTTTATATCATCTTCAGAGTTACATTATATGCTATCGTAAGTAACATTGTTGTTTAAGTTTCAATTTCAGATTGTTCAATAGTCTTGCTTAAATACAGATTAATTTTGCATATTAAACTTGAGTCCTACACTTTTCCTGAAATCACACTTCAAGTAGTTTTTGTCTATTCCACTGATTTTTTTATGATTCACATTTTCCATGTCAAAACAGTTCGCTTCTTCCTGTTCAATATGGAAGGCTCTTATTTATTTATTTTTTGCCTTAGTGCTATGACTGGAATCATCAGTACCATGGTAAATAGAAATAGTGACAGCACATATTTTTTTTTCATGTGAATGATCTGAGATAAACTGGGGCAATTGTAGGGCTCAATTTGCTTAATATCTTATCTTTCAGACATTATAGTCTTTGGCAACCTAATGTGTCTTATAAGCCTATTGTGTCAAATATTCTTCTTGTTTTATATATATATATATATATATATATATATATATATATATATATATATATATATATATATATATATATTAGGGTGAATCTGGTCCCCATTTGACCATGTTGGCTATAAATATTATTCTGCATTGGCCTTCTGAAAGTTTAATATTGACTTCTATCTGATTAAATATTATTTTACTAGGAACTGTTATCTACTTGAAAGCTTTGATTATAATTTATTTACAAATCACTCCTACACTTTTATAGAACTCAGATCTGTCATTCAAATTCCATAGCCATTTTTCAATCACCAAGCTCAAATCTGTAAATGGACATTTCACAGACAGGTCAAACTCTGCACATGTAAAAATGAACCTATGCTTACCCGGTCACTAAGGGGACATACCGAATTCCCTGTCTCAGCAAATGGCATCACCATCTATTATTCATGTCAGAAGCCTAGAAGTCGGCCGTGACTTGGCTCCATCCCTCAACTCCCACTTAGTCACCAAGTCATGTTGAGGAGTCTGCCACCAAGAAATGTGTTTTCAAATCTTTTCCTGGTTCCTTTTAACTGCTCATCATTGCATTTCCTTTCAGTGTTTTAGGATGCATTGTAACTCCCTAAAAAAGATATATTTCAGTCCCAACCTCTTATTCCTGTGAATGTGACTTTATTTGGAAATAGGTGTGATCAAGTTAAGATTCAGTCATTGGGGATCCCTAATCCAATATGACTGATGTCATAAGAAGGGAAAAGGCACAGAGCCAGACACAAGGAGAGGAAAATGTGAAGACTCAAGGGAAGGAAGCCATGTAAGAGTGCAGGATGCATCTGACAAGCCAAGGAAGGAACTCCCACAACCACAGGCAACACC
>CM053404.1:137205033-137283152 GCA_028644305.1 Xerus rutilus
ATTTACCTTGATAAGAATAAATTCACATGCTGATAGCCTCAAAATCAGCAAGATAGACAGCATGGTCAAATGTTGAGTCTTTGAAAATGACTTCCTGGAATGGAATTCCAGCTGTATTCCCTTTTTATTGTGTGATCTTAACTAAGTTTCATAATCTCTCTGTACCATAGAAACTGAAGTCTGCAGGGTGCTTAGCACAAAGCCCTCCACACACAGTCTCGGTACTTACTAAGTATCCTTAACTAAGATAGAATTCCTTCCTCTTCACATTAAAGCAGACTTGTTAGAATGTCTTCCATTCTCACATTTAATATCAAATAATCAGCAGGCAAAACACATTTTATACAACTGGGCCATCAGGTATTTATTTTTAACTTACTTATTTTCTTTTTTGTTTTTGTTTTTCAAAACATCATAGCCAAAGCAAGTATTCAGTCAAAGTAGATATATTTCTTAGGAATTTTTTTGGTTGACCTAGGATTCCATATGAGGTCTGAGTTAGCAGATCCATCCCTAACTTAGCATTTTTTTCGCATGAAAGTAAATTGTGAAATATGGATTATAGGGCTAACGGACTGATGGATTGAATATCCAAGAATGAAAAGTGTTAACTAAGTATTTTTGGTCGACACTTGTTGAATCAGAGGGCAGTTCTATGAACTTTAGAAGGGAAGGTGTTTAGATTTGGTACACAGTTACTTTTGCAAGTGGCCTGGAATTAAAAGGAGAATGATGAGAGGATCTCTTATAATTCCTTAAGATGATTTATAATTATCCCCTCTTTAGCATTAGTTCTCTAGGAATGGAATAATAATAGCCAATACTAAGTTTCTGGTAAATAAAGCCTTTACCAAAAAAAGTATTAATATATGAAAAAATACATTGGGAGTTTTCTATGTACAATAGCAAAGCTAAAACTGCAATACTAAAAAAATAAATGAATATGTCAATCCTTAAGGATCACTCAGCACTGCTTAAATCAGAATGCCTCTATGGCATCAGAGTACATCTATGTTGTTAAATGTAATGGGCATGTGTGTATGCAGAGTTTGTACAGTTTAAAAATAATGTAGACATTCTTCTCAAAATATACTCAATCAGAAAGCCATGTAAACTGATTTATATGTATTAAGTCTGTGCAATCCAGAGACATAGAGAGCATATAGAACCTTACTTCTGTTGGAAGTCTTAATTAAAACATAGATTAATTCACACAGACCAAATCCTACCTGTATATCAATAAGATGCTCCCATTAAAGGTATAATTTTTATTACTTGTCATATTAAATGGTTGTAAATAGAAGCAATTCTTAATACAAAAAATATAAAGTAAGTTAGTTACAAAATGAGAATAAATTTGAGTTCAGTCTAATGTGATAACTTTTGGGGTTTTAGCAAAATTCAGTTGTTGATATCATACAGTTTCATTACGGAACAAAATGCTATCCCTAAAAACATTTCTACTTAAATCTAAGGGTATCACTTTTAAAATTATTTTTGTAAGTGTAACAGATTTTGGGAAAGGAACTATAACAATCTCTGTTCTTTTAAATATTTCAGAAATTAAGATTTTTACTTAATATCTCTCCTTTTTTTAAAAATAGATGAAAAATGTACAAAACCATTCTATCCCAAAGCATTTGTTTTGAGACTGAACACATTCGGAATAAGAGGCTGTACATCCCAGCCCAGTGGTAGGCATGATTCAGAAGTTGGAGGGCTTTCTGGGAAGTGTCAGGAAAGAGAATGAAAGCTGGATCCAGTCCTATGCACTGTGCATCTTCTATGCAGATGTAGTTTCCATAAGATTGATGCTATTAGGCTAGCCATGAAATAATACCAGGGTATTTTCCTTAGAGGTACTGGGATAGAATTCTAATTGTAAAGAATTTTCTCCTTAAGATGCATTTTCTCTCTGCCCCTAATGTTTTTCACATAATGTTTTCAAGTAAGTCTTCAGTCCCAGAGATGTGACTCTTTACCCTTCAGCAATGTATAAATTTTCCAGTAAGAGTACATTGGTATTTTACTCAAAATATACATAGATATTATCTAAATGATGAGGCCCAACACAGTTTGACAGTGAACTAATAAATTCAAAAATGTTATTCATAAAACTAGTACATCTATGAATTACAGAGCTCACACAGAGGTCTCAATGTCTTTATGTCTCTTACTGTGGCCATATACCAAATCTTTCTGGAATTCACATATATTTATATTCACATACAATCTCTCCCTATAGATTATATACATACACACATATTTTTAACAAATCCTGGGTCCCACTTGCTTTGAGAATACAATGTGTTAGTTACAGATGTGAAAAGAATAAAAGAAACAGTATCAAAGGCATGTTATGTAGGCAATAAACTGCATAGTCTTTTTCTTTTTCTGCTGAATTTTAGTCTACTACTAAACTTTTCTAAATCACAGTTTATTTAGTTATTAAGTAGTGATAATAAAATGATTTATCTGATAAATCTGTAAATGAGTTTAAAACCTCAAAATTTTGGGCCCAGTCTAGTCCTTAGAAAGCACAATAAATATTAGCGGCTGTGGTGGTATTGCTATATGCTACGTATTATGAGTTAAGAGGCACTGTGCTTAATAGATTGGACATGCTACTTTGCATTGAGCTTAGAAGGTTGAATTATCCTGTGCAAAGATTTATATAAATGTAAACCAGGTGTCTCACACTTATTCAGCCTGCAGGGGTGGGTCATGCTTCCCTTTAATGCCTAAATAGCGAGAATTTGTGTCCCTTTGTGTATTATGGCAGAAAATCCAGTCTTTTATGGGGGTTTTCTCCCCAACTATTTCTGAGAATCCCTGAGAAACACTTGTGTATCCAGAACTTTGTATGTCATAGTAGCTGCCTGCCCTTCAGGGAGCCAACTGATTGCACAAGCCTGTAGCACTTTTCCACACTCGCTCTTTATGTTCTTTGTTCTGACTCCTTTGGGTGGGTGCTGCTCCCTCCCACAGCTGCTAGGCTGGGCCCAGATTTGTCATTTAGTCTCCCGCAAATCTAAAGCTGAAGTCAGGCTCGCACTAGGCGTGCATTCTATTGAAGAATAGAATGTAAGTTCTTCCACAAAGCCCTGTATCTGTGGAGCTCTCACTGCACTGCACGATGGTGCTCCATAAACACTCATGAAACTCACAGGCTCCTGCCAATAAACAGTCAGTTCTTACTCATGGGACTGTGGGTTACCTGTGGCTCAGCCAGGCTCTGCTAGAAGTGACTGGATGTGGCTCCATGTTGTGGGTTAAGTCTAGGCAGACTGCATTCATCAGAGCAGTGAGAGGTTTAGACTCAGCTCAGATCCTTTACTAAAAAAATGTTTCAAGTAGTAGAGCTGCAAGGGTTTTGCCTAATTTAAGAAACCTCGGAAATAAATAGACAAAAGCAAGCTAGCCAAGGTAGGTGAGTGCCAAATGCTGCATGGGCCATAACTACAGCAATTCTCTGCTAGTGACTAGAAGGCTTCTGGCTTTTCCAGTTTCCTTAAGAAATGAGCCCATCCATAGTAGAGTTAGGATTTAACAGTCACAGGTGCAAGAGCAAAGGAGGATTGCAGCAGAATGGATAATTCTGCAAAGATTAACAGGCTGGGCAGAGATGACATGGGGGAGAACTTTATATAAAACAAAGCACCTGAGATGTGTGTGCTTCCTAAGAGCAAGTTCTAAGTACCAGGTAAGGATCTGGCAACTGTGGCTCTTCAGATAAGCCAATCTATGTTACCTGAAGATTTGTCCTTACTGTACTTTCAGTGAAGACTCTGAGCACCTGGCATAATCACAGTAAAAGGGTCAGCAGCACTCCCCTGAGTTTTCAGGCAAATTTTCAGGGAAATGGGAGGCAAAAGATTCTAAAAGATACTCAAACAGGCCAACTGAAAAAAAATATTAAAAATTCAGAGATGAAGTAAAATATAAGAATTTTAGTTACATTTTACTAGTGAACAAAATATTTGTGTTGTGCTGGGGACAAAGGTGAAAAACAGCAATAATTAAGATTTTTTTAAAGAAAAACAACGAATTAACAAAAATGTAGCATAAAAGTCAAATGTTTCATACAAACAAAATCATTAAATATTGCTTTTAGTGAGGATTAATTTAATTATTTTACATGACCCATGTGATTATATTTTTTTTTTCTCAATCACAGCAAAACAACCAAAGCAGAAAAACAGTCTTGAGATCATTTGGTTTCAATAAATCTCAAGCCAGTTTTCCTAGAATCTGATATTCTTGGAAATTAAGAGAACCAATAGTTTGTGGCTCCCAAAACACAGGAACATTTACAAGATCTGTTCTTACAATGTCCTCCACGTGTGGTTAAGGTGTACTGGGGACTTTGCTCTGGAAGGAACTGGCTGGGGCGAAGGCAGGGAGGCTGTGCAGGGGCCAATGCTGATGTGAAGGACACAGCATGGTATTAAGAAGAGGAGGTGCTGAGAGAAGTGACACAGATTGGAGTTAGAGAATAGTTCGGCAGAAAGAACAGGATGTCTTAAGGAAACAATGAAAACATGAGATGAAGAAAGGCCAAGTGATTAAGTAGGGAAAAAAACCCATTTTCTACAAAAGCATACTTCCTTCAAAACTCCTACTCACTCACATAATAGACCAGATGGTCTCCTTTGGCTGCACCCATGGAATCCTCTCAGGGCTTCTAAGAGAAAGAGCACCTAACAGCTGAGGTGGTTCTCTAGGGAAAACGTAATAGAACAGTTGCCCAGAGGAGCTGGCCAGCTAATAAGGGTGATTTGGTGGAAATCAACAATTTCTGACCACGTGAGAAAAAAAATTACATTTAAGTAAAAAGCATAAAACATGAATTATAAGGTAGAGAAATAAAGAGGTTGCTTTCCATTAACTCCCCAGAGGGATGAGCAGAGCGTCCTTCCATATGACAGAACCTCAACACCACTAGAGGTCTAGCCAGCTCAGTAGCCTTGCCCAGTCACCTCCAGCAAAGATGCTGCATGCCTTGTCCATCCAGAGGCTGCACCAGCTTCATGTAGTCTGGCACCCCACACAAATGCACATGCAGTTTTGCCAGTTAAAGCCAACTAGTGCTTCCTGTGGTCTTCAAGAGCATATATGGCCATTGAACTCTAAGCATGATCCTCCCTTGTTGGTCAAAGTGTCCATGTATCCTTCAGTCATTTTACTTTTTGCCCCCTACTCCTGATTTTGATTGCATGCTCCCTTTTTTAAAGTTCTTTTAAGTAGGACTTATATTTTCTTGCTTGGATTTGTTGAGACTTTTCTTATGTCATTTCCCCTACTTCCACACAATTTCCTGTTAATGTTTCTCTCAAATAAGTCTCCTTTTTGTAATCATGGTTCTTTTCTCTCCTATTCTAGTCATCATTCCTGACAGAGAAAAGTTTTGACAATTAATCAGCAGTCTTAGTCAGTTTTCCATTACTGTGACAAAATACTTCAGATAATCAACTTTTAAGGAAGAAAGGTTTATTTTGACAAGTGGCTTTTGATTTTTCAGCTCATGGTCACTGTCTTGCAGCATTTGGGCCTGTGTGACAGGAAGAGCATGGCAGAGGAAGCTATTCATCACATGACATCTGGGAAATATAGAAAGGAAGGAGATGTGGTCCCAATTTGCCCTTTGAAGGCATACCTTCAAGGATCAAACTTCCTTCTACAAGGGCCTTCTCTTAAAGTTCCTCCCACTAGTGGCCACAGGCTGGAGACTAAGCTTTCAACACATGGACCTTTAAGGGACATTTTCAGATTCCATGTTATAGCATTACCACTGGTTGTGGACCAAAGGGTCTCTTTGTTATCCACTGTAGTATTCTATGGCATACTTAAAACTGACAATTTTATTCAAAGCCATGAGTATGATCTTCATTTTATTTATACAGAAATCTCACTAACTTCAGTGATCTTGTACTTCTTAAAGTTTTTATCCATGGTTCTTGGTTCATTTCTTTACAGAGGAGTTACAGTGAACCATCTCTCAGCCCAGTGATTCAGATGCCGGAAAGCATTCTTTGTATAGAATAGCCAGGTCCAAGGATGTTCTCAGTGGTGATCTACTGCCCTCAGCGTGTGGCACACCTAACATTTGGTTTCCAGAATTTTACAGTTTCCTATTATCATCATATTTAATTTTTTCTCATTTAAATATCTAAATTAAAATGCAGATATAATCAAACCCAGGTAGGAAGAAGAAAACATATTGGATTTCTGTTTGCAATAGATGGGTGGAATGGTTATTGTTTTCTTTTCCCTTTTTTTGTGATGGTACATCTTCCATCTTGCACACCCTCTTCTCTGGTCACTAAATCCCAATTTTCAAATGGAGAAAAAAATATGGTAAAATTAAAACTCTAGGTTATAAGAATCATTTGTTTATATGTGTGGGTGTCTACATAATACTTAAGAATTATTCTGGTCACTCAGAATAAGAACATTTTACTCCTAAAGAACTTTGAGGATACACAATATTTCTTTCAGACTGTGAAGAGTGGCAACTCATATTTAAATGCCTTGAATATTTCAGATAAAATTATCACAGTGACTTTGCCTGGGCTCTGAAAATGTCTACAATAGAGCTTAGTACCACTTGCGTAACACTGTAGGCCTCACATTTTGTCACACCTAGTATACAACTTGAAATGAAGACTAATTGGTAGTTTTACATCCCATGAATATTTTTTAGTATTCTCTGGCAGTAGTTAATGTGCTAACCAACTTTACTGAAAGGCATACAGATGTGGAAGAGATCTATCTGGGGACTTTAATTATCACCTTGTCAAATTCAAATTATTATCTTGTGAGTTCATTTCCATAAAGTATCCCCTTTGCTGTGCCATGACTTAACATGTGTCTATTTTTTCTTATTTGTATCTAGCTGGAGGCTCTAATCCTTTCAAAGGAGATAGAGATAGTTCTCTGTCAGATCCGATGTTCTCAGTGGAGGATTTGGTCAAACACAGCTTTGCCAACACTATTGTAGCCGACGTGTAGAGTAGTCTCCCTACCTGTAGTGCCCCATAAGATAGACTGAAACCTAATTCAGTGTAAACTGCAAGGTGCTATTCAGAATAAATAAGCAATGGTGATTTACTGGCCAAGTTTGAAAGATCATCAGCACTGCCTAGAAGGTGCTATTTTTGGATGTGGCTTGGTGTTCTCCCAGAGGACCTTGTGTTGAAAGCTGGGTCCCCAGTGTGATGATGTTGGGAGGCAATGTGGGCCTCCAGCAAGATGATTGGGTCATTGGGGACTTTGCCCTTGGAAGGAATTCATGTGAACTCTTGAGAAGGCATTGATACAAAAGAGCAACAACAGCCGCTCCTTGCGCTCTGGCTTCCTGCCTCATCATGTGACCTCTCCCCTCACAAGTGCTCCTGCCATCAGGTCTTCCCCAGAGCTAAGATGATGCGTGTCATGCTTTGGAACTCAGGAACTGTGAACTAAAGACATCTCTTAAAAGCACCCAGCCTCAGATATTTTGCTATAGTAACAGAAAACAAATACAGTAGGTTAGCTCAGGAATTGAACTGACTACAAGATCAAGAAATTTCTGCTAATACAGACCTTTTGGTGGGAAATGGGAATAGAGGTAGAATAAATAATTAGCATTCTTCCAGAGTCAAAGTAGATGTATCTTGACCAGTGTATGTAGGAGGAAAAAAGGAATAATACAGATAGTACTGGCTAACAGGTACAAAAAAACCTTTAGTTAATTTCTTCAACTATTCATAAAAGGATAAAACTCAATATAGAGATTTATTCAGAGTTTAATACATCCTAAAATATTTATTTTGAATTTAATTTAAAAATACCTGTTTGAAATTACTAGACAGCTTTTATAAAAAGTTGGATAATAAAGTGATACCTTGTTTTGACTTTCATGCAGTTTCATAAGCTTTCATTTGAAAGATTTGGTGTTTAAGAGGTACCTTCAATGATTATTAAAATGTGTTAAAGTATGTCTTTAAATGTTTTAACAGGGATTGCAGCTAATAACCTCTATTATCACCTGTCATGTGTCCCACCCCCAAAATGTACAAATGAAGGGAGTGAAACATTGCATGTTTAGCTAATGAGGTGGTGGCAGGCCTTGGTGGTGAGCGAATGATCAGAATATCATCACATCCTTATTCAAAAGTACATCTCCTTCCAAGGATCTATCACAAAGGCTGGTTCCCTTGGTTAAGCAAATGGACTAGGACTAGGGCTTAATATTATTTATTGGAGGAGAGTAAATGTCAGTCAAAGACCATTGTATTGAGAAAACTTAAATGTCCCTTTCAAAAGAGTCCCTTTATAGCAAATAGAAGACCAAAATGTCTGAAGTTAGGAAAAGTCAAATCGGTTAATAGTAGTATTACTGTAAACCAGACGATATTAATCTGATTATCTTCCTGAAAGAGGACATAGCTGCCTGCACCTCCATTTAATCAGAGTTCTCCAATGGTCAAAAGTGTACAATGCAAAAATACATCTTGATGGTATCCATGTCTAAGTGATAAATAAAACAACTGGAATTTTAAAAAAATGATAATCAGGGTGATCAATAATAAGAATTCCAGCATTATATAGTTCTATGTTGCTAAACCTGAAGTATTTCTCTTTTTATGGTCTTCATGTAGCAGAGAAGTGCCTATTCTCATCATTTATTACCTGCTTATTCAAGACTTTTACACTGTATGCTGGGGGACTTAGATCTTCTCCCCTGCATTCTTGAGCAGGTGCTTGACTTTCTCAAGTATTGTTGGGTCAGTTGCTATGCAGTTTTTCTTCCCAGGCTGTTCATCATTAATGAACTCATGAAGACCTTGAGAAGAGCCAAAGTTAATGTTGTCACCATGGTTGCAAAGGACACTATTCTGACTAATAAACCAGCCAACTCTCCTATAGTGTTTTATATCAGGCCTTCTTTCAGATTAAAAACAAGAAAATGACAAATCACTGTGTTCCCATCTGTAAGCAAACCAACCTTGGGCCACTTCTGCAACAAAAATTTGTTTTTTCTGTTTTTTTTTCCCAATAGGAATTTCAATGTAAATTTTGGAGGCAAATGTCATATCTCCCTTGTACTTTCATGCATGATCTTCTATGTATATTGCAAATCAAAGTCCTTTTTAAAAATCCTACTATTTCCTCTTCTTAATCTCTCCCCTCATGTGAAGATATCTTTTTTCCCTCTCTTCCAAAATTTCAGAAACCCTGATTTATTTCTTCCTTGTTTCCTCTTACATTATCAATGGTAAAGCTATTACATCATTGTCCTGCATATCAAATACAGCGAATAAACCACACATGAAACAAACAAATCAACACCAAATTAGGTATTTTTGTAATTCAAATGGCAATCCAACATCCACATGGGAAACTGGGAGAAGATTTCAGTTGGTGTCATGCCACTATTTTGTTTTGTGTTGTTGCATTTACTTTAAAAAAAAAACTACCTGCAATCAAAAATAATTTTAAAAGATTTTATATGTATGTAAGAAACTTAGCAATTATATTTGGTGTGTTAAAAAATAGAGGGAAAAAGACGTCAGTCAGAAATCATGAAGGAAAGGACCAGGAACACTGGACCACTTTAAGAAGCACTTTTGACAGAATGAAATGAGCCTCAAACTTTTAAGTCGTGGCAATTTCCTGCAGGAAAGCAGGGCCCAAGGGGCCGAGGGTGAAAACTGTGATTACCTTAATTTAATTTGTCCTTGATAGGCATTTGAAATATTTATCTTTAACTGCATCAGAAACTAATAATTACAACAAATATGTGCATATACAGCTGAGATAAATAAAAACAGCTGTGGGTGCCTCTAAACCTGCAAAAATAATAGAGCTGTCACCTGTGTCTATTTTAAATTAAAGCTTTGCCAGTGCAGTACTTTGTAATTGGGAGCCAAGTGGCACTTGGAAGGCACATGTTGGAGTGACAACAGTGAAGTGTTTAACCCACATCTAGGAGTGATAACTTGTAGTTTGTCTCCTCTGCTCTGCTGTGGAGCAAGAGAACCACTGGTTTCTGCCAGATGACAAGCAATCAAGCATAAACAACAAGTAGCAGACGCACCCATGGAGGAATTCCTGCTAATTCTTTCCTCAGGGTTCTTTCTGTGAGGAAGCCATTGAATTTGACTTACTTAGGAGGATTTTCCAAAGTGATCTCTTTACAAGAAAGTTTACATTCTAGACTATCTAGGATAAGGAACACAAATTAAATTGAGGAGAGTAGGTGGAACGAATCAAACTTCTCAAGTTTTCCAGAAGAAATTTTGCCTTGGGTTTTTTTTTTTTTTTTTTAGGGTTGAGAATAAATGGAACTCAGAAAAAAAGCAAAAAGAGTTTTCTTATATCTTGCCTTCTGAACTAAAGAATGATTATGAATTAAGTGAATGATGAAAACAAGCCTAAATAGGAAATATGCCTTGTTCTATTTTCACATGAGAATGAATTTAAATTAATTGTGTGATGATAAAACCAGGTAGTGAAGCAGTTAGTTGCATTTTTACATTTGCAGTGAAGAATAGAATCAAGTTAAAAATTTATGAGCAATTCAGTGTTTGTGTTATTTTGGGGAAGCACAATAAGGGATACTTAAATGAACAAAATACAGGGCTCTGGTACCAAAGCAAAGATTAAAATAAATAACATTAACTGAGAAAAACTTGCATGTATCCATATGTGCTTCTGGGATATAAATAAATGTTTCAATAAAATATAGAGAAGTAGATTTGGATTTTTCAGTTTGTCATACATTCTTGATTCCTTTACTCCACCACTACATACATAAGAAGTCCCACAGGGTGCTTGAGGCGATCAGTGTGGTTGGTGAAGCTGAGGAAAAGGAGAGCTATGTCAGAGGAAAACTGGCTGTTGATGGATATAGAACAAACGCCATTATCACCACAGAACTTACAACACGTCTTTCTCATCACCTAGACAGTGGCTTAACAGTTGACATAATTTATTGAGTAGAATACTACGTAGCAGGCATCATAGGTGATGGATCTGTGTATTCCTCTTAATGATCCACTGAATAGAGTGCCATAACTTTTCCCATTGCATGGACAATGGAGCTGAGCCTTGGAGAAGTCTCATAACTTACTCAAAGTAACACGGCAATTCAGTGGCAGGACTTGGGTTAAAAGCCCTGGGTGAACTGACTCTCCTTGCTACTATACTGAAGCACTAAAATAGTTGTATATAAAGTGATGTCCCTGCACCAGCAGCATCGCCCACCCCTGGAAACTTTTAGACATGGAAATTTTGGAGTCCCCCGTAGCCCTTCTAAAGTGCACATTGTGAGGGTAAAGTCTCGAAACCACCCAAGTGATTCTGACGCACCTTCTAGTTCAAGAGCCCCCTCAATGTCACTGACCCCAGCATTGTGTAAGAAAACTCATTGTTTTGAAAGTCCTCACAGGACCAATAAAGTGGTTCCTTATCAAATGAAATATTGAGGATATTGGGCCCTATCCATCAGGGAATTCTTATCCCACGGAATTAAAAAGCATTATTGCTTTGTAGGAACACAGTGCATTATGGACCTTCAGAGAACTCCTACAACAAATAAATAAATAGAAAAAATTAGAAACAAATATTTAGAAACCCAAGTTATTTTCTGAGTTCCCATGATACTGTCCCAATCACACTCTCCAGGTATTTACCCTTTGGATCTCCACTTCTCTTTCAGAGAGAGAGAGAGAGAGAGAGAGAGAGAAATTGTTATGGTTCAGATGCGATGTGTCCTACAGAAAGCTCATGTGTGAGGCAATGGAAAGTTTGGATGAGAAATGATTGCGTAATGAGAACCTTAACCCAATCGGTGAATAAATTCCCTGATAGGGATTAACTGAGTGGTAACTGAAGGTGGGTGGGCTGTGCCTGGAGGAGGTGGGCATGGGGCATGCCTTGGGGGTATATATTTTGTATCTGGGGATTGAAGCCTCTCTCTGCCTCTGAGCATCATTTGAGCTGCTTCCCTCCACCACACCCTTCCACCATGCTGTCCTGCCCTACCTCGAGCCCTGAGGAATGGAGTCAGCTCTCTATGGACTGAGACCTCTGAAACTGTGAGCCCTTAGATAAACGTTTCCTCCTCTATATTTGTTCTGGCCAAGTCCTTTAGTCACAGCTGCAAAAAAGCTGACTAAAACAGGGAGAGGACCTGCTCCTCCCACCCCTATGGTGGGAGAAACGTGACTGAGACCACCAGGCTGCTTCACTGCTGACCAGTTTTCCTTTGGGCAATTGTATCCTGGAGCCCAGCACAACTCGCAGCAGCCATCAGTAGAAGAAGCTGGTCTGGAGTTGTTGCAGCTCCTACTTCCTTGAAGGAAGCACTTGAGTAAAAGCAGGAAACTCTGAAGTTGGTCTAAAGACAGATAGTCATGAACTTGAGGCCAGAGTCCATATTGGCTTCCATGATGGGAGCTCGTGAACAGAAGACAGAGCTGTGCAGTCAGACGCACTCGCTAACTCCTGACATCAGGCTCTCACTTTATCCTAGCTTTAACCTTGGGGACAGGGAGGGCGGAGATAAACAGGCCAATTTCTTTATGATTTAAATCCTGCCAACCACTTAATTTCACACATACTATTTTCCTAAGATACTAAATGGAGAGCAAATATTTTGCAGGATCAGGTAATGTCAGGCCTCCAGGCATCTAGTGGGATGGGATTGAAATCCACATCTTCCTGATGCCAAATATTCAGTGTCCATGCCTTGAGAAGATGGGCTCAGTCATTGGGCTTTGCTGGGGTCCCTCCAGGGAACAGCTATCCACCGCCTGTGCAGCAGGCAGCTCTGACCAGTGGATTGTGTCCCCTACGGAGGATGCAAAGTGCTTGCATTTGGAATAATACCCACATTCTAATCATGGCCATCACTCTGAATTTCCTTCCTAATTAACCTCTCTAATTTGGCTTGCACGAGAAATTGGACTTCTAGAGACTAGTTTTTTAAAAAATGTGTTTCAAATATATAATTGATCTTTCAAAGATAGGGTCAAAATAGAGAAATAAATTACGTTCTTTGGGATTGATTTTTAGATAATTTATACAGATAATTAAAGAGAAAGGCAAGAGATAGTTTAACATGAAATATATGAACATGAATGAATTGGAAAAATCTTGGAATACAGTCATCTTAAAATTGGAAATGATGCAGGCAAGAAATACAATTGTTTTGAAATCTTAGAACAAGTCTAACCAAAAAACTATTTCTCTAAATTTTCTGTATAAACAGAAAATGTTTGGGTCTCCCTCGCTCCCTCTCTCCTTCTCCTCCTCCTCCTCTTCCTCCTTTCTCTCTCTCTCTCTCTCTCACTCGCTCTCTCACTCTCTTTACATTCGTTTTCAGGGGCCATGGCTGCTACATCAATTAGTGATAGATTTTTCTCTTATTTTCATTGAAATACTTTGGGAAAGTCCACTTAGTTAATACTAATTTGAAATCAGTGATCTATTATCTAAGAGAGAAACTCTTCAGATAAAAGGAGCACTAGGGAAATGGGTTTAGTGTCCACACTTTAGGTTCAGAGGTTCCTCTTGAACTATTTCCTCAGTGGCTCTTGCTGTGTGCCTCTGGCCCAGTGTCCCCTATCCTAGAAGTGGGGAGAAACAATTACCTCACAGTATTGCTCAGAGTAGTTGTTTCTGAACAGCTCATAACATGCTTGGGGGCAATTTTAAGCCACTGATTTTAAGCCTACATTGATCAGAACAGACTATGCATGGCTGGGACCCAATCAGTAGTTTGACTCTCTGTTTCTCAAACTTGGGTGCCTATTGGAATCTCCTGTGAATTTACTGACACCTGCATCCCAGGGGCAAAACTGGAAGAACGCCTTTTAGAACAGGGTTTCTAACCCTTTGTGTGCATGTGTCCCTGAGGAGCCATGTTACCCAGCAGATGTTGGTCACTTGATGGTGACAGGTGGCGTTGGCACTGCTATACATAGTCCACACCTGTGAACACGAATGGCCTGGATGTGAAGCATAGTGCCCAGCTGGAGGTTGTAGAGAAACGGGCTCCTCGTTCTCCACTGCCTCCATCCTCTACAAACTCAGCCCCGAGTGCCCTGCCAACATCCTTACCTTTGATCTGCACTGGGACAGGTCCAGGAAGCCTTGCTTTGGATATTTTCATGTGTGAAATACGTAAGTAGTTGACTAGCACTGGTAGCTGTTCTATAAATGGTCACTGACATAAATTGAAAACATGCCTTCCAAATGGAATTGTAATAATCCCCTAGTTTTTCTCCACTCTGGGCCTGAGAGCACCAGCCTATATATCCTATAGCAACAGCACCACCATAGTGCATTTCTAGGTTTCTTTTAAAGAAGAGAAAGCAGAAGGCAGGCCAAATCTTTGCTGTCCTCTAGGGTTCTCTTAAAATGTGTGGTTCTATTAGCCCTGAGGATGTAGAAGATGCCTGGAAATATGCAAAAATTATATTCTTTATTAAACCCCTCTTAACAAGAGGCTGTCTATAATCAGGATAAATTCCCACATAAAGCCTCAGCGTCCGACTGCAGTAGGAGCTCTCAGTGAGGGGGATAAATCCTGAAACATCCCGGAGGATCTCGGAATTGGAAAATAATATCCCCAGTAATCTTGAGGTTTCTGTTGATAGCTTTACCACTAACCAGCTCTGTGTCCTGAGATAAATTACAGAATTTGTTGAGTTCTCAGTTATCCCATTTATAAAGTGAACGTAAGAGTATCTTTCCTGAATAATTCATAGACATTGTATAGAGAAAAAAGTTAGCTGTGTAAAGTTCGAAAATTAAAGACAACTACAAGACAATAAATTGTTATTGTTACTATTCATATTATTTATACTCAGACAGAACATAGTCAGCATTGTAGTTAAATTGTTTTCTTCTTGTTATGAAAATATATTCCCAGAATTATTTCGCATCAAAACTACTGTTCCAAAATGCAAATAAAGTTTGCATTTTATTCTGTTTTATACTCCAAATTCTGTATACCCACCCAAATTCTATATACCCAAGCAACATCTGTAAACCCAAGTTTTTTTGTGATTAACTTTTGATATCATTAATAATAACTATTGAGAGATTAATCAGAAATTAGTTTCTTAGCGAATTTTACTTGATTGTTCCTGAACATCTCAATGTCTTATTGAAACTCTAAGATACAAGATGCCATTTCTCATTAAAGTGGGGATATATATATTAAGTATTACAATTGAAAACATACAAAGATACATCCAGAAAATGTCTGAATAATTTCAGTGCTGATCATAAGAATTAATTTTGCAACAATTAACTGGATCAACTAAATTATTAGTATTTGAGGGAGTATCTCAAATTCAATGCTTCAGTTCTCTTGAATTTTTGTGCATATACATACTTGTGTGTGTGTGTGTGTGTGTGTGTATGTGTATGAATATATCTCTTTGGAAGTTGAAGCACTTTGGCTAAAAGATCTCACTTGAGGTAAAACACATTATACCCTCTTACCATGATGGTATGGATGCACATCTCTTTTCCATAGAGCATTTTGCTGCAATTATCTCTATGTCTCCAATTCCATACTTAAGGATCAGTTCACACACACCATGCTTTCAATTTACTACACTGGGGAGTTTTCAGTGGCTTATAATTCAGATCAGTCAAATCTCCCTCAAAAGGTGTCTTTGGTGTTTTTTGTTTTTTTTTTTAACAAGTAACTGCGCCCAACTTCTGACAGTGATTATTTTAGAACTTTATATATGTGTCCTTTGGAGACTGTCTTATTTCTCTTAACAAATATTCTCCAGGCTCACTCGTGTTGTTATTGGTGTTGAGGGAGGAGAAATGGGGACCTGCTCTTCAACGGATATAAGCAGCATGCAAGAAGGATAAGTTCTAGAGGGCTGGGCCACCATGCAGCTATGGAGAACAACACTGCATTGTGCACTGAAGCACTTAAGAGGTTACAGCTTGGGCCTGGGATTATGGCTCAATGGTAGAGCGCTCGCCTCGCATGCATGAGGCACTGGGTTCGATCCTCAGCACCACATAAAAATAAATAAAGATATTTGTGTCCATCTACAACTAAAAAATATTTTTAAAAAAACAACAAAAAGAGGTTACAGCTCACGCTGAGTTTTCTTATCACAATGATAATATGGAATAAAGAAACATCTCTTAATACTTGATTGTTTCAATAATGCTTCTCTGAAAGTTGGTTCAATTGGAAAATAAAACTCAACTGACAATTCTCAAGACACTCCTGTTTCTGAAGACGCCATGAATATCACTAAAAAATATTTGAACGGTGCCTCAGGTCCTCATCATAAAATGCAACTTTAGCAATTGTGACTGAAACAAGACACACTTGAAATAATTAAGGACTTACATCCCCAGGAATGCACAATGGACAGGAGGACACATTTTGTAGACCAAATTCACTTCTGAGAAGTCATCTCCTTTGCATGGGGAATTGAAGGGCTTCCTCAGCTCTCAGAAGTGACACTTTTAGCTCTGACTGGAACCTGTGCCTATGTTTGTTATACAGAGTAAGAAATCCAGGGCCCTCTCACCATTGACAGGAGGAAAAAGGATACAGTGATTGCCGGCAGCAGAACCCACCACCTCTCACAGCAGACGCCCACTTGCACTGAAGACCCTGAATGTGCTAGACTCTGCCAACCTGCTCCCATCAGCAGGAAATACAAGAAGCAGGACACCTGAGTACCACATTGATGACCATTTCCAGGTATGAGCACCTGCCCTGCACCCTCGGTGGTTGAACCGGCACTGTTCTGAGATTTGAATGTTGCCTTGTTCTTGTTATGGTCTTCTAGTCTCTGACCATGTGCAGAATCTGGGTCTCTGGACTTCTTGGAGATTTATGAAATTCCCAACATTTTTTTAATAAGACCTTTCCCGTTAGTATTGTCCAGTGATAGTTTTTACCGTGTGGAGTCAAGAACTCACTTACACAGAATTTAAATAATCCTTCAACAAACAAGGAGTGCCTTTCTCTGTCATCTGAGCATCCTAGAGCAAGTATATGATTCAAATTGGTAAGCAGAGAAAGAAAGGTTCTGCTCCCCCAGGTCCCACACACGTCACTCTGGTGTCCATGACTCTTTTTTGTGTGCTAGGCCAGATAGAATACTAGGCAACTACTTTTCACTTATTAAATGTTAGAAAGGTTGGGAGGCTGAGATAGGAGAGTCGCGAGTTCAAAGCCAGCCTCAACAATGGCGAGGTGCCAAGCAACTCAGTGAGACCCTGTCTCTACATAAAACACAAAATAGGGCTGGGGATGTGGCTCAGAGGTCAAGTGCCCTGAGTTCAATCCCCAGTACCAAAGGGAAAAAAAAATGTTAGCGAGGACTACTTGCAAATTTCCTAAAAATTTGCATGTTTACACCTGCAATAATACATTTTGATGAGGGGTATAAATCCTGAAACTAATTATACACCTTTTTCTTGTTTCCAAACTAACCATCTATAATTACAAAATCTTGAGTGTTTGATAAAGGTTTGAATTTATATCTCAAATATCAATTTGGGTTTTTGTTGTTGTTGTTGTTTCAAACAGAAATGTTGACTAAATGTTTCCCTATGGAAATAAATGCTTGTAATTATAACAAAGCAAGAATGCTCTTCGTAACGAACGATAAATAATAACTAAATAAGAATGTTTGCCTTTCTATTTCAAGTTGGTTTGAGGTGGATAACATAAAAAATTGCCTAATATAAAATGGAAGAAATTTTTTAAATAATAATAAATTTGCTTGCATTGCATAAATGCTAAGCAGCAGCATATTCATTTGCATTAACTTTTTTGCAATATAATTTCATTGGTTCTTTTTAGTTACACATGACAGTAGACTCCATTTTGATGAAATTGTACAAACATGAAATATATCTTATATAGGTAGCAAGTGGGAACTTCCTAGCATAATTCCAATTTTTTTTCTAGAATTCAAGATTTCCATTTCCCATGGGGAACATTTAGTGGGAGATGTTTCAATGAGCAAATTTTCATTTATTTTCAGGTACCTTCCTATCTTGGACTTCTCTTCAAAGCTAACCTAGATGATAGTAACCTTCAAAACGATTCACACAGAGAGTCCCAATACCTTTCAAGTTCCTTTTGGGGAAGTTTCCTCATGGTCAAAGAGATACAAACTGTCAGAAGCAAAGGTGTAAGAGCCAAAGGCTGGGGCAAAAGTCACCCATATATTTTGTCTCCTGATTCAACCACTGCCTAAGCTCCTAAAAGACAGGGTACTGGCCCATTCAGCTGGCAGATCTGGTATCCCCAATCACCTGCTGTCCTTTCTCATACAGCTGTTAGAAAATAAAGACATAGTATAATTTTTTAATGAATATTAGATTGACCCATTTATATTGCAGTGCAAAGATTTTTTCCCCTTCCTCACTTTATGGTTCATTTATTTAGCTTAATGTCCTCATTTGCTGAAAAATGCAGAGATGTGTATTTAATCACTGAGAAGATTAAAGTCAAAACTTAAATTAAAAATGTAATTTTTTGATAATCTGTTCTATTGTTAGAAGTACCCTCAGTGTTCCTTTCTGTGTACGGATAATTATGTATGGTACTATGCTGTGTGTAGACACCCTGTAGTCTCAATTAAATATTATAACTACTTAATGAAAGGCAACAGGGATTTTTGCAGTTAGTAATTATAACCATAACCTGGAATTGAAACTCTCAATTCACCCTGAGACTGCTTAATAAGTTAGAAAATGAAATGGTTGTGGCCGTTATATCTCAGAGAGAACTTTTCACAACAGAAGAATCATTGTAGCATGACAAAAATTACCTACAACTGTTTTGGTAAAAGTATGGATTTTTTTCCCCTTCCTTTATCCATTTCCCTAGTACTTTGGTAATATATGATTTTAGATTTTGAAATTATCAAATTTCCATTATTTGTTATTACTGTATATAAAATTAAGGGCACCCCTTTTTTAATAATCCATGGGTTTTGATTTAACAATTGACATATTAAAAGATCAATTGGACTATTTTCTTTTTTTTTAAATATTTATTTTTTTTTAGTTGTAGGTGGATAGAATATCTTTATTTTATTTTTATGTGGTGCTGAGGATCGAACCCAGTGTCTCACGTGTGCTAGGCAAGCACACTACCACTGCACCATAACCCCAGCCCTGGACTATTTTCTTTATGGAAACATTTTGAAGTACATTAAATTAAGATTAAACTCAATATTAAGGTTCTTAGATATGAAGGAGAAATGAACTAGGAGTGAATTTTTATCTTTGGTTTTTCTAGTAAAGATAATCCAAAATTGGAAGTATAGTCCATGATTCTTTTATTTGAGAATGCCACATAACAACCAGTTTAAAATAGGATTTCAACAGCACTTTTTTTAATGACAAAGTTGTTCAAAACATCTCATAGAATGCTATCGTTGGAAACAAAACTTAAAGCATTCTTACCTGAATGAGAGTATTTTTGCTTTGCCTTTTAATTATTTCAAGGACACTAGACTAAATGTCTTTTAAGATTTCTGATCAATATGGAACACATCTATGACCACTTGTCCCACTGCTTTTGACCTTTTATTTTGTGTGTCTTATTTTTCTCAGTTATTATGCAATTGGATTTCATCAGTAAGGTTTTTTTCACCAACTATATTACTATTCATTTTGGGGAGATGATAAATAACAAACTTCGAATGGTTATATTGTCACTCAGAAAAAAGAAAAGAAACGAATCAATGTAGGAGATGAGCTAAGGTAGTAGGGAAAAAAAAGAAAGAAAAAATGAACAAAATGTTGCATCATGGCATATCTTTAAGAAACAAATAAGTTCCTATTGGCAATGGGTCTGCCCATCTGGTAGAAAGGGAACCTGGAGGAATCTGAATTCTTTGTGAGCATGTCAAATGCCTCTCTGTCCCACAGCCCTTTTGAACATTCTTAAGGATAACAGTTTAGACCTGATCTTACCAGAGACTGAGTGGTTTGGGGCAAAGCCCTTAGTCAACATAGACCTCTCTTTCCAACTCTGATGCCAGGATGCCAACATCTTCCTATCAGCTCACCCTCCTAGCATCACTGAGGGAACATGAGAAGACTTGGATGCAGATCTCTTGTGCACTACAAGTTCAAGGTGTCAGTAATAACAAAGGTGCAATGATTAAAATTCAGATCCAACCTGCCAGTATATTAATAGAAATATGCTGTATCTCAACACAGTCCAAAGATGACTCCCTTCCTTCGAGTTTCAGGCGGATGTGTATGCATTCCAGATTAAATGGTTTATTTCACAAGGAGAACCAACCTCACATCCAGCTTCGCAAGGAATCAAATTTCAAAGGAATGCACTTGTCTGGAGTAAAGGGAGACATTTTAAAATCTTAGTGAGATACAACCAACTACAACAATCCAGTAAGGAAAATAAAACTTGAAACTTCCAGTGCAGAGAGCTAAAACATGGTAATACATTTTTAAATACTGACTGTGAACATCACACTAATTGTAAAATAAAACCAAAGGCAAAACTGACCCAGCACGGCAAATCTAGAGACAGGAATAGAATTACCTGCAAATGAAACAAGCATGGAGGGTAAATAAAAGGACTTCAGCAAAGGGAGACAAGACAATAGGAGCCCTGTCCTGTTTCCAGCCAAGGAAATTACCTGGTCTAATAGGATTTGACATACCTCAGTGAGACGCCCTCGCCTTAATGTCCCCATTTCCTGCCCCTCCAACCTCCACGCTAGAGTAGGTTTAGTCAGTTCAAGTGGTTGGAACTGAATTATTTGTATTTAGATTTCATTATTTTCAAAGCACTCTTGATAGTAAAGCTAGAATGCATTTAATGTAATGAATTGCTATTTGAAGTTATATTTCCAAAATGGTCACCCAGTTAATTAACTCCTCTAACCCTGGACTCATCGCCATAAACTCCTAAACTAAATTAATAGTTTTTTTTTTTAATTTGTGTTACTGGAAAATGAGGAAAGATGCAATCAGAAACCTAATCCCCCTATCCACTGCCTACTTAAAACCATCCCCAATTTGGGGGCAAATGTTACCCCACAGAAGGTAGAATAATGTCACAATGTATCTGCCCCCTCTCAGGTAGCAAAAAATGCTCTGGTCACTGTACTCCCCCAAGTGATTCCATTTATTATTTTTATTAATTACAATTTCCCAAACTCCCTAAGAATCAAAGTATCAACCTCTGTTTCAAGTTCTCTTCCCAACTCTGGGCTCCTCTGGTGATCAGGCACACTGAAGTGAGCGTCCTTCCTGTTTTCAGACCTAAGGCTTCTGCCCCTTTGTCCTTCACCCTAGAAAGACTGGGGCTCCTGAGGGACTGAGGAGGTATCATGGGAAGTCAAGTTGAAGTTTACCTGGTCTTATGTGCTGCCTGAGGCCTGCAAA
This sequence comes from Xerus rutilus, assembly GCA_028644305.1. Taxonomy (NCBI): domain Eukaryota; kingdom Metazoa; phylum Chordata; class Mammalia; order Rodentia; family Sciuridae; genus Xerus; species Xerus rutilus. Next base: position 137,226,457 of record CM053404.1, read on the forward strand.
AAAGGAGGTAAAATCCAAAAACATGTTAAGCTCCCAATCTTATAAGTGCTACCCTTTCAGAAACAGGGTCTTTGAAGAGGTCATCAAATTAAAATAAGACCATTTTCTCTTACGGTGGGCCCATATAACCGGTGTCCTTATATGAATTCAAAGACGCACTGGAGACATCGGGAGAGAAGCCGTGGAGAAAGGCCGCAAGACTGGAAAGACACATCTACCAGTCCAGGATGGCAGCAGCCCCCAGACACAAGGAAGCAGAACATTCTCTAGAAAGAACCAGGCTGGGCACACATTGGTTTCAGATTCTCAGCCTCCACACCTGTAAGAGAACGAATCCCTGTTGTTTTAGGCAACCCCAGTGGTGGGACTTGGTCATGGACGCCGTGGCCAATTCATGCCCTTGGGAATAATGGAAAGACTTTTACTAAGAATCAAATTGTATATTCCTGACTGTTATCCTTCTGGTAAAAATATATCTAGAGACATTATTCTTTATTAAAAAAAACATCAACTCTATCTACTTTGTTGTAGGAAATGCCTCCTCGCCTTTCTAGTATCGCTGTGAAAAATCAGCCTGTCTGTCTGCAGGTCTTCAGAAAAGCCCCTGATCCTTCTCTCCCCTCTGCTCCCCCAGTCAGAAATCAAGGGCTACATCGCCCCAAACAGAGCAGTCATGGACGAGACACGCACAGTTTTTTTTTGGAGCTTCTTATCAGTTCTCCAGCCCTCTATCAGGGCCTTTGCTTCCACAAGCAGTAGGAGATTCCTGGTGGCCAGACACAGGATGGCTGTAGGTGCCAACCCCAGAAACAGCCCCGCAGGTCAAGTCAGAGGCCAAGCCAAGGAGCTGGGCTCACTGGGAACTACAGGCATTTAGAAATGTCATTGGTTTAACGATAAGAAGAGTGGATGTAATTAAATGCTGCCTCGAGTTTTCAGAGCAACATTTGTGAACCTGATAATAACCGTGGGACCACTTCAAGCAGCACACAAAGAAAGAATGTTGATCAAGAGCCACACAGAGTGGTAACATCCACAGACGAAAAGTTTGTGAGCATATAGATAGGGAGCATCACCTTAAATCTGAACGGTGACACATACAGGCTCTGTTATCCATGAATGGCGTCCGCCTTCACCCAGTGCTGAGGCTTCTCCACATGGGCTGCTCCTAGATTCCTTCCTTTCTTGGTCATCCCAAACTCCTGAATCCGCTTGCCTTGTGGGTCTCCTTCCCTGCGACCTCCTCAGCCCTTGCCTGTTTCTCTACCACATCTCTGCCTTCTTTCAGGCCCGGTTTCAGTTAATAAGGTGTTGATCACTACTGTCCATCAATTGAAAATAATTCTCAATTATGATAAAATTTTCTCTGGCCTGTTTTCAGATTTCTAGGGGGAGCTGGCTGACCCCTTGCCCTCTTTCCTCAAGTGCATGGTTCTCCTGCCGAGCTCCCATTTCCTGCTTGGGCCACTCCAGGTGACCTCCTCAGCTCTCTCGGCCAAGGCTCTGGGTTGTCTACTCTCACACCAGAAGCCATTTGTTCCTTTATATCTAGGAGTCCTCTCTCTCTCTCTCTCTTTCTTTCTTTCTCTCTCTCTCTCTCTTTAAAGTCAGCCTGCTTATTCTTCTTGTTTTCTTTTTCTGTGATCATATTTTGAAATTAGTGTTTCAGTTCTCTAGACATTTTAAACACTACATTTCACAGTCTGCGGAGATTGCTTCTCTTTTGTAGTTGAGTTTGACTGCGAGTGCTAACTCCTAGGAGCGTCCTCTGCATTCTTCTAGTAATGCTAAAGAGCATTTGCATACTTACGTCAGCTGGAAAATAAATTCTGGTTGTTTGTGTTAGGTTTTTATTTATTTATAGCATGTTAGAATATGAAGTCCAGCTTTTTTTTTCTCCTTTTCTGTTTTCGTACAGGACTAGTGGGAGGTTTGTGTCTGTGTATATGCTCATGGGTTTGTCTTCCATTCAGTGTCAAGTTTATTGGTAACTTTCCTTGTTTCACCTGAAGAATGGTGGATTTAGTTTCAGTTCATGATTATGCTGAGGGTTTAGCATTTTGGTTCCAGCTTTCTGGAAGAACTTCTAATAGATTCCATCTTTTTTAGGGCCCTGGATGGTATGCATTTTTCACAGAGTGTCACAGTGAACACTGTGCAAACCAATTTGAAATTCAACTTTTTGGAGTAAGATCCTCTAGGTCAAACTTATTTGGGAATTCTACTACTCTTTCCAGTTTTTTTCTCCAGTTAATTTTCAACATAGGATTCTTTCTTCCTTCCTGGTGCAATGATGAATGTATAAAACATTTTCTAAGACTTTTAAGGTTTTATTATTATTGTTGTGGGATGATCAGTAAGAGTACTTACCCCATCTCCCATATTTCCAGAAGTGGAAGATTGTGCTAAGATTCTTTCAATTCAGATACCTTTAATAAACTCTTATAAATTAACAAATCCTTCTTCACAAAATTTAGCCTTGGTCTGACCAACACTCCTGACCTGCTTTAAGTTTGTGCTTAAAATCAATCACTTGCAGCCGGGCGCGGTGGCTCACGCTTGTAATCCCAGCACTTAGGGAGGCTGAGACAGGAGAATCGCGAGTTCAAAGCCAGCCTCAGCAAGGGCGAGGCGCTAAGCAACTCAGTGAGACCCTGTCTCTACATAAAACACAAAATAGGGCTGGGGATGTGGCTCAGTGGTTGAGTGCCCCTGAGTTCAATCCCCAGTACCAAAAAAAAAAAAAAAAAAAAAAAAAAAAATCAATCACTTGCTTCAATTATTTAATTTACTTAAACTGTGGACTTGCAACTTAATGCATATTTGGAAATAATTTGTGTATTTATGTACTGCTTTAGGAATGTTCTGTTAGTACCCTGGATAATTAGCAATGTGCGGGTTTTAGCAGAAATAGTACCATAGAGTGTAATCTGCTATATAATAATGAAACACACCGTATAATTTTTAACAAATAAATATCAATTGTCATTTTATCAATTTAGCAGTTTTTTTAAATGTTGAGCTACTTGTATTTTTGTTAAGTTTATATGAGAGATTGTAAATTAGAAAATTATAATTGCATTTAATTTGGACATTTTTGAACACATTCTATATGGACTTGATTATGCCAAATTTATTCTTTATGGATTCCAGAGTGTATACTTTATAAAATGCTAGCTTCCACAGAATTGTAGAACTTTGCTACTAAACTTAGGAAATCTGCTCAGCATAGTCATTCATACCATTGAGGTTTGCAAAGTACTTACAGTCTGAGTAATCTGTGCAAGGAATCTTGGTTTGTGGTTGGTAAATGCAACCAGAGAAACAGAAAGATCTTTATCTGGGTCATGTAATTTATTATTCATTTCTACCTATCACAGAAATTGCCTCTGGAGATGACAAGTTTCATTGTGACATTAGAGTAGGCCTACACATATTCACGGTAACTCTCAAGAAAGTAACTTGAATGAATGTCCTTGGAGTAGAAAACTTGGGAATATCTTTGCATTAGAAAAAACAAACATAACTGGCTACTGAAACTATGTACTAATGGCTTAATAAAAAATATTGAGAAAGTTTATTAATTTTGGCCTCTTTCAGCCAAATCATGTATTCTACACATATAAGAAACATGGAAACATGGTGTCATAGATAAATGTCAGGTGTCCAGGGTCTGCTCACCTTTGCCTTGGAAATTTGAGCTCTCTTCTGCAATCCCATCCCCACATGCTTCCAGTACTTACAGTTATTCTTCCTCCCAGGCCCTCTGCTTTCAGGCTCCCCACAATGGACCTCAATTCCTGCACCCCTGGAGTGTCAGCAGGGGACTATTTCTGCCTCTCTTTCTGGGTCCCCACTAACACCTCCTTCCCTTTTCTCACTTTCCTCTGGTTCCCGCTCCTTTCACATGCACAAGAATTGTGTGGCCAAGGCTGTGGAAATACACAGTCTAAAATAACAATAAAGGTACAACCAAACTGGAGTGGATTTTTACTCAAACACAACCTCAACTTTGCATTTCTAGTTGGTTCTACGGAGGGGTTCTTCTTTCTTTTACTCTGTGGCTCAACTTCTGTGGCAGTAGCATCTTCCTCCAGCTGGGAAAAAGAAGAGGGCCTGGGGCACACCAGAGTCAAAAAGATTTACCCCTTCACATGCCATAGGACATTTCTGTGGTTAGAGCTCAGCCACGGGGCCACCCTTCACTGTGGGGTGAGGAAAGGAGTCTATTTGACATCTGACAGCATAAGCAGAAGTGAAATTGACACGTGGCCACTCTGCCTGGCCCCACACGTCTTTGAGATCATCCCCTCTCATCTGCCTCAAAACTTTGTTTCTTATCCACTGCTTTATCTGCAATGACGTCTTCAGAGAGGACTTCTCCTTGGCATGTAAGCACAGTCACACATAGTTCTCCACAAGAATAGCATCCTCCCCTACCCTTCCAAGCCCATCTTTTCTAAATCATGATCTTCCCCACCTTCACCAACACCTATGCTCACTGTATCAAATTTTCTCCAAATCTCCAAACCAATAGCAATTCGTAGGGGGCATTACCAGCTTTTAGAGGCACTCTGCATTTCCTAACCTGTGTTCCCTACACCTTGACTTGGGCATATGAAGTCCTTCTCAGGCTTTAAGAATCCTCCTCTTCTTCCTCTTCTTCATCTCTCTGTCTTCTCCTCTGCTTTTATGGGCTCCTGTGATTACATTAGGCCCACCTGCATTATTCAGGGTCATATCCTAGCCTACAGTCAGACAGCTATTCACAGCAATTACCTTCTCAAGTTCTCTTTGCCAAGCATGTAACACATCATGAGTGTGACTGCAGAAGGTGAAAGTCACATGGAACAAATTCTGCCTACCATATCACACCATGTTCAGACCCATTAGCAGGGCTGATGAGGACAGTCCTTGGGTCCACTGACCTTCTAGGTTTAATACTCACTCTATGCCAAGATAGAACATGTGTGCTGGTCTGCCTGAGATGCTTCTGGTTTGTGCATGTTACTGCAGTATAGGTATCAATAGAATCCCCTTCAATACTCAAGTGTGTTCCCTTCGGACAATAAACTAAATCTCCACTTACCTGCATGCTATGTCCAACCACACTGGCTTCCTAGTAGTTAATTTCCAGAAATCTACAACCAATCTTTTAACACTGTGTATTGTTAATACTGCTTGTCCCTACCTTCTCTAAGAATATCCTTCCTTTCATTGTCCTTTGCTTATTTCTCAGGCTCAGTTCACCTCCTCTACCAAGCCACCATTATCCCCATTCCTGTCAGTTTTGCTCTTTTTTCTTTTGTATCATAGCTAAACTTTTATGTAACTTTCTTATAGCAATAGAAACAACTTATCTCTTTCTTTCTTCTTTTCTTTTCTTTTCTCTTCCTTCCTTCCCTCCCTCCCCATTTCTTCCTTCCTTCCTTCTTTCTTTTTCTTTGCCCTCCTTCCCTCCCTTCTTTTTCTTTTCTTTCTTTCTTTCTTTCTTTCTTTCTTTCTTTCTTTCTTTCTTTCTTTCTTTCTTTCTTTCTTTCTTTCTTTCCCCTGTCATTCTTCACTAAGCTATAAATTCTCTAGTTTATCTTTCTTGATATTGACACATTCTAAAAGAATCAAGGAAAGTATAATCTTTTTTATGATTCTATCTGGAGGTAAAATGGGTGAACAATAAAATAATGAGAAGAAAAAAAAGAAAACCCTAAAACAAAAATAACAGTTCAACACAATTTAGATATAGTCTGAATCTCACCAGCTCAAGGTATCACAAACTGAGATGAAGAAGAACAACACAGTCCCAAGGAGATCCATTCACATGGGTCATGATATTGCTTGCCCATTCAAGAATGGCTGTGGGGAGAGAGAGATTACAGCTAGATGTATTTGTGAAACTTTGAGAGCTTCAGTCCTCAGAAAGAATCAGACTAATTTTACCAACCAGTATAATAAGTTTGAGATGAGTTCACATTTTGATTGTCTTCACTTTGCTGTCTTGACAAACCACTGGGCAAATTGCATTAGATGGTCATCAGCAAGAGTTGCAATGGACTGCACAAGAGCAAGTAGTAGGTGACATCGTGGAGCCTGTGCTTTCTCCATTGCATTCCAAGGGAGTCCTCAAGAAGGCCCTCTCTTAAAGCATCAGGAAGTAGATTGATGAATATGCAGATTGCACTTTCATGAACCGCCAGCCTACTCTTAGTGCTGGGCATTGATGATAATGGTGTAATTGGTTGGATGCAGTAAATGGGAGTTGTAGGTAGCAGTACCAAAATTATTGTACATGCAAACTCTGTGCTAAATTTCTGCATGCTACAGTGTGTTTCTATGCAAGGTAGCTACTAAACTAAGTTTCCTAAAACGCAGTAAAATGAATCAAAAACTTTCCTAAAGGGGAAAGCATTTACATAGTCTATATTATTTCTCAGTGAAAAATTCACAATTTGCAAATATGGTCCACTCAATGTGCATGTCTAAATGAGACTTATTGGACAAAGTCGTTTATGACAAAACTTGTATTTGATACTTGGCCTTGTCCCCTCCACAATGCTTCATTTTTCTCCTTAGTATTTTTGATGAAATTGTTCCTTTAGTGCACCTCTATGAAACAAAGGAACACACGGCTCTTTAAAATACAATGAATTTTTTTTTGTAGCATGATCTCAATGGTTTAATTTGTAATCAAATTATTATTGCCTTTTTTGAATTTGGAAGAAAATAAGGCAATACTAAATTCCTAGTAGTTGAGAAGCTGATGGATCTTTTATGACAGAATTTAAAATCCCTACAAATAAAATAATTTAGCAAATAACTAGCTAGCATCTCAACAATTTTTGTATTTTGTAAAAGAACTATATAACCACAGCCATGATTAGACTCTAAATTGTATCAACTAGTGAGCCATGAGCTCTTTGATACAAGTTTTGTGTATATTAGGAGTGCTCTAGAAGGAAAAAATAAAGGAAACTGGCATTTATTTGACCCTTTTATGTGACACATACCTTTACTGTTTCTTATCCAATCTTAATAAAAGTGATAACTAGCATTTATTGAGCAACTCCTCAATGCCATTCACTATATATTTTTAAACATAGGTGATGTCCATGAATTCCCCCAGTCCAACCAAAGGTGGGGAATATTACTAAAATAAGCCCACATTCAAAGTGAGAGGAAATAGCCTCCATATTTCAATGGGAGGAATAGCAAGGAATTTGTGGCAAACGTTACTTTACTAAGGAAAAGGAAAACTATTAAATTGTGAATAGATAAATAATAGCACCATTATTTATGGTCAAACAGCTGCTATGGAACTAGCTTTTCTATTGTAAACCACTACTAATAACATTAATTATAACAATAATAGTAGTAGAGTCATGCAGAGCCAATCAAACAATTCCTGTTTAGAACACTATACACATACCACAGTCAAGAAGTGTGATATTCACTTAAGGATTCCATTTTCAGACTCTAGAGAGAATACATGGAAAATGGAAATACACTATTTTTTTTATTTTTGACAAAAATCAGAATTCAGTGGGGAGAAAGATAAAGATAATCATATAAGGAGGGGTTGGGGAAAGGAAAGTCTTTTTAATTAATTATAATAGAACAAGTAGACATACACGTGGAGAAAATGGATCTCAGTAAAACCTCACACTGTATGAAAAAAAATGATTCACAATTTAACAGAGAAGATTTCTAAAAGAAATCATAGGAAAAAGTATTCCAACTCTTGGGATGGAAAAACATCAGTAGACAAAATCACTAGGCATAAACAAATGAAAATTTATATTTCATCAAGATAAAACTGCTATTTAAAAGATACCACTATGAATATGAAAAACATAAACCGTAATCTGAGGGAAAAAAATTATAATGCCATATCTGACATAATACTTATATTCACAATGTAAGGACCTATTGAAACTGAGGAAATAAGAAACCAAAATTGAATTTAAAATAAATTTTTAATATACATGTTACAAAAGAAAATAAGATACACAATGGCTAATAATAAAATAAAAAGATCAACATCATTACCCTTCAGATAAACTTAAATTAATAAACACATACTAGAATGACTAAAATTAAAGAATTTTTCTACATTGCCAAGGGGAAGAGAAACTTATCCAACTGTTGGGAAGCTGCTCCGCGTCCGCTCCTGCTACACCACATTTTCTGCAAGTCTCACAGTGGCTTTTTCCTAGTACTTTTCTCTTTTATATTTGCAGGGAGCAGCTATGAGAAATGAAGAAATGCCATTCAAGACTAAGTTCACATTTGCTGTCTCCTTACTGAAATGCAAGATTCCCCAAATTTATGGTTCCTCTTCTGTAATGTGTGGACATCCATCAGGGCTCTCTGGGTCATCTCTGTGGAATGTGGGGGATAAGATAAACTAACTCAGACATCATATTTATGCTGCTTGCTGTAGTGTGGATAATAAAGTCCTTTTTACTCTGAACCAGTAGTATCATGTCTTCTACCTGCATCCATAAAACATAGGTTAACTTATTAGCATCTATGTAGGTTAAAATCCTGAACTCTAACAAGAAGTACATAAGAGAAAGCTTTGCATTTTCAAGTGTAGTTAAATTTACACAGAAACTCACTGCTAAATATTTTTCTGAGAGACATGAAAGCATATGTACAGAGAAAAATTTATATGGCAATTTTATAGAATTTTATGTAGTATAGGCAACTTTTGGTATATTCATAGCAATAAAAAAGGTCAAGCAATAAACTTAATATGGATGAATCTCAAAAATGTTATGCTGAGTGAAAGCACCAGGTACAAAAGAACACACATTCTCAGTTCCACTCCTATGAGTTCTGCAATGGCAAACGAAATCACAGTGACATATTTTCATTTGTAAGGCATGAAATTCATGAGATTTGCCTTGGGAATGTTACATTTGAGGTATATCTTCAGAACCCTAAGTGAAAATGTTAAATATTCAGTTAATTAAATTTTAATGTGTGAAGGAGCAACATTTAAAAGTAGAGATCAATCTGCAACAGAGGCAGAAAACAAGATTTTTTTTTTAAAATAATGTAATTGTGCTCCTTAAAGTCAAAGCATGGTAATATTTTATGAAGCTTGGAATAATCCAAGAAGCCACATGTCAATAGGTCCTTTCTTCAGTAAATTGAGGATTGAAAGAGAGACTGTTGCCTTTAGAGATGCCAATATCACTAATAGCATGAGGGTGCTCAAGTGCATTGCCAGGGTTTAAATACAGAGTGAAGAAGGTGCAAGCTGGGGAGCTGGTGAAATGGAAATAGAGAAAAGACTATTTTTTGAAAAATGGGTGTAGACAGTTGAGAGGCAATCGAGAGATGGTAGATTGAGTGGTGAATAGGACTTAGGGTGGCTCTTTGGCTTTTATTTTTAATTGAAGAAGCTCATGCATCCTTGAACTTGATAGGAATCACACAGGAAGGAAATATAGACCCATGATTTACTCCACATCTAAAAAGAGGAAAAGAATATTCTTCTTTTTGTTTTATTTTTTGTAGGAAGAGGCTAAGTGATTGGATGGAGGGTGGAATCTGCAAATATAATTATCTGCTTCAAGCTCTAATTCAGACATGCAGCAGCCTTCTCTTTTGAAAGGTGACAATTTTACAAGTCCAGTAAAATCAGAGATGTACATGTAGAAAAATCACAGTGTGCAAAGGTCTGAAAGCACACATGGAATGCCCTGTTCATGTGAGCAAGGACAAAGAGTGAATTGGAGGGTGTAAAAGTGACTATGTCAGTTGTAAAATTCAGAATATCTGGTGCACATCAGGTAAATATGTCCAGTGCCCCAAACTGAGTTTTAATAATGGGTCTAGATAATTAGACATCTTTAGATAGGTGATGATATGTAGGATTGTGGAGGGATGGGCTGAGGCACCTGCTGTCCATCATGACAAACTCTTGAAGGATTACAGTAGGAAATGATCTCAAAGGAGTCTTCAGACATCAGTATTAATGGAAGCAGGAGGCGATTCTCTGGCTTACTAGGTGTCCATTCAATCTATCCTTTTTTTTAATGCATAAATTTTTATTCTAATTAGGCTTACATGAGAGCAGAATGCATTATGACTTGTACACAAATGGAGCACAACTTTTCATTTCTCTGGTTGTATACAATATTGAGTTACACCATACGTGCAGTCGTACATGAACCTAGGGCATTGTTGTCCATCAAATTCCATCATCTTTCCTGCCCCTATGTCCCATCCCTTCCCTCCCCTTTGACCAAAGTTTATCCATTCTTCCCATGCCCTCTCCCACATTATGGATCGACATTCACTTATCAGAGACAATACTTGGCTTCACATGATGTTCTCCAAATCCATCCATTTACCTGCAAATGCCCTAATTTTATTCACTTTTAATGCTGAGTAATATTTCACAGTGTATATATACCACAATTTCTTTATCCATTTATCTATTAAAGGCATCTAGGTTGCTTCTACAGTTTAGCTATTGTGAACTGTGCTGCTGTAAACATTGAAGTGGCTGCATTACTGTAGTATGCTTTTTTTAAGTCCTTTGGGTATAGACCAAGGAATGGGATAGCTAGGTTAAATGGTAGTTCCATTCTATGTTTTCTAAGGAATCTCCATACTGTTTTCCAGATTGGTTGCACCAACTTGCAGTCCCACCAGCAATGTATGAGTGTGCCTTATCCTCCACATCCTTGCCAACACTTGTTTGTATTCTTGATAACTGCCATTCTGACTGGTGTGAGATGAAATCTTAGAGTAGTTTTGATTTGCATTTCTATAATGGCTAGAGATGTTAAACCCTTTTTCATATATTTGTTGATTGATTGTATATCTTCTTCTGAAAAATTTCTGTTAAGCTCCTGGGCCCATTTATTGATTGGGTTGTTTGGTTTTTTGGTGTTAAGTTTTTTGAGTTCTTTATATACACATCCTGGAGATCAGTGCTCTATCTGATGTGCGTGTGGCAAAAATTTGTTTCCATTATGTAGGCTCTCTGTTCACCTAATTGATTGTTTCTTTTGCTGAGAAGAAGCATTTTAGTTTAAATCCATCCTATTTATTGATTCTTGCTTTTATTTCTTGTGCTTTAGGAGTCTTGTTAAGGCAGTCAGGGCCTAACCCGACGTGATGAAGATTTGGGCCTGCTTTCTTCTCAATTAGGTGCAGGGTCTCTGTTCTAATTCATAGGTGTTAGATCCACTTTGAGTTGAGTTTTGTGCATGGTGAGAGATAGGAGTTTAGTTTCATTTTGCTGCATATGGATTTCCAGTTTGCCCAGCACCATTTGTTGAAGAGGCTATGTTTTCTCCAGTGTATGTTTTTGGCACCTTTGTCTAGAATGAGATAACTGTTTTGATGTGGGATTGTCTCTGTGTCTTCTATTCTATACCATTGATCTACATATGTATTTTGGTGCCAATACCATTCTGTTTTTGTTATTATAGCTTTGTAATATAATTTAAAATCTGTGATGCTTCCTGCTTCACTCTTCTTGCTAAGGATCGTTTTGGCTATTTTGGGTTTTTTATTTTTCCAAATGAATTTTATGATTGTTTTTCTATTTCTATAAAGAATGATTTGGGGATTTTAATTGTAATTGCATTGAATATGTATAGTACTTTGGGTTGTATGGCTATTTTGACAATATTGATTCTGCCTATCCAACAGCATGGGAGATCTTTCCATCTTCCAAGGTCTTTTTCCATTTCTTTCTTTAGTGTTCTGTAGTTTTCATTGTAAAGATCTTTCACCTCTTTTGTTAAATTGATTCCCAAGTATTTCATTTTATAGGGGCTACTGTTTTTCTACTTTCTCTTCCAGAGGATTCATCACTGATATATAGAAATGTATTTGATTTATGGGTATTGATTTTATATCCTGCTACTTTGCTGAATTCATTTATTAATTCTAGAAGTTTTCTGGTGGAATTTTTTGGATCCTCTAAGAATCATGTTGTCAGCAAATAATGAGAATTTAATTTCTTCTTTTCCTGTTCTTATCCCTTTAATTTCTTCTATCTGTCTAACTGCTCTAGCCAGAGTTTCAAGGACTATGTTGAGTAGAAGTGGGGAAAGAGGACATCTCTGTCTTGTTCCTGTTTTTAGGGGGAATTCTTCCAATTTTTCCCCATTAAGGATGATGTTGGCTTTCTGTTTTGCATAGGTAGCTTTTACAATGTTGAGGTATATTCTTATTATCCCTAGTTTTTCTAGTGTTTTGAACATGAAGAGGTGCTGTATTTTGTCAAATGCTTTCTCGGCATCTATAAAGATAATCGTATGATTCTTGACTTTAAGTCTGTTTATGTGCTGAATTATGTTTTTTGATTTCTTATGTTGAACCAACCTTTCATCTCTGGGATGAAACCCACTTGATCATGGTGCTCTATTTTTTTAATATGTTTTTGTATATGATTTGCCAGGATTTTATTGAGAATTTTTGTGTCAATGTTCATCAGGGAAATTGGTCTGAAATTTTCTTTCTTTGATGTGTCTCTCCTTTTTTTTTCTTGTTTTAACCAATAAAAACCAAAATTTGGGCTGGGATTGTAGCTCAGCGGTAGAGCACTTGCCTCGCATGCGTGAGGCCCTGGGTTCGATCCTCAGCACCACATACAAACCAATAAAATAAAGACATTGTGTCCATCTATTTAAAAAAAAAAAAAAAAACAAAATTTGAGAAAAGAGGGATCAAACCTGGCAGGAAGCCTTTACCTTCCAGCTCCCTCACACCTCACACCTGGGAGAACAAAACACTGAGGCCAGGATCCCTTGGAAGAACCTGCTGTGAGGTCCCTGGGAACATTCTCCTTCCTGATAAAGGGATCGAAGGTGTTATGAGTATTGGCCTCAGCTGTTTTCTCTCTCTGCCTTGGGTAGAGTGGAATTCTTGTCCTGTGGAGTTTCTGCAAGATCACTAACAGGAGAACAAAAGCCACGATGATGCAGAGCATGGAGGGCGAGATGAAAAATGCTGACATTCTGGAACGGCTGCAGCAACTTTGGGCTTCCTAACTTCGGATTTAAAGTTTGGTGAACATAGCAACCTTTTTGCTTTGGTCACTAATTGGTTTTTAAGCCACAGACAGTTAAAGGCATGCTTATGCAAATACAGCTATCAAAAAAAAAAAAAATCACACACCCAAGAAGAAGCGAGGGCTTCTCAGAATCTGTCACAGCGCAGAGCCAAAGTGACAAGAGCCAGCTGGGGTCATGTATTCAGCAAGCCACCTTGGGCAAAATGCTTTCAGGAAATTCTGGGGGTAGAAGTCAGATTGCAGAATTTAGGAGCATGAAACACAGGTGAAAACCTGGAAATTGGACATAACAGAACTTTTTTTCTAAGACAGGTGGCTGAAAAACATAAAGACAGGATTTAATAATAGAGAATACAGAGGAATATAGGGGAGGCATCCGCGAACTGGGCCTCCTGCTTCTGTAAATAGTTTTATTGCAAACAGTGGTGCCTATTCGTATCCCCATGGCTGCTCCACTACAATGTAGCAGTTGAGTAGTGGTGGCAGAGACCACGTGGTGAACAACACTGGAAAGTTCACTAATATGGAGCATGTGCACATAGCACTGTAGAAGATTGTGTTCCCTCTTTCAGAGTGACAATGTTAGACATGGTCATAGGAATGGGGGGAAGCTGCAGAAACACGAGAGAGATGGTTAAGCTACCCCTACAATGACGATTGAAGGCGGGGTTGGGTGGGTTGGTATGTGATCCAGCATCACAGATATGGAAAAGGAGGGTTTGAAGTTGAGAGCTTCCTACTTCTGCTGTCAAGGGGTGGAGACAGTCTCACAGAGATGGTATAAAATGCCAGACATCAGAGAATCCTGAGCACTTGACATGAGTAAGAAATATGTTTGATCCACTAAAAATATAGGCTTTAATCTTTTAACAGAGATAATATTTCCTTAATTAATATTTCCAAGGAGGAAACTTTCATTTTTACCCTGGTAGAGGCTCTGCATGGGAAACTAGGCTGAAATTTCTCAGTTTGGTTCTTTCTGCTACATAATGATCCTCCATGCATGTGTGCATATGTGATGCTTTGTTCTTTTAGATTTTTTAATTACTGTGAATATATTAGATTTTATATTCTGTGTGAGAAACATGCATTAATCAACCACAGGACATAGTTACTCAGAGCTCATTTATTTTGATAAATATGAATAAGATTGAAAAATATAGAAATAAATCAATCATCACAAACTTTAGGTGAAGAATAAAAATATAGACATAAAATTAACTGTTAAATTATTTTGCAAGAAAAACAGCTAGAAGAGAGAATTTATGAAAGAATCCCAAACTGCCTTACCAAATGTCCCAGAATGAAAATCAGATTCTCAAGCCATTGAAAACACTGATTCAATATGCTTTATAGGAGCAATTTATAATTTATTAGCATTTCCCATGTAGATCTGTACTAAACACTCTAGGTTACTAGCAGCTATTTGAACCTCATCTTGAAACCTTAGACTGAGGATTCAAAATCCTGAGAGAAACAGTGAGTAGAAAATATTCATATAGTATTTGGAGTTCCTACGCTATAATGGTGATTGAATTACTGAGATTCCCAAGGGATTTTTGGTGATACTTTGTATTTAAATCCAAATATTCCAAACTGAGGTTGAGGGATAGGAAGCAGTGAGAATGTAGACATGAGGTAAAAAGTGTGAAAAAAAAAGGTCACATAGAATACACATGAAGATAGCATCTATACATAGGGCATCTCTCTATATATTAGAAGCCGGATGAAAATTCCTAGCAACTTAAAAAGCTATTTACAAAATCTTTATATCAGTCATTTGAAAAGGAAGATTTCTCACATATATTCACCAGTGAATTCTGTATGCGTTTATGCAGTTTTTCCTGTAAGTAAGATCAATAAGAGCAGTGACTTGAGACTTCAGAAAACTCAGAAACCTCTTAATATGTTAATTCCTTATAAAAGACCCTAACTTTTTCCCATCACTATAGAATTTGATCCCATTAGTGCTAGCTTTCTTCTTATGGTTAATGGCATTGGATCTCTGTAACTTATTCAAAATAATATTGTTGGAGTCACCTCTGACTTTCTGTAATTGCTAGGAACTGTTCATTAGGTCTTCCTGAATTGCTTCATAACCCCAACCCACTAAATGAGTCAAAGGACTTAGATACTAGGAGGATTTGCTAACCTGTGACTTTCTTCCACTCTCTCCTGCATGCGAGGAGGCTGGCATGAGATACCATTCTGTTTCTGTTGGATCAAATCTCAGGATCTTTCAGAGGTTACTCATAGCCTACAAAGATCAAATTGTTGGTCTCATTTTAAGACACTGAGATCAATTATTAGCTCCTTTCTGACCTCCCCTTCCACTCTGCTCTGTGTAAGTTTCATTCCCACCAGTGCAGGCTATGGGGCACATTGCTAGATGTTTGTTGATTCTTTGACTTCACTTATAATTTATTTTGCCACATTACTGCCCCTGAAAATTATTGATCATTTGACAGATAGCTTAAAACCCAATTTCTATCATAATGTCACCTAGAAAACTCTGCCAAGAGGGATATTTTGTCACTCGTGCAGCCTTATTTTACATTGTTGTTTCTGGAATTCGTAGTACTTAATCTCCAGCTTAAAATTGTCATTTGGAGGCCTGCTGTCAATTAATTTATCTTTCATTGCTTTTCTAAACAAATAGTAGCAAGTAATATATCGCATCTCTATGTAAATGTTAAATAACAGCCAGAAAACCATATCATGAAAAGTTTAGCCCATTTTGTACACAGGCTTTTTGACTGAGAAGGTCAAATAGGACTCACTCAGTAGAGCTATGTGTCATCAATGCCAAAAGTGCTTTGATTCAGGATAACATAAAAATTATAAAGACACAGGATAAGAGTGAATTATTCCACTGCGAAATGAAGAACTTAACTATATTATTATATGACTAATTAATATTTCCTCATAAAAGTCCTTGCATAGCACCTGCTGCTCAGCCCTCTGAACATACTACCTTTTAGGCCCAAAATCTACATTAATGGTAAGCGATGTCAAAGAAGGTCTGACAAGGAACTCAGGGTTTTTCCAAACAAGAACGGTGGCATAACATTTTGGCATGTTTGGGAAATTCAGTTTCCAAGTTCTGCCGATCTTTTTTGAGTGCTTTGTGCTTGTCTTGAGTCGGTCTTGACACAGAAATGCACACACGTGTACACAACACAATCTGAGATATGACGTTGGTAATTCTTAGATGATACCTATCGTAACTGCTTAACTGCTACTTCGGGTATCGGGTACATGTCAAAGCTCCATTTTGTAGATGTTGGTCACTGATCCCAGACCTGACATAATACCAGCCACCTTCCGTGGCCTTGCCTTGCTCTACCTACCACTTCACCTGGAGACTCCATACAATCTCTACTCCTGCTTCGAGGAATCATCCTGTTCATGAAGAAAGAGAGATTTGAAACGTCTTTACAATTCTTTCATGAAGTAACATCTGGATTACAATCTGAATGACAATTGGTCCCAGAAATATGAAAATCACAACCGTGGGGTCCCTGTATCCACTACCTGCTCTCTGCTAGGCCTTCTTTTATGGTATCATCTTCCTGTCAAAACTAGTTCCCATTCACCATTTTATGTTGTGATTTCTAGAATCTGTCCTATGGTGAGGGAACTGCTTAGCATTTTCGGACTTTATAAAAAGCTCCTTCCTGTTCTACATTGAAATTTGTGTCTCCTTCAAGGATGTTTCTCCTCCTCTGACTCTAAGGAACTTTCTGCTCATTTTTGAGTAAGAACATAATACTTTTTCCTCCCACCCCTTTCCAGATTCTATTAGCAGTGTAAGGCCACGTAGAGCCCTTTCCCTGTAAGTTCTGTGTCCCCTTCCTTCACTGTGTACTATCTGTCTATTGAATTAGAGGTTTTCTCCTCATTCTATTCTGGGTTAATATTGGGTCATATGCTCTCCAACTGTACTGAACATTATAACTACATAGGGAGATTTCTAGAAATAGTAATGCTTAGAGCCCATCAAAAGATATCATAATTTAAAAAGTCTTAATACCTGAGCAGATCTTTCACTCCCAGATAATTTTAAGGTGCAAAATTAAGAACCATTGGCTAGACCAAATTTACCTCTGTCAAAGCAGTATCCAGGAGCCCCAGGTGAAAATGACAGAGCCAAAATCTGCATTTGTGAACATGTGTTGACTTGGACTCAACAATAAAGTGGCAGTCACTTGGGATGAATTTCCGTGAACTGAGAAGTAACTTGGAAGTGAGGAAGTTGAGACTAGGGAGCAGGGTCTTCATTAGCATTTCCATCCCTGCGACCACAATGCCCTACAAGAACAACTTAGATGAAAAAAAGTTTATTTGGGGCTCCTGGTTTCAGAAGTCTCAGAGAGAGAGGGGGCCCCAGGGCACATGCCCCAGGGCACATGCACCCTTCCAGGGCATGCCCCAGACCCACGTCTTCCAGGCAGGCCCCACCTATCTGCAGTTACCACCCAGTCAGTCCATTCAGATGTGGATGGACTGATTCGGTTACAGCTCTCATGATCTAATCATCTCACCTCTGACTATTCCTGCATTAACAGGAGCTCTGGGGGAAGACCTCATACTCACACTGTAAGATTCTTCCTAAGGCTTCTTTTTGAAAAAAGAAGGAGGAGACAAATGAGAAGGAGGGAAGAATGACAAGCCAGAGATGATAAAAGAATCATAGAAATTTACATAATTTAAAGGTAAAGCCTTATCATGGTTACCCACTCAGGAGTACCGCCTGGAAGAGTGTAAGATGGCACAGATTTATGATAGTAAGTGTAATGAATGATCAAGTGATTCCTGAAGAAGTAGGAGAGGTTGAAATGGACTGACATTAGACAGAAGACGGGGAGAAGGATTGGAAAGAAGGGGGAGGATGCTCTCTGCTGGGGTCCTAGGCATGCTTGTCGGGATGAAGGACACGTGGGTGTGTCTCCACCTGAGCGTGTCTACTGTCTCTGAAGTGGAAGTTAAGCTGGATTCTGAATATCATGAGAGGAGAGTTTGGGAACAGACTTTAAGGAATCAGGAGAGGGATGGCCACCTGGGAAGGACACTGCACATGTTGACCAGAAAGAGAAAGAGAGTTCTACGTCCAGCACTGTGGGATCAATGGTGGCTCAGATGGCAAGAATCAGAATGACCTGCAGTTCACATCATGGCAGCCTTGTCTTCAGTACAGGTGTGGAGACCACAGGGAAAGACCACAGGCACCATCTTGATGTGTAGGTGTCAGGGTCAGGTGGAAGTGAAGGGCACAGCATGACGCACTCCATCAGGCTGACAGGAGGGAGGTGACTGGTGTTTATGACAACCAGACTGAGCAGAAGACAGAGGGTGTCTAAAGAATTGACAGCGGATGAGAACTAAGGGACTGCAAACCAGGAGGACCTGGCAGACAACAGGATACTGCTCAAAAACACAAATAAAGATTATGATTTATGTTGGGAGAATAAGTTATTATAGGTTCTAGAGATGAACTGAAATAAAGGAAATTAAATTTGGTCCTCATGCTATCACCAGCCGCGTGCCTTTGAATGGGTCCAACATACTCTGCATTTCAGAGTTTTCATATGTGCAAAAAGAGAACTAGACATGGAAACTTCTGAAGAAATACCAGTTGCAATACTATATGATTTAAGTGTCACTAAATTACCTCTAAAAGAGAAAAGATAAAATATTCATTTAAGAGCATTCTTTATAAAAGAAATACTGTTCACATTTGAACTGGCTGAGGCCAGCCTGTTGCCAACAGCTCATTGCCCATTATTTAGGGCGCTGTTCATTGAATTCCATTGCTGTCACTCTCTTCTAAAACATGTTTTATTTCTCTCACCTTTCATTCTCCAGCTCCTACACTGGCTCCACGTCTTTCCTTATTTTCTTCCTTAGATACTGAGCATGATCCAAAGGTCTTCTATATGCTCACTTCTCATTCCTAATTGTCTTCCTCCCTGATCCCATACACACTCTCGTTGTTTTGACTGACACATACAGGCTGACAGTCTTAGAGCCAATACTTCACTTAACATAGTTAAAATAAAACTCCATCCCTCACCAAGTCCTTTCCTGCAAACATGAGCTGAATCTGTTGCTGCACTGCTGGACACAAGGGCAGCCAGTCAGAAAACAGGTCAAGTTCTCTCGCTTCTCATCTCCTTATGCTCTGAATCCACTTCGGTCCTACAGATGGGATGAGAGACCACCTGGACACATTTCCACCCCACCAAACCTACCTTTGCCTCTGGAGTTTGGACTTCATTTCTGGTGCAAGCTATGGAAATAGCCTCCACACTGCCCCACTGAAGTTCTTCTTTCTACTCCTAGGTGATACACCAAACTCTTCCCAGAATTAATCATACCATGGGCAAAAACCCTAATGCTACTCATAAAAAATTATTTCACTGATACTCAATTGGTGAGAAACTCTATTCTCCAGCTTTCCTTTGGTTATTATGACACTCTTTAAGATCTGATTGCTATCAATGCAATGATAGAAATTATCTTCTCCCCTCACACTCTGAGTAAGAAATGTAGGCACAGTTCTCTGGAAATCTCATGCTGTTTCATTGATCATCTAGTTGGCATTGACCTTCACTCTTCTTTGAAGCCCTTTTCCCTGTCTGCATGGATGATCCCCATTCACCATCCGGAGCTGGTTGGGATATTAAATGCTCTGTAGGAGCCGCAGCCTCCAAATGTCTTCACGTCTATATTTCCTAGCACATGCCAGGCTCTCAAGAAGTACTTAATCATAATGGCACATGATGAGACAAAGAAATACAGATCATGTTGACTTTGTATATTTAGAAGTGAGTGTGGCTGGAGGTACAGAGGAGGACAACTAGGGAGCAGCTACTGTGTTGCCATTTTGCCAGTGGATTTTATCCAGGGTACATCTATGTATTGAGTGAGCTCTGAACCATAGCAGATTTTTGCATACAGTAAAAATAAAAAGAATACCTAGTGCGATGGATATAAGATATGTGGAATGCCAGAACTAAGAGTTATTTTTCCAGAGTGGTGGCCAGAGTCCCTGTGCCTGAGCCTCTAATTAGGGGAGAAGACAGCTGCAATGAGCATCCTTGAGCTTGCCTGGAGGTCTGTCTGATCTACAGCACAAGAGCAGCTCCCAACAGGAATATTATGTAGCAGAAAATGCAATGTCAAAACAATGGATTAAGGATCAGAACTTCCAGGGGAGTCCTCAGGATTTCTGCAGACTCTGTGGAAGAGAGAGTCCTGGTGTAAGTCTCAACATCCATGGAGACTTTCCTCATCCTATGCTTCCTTGTCTTGCTGAGTGAGGGTATATCGATGAAGGCATGCTAGGGTTTCTTTGATCTACTACCCAGAAGGCAGCTATCCCGTGAATCAGGTAGCCCCAAAGCCCTCCAAGTCTTCCTGAAATGCAGTATCATTGTCGCTGTGTCTAGCAGAAATTCCTCTGATTTCTGTAATATGAATAGTATCTAACTGGACAAATAGAAAATGTAGATTTTTCTATTCCTGCATTCTGTATTAGAGATCACTGTGTTGATACAAAATTAAGGCTCTTACCTAGTTAATGGTTCAGTAGGTTCTAGAATTGTTTTCCTGACATGTACTTTAGTGTTCTTTTAATGTGGCATTCTTTCCTAAACAGTATGAAATAATGAGCACAGCAGAGTTGTTTGACCCTTGGTTTCAATGCTGGTATTAATATGTAACATGAAAGAAAAAAAAAGACGTTTAAAAAATGCAAAAATGCTTAAAAAAAAGAATACCTAGTGCAAGCAGATAAGGTTTATAATTTTTCTCTTTCAACAATTTGCACT
Organism: Xerus rutilus; assembly: GCA_028644305.1. Classification (NCBI taxonomy): domain Eukaryota; kingdom Metazoa; phylum Chordata; class Mammalia; order Rodentia; family Sciuridae; genus Xerus; species Xerus rutilus. The sequence continues at coordinate 137,247,331 of CM053404.1, forward strand.
TTGGCATGCATTCCCCAATCTCGTAGCAGTATTTGTTTAATTTTGCTTAAGATGAGAAAACCTATCCTCCCTCACTGACAACTATGTTTTAGATGAAACTATGTCCATTGATAAGGTATTAGGTGAACAAATTAACATACTGTTTTCCATTGGCTAGAGTAATTGGCTCAAAAATGTGTATGTGACCTAAATTACCCAATTAAAAATGCCCTGGTCGATGCTAGTGAAGAAGCACATGCCCATAGAAGATGCAAGCCACCATCTTGGATGCACTAGGAGACTCTACTCCACAACAAAACCAGCACCAAGAAGAGAGCAAGCAGAGAGAGAGAGAGAGAGAGAGAGAAACTATCTGCATTCAGTTGGATACATCTGTTTTGCCATCTGAATGATGGATGGCACTGGCAAAAATAAGTTCGTCTTGTTTCTTTTGAATATATTCCTTAGAGAAATTCTGGATACAAAGACACCAGGATTGGCTCCTGCTGTCAGCACAAAACTAATAGATTATTTTAGTGTGAAAATTCTCTGAAGGACTCCCATCACTGTTTGGTGGAGGAAAATATTTGATTATTATTATAATAATAATAATATTATATTATTTTTTCCGGCTGAGTGTGGCACTGACTGAAGAAAAGATTTGCACAAGAAAACTGCAGAATGTCATTCCCTCTGAATCTCTGCTTTTGATTATTTAAGCGCTCTGCTTGAGGAAACAATGTGAGGATAACCAAGTAACAGTGGCTATTATGAATGCAGAATTGCATATACCTTAGTAACTGGATCCCATCAACAAAATCTAATTCCATTGTTAGAGTCATGTTCTTGTTTACTTAACATTGTATTTGCATAAATTGGAACAACTTAGTTTTTCTCACTGTTTAGAAAAATAGCAGCTTCAGATTAACATCTCAGAAAAAAATCAGTGAATAATAACTTTATTTCAATTTAGGAGATGTAAAAACAAGAAGAAATTAGAAATTGATGAAGTCCAGCATTCAGGATGTATCTAGGAACAACTGAATAAATGCTTCCTCTAAATTGTATTTAATTAGTCATAGTAATGTCACACTGATATAGAAGTCACACATGCATTTCATAAGTACTCTCTGTCCTTTTATGTGTAAGTATAAATTTTTAAATTGAATTTTAAAGTGGAATTATTTAATCATGCTACTAAGATAGTAAATAATTACTGTCCAATTTTCTAAGTAATTAATGGAGATTGGACTCTCCTGTTGTTTTTAGTGTAACTCTTACTATTTGTTTGTTTGGTTTTATTTCACTAGCTACTTTTGCATCCAAAATTTTCTTCTACCAAGTTTGCATACTTTCAATTTATATAACTTTCTTTTCCTATAGTGAGTCATATCCTTTTTCATTTTTGACATTGTTCCTTATACCTAATGATTCAATAGCTTCTTTCAAACCCACCTGCTCCAGGAGAATGTTGCCAGGGCTTTGTCCTGCAGTTCACATGAGGACAGTAGAGAGAAGAGTCCCAATTGTAGTGAAAGGTTGTACTGGGTTTCCTTTGAAGTATCTTCTCAACCTAATGTACTTCTTTAAAATGTCACAATGTACATTGGACAAATTAAGTGACCTACTATTTCAGTGACCTACTATGTTTCAGGCCATACATTTAATTATGTGACTGATGTGATCATTACTGACGCATTCCTTTGAACTGGTTGCTGGAATATACACATTCTATAAAGGTAGGTTTTGTCTCCCCAGCAAGGAGTTGGAGGAAAAAATCTAATACTTACAAGGTAGCTTGTGAGTTTAAAATAATATAATTTAAGATTCTAGATAGTTGAGGGAACAACTCAGTGGGTACAAAGATGATAGTATTAAGCAAAAAAAATATGATTGTATATAACTTGTAATTTACATTCTCCCATTTACATTGTGGGGAAATGGTAACTTAAGACAGATATTGTGCTGGAGTGTACCTAGGAGACCCTGGATTTGATCCTCAGCACCACAAAAGGAAGGGAGAAAAAGACTCATGACATTTTTACAAAATTATTTATTACCTAAATTTCTCATCTTTTTTGTCTAGCAGTGAATACTTGTCTAAAATTCATATAATCCTTTTGTTCATCTGATATTAAAAGGAATCTTTTAGTTTAGTATTTCCAAAGGAGAATAAAATTAGCAGCTGGAAATAAATATACCATAGCTACTTTTTAAAAATCAAACTGTATAATTTACTGAAAATACACTATGCTTACTTTCATCATCAAAAAATATTACTAAGTGGAAGGAAAAAATACTCCATTCTGCCTCTAGAACAATGACAAAAACTGTCATTTAAAAAGCCTTGTCAGTACTACAATCAGAACCAAGTGCTAGATAAACAGGAACATTAAGATCCACTTGTCCAGTCACGGGGCACATGGTGTTTGCAATCATAACTGAGCGCATTTTCATGAGGGCTCATCACAGGCCTCAACAAGAGGAGCTGGAATTAGAGTCTCCATCTCAATTCTGAGTGTTCTTGCCTTTCTGTTAGTAGAATTCTCTTTTGAGCCTGCCCTGCAAGACAGTGGACTAGTCTGTAATGATTTTCCTGAAAAACACTTTCCCAATCACTGAAGCAATTTTCTTTTCAATTATAGCATACCTTCTATGGTGACAATCCACATGGCTTAAAAAAATTACGCTTGAGACAGACAGCTATTACACCCTCAGGTTATGGGTAGATCTTTGTATGTAACTATTTTATGTAAATAACTTGCTGTTCCTGTGTATTATAGTTTAGGTATTAGATATCCTTCTAAAGCTCATATGTGAGACAATGAAAGAATATTCAGAGGTCAAATGATTAGATTATGAGAGTTGTAGCCATGTCGGTGGATTAATTCCCTGATATTGATGAACTGAGTGGTAACTGTAGGCAGGTGCAGAGTTACGGGAGGAGGGACGTCACTGGAGTCATGCCTACTGGGTTCCTATTTTGTCTCTGGTGAATGGAGCCCTCTCAACTTCCTGTTTGCTGTGTGCTGCGCTGCTTTCCTTTGCCATGCCCGTCTGCCATGTTGTTCTGCCTCACCTCAAGACCAGAGCTATAGAGGCAGCTATCTGTGGACTGGGATCTCTGAATTATGAGCCCCAAATAAACTTTTCCTCCTCTGCAGTGTTCTTGTCAGGTCTTTTGGTCACTGGTAACCATGCTCCACTCCTCTGTAGTAGACCCTGTATCGATGGCTTTGCAGTCACTGCAGGATGGGTGCAGTGCCCTTCCCCATCCTTCTCTTTTAATGTGATCAGGTGGGTTTACTTGGTAGAGTATGCCCTAAATTCCTCTTGCTACATTTGAGAAAGGTACTCTGGGCCTGCAGGGCTTCTCCTAGCATTTCAGCCTGTGTCTTGTCATAGAACGAGATGAGCCAAGCTCGTCCACCTGCAACCCAAGGCAGGGAGACGGCAACTCCACAGAGAAGATGGACAAGAGAAGCCACAGCTTAGCCATGTCACAAGCCATGAAATTTTGGATAGATGAAAAGGCAGCACTATTATGGCAATATTTAAAAAAGAAAACAATCTTGAGTTGTAAATTCTGGGTTTCATATTTTAAATCAACTGTTTATTTGATATTAAATTCCTTAAAAACAGTAGTATTTAGTTCTTGAAAAGTGTTTCACAGACTTACTGTGCCTTCTTCAGTCTACTTGACATCATTTAGATTGACTTCTTATTAAGGTAACTATAATATTATGTACGAATTACAGTTGAAGATGTCTCTCATCCCTCTCACTCTTTACGTCTGCAAGCCAATTAAATATGGCTCCTACATTCATGATTCGAGTGCAATCATCCAAAAGGTATAATTATGTGATGGTACCCCTACTTCTTCAGGGTAAGGGAAAGGGCATTGAATTATTTTGCTTTTTAGCCCATATCTCAGAGGAAAATTAAAAGGCATAGAAAGAGGAAAAGGAAGAAATACTGATAAAAACAGACCTGACTCTCTAACTTCAAATTTACTCTTCCACAAGAAAAAAAAAAAAAACATGATTTATATAAACCATAGATTAATGATATATTGGTTATTTGTAGCCAAGAATTATTTCTCACTGATGCAATACATACCATATTGCATGGTTTCTATAACCCACAAAATCCCCACATTGTTGTTTGAATAGTCTCATATCTAGGATATTGTAAACAAGATCCATGCTTACAGTCAGCCCCAGTTGCTCTTCCTGCCAAGACCCAATGCAATTCACATCTTTGTCACTCTATTCTGGAATAAATGCACACTGAATAGCCACCATGTTTGCTTTTTCTTTGGAAGAGTTTGATCTGGCCATGACAAGACTATCTCAGCTGAAAAGGTGATATGCTACCATATCTCTTTACTCCTTTAAATTCGCCAAAGCCATTTTGCATTTCAACGCAGTCTGTATTTCTGTTTCTCATAAAGTCACTGATGGTATTTTTTTAAGATTTCACTAATATATTCAAAAGAAATATTTCTAAACTGTTTAATTTCTATATCATTCCTCAGTTTAGACTAATGAAATTATTAAAAGCTCGTTTTTCATTTTATACATGAAATATATATATAAACATTCTTGATACATTTTCTAACAAATATGAGATGAATATTCTAAAGTCCTAAGATTCCTAGATAGGTGCAGGTAGCACTTGGGATAGTACCTCATTTATTTACTTAAATACCCTTAGAAAATATTTACGTAGTCTGTAACATAGATAATATGGCATTTTTATAACATACAAGGAAAACAATTTGAAACATACCTCCTACCAATTCTTGACTCATTTCACAAAGTATTGGATTAAGAGTTCGAAAAGTAAATGTTTTCTGTCACTAAAGCCCATGGTTTTTTATAAATGACTTACACTGAAAAGAATTAGCTTTTAAGCCAGGCGCGGTGGCACAAGCCTGTAATCCCAGCACTTAGGGAGGCTGAGACAGGAGAATCGCAGGTTCAAAGCCAGCCTCAGCAACAGTGAGGCACTAAGCAACTCAGTGAGACCCTGTCTCTACATAAAACACAAAATAGGGCTGGGAATGTGGCTCAGTGGTCGAGTGCCCCTGAGTTCAATCTCCAGTACCAAAAAAAAAAAAAATTAGCTTTTAAAATTAAGGAATCATACTGGCTTAATGGAGACTCAACATAATCACATGAAATTCACTTAAAAATTACTACATGGTCAAGGAGGAGCCCGAGAACCTGTGCCTTAACACAGCTTGCCAGGAGATTCAAGACATGCCCTTAGAGGTAAACCTCCAGGCTTTAATCATTGATGAGATCTTGGTCAGGTAGCTCATTCTCTGACTTGAAATTTACTTGTTAAGGAGGTAGGCAGTTGGAGATGGCATTTAATTTCTTTCATTCTTTCTTTTTTTTTTTTTTTTCTGTTTCTGGGAGTCAAACCCAGGGCCTCACATATGTGAGTCAATTGCTCTACCACTGAGTCACATCCCCAGTTCCTATTTCTTAATCCCTAAAAATAAGCCATCTTGTAAAATTTTAGTTTCCTTTCTTGGGAGACTCGAGTCAAGGCTGACTCATTAAATAATTCAGCTGCTGCCTCATTTTGGATTAGAGAGAGCTGGGAGTTCCAGGAGACCTAACCTTAGGAAAACGATCTCTGGCAGGATAGAAATCTAGAAAGATGCAGGATGGAATGAAATTGTAAGATGATTCTCTGCCAAAGTTAAGGAAATACTTTTAAAGTGCTTTGGCAAACAACTCCAATTGCTCCTTATACAAAACAAGAGTGAGGTCTTTGAGTACGATCAGATAAATAAGAAGATGGTTTACAATTAAAAGTGATCTTTGGGCAGTAGCTGTCTCTCACAGCATTAATCATTGCAGTGAGACCATTTTCCAAGCATACATTCCAAATCTAGTACCTGGAGAAACTTGAACATAGACAACATTTCTTTCAGGGTCGAGTCTTATGTTTGTTTACTTTTTGTGAGTATTTTCTTCTGGTAAAAGTACAGTAACAAGGACTCAAATGAGAACATAAATTCAATCACTAGTTAATTTTATGGTTTAGAGAAAAATGGAGTCTCATAATGCTGATCTTCTACACAGTCAGGAGAACATTTAGGGCTATATGTAGTTGGGCTCTGAAGACAGGCTACACCAATGAGCTAATAAAAAATATTATGTCTGGATAAAAACTTAGGGAATTTCTTATAAGATGAGTCTGGCAGTATTGCCATTTGTTAACTGTTAACGGCAGCTTTTCAGTTTTACATTCAGTTGTGGAAAGACAGAAAATGATAAAGGGTCAGTAGGGACCCAACACCTACCAAGAGTTCCAGGACCCCCCATACTAAGAGCACATTCATGTTTAATGTATTACATTAAGGGTCCCAGAGTAAATATTTTCCATTCTCCCCATAGCCATATTCCCCATATATAGACAAATTAATGAAGGTGGATTCTGGAGCTGTACATAAATATTCAACCAGTGTCTGTATTTATGCCCCAGCTTACAAATAACTAACGGTCGGCTGAGCCAAAATAACCATATAAGCTAGACATGTAGAGGGATTGCTGATTTCATTTATTACACCACCTGTGAACCTCCTAGGGGAAGGGAAGTCTAGTGAAATATTTTGGTGTGCTGACACAATTTTGTACTTGTTTATGGGACTGCACCAGCCTATTCCTAATTTCCTGTTGTAATTCTTTGCTTCAAAGGCCAAGTCCACACATGGGAAGAATATTTTCTGCGAACGATCTTCTCCCAGCTCTGCTATCTCTGTCTCTCCAATTGCCTCTCTGTGCATTCCCTGACCCTTTATGCTTTCCACAGTCCTAAGGGATTTAAATTAGCATTTGAGGAAGAGCAAAAGCAAGGGCTGTGGAAGTTTCAGATTGTCCTATTACCTGGTTGGGTTTCTTCTTGAATCTGTGGGAGAAAACTTTTCGGATTCATCAGCTGTGTAGGACACGGAAAAAAGCCTTGACTTCTAGACATTTCACCAAAAGGTCATGCGGAGACCCGCTGACCCTGCTTTGAGCTTAGGACCTCTCCACAAACCTGTGTCTCTCCAGAAGCAGAGCATCCAAGTAATGCAGGCAGCTTGAAATACCAGGACGTCTCCTTCAGAAAGCATCCGCAGCATTGCCTCCCAGAGGAGTGATCATTGAGCTTTTTAGGGTTTCTTATTAAAATGTGCCAAGTGCAGCTGGAAGAAGCAACATGACTAAACCTGAAGCAGAAGAGGGAGCCATTTGCGTCATTGTATCTAACAGAAAATTTGATTGCCTGTTATTATGAAGTTCAGTTTTAATGTACTTTTCTTGTTCATGAAATATAGGTTGGACATTGATTGGATATATACTTGCCTGTTTAGTATAAATATTTACAACCTGATATTTTGAATTTTAAAAATCTACTTCACTTTAAGGATTGATAGTTACTTTCAACAATGTATATTTTTGAAAAAAATGTTTTGATTTCCAAAGAGTCAACTAGAATAGTCCATTCCAATAGGATTCATCACTTAACCAAAGGAAAAAAATTTAAAAGAATTAAAAGATTAAATGGGAGGTGCCATTGGCTCATAGGGTCTTCTCGCAATTGGACAAGATAGAAAGCAGATGACCAGAACGAGACCGAACTAGAACAGTGGACGGGAATTAACAATATCTGCAAATTTTCACTCAAATTTCCACAATTCCCTAACTACTGATGAACTAAAAGTGTGCTTCTTTTAAACAATGATGAGTTTCAATGTACACCAATGATTTTTCCATTCATTCTATCAAATAAATTCTGGTGTCAAAATAAATTATAAATAATTGATTAATGATGCCTGTCTAATGGCTTTAAAAGAATTTTAGAAAGAAAATGAACATGCAAATAAAAATGATAATTAGAGTCCAAAGGTCACACTTCTTAGCTGGTAATTTGTTTGTTGTGCTTAAATATTGCAAAGGTTTCTGGAATGCACATCATGTTGTGCCATATGTGCTTACACCAAAATAATTGTTACTGCCTGAGCTTTCGAATCAATCTCTTCTTTTTTGTTCATGCCCTAATGATAACATTATTATAAATGTCAGTGTGAATGTTCAGGCTAACATTAAGTATTTTTCTTCCTGAGCTGCTTTCTTCTTTTTCTTGCAATGTATACATTTTTATCTGTGTTTGAAGATTTAAGGTATATTTTCCAAAAACACTCCTAAAGAAACTGAACTTTTTTTTTGTTTTATCTAATTATCTAATAAATTAATACAACAAGGGAGCTCATTAAATGCAAACGAGGAAGAGGGAAAAGGTGTTGCTAGAACTTAATTAGCAAGATACAAAGATACCAATTAACACCTATAGCTCAGGATAAAAAACAACTTTTTTCATGTGGCAGCATCAAAAAATAAAATCACAGCTGGTTGCACATATTAAGTGGAGTGCAGATGAATCTCAGTCTTCTGTTGATATTAAGGCCTTGGAGGAAGTAGGAAGGGGGAGGAGAAAGTGAGAGAGAAAATTCTCTAGGCTGGTCAGTAAAGCACATTTTGTTGATTTCAGGGCCTTCTGTTTAGGTGTTTAGAAGGTAGTAAGATGTTTAAGGGGAAAATTCTATACAGATTCCAAGCCAATAACATTTTATTGTTTTTAGCCCTTTCTACAGACATCTGCTTGGAAAAGCCCTAAAACATGAAGTTTATAATAACACTCCTGTCAATTTCATCAATAATTTGTTTCTCAAATCTCATACTTACTTTAATAAAATAAACTTCGTAAGACACAAATCTTAGATTTTGTGTCTTAGAACACAAAATGAACTCACTAGCGGATTTTCGTTGGTGTTTGGACTGTGAAAAGTTCAAAGTTACCACGCATCAGTGTGACTGGATGAAATACATTTTATCTTACTTAAAGAAAATTCTGTAGTACCTAGAACTTGGTGTTTCTCAAGGTCATTTCAGCTTGGTTCCCTCACTTGGTTCCCTCATGCTGACCAAGTTTATAAGCAAGGCAAGAAGCTAAGCTCCAAGTGTAAAATCAGGGTGCTGGATTGACCTCAATAAATAAAAGAACTTATGATAGCTATTCCTAAAATAATGTTATGCCAGTCTTCCTTTGGGTAACATTTTTTATTCAAGTGCACAGAAAAATTGCAAGCTCAGAATGTATACCTCCCATCAACCCTCATTCCAGTGCGTGACCCTTGCCTCCTCCCATGTGCTCTGTGTGTGTTCCTGGCCACCCACACCTGCACACATATGTGCAAGCAAGCTTCTGAACTGAGGTCCTAGTGTCCCTTAATGCTTCAGTGTGCATATCCAGAAAAAAGGATACTCTCTTAGCCATAGTACAGCCATTGTTGTGGGAAGTGGGCAAAGAGGGGCTGCTGGCATCTGCTCTGCCATACAGATTCCAGTTCTCTAAGCGGGTCCACAATGTCATTCATACCATGTATTCTGTCACTTACTGCTCCCTGTAATTCCCTTCAGTTCCTTTTAACATGGAATGAGCCTTCAGAATTTCTTTATGTTTTGTGACATTGGCATAGTTGAAGAAATTTCAATAGCAAAATGTTCTTTGCTTTGGTTTTATGATTTGACTCAGATTGTATACCTTTATCACAGTGCTGTTAAATGGTGTTGGCTCCTTCTTGGAGTTTCAGAGCTGCAGCCATACCCCGATGTATCTGCCCCTTATTGATAAGGTTAATTACATTAGTTTATTAGTTTGTCAGGGAAAATCATTTTGAGACTGAAATTTCAAGAATTCCTTATTCAGCCAAATTATCATTTTAAGAACGAGATTTGATTTAATTCTGCTTAGTTTATTCATAGTTTAGATCTAATAACTTTAAAGCTCTTTGTATTTGGGCTAAGCATTTTCCTATATACTAAATACACATAAGAACTTAAATGTAGTATCTTGTGTATAAGTATATAATAAGACCACAATTACACCATAATACGCTAACATTAATTAATAATATAATGGTATATAATAAGCTCTAGATTATGACTTCTAGTCTATTTTAATGTACCTGTGTAAAATTTCATTGAAATAGTTACAGAATTGAAAATGTGGAACTTAATGGGTGAAGAAGGGTGTGTTGCACATCACAGATGCTGATCAAATTGCACACATTTGTGTTTTAGACCTCTACCGGGAAGTCCCACAACATCAAAATTTTAATTTTCATTAAGGTAAACACACTTTCTAAAAATTGTATTGACTGTAAAATTAAAACATGTTCCTAAAAATACACTGTTCTTAATATGAGAGTTTTAAAAATCTGTAATCTGTACCCATTAAAATCATGTACATTATTTCCTAGAAGACTAAGTCAACACAGATCCATGTTCAACAAATGGCTAACTGTATTTCTCTAGCAAAAGAGACTTTTTTTTCATGTTAACATTAATAAGAAATGGTAGGTTATTTGAGAAAACAAAACAATCACATGTAGGTAAAAAATGTATGTAATAATAAAGTACTGATAATATGACATCCTTACCTAAACTGTTCTCATTATACAAACTCAGATCAAAAATTGAAATGACTTCAATTGCCCTCTATGTCACGGTATGCCTTATAGGATGTATTTCATGCATTCTTCTTAGTATCCACCTTCTGTTCTAATATGAACCAAATGATTTCAAAGCCAGCTAAAAATGAACCTGGAACATGCTGCCAATTATCTCCTGGATTAGAGCCACTGTTATTTTAGTTCAAATATATTCTCCTGTTTTGTTTTGTTTCTTTTCCATTGTTTTGCTCCAATATATTATCTTACAACTATTTATTGAGAAATTCATCTAAAAAATGATTTACTTGGTTCTTATAAATCTAAAACGATCAAATCTCATTCTTAAAATGATAATTTGGCTGAATAAGGAATTCTTGAAATTTCAGTCTCAAAATGATTTTCCCTGAAAACCATTGCAGGCACCACTTTTCTGTACTCTAGAATCTAGAATTGCCAAGACAAAATCTTAAGCCAGGAACTTTCACTTTTACTCAAGATGTGGAACTTGGAAAAGCATTAGTAACACCTTAATGATAAGAAAAAGTTGGGCATCGTACAAAACCAGACCTGTTTTTGAAAGCATCTAAGCACTGAGATTGCGCAGAAACTATATAGCCTAAAACACAAGGAACGACAGGCCCTGGCAAGAGAGATGGTATAATAGATTGACCCATGTGTAGCAAAACAAGGGAGAAGAAACCACTGTTCTCCTTTTGCATTAGATATTGACAGAGCAGGTGGAGCTATTGCTAACCAGTTCCTGTGCCCATATCTCAGCAAACTGGTAGCTCTGACTTCCTGTGCTTTGCAACTGGCATCTCAGAGCCCATGGCTATCATCCTAGTCTGACTTTCCTCAGCGATCCATACTGGGGAAGCCACACATGGAAGCTGGTCAGCAGTATCACCAAATATAGCCTGCATACTACCCTGACCTGGTGCCTGATGTTCACAGGAGTCTGTTTGCCAGGTGAATAGAACCTAATGATCTCAGTAGTTACACAAACAGAAGATACTCCCAGCTGAGAACGTCTCTGAATTGTGAGACATAAGAAATAATTCTTGTTTTGAGTTGCAAATTTTGGGTTAACTTGTTATATGGCAATACATAATTGCAATAGTGAGGCTGATGGGGAGCATGTTATGTTGTTTCAAATTGAATTAAAGTACTTCAGGATAACTGATGTGATGTACATATTAAGAATGAAGCATCTAGCTGGGCACAGTGGTGCACTCCTATAATCTCAGCACTTTAGGAGGCTGAGACTGAAGAGTCATGAGTTCAACACCAGCCTCAGCAATACCGAGGCACTAAGCAACTCAGGGGACCCTCTCTTTACATAAAACACAAAATAGGGCTGTGGATGTGGCTCAGTGGTTGAGTACCCCTGAGTTCAATCCCCAATAACAATAATAATAATAATAATAATAATAAAGCATTTGACCAATCAATATTTGATATTCTTGGACCTAAAAGAGGTAACTTGGCAAGTTTCAGACTAATGTAAGTTTTGAGATGTACTTTAAACTAAAAGTTGATTTCCTTAGGAACACACACCTTGGAATGGTTGACTGTGGGAACTCCAATCCAATACCTGGAACAGGAAGTGTCTAAAACATGCTATTCATTTTTATCACTGGAGACCAGAGGGTTGTACAAATACCATGATTCATACAATAGAAATTATAATTGAGAAAATACTACGGTTTAAGATATGTGGACTTTGAGAAACTGCGGCCCACGCCCATGTGCACCCACCATCTCAAAACAGGTTATAAAGACCCAACAAATTTGAGAATCTGAGCATTTTTAGATGGTGCCCAAGGCTTGATTTTGAAATGGCTTTGGATCCAACTGCTGATTCAATAATTTTGGTACAATTATCTGACCATAACTTTAGCTGAATTCTGTTCTTAGACTATTTTGTCCTCTGGCTTGAGTAAACATTTTATGGTATGTGCAATTAGAAGACATAAAAGGCAGGGACCTAGGATTTCATTAAGCTTCGTGCCATTGATTTTGTCACTGCTTCATAATATGCGTCTGCATGTGCAGCAGAATTCTGTCTGAGACTGCAGGGGAAGAGACTTTTGATTCTCACATTCCCCTGCATATAGAAGACTAACAATACTGCTAGAAATGACCTAATAATTATGAATGAAAAAATGAGCTGAAGTCAGGTCACATAGAGAGCAGGTCGACACGGGGCACCTTTCCTCTAGCAACTGATAAAATGGAAGAAGAATTTTACATTGGGGACTGGCAGATACACTGGGGGCCTTGGATTTCTCAGGCAGTTTACCCGGTGTCAATCACAAACAACTCTACAGTATCTGGCCATAAATTCCATGTTAGTCTCTTCTTTGGTGAGGGACTTACAGAGCTAGTCTGAACAGCACACCTGTTCAAACACTCACCATTACTCACCTTCACTTTGACCCCATGCTCATTTTCTTTTTGCATACCTGTAAGCCACCTCTGGTCTCCCTTAAGAGATGAGCACTCTCTTCCTCTGCTTCAGTCTGTCACCCATACTTCAGATATGACAGCTACTTCCATGTTGATTTTCATATTCTTGCTGTTTTCTAAGTATTCATAAAAACTTAACTAAGACATGGAAGTTAAGTAAACAAGTATTTGCTCAATCTGTCAACTTGAGTTAATATTTGCATTGAACACATTCAATTTATTCCCATGAATTTTTTTTTCAGTTCACCAGAAATATTCAGTCCCTATCAATTACAATGTCCACAAAGTGTATGTTTACTGAACACTTGCTGTGATCCATTGCTCCAGGTCTTGCTTAGTGTCCATAATTCTAAGCTCAGTGCTCTGAAACCTAAATATTCCTAATTAATGAAGTTGTGTTGTAAAATGTAAATATGAAATAAAAATGGAGCCCAGAGAAGGGCTCTCTAACTCAATGCATTTGAAAAGCGAATATCTCATAGAAAAGGATATCAAGTTGTGTGTTGAATGATAAGAGAAAGTTCGACATGCAAAGAAAGTTAAGGAGAGGTTGTAAGCCGGGCGCAGTGGTTCAAGCCTGTAATCCCAGCACTTAGGGAGGCTGAGACAGGAGAATCGCGAGTTCAAAGCCAGCCTCAGCAACGGCGAGTCGCTAAGCAACTCAGTGAGACCCTGTCTCTACATAAAACACAAAATAGGGCTGGGGATGTGGCTCAGTGGTCAAGTTCAATCCTCGGTACCAAAAAAAAAGAGAGGTTGTAGGCCAAGGGTGAAGAGGGGGCAAAATCACTTCTCTGGGAAATGAGAAACCATTTAATGTGGCTAGAAAATTAGATGTATGGGGAAAACTGTAGTAGAGAAGACTAGAGAAATGAGAATTAGAACATTGCTAAGGATCTTGGTTTTCATTCCAGAACTGAGGCTGAAAGGGTGAGAAGACCAGTTTAGCTGGGGCCTCGCCATATCAATGACCTCCATGCACTGTCACTTTTTATTATACAGTCATATCTCACAACGTGTCTAAGAACACTGCAAGGGCACCATGCAACTCTAATGGCTTGCACAACAGAGTAGATGAGGAAAACACAAGAAGGGAGATGCTTCTGCAGATGCTGTGAGGACAGAGACCAAATTGCATGACTGGCTGAATGAGGAAAGAAACAGGGAAGAGAAAACATCATCAGAAGTTAAATGGAAAGCATTGGGGAGCCAGGTTGTATTCCCAGAGACTCCGGAGGCGGAGGCAGGATGATCACAAGTCGGAGGCCAGCCTCAGCAACTTAATGAGACCCTGTCTCAAAATAAAAAATTAAAAAAGAAGTGGAAATGTGGCTCAGTGATAGTCACTGTGTTTTCAATCACCATTAGAAAGAGAGACAGAGAGTGAGAGAGAGAGAAAAGCAGGCAAGCTTTGGGGAATAAAGAAGATGAGTGACAGATGATGTGATCTACTGGTTGGAGACAATGGCCTCTCCTACTTCAAAGAGGAAGAACTTCCAGGAGTTCACAAGGTCTCGACTCTGGCCACAAGCATGGGTTGCAGAGTGCAGGAGATGGAGGTGTTGGGAAGGCTCCCAGGGCAGAGCCACATAGCAGCGTTACACATCGAGGTGGGATCCTTGGGGTCTGCACACTGCCAGATGCCCCAGAAGCCCAGGCTCGGTGTCAGTGCTAAATTAATGGTTGCTAAATGAGAGACTATGAGGACAGTGGTGTTTGAACTGTGTGTTGAAGGACTAAGGAGCCGAGAAGACAGTGAATAAGTTCCAGAGGGATAGGACGGTGCGACATTCTGCAGGAAAAAAAAAAAAAATATATATATATATACATATATATATATATATATATATACACTTCACAAGAAAATGGAAAGAATTGACAAAAATAAGAAGAATATTATTTCAAATTTTTTATTACAGCCTGAAATAACTGTGATACCACTGAAAGAAATGCAACAGTAGATAAAGCATCTAGAATTGTTGTCACATCTGTCTGTGGCTACACATGAATGAGGAACATCAATATAACTTGAATGAGAAAAGGCAGGCAGGAACAGTATGCATATACTTTTTATCTTTTTGTTTCCTTTTCAGTGGAAGACCACAAGTAGATAATCTTCACCTTTCCCCATACGTGTACAGGTAAGAAAAAAAATAGTAAATCACAATGTTGCCAACTATTAGCCCCAACATGAGGACAGCAGCTCCAGGTACTGTCCTTCATTCAACCTCCCCAGCATCTCCACCCTGTGGGCTTGCCACTCACTCCTCTGGATGCAGTTCCTAAACTTCAGACTTACAGCTGTAAGGAGTGCAGATAGGAACTGAGTAAGCTTGAGGTCTCAGCCTCTCTGCCATCCCCAGAAAACAATGTGATTCCAGAACCTTGTACGGTGAATGCATCAAACTAACTTACCCAAACAAGTCCTCATGGGACCCCCAGAGTTCAGGGTGGGTAATGAGACAAGGGTTAAGAACATGAGGTCCTAATTAGAATAAGATATATTTCATGCTCATATAATTTTATCAAAATG
The DNA here is from genome assembly GCA_028644305.1 of Xerus rutilus. Lineage (NCBI taxonomy): Eukaryota > Metazoa > Chordata > Mammalia > Rodentia > Sciuridae > Xerus > Xerus rutilus. The sequence continues at coordinate 137,262,828 of CM053404.1, forward strand.
GATTCTACTGTCATGTTTAACTAAAAAGAACCAATAATTAATAAAAAAGAATATAGACTTTAGACTTGCAAAGGGTGTGGGTTTATTCTGAAGTTCAGACGTTTCTTCACTGTGTAAATCACTAAAATTCTCAGACTCATTTTCTCATTTTCAAATTAAGGACAGTAAAAATGCTGACCTCATGTGACATTTTGACAAATGAGATAATGCATGCTAATGTTTTATCACAGAGCTAAAGCAACATAGTTGTTAGTAATTACTAATACACAAAAGCATATTGTTTTTAGTTCCACAATCTTTATTTTGCTCATATTTTTACAAAATCTTTGGACTAAGTACTCTTACAACTCCATAAAGACTCTGTAGAGGATTTGATTATAACATCTCAAGCTGGACCAAAGTGGACGCTGAACATTTTCAACCCAACTGTTGTGCTTGAACATTAGAGGATTTTCAGAATGCATGTTGAATTCAATATACAGCAACTAAATGTCAAATACATTACAAAATAAAATCTGATAAAAGTTTCTTTAAATTTCTTGTAGAACATTATTCACAAATAACAATTAATTACAACTTAAAGGAGAAAAACAACAATTAATTAATTACAACAATTAATTACAAATTAAAGGAGAAAATTATTGAATTCCTTTAGCCTCAGAATAAAAAATAAATGGACTCTCTGATCAAATTAGGTTAATTTTCTCCTTGGCAATAATCATGTTAACTCAAAGCTCTTACGATAAAAACAGACCAACTGAGCCACCTTGGTGATAAAACATTTTGTGCACATTAGGAAATACATTTGAATTGAAAATTCTTGGGATAAAATATCTAAACTTTCTGATTTTAACATATTAATTTAATTCCAGAAATCTTTACTTTTTTATTGGGATATAAATTCCAATGGGGGAAAAAAAACTAAATGATATAGGAAGGTGAGACATAGTAGGGAGAACAAAAATTTTGGAAGAAAATCTAAGGAGGAGTCCCATCTTGATCTAGGTCACTGGCCCTGTTGTGTGACTCTGATCTCATCATTGAAATTCTCTCAATGTCCCCCTAGCTGAAAACTGGGAAAGAGGAATATCGAACTCATTGTACTATAGTCAGAATGGTCTAAGAGAAGCCAGGGGAATCAGTTTTTATATTCTAATTGCTGTTAAAAATTGGATTGCCATTTTATTTTTTACGATGTTCTTTTAAAATGAGAAAGAGAAATGTATGTCTGTTATATGTCCCCTGCATTTCTCTTCATAGCATGGTTCAACATACTTTCCTACTCTTTAATGATTGTGTTTAACTGGTGCATGTGGGCTAGAAAAAAGCAAAAGTATTTTTCAGCCAATGCTCTGACTTCATGCTATAAAAATGAAGACACCTGAACTCCCACCAAACTGTGGGACTAGGGTTCGGTCTTTCACACTGCCTGTGGAGATTTGCTCAGTTCCTTGGCCTCACCCTATCACCCACATGCCATGACAGATCCGGCGACTCACCCACGGGCAGCCACGCAGCTTAGTAAAGCTGATGCTGTACATAAAAAGAAAATGATATTAACTGTTGTGTTTATGCAGTTAAATGCATATATATGGATTCTATTCATTGTCTTCATGGACCATCCTAGTTCTGAAACAAATGTTCTCGACTTCCATGATCTCCACTTTTTGAAATGATGAATAACACTTCGTGTTATCTCCCGAGAATTGCTTATCATAAGATTAAATCCACTTTTAGAGATTCAAATTCATTGGAAAATTTTTTCTCTTCTCTGATTTGTTTGTTAAATCATGTGTTTGTTAAATCATCATTTGCAACTTCTAATTTGTAGCACTAATTGCATCTGCTTTGAATTCTGTATGAAATCATCTTCACAAAACTGTGTAATTTACTGTATCATGTTTATGAGATTTCATCACCTTTCCTTTTCTGTTTCATATAGTTTTTAAATGCTGAAACAAGCTGAAAAAGTATGTTTATTTATATTCAATAATAATATTAAACTTCATTATTAAAATATTCAAAAAATATTGAAGTATATAATGAGATGCTTGTCATAGCATTTTTTTTTTTTTTTGGTACTGGGGATTGAACTCAGGGGCTCTCAACCACTGAGCCACAGCCCCAGCCCTATTTTGTGTTTTATGTAGAGACAGGGTCTCACTGAGTTGCTTAGCGCCTCGCCATTGCTGAGGCTGGCTTTGAACTCGTGATTCTCCTGTCTCAGCCTCCTTAAGTGCTGGGATTACAGGCTTGAGCCACCGCGCCCAGCTCATAGCATTTTTTAGTACGTGCTCTCAGAAAGCCTCTGTGTATATACTTGTGCTTATATAGTGTTTACTATGAGCCTAACACTTTCTATGTCTACTGCATAGACCTCAAAACTACTCTGTGATGCTGGTACTATTGTTACTGACATTTTGTACTGAACACAGAAAGATGAACTAAATTTCTCAAAGTCATGTAATTAGTATTTTGCAGAGTATGCGAATATAAAGTACACAGTCCAGTTTAAGCTTTCAAAAAAAAAAAAACATGGTTCTCAAACTTTATCAAACATAAAAATTATCCCCAAAGTACATTAAAGCATAGTTTTGTGAGCCCCATTCTTAGGAAGTCAGAATCAAATGAGATTCATGAATTTGCGTTTCTAAAAATATCATGGATGCTACTGATGCTGCTGGTCCAAGTAGCACCTTTGAGAGACACTGAACTATTCACACAAACCCTCTTGTGAAAATGATCAGGAAACCAGGACATGAACCTAAATAGTTTACTATTACACTCTGAAAACATTGAACGTTTTCTGTTTCGGAAGAGATGAAGTCTATCAACCCATATGCTATGTCTCCCAGTAACACTTAACCTTCACTACTATATAAAAGCCCCTTTCGGTGGACATTTGGAGTCATACGGTCTTGTGCTTTAATTCTTTCTCTGGAAGTGGTGCTGGTTTGACATTGAGCAAATTGTGTATGTCTCTAAACCCCAATTTCCACAGTTGTAAAACGACGTAGTGTTTGCTTCACTGTGTTTTCAGTGACTTAACTGAGGGTCATACAAGTATAGTTGTGCAGCTCATGACACACGTTTTCTTCAGTTGGACTATATATTCAACAGTGTTCCCATCAGATTATATTGCTTAGACATCAGAGCCTTCTTAGTTTGTGTAAGGGCACTCTGTCATATTCAGACACTGTCAAAACCCCTAATGACGCACCTCTGAGAACATATCCCACTTCTAAGCCCTGCCCAACTCCCCAACGTCTAGCACCACATCTAGGCATTTGCTTAGCTAGAGACTATTTCCTTCTTTTCCTAGGCTATTTGAACCATGTAAAGAAAAAAAATTATTTAAGTGAATCAATAGCACTGTGAAGAGAAAGAGGAAACAGGATTTAAAAAATGGATCACGACATTGGAGGTTATATATTGACAAATTCCTTTTTCCATTCAATGGGAAATTCAATTAATTTTATAACAAAAGTAAAAACATTTCCTGACAACCTTTCTAACTAATAGCTTGAGTGAAGTGATTAAAGGCCATTATACTCTCCTGAAATAGTCACTTTCCAGTAAGAACTCATTAAGCACTTTAAACTGTGGGACACAATCATTGAGAATAAAACACTAATTGTTAAAAATAAGCATTATGCCTGAACCCACTGAATTAATCTTTTTCAGTACATTGCAGTATCAAACCCTCTAACTGCGTGCTGTTCTTGGTTCTCATGGTTCCATCTTCCCTGGTCTATATACCTTACTGCCTGTCTCTATATTCCACTTCCTGTGCTACATGTTTGTGGAACTTGGTGTAATTTAGGTTTTTCCTCTCAGAAATTGAACATTGAGCCAAAACAGTGCAGAGAAAATGTTGTGAAATTAAAGAGCCAGTTGCCATCAAGAAGGATCTTCACTTTCAACCCCTCGGTCACATTGTGGATGCCCAGTGTTCTTACAGTAATTGGGAAAAATGCTTCCTTTCATGTTAAAGCTGCCCTGAAGCATTCCATTTTCCTTTAATTCCATGTTGTACCTCTTGGTTAATAACTGATAAGGAGGAGAATATGAATTCCACTTTCAAGTTCTACCATGGAACTATGTGCAGTGAAGAGTTTCTGCAAGAGAACAGCCAGCTTACAAGGGGCAGCAGTTGCCTTTGGGGTGGGGCACAAAGGCATCCTTTGTGGTCCTGCCATTGTGTCATTTTCATTGTCATGTCAGCTGTCGCCTTATCTTCATGTAGTTTTTCATATGCAACTTAACTTTGATTACAGTTTTACTAAAATAATGTAAGCCTTAAACTCAGCGGTCCCTCCATGCTTCAGTATTCCTCATTTCTAGGATAGGCTAGGAAGAGGACTAAGTCACAAAATCTACTTATACTCATTTCTGATCTGCTGTTCAGAGAAGTTATTAAAACAACTTTTCCTTAAACAAAATATTTTTTTTAATTTCGTGGTCTGTATAAATACACATTTCAAAAGATTGTAAACTGACGCTTATTCTATGGTAACTCTTGGTTTCCATTTATTTATACATGTCAAAAACCATCCTTGGATAAAAATCAGTGACCCAAATTCAGAGGCATGATCCAAGACAAGCCCATCTAGTTCTGGAGAGATAAAAATCACCATCTTCTAGATTTATTTATGCTGTTACTCTCCTCCAACAGCATCATTGCAGTTTCTAAAGACTTTAGAATAATTTGTTTTCTCTAAACCAATTTGTATCATGTCAAAGTGAAATTGCCGTTTTACAACCACCTGGGGAAACAAGTGATCCTCTTCCATAAATATAAAAGTAATCTTCATAAATATGTACCAAGATATCCCCACAGACTTTTAAAATTTTGTATATAAAGAGAAGAGATGTGAGTACACAAAATTAAAACAATCAGGGGAGACGAGTTGCCACCGTCACTGTTGGCCATATTCTAATTGTCTAATAAATTAGTATCAATGCTGAGAACAGATCTGTACAGACATCGACTTGGGAATAAAGCCAACTCATTCAAACACGTATCTTCCCACTCAGTCCTCTGCCCCAAGGTGGAGACTTATAGAAGTGACCTTCAGAAAAGCTAAATAACAAGGTATTTGGAGGAGTTAAGATGTTGAATTTGATAACCCTGAACTATCTTACATTCTGCTACCTACAAAAGAGTATTTCTACATTAACCATCCCTAAATGTGCTTCTTCCTTCTCTGTTCTAGATTGTTCTTTGTTCCAAAGGCTATGCAATAGAGGGAGTGGGGAGAAACACCTTCCCTTTGACAAACTGGCATAGGACGTGGAAAGTGTTCAGGTAAGAGGGAACCACAACAAAAAACAGACACAACGTTCTTTGAAAGATGTTCATTAATCCCTTTGCAAGAATAGGTGACTTTTTGAGAATTCAGGTGACCACTTAGAGTCTGAATCCGTGAAAAGCTACCGTTGCAGCTTCATCGTCTGCAAAACATTCTGGTGTGCGTCTGTCTTCTTTATCTTTCTTAGTTTTCAGCTAGGGCATGATGAATGACTGAGTCAGAGATTTGACTCTGTGTAATTACACAATCACCTAGAGCAATCCTAGCTTCAATTAGCAATCACAGGCTTTGCAGCTACCGTGAGAGCTTCCACTGTGAGTTTTAAAGACTTCTGCAACTGGCCTCTTATGGCTACCAGGGTTCCAGTGAAACTTGTGTAGTTACTTGTCCCCGTATTTCCTGTCCACTTACAGCTACTTTTCATGCGTTACATGTCTTGTCTCTCTATGCCACATTTTGTGCTAAAAATATTTCCCTTTTTATCACTGCTGTGTCCTCTCCCTGGGGGAATCTTCCCAGTTAGCATCCAACCACATCAGGCAGTGCTCAGTTTTCTACAACATTTACAAGATGTCAGATGCTTTAATCTCAAGTCTTCCAATGGAGCTCTATTAATTTTGACCATTTTACTTCATTAATACAAATCACTCATTCAACTTAATGTCCTCTGATGATGTAATGAATTCTGTTTATATAAGGAAAATGGAACTTTTTTCTTTTTTTGTCTTTCAGTCATCATAACCTAAAACAGAAAGTGGACATGCTCATCAGTCATTGAAATAAAATGTTTGATCAGAATTGAGAGAGAATCCTAGAGGGAGCAATAAATTCTTTAGAAGGGTACCAGGGATTTTCCCAAAGAAGAAATGCTTTAACTAACTACTGAACGAGGAGTTGGAGTTCATAAGAAAACCACACAGGACCAAGTTATTCCAGGCAGAATAAAAATGGTCAAAGCCTTTAGTCATGGGGGTGGGGAAGAGCATGGTTGGCACCGAGGTTTGGAATCACCAAAGACGTGGGGTGCATGGAGGAGACAAGCAGATATTACCACCAAATTGTGAAGGTCTTCCACACCAGTCTACAGTGCTGGGCATTCTCCAGGGAACGGTGGGCCAGGACCAAGGGTTGTGATTAGGAAATAAAGGATGGAGATATACTTCCATAGAAGAGGGGAGAATAGCAGAGTCCTTGTACTCTAGACTTGTCTGGAGCTGAGGAGGGTCCCTTGGTGTGCTCAGTGTGAGCTGGGGCCCCCAGTCCCTCAGAGAGCACACAAGTCATGTCAAGGGGCTCATGCTACCTTGCTCATCCACTGAGAGCTTACCACTAGGCCGCATGATGCTTATGATGAATCCTTTGCCTTCAACAGCTCTCCTTCTTGAGATGCCAGGAGAGTTTTTGACTTTGATTCAAGATTTTTGCCTTGAAGTAGTCTTTCCTCTTTCTTGGCTCATTCCCTGCATCCATTCACACATCTAGAATATTTATAGAGCATCTATTCTACGCCAAGTGCTGTTCTCAGCTCTGAGGAGCAAGCAGTGAACAGCACAAGGGGACAGAAGCTGCCCTTGCTCTCATGGAGTTGCCATTCTGCTGGGAAAATGGGCAAGAACTGAAATAACCAAGCAAAATATTGGTGTGATGCTGGGAAAAGTGCTAGAAATAAAAATGAATTAGGAAGATAGAGAGGCTATGTCACTGTGGGAGCGTAATTCAGAACAGGGTTGCCAGCCCAGGTTGACAGGAGTCATGTTTGAATGAAGACTTGAGAGAGGTGAGGGAGTCTTGGCCACCACTCCAGGAGGATGGAACTGCAAAGTGCCAGGTATCTAGCAGGAAGCAATTTGAGGGCTATGGAAAAGATGAAGGATGGTGAAGAAGGTGTTTGGAATGCAAGGTGCAAGGGCTGTGGGTCTTTCCGGTTGCTCAGGTTGAAAGACATGGAGTCACTGCTGCCCTCGTTGCTGCCCCTCTTCACACGCATCTCTCAGCTTGTTCTCAGTACAAGACCCTTCGCACCCTTCCTGCTCTCTCTCCTGGCTAGGTCCTCGGCCCCGGCCTGCACCTCTGGACTGTGGAGCAGATGGGCCAAGAGATTTCCAGGCTTCTGCTATTTCCAGCTTCAGTGTCTTCTCGACAGCAAAAGACTTGCTAAACCATGAGCAGGTTCTCATTTCTCGACTCAAACTGAACTCTTCAGCAGGACCCCAAGAGGCCGCACGCAGCCCCGTCTCCCTCCCACTTCCCAACCTCACCCTCTGTGACAAGCACTCCAGGAGCGGTCCTTGTTTTCTTGGGACACACCAGGCACAGTCTTCCTTCAGAGACTTTGTAGGTACAGTTCCTCTGCCTGGACTGTCTCTACTGCTGGGTGGACTCAAGAAAACAAAACAAAACAAACATGCCAGGTACAGTGGTGCATGCCTGCAATCCCAGCGGCTCAGGAGGCTGGGGCAAGAGGGCTGCAAGTTCAAGGAAAGACATCATTAAATCTGTTGATGTAACTTATACTGCTCTTGAGGATATGGCATAAAGACAGGTATCACATCATCCTGCAGTGCAGTTGCCTTTACAGGCCCTGATGGAATGTGCCTCATATTGCTCCTGTTTCAGAAGGTGCTACTCATTGTCTCCTTCTCTGGTGTATTCACTCTAGGTCTTACACAGAGTTCCTTCAGTTGGGTTGGCATTCTGGGATCTGCAAACTTTAGGTGGTGTCTAGAGGGTTCTGGTGATCCTTCAGGCTTCTTTCTGGACTTTGTGTTTATTGACGATGCCCTTGTTTCTCCGGGTGCTGTGTCTGTGGTCCTGACCTCCATGCAATGCTATTTTTAAAAAAAAAGAAAAAGAAAATAAAAAAATAGAAAAGGGCTGAGGATGTGGTCCTGTGGTTAAGAGTCCCTGGGTTTAATTCCCAGTACCAAAAAAAAAAAAAAAAAATGGAGCTTAGAAGTATTTGAATTCATAAGTGCAGAAAACTCTTAACTATCAATCAAACACACACACACACACACACACACACACACACACATCCCACACCCCAGTGAGGAACAAAGGCAATCACAATCCATAGTTATGTCCTAAGACACTTCCTCTGGCTCCTTTTGACTGATAATCTCAAGTGTTTGTTTTTTTCTTCTATTGAACTTTTAATACAAAAAATACATAAAAAGTACTCAAATAGCCAATGTTGATTCTAGTTGATTTCAGATCTATGGGGAAGCAGAAAACTAGAGGGTATCTGCAGTAATTGTCCTTTTAGTATTATTCAGCATTATGACTGGATTTCTCTCACATTAGAATCATGAATAGGAACTTATTCATGAATAAGCTTATTGTGCTTCACTGGTTTATCAAATATCTTAGTTCTTTAGAACAGACAATATATTTGAGTTACTCAAGCCTTTTCTAAACCATTGAGTTTTGAAAACTTCATTTAAGGTTGTAGACTTGAAAAAATGTTTGACTAAATGATTTAACAGTTAAAACACCTCCAGGCACTAGAAAGATCATATTCATTTTAAAGTGCAGCTACCTCAAGAATTTCTGAGATTGACCTGATTATCAATCTAACTTAAATGAATTTCTTAAAGTTTATTATATTTTTCATCTTTCCAACTATGGTAGCCGATTTATTAAAGTGTAACAGGGAGAGGTAACAGATTCAATCCTTCCAGTCCATTTCCTTCACTATAACACTTAAACAATGAAAGTTGGGGTTCATTGGCATTATTATCATAGTGTGGTGAAACAAAATGCTGATACCTCTGTATGTATAGAAAAGAGTACCAAAACGGTTGTAAATGCTAAATTATTTTACGTGCCACTCAGAGTTTCAGAAAATATGTTGAAAATTTCTAGTAACCTGGCATTTGACCTTGACTAGGAAATAAATTTTTAAATCATTCATAGTAAAATATCTCATTTTTAAAAAATGTCCACTTTTCTTTAACAAATGATACTTTCTTACATTTTACCTAAACTTTTGCTAAAGATCTCCTAGAATTAGATTCTAGTAGAGTGACAGGAAAAAAATAATAATACATAATTAATACAGCTCCAACAGAAAGTTATCAGTCATTTTCCTTTTTCCCATACCCAAGAATACCCATGCAAGGGTAGATATGTCCAGCACAGAATCACATAAGCACTGGGCATCACAATGGCCTTTGACTCTGGTCACTGTTGACAGCATCTTTTCACTTTGTTCTAGTGTGATTGTGTAGATGTGACTAAAATGTGTAATACATTCTTTTCCAAGCAATTAATTCTTTCTTTTTTCTTTTAGTATAGGCATAGTCTATTAGGCAATTAACTGTGGTTAGCTCAATTATAGAAAACATATTTCATTTGGTTTAGAAACTTTACTGACAAGGCAAGTGAACTCTGGCTAACCTCAGTGGTATAGAAACGGAAACTAATCAGGTCACAAGGACCCAAGCATAGAAGAAAAATTGATATTGTAACCACCTCAGGGCACATGAATGTTGCTAAGTGCTTATGCTTTTTGTAAGTTTTCGGTTGCTACAAAATGAAAGATGACCTTCACCAAGAGGAATAAGAATGATTTCTCACAGAGAAACAATGAATTTCACAAACATACATTAATAATTGATGAAAATCACTGAGCATTTACCAAACCTCTACTCAGTGGTCATTTTGCCACTATGAAATCTAGAAGAGTCTGAATTTTCTAGAACGTTTAATAATAACATTTCACTCTATTTAGTTAGAAAGTTCATTCTCCTACCATATTGAAGAGAAAAGTAAAATTATGTACCGCAAACCTGTATCATTAAGGTTATGATTTAAGATGAAAATCCCATGAGACTTTGCATAAAGATCATCAAATGTCTATTGTAAAAAGTATAAAAACGAGATCAGGTGTAACTTTTTTTCCATGACATAATTTTTTTTTGTTATATTAATTCAGCTTTAAACAAACCTTAAAATTCTATTTGTGACATTCCTAGAAAATCATAGGCTCCAAGGAAAGAGCATAACAAACTTCTAGGTAAAACGTCACAGTGTATAAACTAATTTTCTCCAGTGGTGTCATACAGTTCTTATAGTGCTGCTCAGTGTCACACAGAAGTTTAATAAATAGCCCACACTAATGCCAACTAGATCGGCTTGGGGACAGAGTGAGAATTTCCAATACTGTTTTTGTTAGATTACATTTCTGACAGTCTTTAGTGACCTAAACGTTTGAAGTAAGAATCCTAATCCGTGAGCCAAAGCTGGGACAGAAGAGGAAGTGTGTATTGGTGGGGGAGAGGAAAGTGTGCACTGGAGGGGGGTGACTGGAGGGAAAGCACTCTCATCACCCGGGGCTCTGCCATGCGCTCTCAAGGCAAGCGCTGAGTATCGTTTTTGTCATCAATTCAGGTATCCAGTAGTCATCACAGCACTTGACCTATAACCTGCAGTCAGAATGTGAGGCGAGTGGGGACATTAAATCCTGTTGAATATTTGAATATATGTAGCTCAGGTTTCTAACATTCATAACACTTCTGTAAACCTTCTGAAACTTTTGTTCCTTTAATCTTTGAAATATTTCCTGTGAGCTGGCTACTTCATGATTTTATTTTCCCTTTGCACTTTTTGCAATATTATTTATATCCAGTTGCCTAAACATATTGCTAATTATCCATTGGGCTTTCATTGTAAACATTGTCTAAGTCCAGTGAAACTCAAATAGGTTTAAGATTAGATTAATCCCCTTTTCTGAAATACTATGACATAAATGCAAAATAGCCTCACTTTGGCCTTAAAACTGTATATATGGATTAATTGAATTAGATGACTGGGTCAACAAGCTCACAAATGTTAGACTCACACATTCAGGTTAAAAATTTGTTATGCAACACAGAAATCAAGGACAAAGCAATAGGGTTCAACAACACATTAGCTAAAGGAGTATAGGTAGTTTACACATCTAAACATAAAAGTCAAATTTGTCCCATTACCGTAATATCAAAAGAGAAGTGCACCATGGAAATTTCTAGCTCAACCAGACTATCTAAGAGTTTTGTTCTTAGACTTCAGTTTTTCTCACTGACATATAAAGCAATCAGTGAGGAATGCATGAAACCTAAATTCCTTCCCAATGTAAAGTTTTTCAGTACATTGTTATTTGCAAAATACTTAGTATATTTAATCACAAAAGTTGTTTATAATGAATAAATTCATATAAAAATAATGCCCAAAGAGGTCACATCCTTCAAAACTGGCAAATAATCATTTCCTGTCTTTAGAAAATTAGATATCTAGTAAAAAAATCCCCCTTTGTAAAAAGCCTAATGTTTGGTGACATAAAATATATATAGTATCATATGGAAGCTACAATTCTTAATAGTTGCATAAACTTTTCCTCTCAGAATTTTAATGCTTTCAAACACACTCTACGATGTTTTTCTTTTCTTTGATTACATATAAAGTTAGTCAAGAAGAGAATAAAATAGTTGCTGCTTTAAGATATTCTTAGGATAGCAAATTAATTCATTTATGAGCTTTCCTTTATGTACCTACAATTGAATCAGTACTAACAAATGCTATTTTAGCTGGGTATAGCAGAAAACAGTAAGTGCAGCAGGTTTTAAGATCTTTAAATAATCACTGTAACCATGACACAAACCCACTGGAGGCTCCTTACATGATGGTTGAAGGCCTCAAGACCCAGTCTTCTAGTGATAAAAACAGAAGATGCCTCATGCTTATGACCTAAACTCAGGATGAACTATGCAAATGAGTCACAAATTTGCTCATATTAAAAATGATAAGAACTGTCACTACCTTTTGACAGGGTGATGTCAAGGTTCCAAAAAGCTTGTGGTAACAAGACACATGGCAGCATCTTTAGCTACAATAGCCTGCCATAACCCTAACTTCCTCTTTTTGCATCTTCAGCCTTGCCAGCCAGTTCTACATATCCCTTGGTGGTGGCAATGACGAAATAGAACTTGAAACACACATTCTCTTTAATAAAAAGTGCATACTCCAAATGCAGACATCTACACATGTTCATTGCAATCTGGAAGTCATGGTTATTTCTTTGCACTGAAATCTCCTCATTCCTCCCTAAACTCTTGCTTTCTCTCCCCTCTCTCCTTACCTCTCCCCTCTCCCTCTCTCTTTCTGTTCATGGCCACACAGACCTCCTTCAGGAGAGACTGTGTGCTGTTTGTGTCTAACATCCAGTTAGCCAAGTCAATCTGTATATAAATGTGTGAATGAATAAATGAATGAAATGATTTATCACTATAAATAAGAAAAAAAAAAGTAACATATTAGTTCTCTATTTCTGGGTAACAAATGACCACAGATTTAAACAATGCTCATTTATTTTCTAAGACTCCATGAGTCAAATGAAATGTGTGGAATTGTTTCCCCCCTTTCTTCAGAATGTGCAAACATGAATCACACAGAATAATCTTGAGAGAAATAAGGATCATTGTGAAAAATTCTATGAATAAAAGTTCATGGAGTTGCAGACATTATGTCAGGACAGACATCTTCTAAGGAGAAAATTCTGATTGATTTCCACATAATCACTCTGATTATACACAATCAGCCTCGGCCTCACGGTGAGCTAGCTTCTCCACTTCCCTGTTGGCTGTGCCTGCATACAACCAAAAAGAGTTTAAGTCAAGGAAAGGAAAGTATTAAAACAATTATTTAAATGTTTCTAACTTTACAAATAACCTTAGTTTGTACATTGGTTTTGATTATTCCATGACAGCTGCACCAGTTTGGGGCCACCAATCCTTATTAGGTATGCTAACCTCTTCCGCCATTCCTGGGAGGCAGCCTGGAGGAGCTTCCCTTACAGACAGAGCCCTGCCTGACTTAATGTTGAGTATTTAGTTACATGATGGCAATAAAAATAAAATGTTTCCAGTTAACAAGGAGTGCTTTGCTCTGGGGTGGAGAGGCAGAACCTCATGGTGAAGAGGGAAGCTGCCCACCTCAAAAGCTCATGGTGCACAGGAAGCAGAGGGAGAAACATGAAGGAGAGACAGGGCAGAAGAACCCTTCCAGGACACATGCCAGTGATCCACCTCCTCCAGCCGCACCCCACATGCCTACAGTTACCACAGGTACAGCCCTTTCAAATTAATAATTCATCAGCTGAATTAATTCACCCCTTAGATTACAGCTCTCGTAATCTAATCATTCCATCTCTGAATATTCTTGCATTAACAGGAGCTTTTGTATATCTCCACATGTCCAATCAAAACACATATCCACTTCATACATTCATATATTTATCTAGGGTTAATATTTTTCTGAGCGCCTGTAGGTGCTTAGCATAGTAGTGCATGAAACATAATTTTTAAAGACAAAAAGATAATAATAATTTTAAAATATAACTCATCTTTATTATTGAGACAACTTAATTTCATCCTGGTATAGCCTACATAACTGATTATTAAAAAATTTAAACTAATATGAAATACTTATGTGCGAAGGTTTCGTTAACTTCTTTGATAGCAACAGTGCTAATGTCTCAGGGATTTCACATATTTCCTCAGAACACTATAAGTCATAGCTAGCATATTATATAAAAATGTATCTTTATATAATGTGTTTTTATATAAATGAACACTGTGCATAAGTATTCAATACCTACTTGAAATTCATGTATTTACTCCCAATGTGAAAGTAACGTTTGTGCTGATTAAGCTTAATATTCAGTTTTTCCTCTAAACATTGTAAAGATACAAGAGAAAATTATGGATGTAATAGTAACTTGCTTTCATCAGTTGCTATAAGCAATTATTCCCACATTAAAATAAGTACTCAAATTTTTATTTATTAATTCTGCTCTCACACTTCAACATTTTCTCACTCAGAATCAAAAGTAGCCCTTTATATGTGTCCCTTCCTGTGTAGGGTCATGGAATCATGGTCCTCAGGCATGATTCACAGTAGATGGTTTCTTGGTAGAAGGTCTGGAAGATATTTTTATAGTAGGTGATTCTCCAATTCTAATCTGATGCCAACTCACTTCCTTTGAAACCATTGCCTACCACGTCAAAACTAGAACAAAAGCTTCATGGCTTTTGGGTGCACATTCTCTTTTAAAACAAACTGGGACTCTTGTAGCATTTTTAAAAGAAAGGAAAAATAACACACTAGTCCTTTGAATCTCACTTGTGTATACTCTTCTTATATGTAAAAACATAATGATACATTGTGTTTACTATTTGTAGCAGTAAATGCATTACTATTTCATAATCCTTTAACTGCACTGTGAAATCCTGTCTTAGACCATTCAGGGTACTACAACAAGGTACTATTAACCAAGTCCTTTCATAGGCAACAGAAACTTATTCCTCATAATTCTGGGGGCCAGAAGGTCCAAGACCAAGTCACTAGTAAATTTGGGTTCTGATGGAGCTCCCTTAGGTGCTTAGAAGGCCCTTTGCTGTGTCATAATATGTGGGAAGGAATGGGGTGTCTCCTTTGGCCTCTGTTGTAAGTGCGCTGATCTAATTCCCCAGGATTCCACCTGAATCATCCCAAAGCCCTACCCACTAACACTGTCCCCTCAGGGATAAGGTTTCAGTATATGAGTTTCTGGGGGGGACACCAGTATTCAGGCCATAGTGTGCTACCTTTACTCTCCTAGGTTCATCTCCTTCTCACATGTGAAATGTATTCATTCAATCCCAAGAGCCTCAAAAGTCTTAACTGATTCCAGCATTGATTCCAAGGCCTAAAGTCCAAAGTGTAATTTAAATATTGTCTAAATCAGATATGACTGAGACTCAAGGTATCATCCTGAAGCAAATTACTCTGTTGCTGTGCACCTGCAAAATCAAACAAATTATATGTTTCTAAAATATAATTATGGAACAGACACAGAATACTTACTCCCTCCAAAAGGAAGAATAAGAAAATATCAAGGGGTAGGGTGACCTAAGGTGGTTGTTGTTGGTTGAGGTATTAGGGATTGAACCCAGGGATTGGTACATCCTAGGGAACCTGAGTTAGTCTACAACACAACAATGCAATTAATATTAAATATTATGGCTCAATAATGGTCTTCCCTGGCATCATGGTCAGTCCTCCGGATGCATCAGGGCAAAAGTCCCACCTTTGGAACACACTGGACTGATACCCTTGAGCTGTCATGCAGGACCTTTCCCCTCCCCCAGGCCCTAGGCAGCCCAGCCCCCATAGCTGCGCTGTGAATTTTTGCTGTAGCACTCAAGAGTTTAGAGTTGTGTGCCTGTGGCTTTCTCATCCTTGATGGCAAGTTGAAGTCTCTTTAGGTCTGGATTCCCAGGGGCAGCCTCACCCCATGGATCTGGTGGGTGTTGCTTTAGTGGAGGACCTGTGTGGCAGTCTTGTCCTTGCTGACACTCAGCTTGTTATGGGGTGGTAACTGTGATAGCCTCTGAGTCTCTCTCAGGGTTGTTCTACAGCAGGTCCAGAATCCTGTTCAGATGGTAGCATAACTCCCCTGATGGTACACCCTGGATATTCTTTCCCATAGTTTCCAATGTAAATATTCACTCAAGACTTGGTTGAAAGCATCTTTTCCTTCACGACATGGGTCGGATGCACATTTTTCAAATCTTGTTATGTTACCTTTTTAATTTGCAGTTCCATCTTAAAATTGTTTTTTCTTTTCATATTTCACATTAAGTAATCAAGAACAGGGCTGCTTCTTCAAAACTTTGCTTCAGAAATTGCCTCAGCTAAATATTAAATTTCCATACTCACAAGTTCCACTTTCCATGAAACACAAGCAAAGGAACACAGGATGCAGCTGGATTCCTTGCCCTTCTTGAAAAGGATGGACTTTCCTCCCTCCTCCAGCATGAGCACATGCCTCATGTTTCTGAGACTTCAACAGGATCTATACACCACTACCAGCTTCTGGTAATGACAACATCGGAATTCTTTCAAGGATTGAAGCTTTCTGCATAACTGTCCTCCTTTTTTCTGAGCCCTTACCAGAATTGCATTTAAATTTTTGTTTGTATCAATGTAAGCTTTTCTACATGCCCCACAAATCTGCCTGCAGCTTCTCTGCTTATTATCCAGTTCCAAATCCACTTGGACTAACTCTGAAGTTAGCCTAAGCTAGAACTGTTAATCACACTAGGAGAGGAAGGAATTAAAGCAATTTGTTTTGGACATTTATTTATTATTATTACTTATTTATTTTTAAGAGCTACAATTTAATATGTTTGGTTCTTTTTAGTTATACATGACAGTAGAATCCTTTATGATATAATTATACAAGCATGGACCCCATTGTTGTGGATGTTCACGATGTTGAGATTCACTGTGGCGTATTCGTATATGTACGAAGGAAATGTATGTGAGATTCATTCCACTCTCTTTTTCCTATGGTCCCTTCCTTCTCTTCATTCTTCTTTTTCTAATATACTGAACTTCTAGTCCTCTCCCATTATGGGTTAGCTTCCACATATCAGAGAAAACATTCGGCTTTTGTGTTTTAGGGATTGGTTATTTCACTACCATGATAGTCTGTAGATCTATTTATTTACTGGCAAATGTTGTAAAGTTGTTTTTCTTAATGGCTGAGTAATATTCCATTGTGTAATTATACCACATTTTCTTTATCCATTCAACTGTTTTAGCACCTAGTTTTGTTCTATAGCATGGCTATTGTGAATTGAGCTGCTGTAAACATTGGTGTGGCTATGTCACTGTAGTATGATGATTTTAAATCCTTTGGATATATACTGAAAAGTGGTATAGATGGGTGAAATGGTTGTTTAATTCCTAGTTTTTTGAGGATTCTCCATACTCCATTCTCCATACTGCATTCTCCATTCTCCATCAGGAGTGGTTACACCAATTTGTAGTCCCGCCAAAAATGTATGAATGTACCCTTTTCCTCACATTCTTGCCAACATTCATTGTTACTTGTATTCTTGATAATTGCCATTCTGACTAGAGTGAGATGAAATCTCAGTATAGTTTTAATTTGCACTTATTTTGCGGTTGGCAAAGATTTTCTTGTATTCTATAGGACTTCTCTTCACACTCTTGATTGTTTGCTTTGCTATTAGAAATCTTTTTAGTTTGATTCTATCCCATTTGTTGATCTTTAATTTTATTTCTTGTGCTTTAGGAGTCTTGTTAAGGAAAATCAGTTCCTAATCCAATATGTTGGAGTTTGGGTCTACGTTTTCTTCTAGTAGGTATAGGATTTCTTATCTAATTCCTAGGTCTTTGATCTACTTTGAGCTGAGTTTTGTGCATGATGAGAGATAGAAGTTAAATTTCCTTATACTACATATGGATTTCCAGTTTTCCCAGCATCATTTGTTGAAGAAGCTACATTTTCTCCAATGTATGTTTTTGGTGACTTTTTCGAGTTTGAGATCACTGTATTTATATGAGTTTGTTTTGGTGACTTCTATTCCATTGGTTATCATACATGTTTTTGGTGCCAATACCTTACTGTTTTTGTTATCATAGCTTTGTAGTATAATTTAGGGTCTGGTATTGTATGCTTCCCATTTCACTTTTCTCACTAAGGACTGTTTTGGCTACTATGGGCCTATATTTTTCCAAATTAATTTCATGACTGTTTTCTCTATTTCTATGTAGAATGTCATTGAAATTTTAATGGGAATTGCATTAAATCTGTATAGACTTTTGGAAGTATGGCCATTTTGACAATATTAATTCTGCCTATCCAAGAACATGGGTGGTCTTTCCATCCCCTAAGGTCTTCCTCAATTTCTTTCTTTAGTGTTCTAAAGTTTAAATTGTTGAGGTCTTTCACATCTTTTGTTAGATTGATTCCCAAGTATTTTTTGAGGCTATTGTGAATGGGATGATTTTTCCAATTTCTCTTTTAGCTGATTCATAATTGACATATAGAAACAGAATTAATTTATGGATGTTTATTAATTGTGTATCTTATTTGTGGAATTCATACATGAATTCTAGAACTTTTCTGGTGGATTTTTTTTGGGGGGTCTTCTAAATGTAGGATCATGTTGTCAGCAAACAGAGACAGTTTGAGCTCTTCTTTTCCTATCATATCCCTTTAATTTCTTTCTTTTGCATAATTGCTCTGGCAAGATTTCCCAGGACTATAATGAATGGAAGTGGTGAAAGTGGCCATTCTTGTTTTGTTGCTGTTTGCAGAGGGGATGCTTTCAGTTTTTTTCCATTTAGAATGATGCTGGCCTTGGGTTTGTCAGATATAGCTTTTACAACGTTTAGGTATATTCCTTTTATTCCTATTTTTCTATAGTTTTAAATATGAAAGAATGCTGTATTTGTCAAATGCTTTTTCTGCATCTGTTGAGATAATCTTAAAGTCTATTTATATGATGAATTACATTTATTGAATTCTGTGTGTTGAACCAACCTTGCATCTCTGAAGTGAACCCCACTTGATCAAGGTGCACTATCTTTTTAATGTGTTTTGTATGTGATTTGCCAGCATTTTGTTAAGAATTCTTATGCTTATAGGTAAACACATGCTAAATTGCATAGGTTAGAAGAAATAAATATTTTATTGAAGTGTGATAGTTATAAAATTCAGGAATATGAAAAATAAAATTGCATTGATAACTCTATCACAAAGTAAGACTAAGAAAAGAGATTTTGTACAGTGAATACATCTGGGGCCTTCTGGTAGTGACCTAAAAGCTGGGTGCTTGTAGTGATTGGGAAAGCATTTTTCCCCATTGCTGGGAATGCAAAATAACAGACAATTTAAGAAACATTTGGAGATGTGTTTCAAGAGCCATGTTAATAATTATAATAACAATAAAGATGATAACCATAAACAAGTATTTTGATATCACTGATATATTGGCAAATATTAAAGATGTATTATTTTAATCAATCTTTAAGGCAAACACTAGGGTTTTTCTTATATTTATCATGATGCATAGCTCCTAGTTAAAATATCTTATTCATGAAAGCATAGTTAAGAGCAGCGCAGCGCTGCGTTATTCCTTTAAAATGTTTCAATGCCTTTTCAGAGAGCAATTCTTTAACTTGTACTTGATGCTATGGTATAATTGTAAATACCTCCCCCCAAGTTTTTATTGCAACATAATTGTGTCACATACATTTTTGAAATTATAGCTTAATGTATACTAGCGGAAAAAAAGTAGCCAAGATGATTATGATAAATCAAGACAATTGGACTATAAACTTTGTGTATCATGATGTTATTTCATAACCAACAAATGAATGTGAATTTAAAGTACGAATCTCTTTAATGTTAAATTGAAAAGAAATTACTATATTGTACAGAATTATCAGTACAATCTTATTCTGTCTATAATACTTAATCTATGGACCCACTCACTCATCTGCTGAACTGCATCTAGGATGTATCAAAAACTGAAGTAACATGTTAGGCCAGGCATGGTGATGCACGCCTCTAATCCCAGCAGCTCAAAGAGTCTGAGGCAGAAGGATCGTGGGTTCAAAGCCAGCCTCGGAAAATTAGCAAGGCCCTAAGCAACTCAGTGAGACTCTGTCTCTAAATAAAATACAAAAAATGGCTGGAGATGTTGCTCAGTGGTTAAGTGCTCCTGAGTTTAATCCCTAGTGCAAAAAAAAAGATAAATGTTAAAACATTAGCAGTCATGGTTTGATGGAGAGAGATGTATGGGATTTTTAATTTTTTATATATGTCTATATTTCAAAAGTTTTTATTATTTTATAACATTAAGAAAAAACAAATTGGCAAATGGTTTCAAATGATAAATAAACTCTGTTTTCCTCTCTGATAATATTATAAAGCTTCTTTCAAATTTACAGAATATGAAAAAAAAGACAGGTTGTCATCTTTATTTTTAAAAAGTTAATCTTTAGAATATTTAAGCAAATACTAACAATAAATATCAATGGGATATGCTTTAAAAATTCTACTAAAGCCTTATTTTGAATCAACTCAAATCAAGACACATAATCGAATAGAGTAGGAATAAATACTTGTCACTTAAAAATATCAATTCTGAATTCATTCACACTTTTACTCCATCCC
>CM053404.1:137283652-137316807 GCA_028644305.1 Xerus rutilus
ACCAAATTTGGAATGGTGCATAATTAAAAATGGCACTAGAAATAAAATTAATTTCAATAGGTACCGAGTAGTAATGATGTAAATAGCAATTAAAGAAGTAACATCATTACGTTTATTGAGTTCTTATAAAAGCTCTGTGAGGTTGGCATTTACTATGTTATTCTCAGTTAAGAAAACATGAACACGAGACCAGGAAAACAAACAAAAAATATCAGTCCAAAAATGACACAGGTGGATTAGATTGGTGAAGTCACAGATTCACAGCCAGTCTTCATGGCTTTCTTATTTAATGGTAGCCACCAGAAGTAACCTTCTAGGACTTTAGAACTCCCCATAAGCAGTTTTGCATCTGCTATCTTGGAAAAACCTCAATGGGAGTCCCCAGCTTATGTGTAGAAAATGTCATCAACCAGAGCCTACCATGTTGGAAAGGCCACTGGTAGGTGTGATTATAGTCCCAGGTGGGTCAAGCTGTTCAGCCTCCCTGCGAGTGATTGGATTGTTAAGTGGTGCCATCTTGGGTCTTCCAGACGAGACTCTCCATCTGTTCACCTTGCACTGGTCTCTATGAATGTCCATGTTACAGAAGAGTCATTCAACTCTCCTGCCAATTCTTGACCAACAAAATTGAGAGAACTATAATACAATGGTTATTGTTTAAAGCTACTAGAGTGTGGGGTAGCTGGATAAATAGTAGCTGATTGTTTCACCCGTTGAGAAGTAGACTTGGACCATGCTCCTAAAACTTGACAGAGTGACCCCTTTTCCTGTTTCTAATACAGAAACTCTAAAGTTAAGATGAAAGGGTAACCTTGTCTCAAGATGTTTAAAAAGGCTCCTCAAATAATTTCAGTTGAGTTAATCACATGTCAAGTAAATGGTCCTTAAAGAAATCATGAAATGGAGATATCACAATAACAAGGACCAGAATACTAGGACCAAAAGAGAGAGAGAGAGAGAATTGGAAAGAAAAGAAATTGTCAGTGTTGATAAAGTGCTAACCCTGGGAGACTGGTATTCCCATCTTAGGGAGGGTTTCTCAATACCAGGAACAGTTTCTCAATACCAGGGTAAGTCAGAAATTGAACTTTCTGTAACTGGCTGTAAAATCTTTAAAGACAATTCATCTCACTAGCAGCTCTGACACCTAGGTAGGTTTTCACAGTCAACCGACACCAGGAAGTTAGTAGAGAACTAAGCTAGCGAGCGGCTCATTAGGATTCCTTGAACTTGAACGAGATGTGGATCCGTCTGCTTGGACTTAGTATGCAGGAAGATATGAAAAAAGTTAAATAGACATCCTAAAATTCACAAAATTAAGGGACAAAAATCCAGAAAAACATGGTATTATGGGACCACATTTTTTGGAAAATGATTTATTGAGCAGTAAATAAGTTTTCATTTAAACATCTCATTTTTCACTTGAAAGTCAAAGAGGAGATTTCATATTTTAGGGGTTGAGAAGTCCAGACTAGCTATTTGTTTTGTATTAGTTCTTAACTGCATTGGGATATAAGACATAGCTTCTCTGGAGGACGACTTCCCATCCCCAGGACTAGGGAGAGCCTGATGAGAGCTCAGAGAACTGGACGTAGGTTTAACATGCTTCAGCACCCTAAAGTCAGACTGGTCTTGGTAGAAATGTAGTTCTCTGTCTTAAAGAGAAAAAACAAACAAAATCAGAAGTACACCTAGGCTTGAAGGAAAAGTTACCTAGGAGGCTGCAATGGGGACGGTGTTTCTTCTGCAGTGGGCCCTGGGGAGGGTCAGCCTCTAGCCTGCAGCTCGGATTGCGCTGGATCAGTGGCTCCTTCACACCCCGAGGGCGGACACCAGGGAGGTTGTTGGAAGGTAAACGACGCAGGCAATTGAAAGCACCACCCATCCTATATCACCCTGCCCTATTTTCGATCACACCCTTGGCAAAGCGAGACAAGGCGAGGCCAGCTTACCAGACAGCCTGAATGCAGGTGCAGCAGCTTGCAGCAGGGTGATTAGGTGGAGCACACTGCCCAAGAAGACACCAGCTCCCACCCACCAGCAGTTTAGAGTTGCTTCAATGATAACAGCTGCAGAGTTACAGCTGTGCAGTCATTAGTGCCCTCTTGGGCTCCTGTGATCTCCCTTGGACTTGGTATGCAGCCCCATGCCATCCGCAGCAATTCTCTGCTGCCACTGCAGACCTCTGCTCTGGACTGTGGCTGCCAGAGACTCCTCTCTTGGCTCTTACCTCCAGTGACAGCCTGGAAACCACCCCGTTGGGACTACCACTGCCCTGCTACCACACAGGCCCCAGCCCGATCCACTCGTTGGCTTCTGTTTCTTCCTTTCTTTGTGCCCAGTTTTCATCTCTGACCAACCCTTTGTCAAGAAAAGCTCTTGCTGTGTCATCCAAATATAAACAAAAAAGAAACAACTGGAAACTTCTCAAGACAAATAGGAATATCTGTGGGATAAATCATTTCAATTAGACCTTTTAAATAGTTTCAAAAACACAATATCTTTTAAAAATTCTATTTAGCTAACGTATGTAGGGAGAATCAAGGTGATAATGGCTTTTGGTTTTTTGTTTGTTTTTTAAAAATTTTTTTTAGATGTCCATGGGCCTTTATTTTATTCATTTATTTATATGTGGTGCTGAGAATTGAACCCACAGCCTCACATATGGTAGGCAAGCACTCTACCACTGAGCCACAACCTCAGCCCCGGCTTTCGGTTTTTTTAATAATTTTTTTAGTTGTAGATGGATGCAATATCTTTATTTTATTTATTTATTTATCTTTATGTGGTGCTGAGGATCAAACCCTGTGACTCATACATGCCAGGCATGCCAGACTCATACATACCACTGAGCCACAACCCCAGCCCCTGGCTTTCAGTTTTTAATGTTGATATTTAAAGCCACAGCTTTCTAAAAAGTACAAGAGTTCAGTTGAATTTTCAAATGGATAATTTCATTTGATCCACCCTGTCAAAGTGATCTTCCCCATGCTGGTAAGAATGTCCCTGTCCAGGTGGCCAACGAGCCTTTTCTTTGTGAAACTGCATTGATGCCGAGTCGGCCCACAAATCCCAATTGTGTTCAATTATCTCTTTCTCCCACTCCACGCCCATAGGTCATCTTTCACGATGACCACTGAAGGTCATCAGACCACTGATGTCTTCCTGCCTTTCACTTCTGCAATCTGCCCTTCCACTCTCAGCAAAATGATCACTGTAAACCAAAATAGAATCTGTCACTTCCCAGCTAGCTTTGGTTGCCCTGCCATCCCCCAAACTAAAATCTAGATCTTCTGCAATAACTTGGAAAGCCTTCAGAGTCTGCTAAAACATCCCCCATTTGGGGTCATCCTTGGTCATTCTCTCCCATAAACCTGGAACAACCACCATTCTAGTTTTCTTCTCTTTCACTAATATCAAGAAATAATGTCAAGTTCCAAAGAACTCCCATGATTTGCCAAAGCAATTTTGATGAAAAAGAACTTCAAGACTGAAATTCGTAAGTCCTATCTTCCTTTACACCTTTTCCAACAGTCCTCTGTGGGTATGGCTCATGTTCCTACAGCATTTTGTCTACATATTGCAGAATTGCAGAACATCCCCCACATGGTACAGAAATCATCTCAAAACGTATTTCACATGACCATAAACATCTTAAATGTGGTCACCCTCCCTGATAGTGTTAACATAGAAAGTTTCTCATCATTGGGAATCAACAAATATATGGTTGTGATTTTTTCTTGTTTTTTTTTTTTTTTTTGGTACTAGTGATTGAATCCAGGGGCGCTGAACCACTGAGCAACATCCCCAGCCCCTTTCACATTTTATTTTGAGACAGTGTTTCACCAAGTTGCTGAGGCTGACTTTGAACTTCCAATCCTCCCCTGCTGAGCCACCAGGATTGCAGTTCCTGGGTCACAGTGCCAGTCTGGTGTGATTTTTAAGTTCAATATGTTCAATTATTGTACTTGGGCATTGTTTCAAGCAATATATCAAACTTCAGTGCTATTCGTATTAAGAAAATCTGAACTATACCATCCTAAATTCTTAAACCTTCATTGCATAATCAAGACGTAACATATTTGGGGGTAACTTTATGTTTAAGAAAATAGTAAATGAATGAGTATATTTTCATTATTATTTTGAAAATTAGAATTTAATTTGAAAATGGCTATTGAAAAAAACAATTTTCCCATTAAATATGTGCCTCTAAAACAGCTTTGAGAATATGTTTGTCTTGCAAAAAAATTCTAGATAAATTCATGGCTATTTTTTGAAAAAAAGTGTTAAAACAAGCATTTCATTTTTCTATGAAGTGTAAGTTAATGAAGATTATTAATAAATGAACTTTTCAGAGATTTTTGTACTGAAATCACTTATTTTTTGAAATTTAATATAATTTTGTTAAGAAAAATGATTATAATTTTAGTTATCTACTTCAAAATGATGAAAGTTATATATATATACATATATATCACATGATTGTGTTTAAATAATACATGGACAAAAAGCCTAAAGCTTTACATGTTTCTGACCTATATAGTAACTAGGAAGAGAAATAAGGTTGCAAAAGTACTAAGGGCATATAATAGCACAAACTCATTGGAAAATTTTAATTTTGGCAATAGCACAAATTGTTCCTTTTGGTATCTCAATGTACATCTGAAACTGGGTGGCAGATACTTAGACTTATGCATTTCAATCACTTCCATTAAAGATTCATGAAAATATATGCTTCCTGATGATGTCATCTGTTTATCAATTTGAAACCTGAATACACTGTGCTTTATTTATTTTTTTATCTTTAAAAATTCCTTTAAAAAAGGAACCTCTTTCAGAAAATTGTTTCAATTGTACCGGCCTCCTGCAGCCCACCTACAGAAACTGCAACCAATTCAGTTTGGCAAGCAAACTCCATTAGGAAGAAAAAAAAATATTCTTCCTGACATTTACTGGCTTATTTTTTAAGGAGAAATTAGCAAAGTTTCCAAATATGTAGAAGTCCATTAAAAGAAATGGTGTGCCAGCAGCAGGAGTCGCTTTTACAGTGTGGCCGGTTGCTGCTCCTCTGAGCTCACCACGCAAACCTTACTTCCAATTAGACTAAGCACAAGTGTCAAGAGAACACACAACATCCTACACACAGACTGAGTATGCCACTTCCAATTTGCCACCAGCCTCCTATAACAAGTCTATCCTACACTCTGAGGAAGCTGGACACGCTGCCCTGCAGGGACACTCACTAACCTCTCACTCAAATCAAGTGCTGGCAGAACATTGCGCCCCCCAAAGCTGTAGATAAACATTTTATAGCTCTACTTTAGGTGGCATACGATTTTCAGCCTTTGATCTAATATAATTTAAGGTGTGTGGAGATGGACTTTGGCAGAACAGGCTGGTGAGAAACAAGGTTCAGCACTTCGGTTCCTGGAGATGCACATCCCAGACACCAGCTTGGCAAGATCAGGGACTCCACGGCCAGCTCGACTGCAGGAAATAAACGAGGTGCTATTTAAGGGAAAGAACTCAGGCTAGAACGGAATCGCCGCCGTAAAAGATGTTCAACTCACATTGCCATATGGGCTTCTTGGAATGCTTCCCATGTATATTAGCTATATTCTTGGCATGTGGAGCTGCATTTGGATCTGTGACATGCTTTCGGGGCTTTGAAGCTTTGGAGGTAATGTCATATTGCCCTACCTCCACAGTAAAAGTCACTGATGATTTGATGATTTCAACAATAGAATCTGGATGAGAAGCTCACATATTTTATCTGTCTTGTAGTTCCCATCAAGAAGTGTGCATTCTAATACAATTAAACATGACTATATAATTCGAGATCGATGGATTCCACTAAATTACTTGGACAGTGAGAAGAGTTCATTTTATTTTGGAAATTTGCATAAAATAAATACAACATCTATCAAATTTCAGTAAGTTTGAAGACACTACTATTTTGCAAATTGCTTCCTGCAACTATGGAAAAATAACTCTTCCAAGCCTGATGGCGCACAAGTGGAATCCCAGCTATTCTGGAGGCTGAGGAAGGAGGATTGCCAGTTCGAGCCCAGCTTGGGCAAATTAACAGGACCTCGTCTCAAAATAAGAACAAAATGGGCTGGGGATGTATCTTGTACAAGAGTCCTCACATAGCTTGGGAGACTGAGGGTGTACTTCCCCATGCTAGAAAAAAAACCCCAAAGGAATTCATTGTCATATTTCACAAAAAAACACCTTCAAAGGTAATAGGCATTCATTAGTGCTTTACTCATTGTGCATTCAAAAATATTTACTGAGTATATGTCATACACTAAGCACAATTTTTAGTTTGGGAGATTGCCTTAGTCCTTCTGAGCTAACAGTGCACCACAAACTGTGAGGCACACTAATAATGACAGGGTGGCTTTCTCTTTGAAGGTTTTGGAGCCTAGAAGTCCAAGATCATGGAGCTGCAGATGGAGTGTCTGCTGAAGGTCCACCTTCTCTCCATAACCTCACAGGGTGGAGAGTGAGAACCCTGCTCTCTGGAGCCACTCCCACGAGCACTAATCACACTTATGAGAGCTCCGGATTCATGATCTCATTCTTTCCAATTCCGTTTCAATGTATAAATCTCAGGAAGACTCCAAAATTCAGACTAAGAATCCCAAATTCAGACTCTAGCAGACATTTACATCAAATTGTAATAAAATAATTCAATCAACTCTCATTCATGAGTTCATTGTCAGTGTGTATTTTAGTCTATCTGGGCTGCCATAACAGCAGCTGATATGACCACGCTCTGGACACTGAAGGACCAAGATGAATGGTGTGGCAAGGACGTGCCTCCTGCTTCATGGAAGGTGGGTCTTCTCACTGAGGCCACATATGGTCAAGAGGTCAGACAGGGCCCTTTCCTAGGTCCCTAACCTCACTGACAAGGACTCTACCCTCCAATATTCAATCTACAGCACCACATTCAAGTATATGACATTTAAAAAATATATCATATGGGAGCATTGAATACCATTATGAAGAGGATGGATTTTGCAGTGAGATCTGGGTTTTAATGATCACTTTGGCAGTCGGCATTTGGATGGCATGAGGGTCAAGGAGCTCTCAGAAGCCTCACATGACCATCTGTAAATGGGGTGCTTCATAACAGTACTCCTCAATGTGTGTGGTTTAAAACAACAAAGGTATTTTTGTCTTAACTATGTTTCAGTTAAAGAATAGAAGCCTATCAATGTTTAAAAATCTATTTGCATGGTGAATAATGGTACATGTGAAGTAAGAGTTAAAGGCACAGGGTAGAAAAGGTATTAATTTCCCAGCTCCTGGTTTCCTTCCACATGGGCCATACTTTTTTTTAGTGTCTGTCCACAGATAACAATTTATATACCTATGTCAGTGTGGGGGAGAGGGGGGTATACATATACCCACACAAATGGCAATGTGCTCACTGAAAATATATCTGAACTCTATCTAGCTCCATATGCATAGAGAAGAATTCTTAATCTTTTTGAACGATGCCTAATATTTCATTGAACAAATGTCTTATAATTATTTTCCAATCACCTACTTTTTGATGTAGATGCTATTTCTGTTCTTTTAGAAATATAAGTAAAGCTATAGTAATTATTCTTGTTCCTACTAATTTTACACATATGGAATTATCTCTTTAAACTATGCACTAAATTTTAAAATCAGTAGGTCAAACTTCTAGGCATTTTAAAATTGGATAAATATTGTCCAATAGTCCTACATAGAATTTATAAAAATTTGCTCATGTGAGGGTCTGTTTTTCCCATAATTTCATAGGAGGGTGCTTCACTGAAAGCTTCATTTTTGCCAGGTAAAGTACTGTTGCTTCTGTTTTCTCATCTCTCTCATTATGGTAAGCTCGAGGATCCTTCCATGCATTAGAAATAATTTTCTGAAAACTTTTTGTCCATATCCCTTGTTCATGAATTGCTTTTCTTTTGCAAGATTTCAGAAAGTCCTGAATATATTAATGTAATATGGAGATTGTTTATTTAATGTGAGTCTTAATTTTTTTCCAATTTTAAGCTTTTATATTTTTCACTCTAGAAAAATTTTATTATTCAATGCCATCAAATAATATTATTATTTTCTCTTTCATTTGTGCATTTCATGGTTCATTATAAATCACTTTCCTAGACTGAGACAGGAGAATCCCAAGTTCAAAGCCAGCCTCAGCAAGGGCGAGGCACTAAGCAACTCAGTGAGACCCTGTCTCTACATAAAACACAAAATAGGGCTGGGGCTGTGGCTCAGTGGTTGAGTACCCATAACTTCAATCCCTGGTACCAAAAAAAAAAAAAAATCACTTTCCTCACCAACCTAGATGCCCTTCAATAGATGAATGAATAAAGAACTGTGGTATATATACACAATGGAATATTACTCAGCATTAAAACAATAAAATTATGGCATTTGCAGGTAAATGGATGGAGTTGGAGAATATCATGCCAATCCCTAAAAAACCAAAGGCAGAATGTTCTCTCTGATAAGTGGATGCTGATCCATAATTAGGGGTGGGGGGCATGAGAAGAATGGAGAAATTTTGCTTGGACAAAGGGAAGGGAAGGGAGGGACATGGGGGCAGGATAGATGGTGGGATGAGATGGACATCATTGCCCTAGGTACATGTATGACTGCACATATGGTACGACGCTACATCATGTACAACTAGAAAAATTAAAAGTTGCACGGCATTTGTGTACAATGAATCAAAACGCATTCTGCTGTCATATTTAGAATAAATAAATAAAAGAAATAAAACTTTTAAAAAATCACTTTCCTCATTGATCATTAGAAATAAGATAGATAAAAACAGCAGCTCTCAGCCGGGCGCAGTGGCTCACGCTTGTAATCCCAGCACTTAGGGAGGCTGAGACAGGAGAATCGCGAGTTCAAAGCCAGCCTCAGCAATGGCGAGGCACTAAGCAACTCAGTGAGACCCTGTCTCTACATAAACACAAAATAGGGCTGAGGATGTGGCTCAGTGGTCGAGTGCCCCTGAGTTCAATCCCCGGTACCAAAAAAAAAAAAAAAACAGCAGCTCTCATGTTTCCTTCTGGTATTTTGTTTACATTGATGTCTGATGTTTAGGAAATGTATCAGAAATAAGGTTTGAGGTACAATTCAAATTTCATTTTGTTTTTGCCGATTTTACACATTATTCCCTTTGTTATTTGTTGGATAATCATTTTCTCTACTTTTCAAAAAGTCACATTTATGTTTTAATAAACAACTGTGTGTATTCAAGTGCAGACTGGATTTTAAGTGCACATCTCTTCATTTTTAATGTATTCATGAACTTGAACTCCAGTGTTTTAATTAAAAGATGCAATAATATCAAAATGCTGTTTTAGTCGTAGTATTTTATTTTTCACAATGTTTTTGGAGTTGCTTTCCTAATTCCTCTTTTTCTTAACTTCTTTGTGAAAATCTATTCTGAACATAGTATAGATCCATTTCCATTTTCTATTAACACAATTATGTACTTCATGAAAAGGGACGATTTTATCTCTTACTTCTTAACCTTTGTACATTTTTCTTTTCTTGCCTTCCTACAATAGCTCTCATGTTACAATGCTGCATAAGTAAGCATGGAAGCCATCTCCATTCATTGAAGTCAGAAGAGCTGTTGGTTTCTCCACAAAAGAGGGTACTTGCTGTAGATTGTTTTGTAGATGGTGTTCATTCCCAGAATAGAAATTATCTTCCATTTATCGTTTGTTAAAGTATATTAAAAATCACAAGTGCATTACACATTTTGTTTTTATTCTGCAGCTACAAAGATATTTATTATTTTCGTTTTTACTATTTTAGTTTGGGCAAGTGTGTTATGTTTATAGCATTATGTTTACACTGCATTCCTGGGATAAGCCAAATTTGACTACATACATGTTCCTTTGAAGATGTGTAGTTGATTTGACTTACTAATTTTTGTTTGTCAATTTTAAATACATGGTATGACTAGTATTGATAACAATTTTCCTTTCTTCTGTTGTGTTATTAAGAGCCAAAATAAGATTATGTGAGGCATCAACACTAAAATGAATTCTGTATGCATTTAAAACTAAAATTATGTACACATTTTACATTATTTATATATAAAATTTGCATTTTGATAGATAATGCTCAAATAGTTCTACATAGAAGTTATAAAGATTTACTCATGTAAGGGTCTGTTTTCCCAAAACCATAAAACAAGATACATAATATACTCTATTTACATCATCTATCTATCTATCTATCTATCTATCTATCTATCTATCTATGATATTTGATAAGTACTTATGGAAGACATGTGGGAGTGATTTTTCCCATAGAAGATTTTGAATACTGATTTAGTATTTTGAATTGGCACTAGACTGTAGTTTTCCAATATGTCTTGAGTAACATATATTTAGGAATTCATCAGTTTGATCTAAATTTTCATGTATATTGGCATAAGATTGTCATAAAATTCTCTATTTTCTTTTTTGAGTGTACATTTGAGTGCCAAGTTTTTACTACCAAATATTTATGTCTCTTTGTCTTTGTTCTAACTCACCCTTCTTTTGCCAATTTTATCAGTCTTTTCAAGGAACCAACTCTTGGTTTTATTGATCCTTTTAATTTCAATTTCTATTTTCTGATTTCATGAAATTTTGCTCTTATGTCTATTATTTATTCTTTTTATCATCTTATTTATTTTGCTCTTATTCTGTCATTTTATTTTTTCATGACAGTAGGGATTAAATCTAGGGGTGATTGACCACAGAAGCATATCCCAAATCTTATTTATTTTTGAAACAAGGTGTCTCTGAGTTGCCAAGGCTGACCTAGAACTTGTGATCCCCCTTCCTCATCCTCCCAAGTAATTGAGATTATAGGCATGTGCCACCTCGTTTGTTTTTATTTTATATTTAAATAGATGTTAGGATACCTTTTTATGTGCTAACTTTGCTAAAATTTATTAAAATAAAAATCCCTGAATTTCCTTTCTCATAAGTTTATGGTAAGTGTGGGGATTCCACAAGAGAGACTCGGTGGCTCTTTTCACTATTCATGTGCCATTTCCTAGTTGTTTATTCAAAATCCTGCATACAGGATTTATTCCCAGATTGGTTGATTTTTGAGTTGATTGAATGAATTATCCTTCTTCCTAGGCCTGACTTCATCTAGTAGAAGCTATTTAGAAAGAATCAGTTTTTACTGAAAGTGAGAGACTGACAGGGTCTCCAGGACTCAGTTCTCAGATTTTCCTTTCCCAGCTTTTACCCTGGATTTGGACCTTTGGTTCCTGCTCTCTGAACTTCCTGCCTGCTCATGATATGCCTTCCTCCACTAGTGGTCCTACCTCTCTGACAGAATGCTATTGTTGAAAAGTATGTTCATAAAGAACAAGTGCACCTATCCCCACATGCTTGCCAGCATTATTGTTTTATTCTTTATAATTGCCATTCTAACTGGAGTGATGTGAAATCTCCACATAGATTTTATTTGCATTTTCCTGATTTTTAGATATGCTAAACTTTTTTTCTTATATTTGTAGGTCATCTGTATTTCTTCTTTTGGGAAATGTCTTCTTTTGAGAATTAATTTATTATAATTATTTTGGGGTGATTATTTTTCTACAGCTACTTTGGAAAGCAAAGATTCCTCTAAAAACTAGGAGTGGAATCATCATATGACCCAGCTATCCCACTCTTTGATATTTATCTAAAAGGACTAAAATCAGCCTAATATAGTGGTATATGCAGCTCAACTCGCAATAGCCAGGCTATGGAACCAATCCAGGTGCCCATCAACAGACAAATGGATAAAGAAAATCTGGGATATATGCACAATACAGCTTTACTCAGCCATGACGAAGAATAAAATTATGGCATTTGCTGGCAAATGAATACAACTGGAGAAACATCATGAGTCAAAAAAGCCAGACTCAGAAAGTCAAGGGGTGAATGTGTTCTCCTACATGCAGAGGACTGGCCAAAATACAGGAAGTACATGTGGGGCACTCCATGAAAATAGAAGGTAGTTCAGTGGAGTAGGGGAATGGGAGAGGGGGAAGAGAGTAGGAGCGGGAAAAGGAGGACCTATGAAACACCATGTGCACAGATACACCACCGTGAATTTCACCTTTATATATAATTATAAAGTACCATTTTAAAAAAACAACAAATAAATAGAAAGAAGACCAGTACAGTAGAAGAAGGGGATTAGGAGAGGGAGGAGGGGAGGGGAAAAAAAGGACCCAAATGGAACAAATCACATTCCATGCATGTGTGATTATGTAAGAAGGAAACCCCGTTACAAATAACTATAATGCACCTAAAAACGTTCTTAAAATAATATGTTCACAACTTGTTTGGTGATTGCACTCTGTATATTATATTCTTTATGAGAAGTGTTATCACATACATTTAATTTGGCTAAGTCTAAAATATAGTTGTACCTTTATAAACATAATAAAAATACTTTCTTATTTGTATCCCTCACTTGAACATTTTCATTCTATGGCTTGTTCATTTTTGCTTTTCCCATAAAGCATTACTATTGACTTTACAATCAAAATGTATTCAGACAGCTCTACATATTTACTCCATATTTACGTTTGTTCTTTCTTCTTCCATCTTGGCCCTTCCATCAGTGTTAACTTTCCTCCTGTGAAGTTCATAATTTGGAATTGCTTAGAAGTGGATCTGCTGATAGCAAATTATCCCTGTTTCTCTACGGACCAGTAGCTGGTGTTTGTTCTAATGCCTGAACACCATCTTCACCTGGTGTGAAATACTAGGTTCACAGGGGTAGAATGTCAGCCCCTGAAGATACCATTCCACTCTCTTTTAGTTCCTAATGCTGCTCTTGAGAAACTACTGAATCAAATAACTCTCCTGTCAGGTTCATTTCTTATAATCTCTCTCTCTTTCTATTCACCTTGAAATTTCCCATTGCATTCTACAGTTGTCACAAACAAAATTTCTTTGTATTGTTTCTACTCGGAATTTCTTATAATTTTTGAATCTTGAGTATTGGAGTCTTACATCAGTTCCAGAAAAGTCCCAACCACCACGTCTTCATACATCTCAACTTGCTCTGCTCCTTTCCTTCAAGGAATCAGGTTTCCTATGCACCATTCCTTCCGTGCTCCAGTCACTCCCTTTCCCTGTTGTATTTTGTGTAATTCCGCCCAGCCTCCTCTGACTCCCTGTCTTCACCTCTTACTGTTGGTTTCATGCATTGACATTTTCAGCTATTTAGATTTTACTTTTTGAAGCTCCCTTTCATTAGTTTTAAATACTTTAAGATCGTCTTCTAAGCAGGTCCTTATCTCCTTACATATACTTGTTTTCCCTTAAAAAGATAGTGTGGACTGTGGCTGATAGTCCTGACCAGTGTGAACCCTTGGGTTGCTCTCCTTCCCATCCTGGAGCACCTCCACCTGTGCCTGTCAACATGCACACTGGGCTGTACCTTGGGCTTGCCAACTGAAGACGATGGTGAACTTGACTTTTCCCAGAGATTAGTGGAGTTTGCCTCTGTCACACTCAGGTTGAGGATAAAATCACTGACCTGATACCATCTTACACAAAACTTATAGTGTGCAAGTCCTTGAATTTCATAAGATAATGTGCATCTTGGTGGCAAGTCTCTGATTTTCCTCTGATTCAAATTTATGTGAAGGGAGATTTGTAAACTTTTAGCTTAATTTACTTTAAGATAGTCTATTAAGTTCTTCAACTTCTGACGCCTTTTGGTTTTAATTTTTACCTATTTAGTCTGGTAAGTCACTCAGTAAAATATATAAGTTTTTTTGAGTTTGAAATTACCTCCAAGCTAATTTCTATGTTTGGCTTAACTTCAGTTTAGCTTAGTAATTCATCCATATTTTTCTACCTTAAATTCTTCTACTCTTCATCTTTCAAACACAAAAGCTTCTGAACATGCTGACAAATAAGAAGAGTTACAGTTGGTGTGTTGAGAGAAGAGGAATAGAAGTTGTAAGCACTGCTGATGTATGTGTGCCAATCATGTTAGCCCCAAATGCCGAATTACACATCTGAAAACAAAGAGAGCCTGGCATGATTGTGAGAGCATTCCTGTGTGCATGGCTACTTTCTGTTTACCAGAACCAGCTGTACCCTGATTTCTGAGAGAAGCCACAGGTGCTGACCATTCCTTGAACTCCCGTGTTCTCGTGGTCTGAGCTTGTTTTGCAGTCTGAGCAATTTCCACACCTGGGTCTGCAGTTCCACGCCTCCCACGCCCCCTGAGGGGTAGGAAAGATATATAAGCCCAGAGTGCTGAAATAAACGAGCTTCCAGCTTCTTTTTCTTCAGAATCGTTGTTGTGTATGTATGTTTTTTCGTCCGCGGCTCCCTCGCCGACTCGGTTTCACTTTGGTCCTGCGCAGGCGCTGGCACATGATAGCACACACCTATAATCCCAGCTACTCAGGGAGCTGAAGCAGGAGGATCTCAAGTTCAAGGCCAGCCTCAGCAACTTAGCAAGCTCCTCTCAAAACAAAAATAAAAAGGTCTGAAAGATCTGGGGATATAGCTGAGTGGTTAAGCACCCCTGGTACAAAAAAAATGGGAGGTGGGGAGGAAGGGAAATAGGAGAAGAGGAAAAAAGAAAAGAAACCCAGAAAAATAGAATGTTGATTTTATTGGACAGTGGAAACAGCCATAAATTCTATTCTTCTGAAGACTTCTGTTTGTATCATAAAATTATCTGCATAGCTTTAGATGGGAATTGGATGTCTGTCTTTCTTTTTTATTATAATTCCTCCATTTACTCGCCCACTATTCCCACACCTCTATCCTTTTACAGGAATCCCACCTTATACCTGGAAGCTACAATCTAAGACCATGGTGAGCATTTGAAACCAGGAATAGTACCAAACTCTATACTATAAACTTTCCTATACATGTATACCTGAAATAAATTATTTATGAATTAGAGCCAATAAGGTATTAGGAATAACAACTAATAAGTTCATAGAACGACTCTAACGACAACTGTAGTAAAATTGGGGACCTCACTACTCTTGCACTTCAGGGTCACTGTGTTAAATTAACTGAGGTAATTTTCCTCACTGCTCCACCCTCCTTGAGTGTCTGGCACATAGGAGATGCAGCCAATGGGTGTTTCTTAGTACACTTGGTGGAGGAAGCAGGGAAGAGGGATAATTGACATCTGTGCAACAGGGGAAAGCCGGGTGCTATCAGAGGGGCAGGGCAGTTTTTCATGGATTTCATTTCCAAATCACATTACAAAATCTTTAACGTATATATTTCATCCACTCAGTCACTCTATGCATGTTTCTTAAATAGAATTCTCAGAGAACCATATTTTAAAAATAAATCCCTGGCAATTTTTTGGTTACAATAAAAATAATGATAATAATCACCATGGCTGTCTTGTTGGGATTGATGCATTTCCTTTATCTGCATAATAGTTTATATTCTTCTCTATTCTTCACTGAAGTATCATGAAGCATGATTTATCATTTCTGCTTTGTAAATGAGAACACCAAGGATCAGAAACACTTGCTCTCTGCTGAACAGTTGCAAGTCTAGATTTGACCTCAAGATTTGCATCTAAATTGCAACTCAGAATTCGAAGGTAAAAACCAATCAATCAGAAACTACAGTAAGGAACTTTCTTTAGGAAAATACTATACTGTTGAATATATCAATATTTTATGTTCTGGGTTTTGATAGTGTTGTATGAGCAGACTTCCATGAGAAGCACAACACGTGGTTTGTTTGGTAAATTATCAATTTGTTTATATGTTAAAATTATTTTGCTATCAATTTATTTTCTTGTTAAAAATATCTCCAGTCCCGGACTCTCATCAGACCTCACTTGGGAAAGTGCAAACCTAAGAAATACCTTACTGCAGCAAGGGGACTACTTACCTTAGATGATTTTGTTGAGGATATTTATATTTTTTTCATCATTTTATCAAAAATCTTTCAAGCATGGACAGTCAGGAATATATCTCAGAATTGTTATTTCCACACACAAGGTAATTTCTACTATGTTTCAGAATCGGTTCTTGGTGCTACTCAGTGATGGAAAATGTGTGTGTGTTTGCATACCTCCTGGGCATTGGCCCTGTGTGCTAGTTAGCATAGTGGTCAGAACTTGAACCCCTCAGTTGTTTTTCTTCCCCATGTTTAAATTGGCAACATTAAGGCTGCCTTACTACACTTGTGCATCTAATTACCTAGAATTTCATATTAAGCAAAAAGCAATTTCTTTGGAAATATGCATTCAAAAATATAGAGAATGACATCACATAGAAAGAATTTGAAAAGGGCTAAAAGCAACTTCAGCAGTTAATGTTTAGCTTTTCAGAATTTTATTTTCCACTAAAATGACTTTCCCCTCATGACTAATTATGATTCTTGTTCAAAAACAAGACTTCTGCATATTTGAGCCTGATCTTTTTGAAAAATCAAATGACTGTGTCCAAAATTATTCTGGAAAAATATTTAAATTTAAATGTAACAAAATTAGAAAACAGAACCTATATCTTATAAGAAGGTTTTAAACCTCTGAAAATTCAATTAAAAACAAACATTTAATTTTAAGGGGTTTCTCATAATTTCTAATTATAAATTAGTTCCGTGGGAAGTCACATGGCTTCTTTGCATTTACTACAGTATCACTTAATTCACTAAGTGGTGCTCCGGTGGCTAAAAAGAGCTAACACAGCCATCAAAGTGACTTACCCCAAATTGGAAAGCAATCAAGACACAAGGTGCATCAGCCACACTAATTAAGATCGATTCAGTTCAGGCTGAAGCAGTTTTTATCAGTAAGAATGAGATCTTCCCTATCAAAAACAACGTTGTACTTATATACTAAAAGTGAACCACATGAGAAAATTCATGAAGCTAAATTAATACTAACATTTTGATTTTTTGGAAATTGAGGTTTTCTTTTTTCCTTAAAAATTGTTTTCTGTTTTTTAAAAATTTTGTTTCCTGTTTTATTCTGTGTCTGTCTTTTGGGTAACAAAACTTACAAACCACCAAGAGGATTATTCTAAATCATTTTAATTTTATACGAAATTATCAAAATTTGACACTCTGAATTTTTATAGCTGTTTAATATAGATGACAATTCCAAAGTGTTTATTTCATGGCATGCCATAAGAAAGACTTGGGTTTAATTTGCCAGCTACAATAATTATGGTTAGTGTTTTAAATCAACATTAAAATAGTATGCAAAGATTTTTAAAATTTTGAATTTAGTTAAATAAAGTCAGTATCTGCTACTTTGCATTCTGTTAAACAAGCAAACAAGGTATGCCTTAGATATCTCTTTAATGGTATCAGTGATCCTTGACTACTGGCTCGTTACGTTTGACTAGTAATGAGAAACCCAACTTTTTTCCTGAATAATGTAGTTCATTATTAGCTCTATTTTTATGATTCTCTTTGTGTTCTTCTGGAAAAATAAAAATTATTCCACTCTTTTGAAGACATTTCTATAAATGTTCAACAAGCCATCTTAGCCCAATTATTTCTATTGATGTGAGGGAACTTTTAAAAGTCTCTTATTTGATACAGCTTCTGAAAATTTGTTTTTTTCTGTTATGTTTGATAACATGTATTAAAATGCAATTTTTGAGAAAAAATAAAAAGAAGTCTCTTATTCAAAAAGAACAGAATAAGAAAATAGAATAAAATACCTTATTCCCTATGAATAAATGAACACATCCTCCAGAATTTACATACATACAATTTTGAAGCTATACTCCCCAATTTTGTTAAGTTTTTGACTCTCCATAAACAACAGGCTGCTAAGTGAAGGGGAGGGAACCTAGACTTGATCCTTTACACTAGTTTTTTTTTTTTAAATTTCTGTTTCTGTGTTTGATTTTGTTTAGCACAGAAGGGAAAAAAGCAGCCCTTCTGCCCATCCTGGAATAGGAGAGCTGCAAAGCGAACCAGAGAACTGACTGAGAGACCGTCCTCCAGGAGTCCAGGAGGGTGGTGGAGAGAGGTGTTTTTCTCTGTGTTTTTATCAATAGTTTCTAGACCCAGTTGCTCTAGTGCAAGGGTTTTTCCCTGAGCTACTGGAATATGGCACTGGAGGCAGGTGAGACCTCAGTATTTGGAAGGAGCCCCATGTGTAGGATCTGGCACCCCACACTCCTCTCCATCCTTTAAAGAGAAAATGCTCCCTTTTTACACTTTGTATTAATAGTTAGCCTTCCAAGTAAAAGTGTGATTCTAAAGAGCTGGGCTGCCACGGAAAACTCTGGGAACTGCATTTTCCACCAAAAATGGTGGAAACGGTCCCCTTTCCAGACATCAGATCTTCTGCTGCCACTTAAAGTCAGAGAGATGGGTCAGCGCTTGCTAAGATTTCTGTTTGTGATGAGTTTAATTTAAAAGATATATTCAAGTGAATGAAAGTCATTGATTAGTCTACATTGACATAACAATAATAACTTTTCATTTTATGATAGTTTAGCATAGCGCTATAAAAGGGTCTTCCTATCATTCAAATGCATTTTGAAGATTTCCTTCTAAACAAAATTGTAAATGGTTAAGAACACATACAGAGAGCATGGGGGTAGGAAAGATGATGGAATGAGATGGACATCATTACCCTAGGCTCATGTATGAAGACACCAATGGTGTAACTCTACTTTGTGTACAACCAGAGAAATGAAAAATTGTGCTCCATATGTGTGCTATGAATTGAAATGCAATCTGCTGTTTAAAGAGAAGAAACAAACAAAAAATAATGCATACAGAAGTAGAAAATTCAGAATTATTTCTATGAACAAAATAGCCAGAGGCTTAGAATTTAAAATTAAGGAAACAGTAAAATCATCAAACAAAGACCAAAGAAGTACTAGGTACAAAAACTTCCCAATTGGAGGATCAAGGAAAAGGCCATCAAAAATAAATTTATGCTAAACTATTTGGCTTCAGATTAAATGTGGGGTGAATAGTCAGGGTGGTGAAAATTATGTTTTATCTGAATTCATTCTTTCATCCTTAGACATGACTTTGTATTGTTCAAAGATGATGTTTTATAGGATAGATTGACTGTGCAGACACAGAGCAGGCCCAGCATGAGAATTTATTTGCTGCAACCCTGCATTCTTGCAATGTTTCTGTGGGTGCCTTTCAGAATAAAGTGGAAACAAAAACAGAAAAGTGACTCACTCCATGATAAATGAGTGTGCCCGAAAATGCGATCCTGGAATACCAGCCAGAACTCCCAATTCAGTCTTGTCAAGAATAACACGAAAGGAAGTAAAAAGGGTATCTTACAATGCCAGCTTAATCAGAAGCTTCATTCCGTGGAAAAAAAAGGTGAAGATACTCAGCCATTTTCCTGACCAGAATGAGGTGAAGTTCAGAGGAAATGTGGATTCTGGCCATCAAAGAGCATAGATATTTGGTCAAACTTGTTCCTCCAATTCAGATGTCCATGTGAATTATCATGATGGAAACTACCTGCAAGTTTAAACAGAGTTTGTAAAATAAACAAAACCACTGTTTTTAAGGGGATGTCCGTGGACTCAGTGAGAATCTGGGTCTTGCATGGGGGAGCATGGGACCAGGCATCTGACGCTGCGCCATTGCATGCCTGTGGGATTCAGGAGGAAAATTCTGTGCACATTGACATTTTGCTGGAAGATAGGCTGAAGACAAAGATGTTCAGTGCACTTCTGGAAACCAGCGGTAATGGAGGCAGCAGGAAGGTAAGTGCCCCTCTGGCCTTGAGGGACTGTTTGGAGCACCAGTTGAGAGGCTGATTGAGAAGTCAAAGTAACTGTTTTCATGGCAGATTTTTATGAGTCTTT
Organism: Xerus rutilus; assembly: GCA_028644305.1. Classification (NCBI taxonomy): domain Eukaryota; kingdom Metazoa; phylum Chordata; class Mammalia; order Rodentia; family Sciuridae; genus Xerus; species Xerus rutilus. The sequence goes on from CM053404.1 coordinate 137,303,493, forward strand.
ACCAAATAAAAAATGCCATTTGGGGCACAGGTGTGGGAAAAGGGGGGATTCCCTCTTCGGTGACAGATTCCGGTATTACTTGCCCTAACACCTTGTTGGCTTCAGGACCCTGAGAGCCAGCAGCACCCTTGACCTCACCAAAGCTGTTCAGATGGAAATGTGAAAAGAACAAGGTAAGACGCACCTTAAGGAAGTCAATAGGAAACACCTCCAAGCAACTGCCATGGGTAGGAGGACGATCTCCAGGGAAACTGAGCCCTCCAGACACACCTCTTATTATCTAAGTAAAATTCTATGATGTCTTAAAAATGTAGCTACCGTTCAAAGCAGACCAACTGTGATGATTAGTTTTATATGTCAATGTGGCTAAACTAGAGTACCCAGAAATGTGGTCAGACACCAAAGTATTTCTCTGAAAGTATTGGACTTTTTAGATGAGGTGAATATTTAAAACAGTAGTAAAGTTATTGTCCTCCATTAATTTGGATGGGCCTCATCCAATCGGTTGAAGGCCTTAAGAGAAAAAGACTTGTAGTCCCCTCAGAAAGAGGGAAGTGTGCTCCAGATGGCCTTCAGATACAAGATGTAGTACCATGTGTTCCTGCCTCCAGCCCGCTGTCCTGCCCTACAGATTTCAGACTTGCCCATCCCCATAACCATGTGACCAATTCCTTCCACTGAACCTCTGTGCTACATGTAGGCACACATTCTAGTGGTTCCGAAACCATTCGTATGTGCCAAGCTTCATTTCTAGCTTTGAAGAGACTGACAGTATTCCTGGCATCCTAGTCCCCTGTCAATACACAAGAAAACCAGAGTTCACAGAAGTTGAGCGACTTGACCAAGTCAGAGACCTAAAAGTAATGGTACCAACACTAAGTCTCATGTCTTTCTGCAGAATTTGCATTTTCCTCATCTGCTGTGTTTTATAAATATTTTGTTAAATAAATGTATCTCTGTAAAAGCCCCAACATATGCATCTTTATTATCACACAGGCTATACGTATGCTTCATCTGATTAGGCTGTGTAAATTGTTATTTATTTCAGAAGATCATCGAGAGGCCAAAATAAGAAACAGAAGCCAGCCAATCACCTGAATAACCCAACAGAGAGAGGACGTTTCTCTCCTGTGGTGGAATGGCATTCAGAGAAGATCCGCTGAGAGCCTGGGAAAAGGTGCTCATGGCCTGAAGAATGGGCAGGTTGCCTTCACCCCTCGTTAGTGGAAATATTATTTTGAACCTTTATATGATGACACCGTTTCCCACAGAAATGGCAAATCCCCAAAGGAAAGAACAAATAAGACCTTCACGTATTTCAGGCACTACCTTGAATCATCTAGATCTCGACGGGAGCATGCGATGTTAAAACTTCATCTAAATATCAGGAATATAAACAGTATTCTCATGCTTGAAAGTGACTTGGTCAACCGGCAGCCAGGAGAACTATGTGTTTATTGGCCTTCAGTCTGCATTACTGTTTGGGGAAATTTCACATACATAGACACACACACATACGTGAATACATAGGTGTATTGAAAGATGGTCTATTTCCTGTTCCATGAGGGGACCAGAAACTCAAATGCACTTGGCAGTTCACAGCTAGGCACCGCCTTGGTGGGAGGAGGCCACCGGGAGAGTGAGGAATGAATGTCCCCTTTGGACAGCCAGGCATTTCTTAGTTTGAACAGAAAGTGGAAACTCAAGTCCCAGAGGATTTTATTCCTTTCTACTTTTAACAACAGTTGCCTCCAAAGGATACCAAGAAACTGTAGACTTGTATAAAGTGAAAAGTGTTCCATGATTTTATGTAGGAGACCTTTTTATCAAAATATGATTTTCTATAAAATGTCATAGAAATTATTGATCATATTCTACTTTATTACCTGCCTTTAAAATTTTAAGATTCTTAAACTATTTATAATATTGTAAATACATAATTTAGAAATATAAAGTATTTTTAAAAGGGAAAGATTTTTTATAGAAAAATACTAGTAATAACTATGAAGGGTATAAGGAAATTAGAAATATCACTGTTTTGCAACCTATAGCAACAATTGAATTTGACAAGGACCAACTATTAAATGAAGAAAACTACTGGATGTAAGATTTTAGAAAAAAAGACATTTACATTTATGTTGTTACAAAGCAACAATCTTTCACCTGTTATCAGCCCTGTCCAAAACATGTGTTTATGTTCCTTTATAAGATAGGAGAGGACTGGCAATCACACCATAACCAAGTCATCAAAATTAGTTTTACTGTTGGTAGAAAAACATAAATTCATGTGCCCCGTATTATGTTGCCCTAAACAAACAGGATCACCTAAGTGGTGTTCATTCCAAAAATGTTTCACTTGCCCTTAAACACAGGGACACAATAAGACAAATCCATAATGCAGCACATTCTAAGGACAACTGTTTTAGATTCATCAAATAGTCAGTATTTAGGAAAATCAAAACAAACCAAGCCACCACACAAAGAAAAAGGCATTCTCCACTGAAGTGGACAAAAGACATAAAAATAACAAATTCAAAATCAAATGCAGAATGTAAACTTTGATCTCATCTTAGATTTAAAAAAACAACTATAAGGAAATTACATACGAGAAATCCTGTATATTAAATAATATTACTAAATTATCACTGATTTTCTTACATGTGATGAAAATCATCCTGCTTTCTACAAGGACCTTTTAAAGAGTTTAGGAAAATAAAGAAGTCTGTTCATATGTGATATATAAGTGATACTGAGAGAGAAAGCAAATGTAGGAAAATTCACAATGGTTGAATGCACGTGGAAGGTATTCATTAGTATGCATCGTACTTTATTCAACTTTATCATAGATATAAATATTTTGAAATACAAGTGTTAGGCATAAGGTGTAGTTATTCATCTATTTTACATATAAAAACCTTGAGAGTAACAAAAAGAGCCAATCTGTCCAAACTGAAAGACAGAGGGAAGACAGCCTGGCGTTGTGTTGAGAACCGGCACCATGCCTTCACTTACATTTTGGGAAAGAGGTCACTAAAGAGCCTGTGAGGAGTTTTGGCAAGAGCAAAGATGGGGTGGGTGCAGGTGTGGGTGAAGAAACCTGAGCTTCCTGCAGGGTCTGGTCAGAGTGCCTTCCACCCCACCTGCCCCACATAACCAGCAGAACCACCAGGGAATGGGTGGAGGTCACTGCCTACAGGGGCAGCAGCTCTGATAGGCAGCGAGGCTTATCACTAGATTTCCTAGGCATCGAAGCAAAATGCTGGTCTCTGCTGTCCTCTATTCGGCACTGAATGCCTACCTTGGGATGGTCATAAAGTGCCTCAGAGGATGAGGCCACAGCATTAGAGCCTTCATTTTCCCTAAAAAGAAACAAGATGACTCACTTGGACTGTGTATCTACAGAGAAAGCTCATTATTTTACATAAGCAAAATCCACTTAATAAGAAAGCATTGTAATAGCAATGAGCAGCAAAAAATCCCTTCAGATTTGGGTGACCCTGCAATTCGGCATCACATCTAAGACATTCCTCAAAATCAGGAATATACTCACGCTCATAAAAGCTAAAATGAAAATACCAAAGGCCACTTGGAAGGGATGTTATTACTCAAAATTATATGGACATTTCCATCGATAGAGAAAATGGCTTACATTATTATCAGGATCATGGGGAAATTTACAACTTTAATGGTCATTTTGGGCCAGATCCAAACACTTAAGCCTCTTTTAGTTTAGTTCAGCTTTTTGTTTGTTTGTTTGTTTTGATATTTGTGTTGTGATGATACAAGTTGATTTATAAAGGTTATTTGATACTAGTGTAAGTTTTCTACGATTATTGAAAGCTCATTATAAATATAAGTAGTCATCAGCTTAGGGCTAATACAATAGGTATCTAATACCTACAAATACTTAGAATTTTTTAGAAAATAAATGTTTCTGAAAAAAATGTTGTATTTTCTGAAATGAACCCTTTTCTGTACATCCATCAGACTCTTGTTATCAGATTGCCACAGATAAGAGTATGATCAACAATACCTTAGCTCTCAAACCAGAATGCTTTTAGCACTATCTCTATCACCTAGTCAAGAGACTATTTCCTGATTTAAGGTAAAACACAAAGAAAGTATTCTAAACACCATGTATTTCAGGCTTACAGAAATGTAAGAGATAAAGATTACACCATCTGGTAATGGGGTCCTTCAGTGACCTCAGACACCTACCTGGATTTCCCAGAAGAACTAATTAAATGGAGCCATTTTTCAGTCTTTATTTTATTTAGTTGTTGCACAGCACTGTGATTCATTAATAACTAGCAACATTGACAATTTTGCTAGACTGTATTTAGAGCAAGTGTCCAACTCTGAGATCGCTGACCATGGATGTCCTTCTACAGAAAAAAAGTGAACATTACTATCATGATTTCTTCCCAACAGACTCTTCAGTCAGGTAACAATGAAGTCATACATGACAGCATTACCTCAGAAGAGAGATAATACATATTTCTTTAGTGACCAGATTCACCTACCAAAACTTTTACTGTCATTCCAAATATGTAAAAGTAAATTAGTAGATATTTATAAAGTAAGTTAATAGTAGAGGTATTTAATTAATAACCAAACCTGATCTATAAAAGCTTGAGGAGCGTGGAAACTCACATACAAACAGGAGACCAGACCAGGGATGTAGCTCAGTGGTAAAGTGCTTGCCTAGCATGCACAAGTCCTGGGTTTGATCCTCAGTCCTGCTGAAGATGAATAAATAAACGAGACAGCTGAGAGAACGAGGCAGAAATGTAGAGAGTGCTCGTCGCTCTGCTCCTCATTGAGCACATGTATTATCTTTTACTACTTTCCCTCACTTCCTTCACTCAGTTCAGCAAACAAGCAAAACCCACACTGTCCATCAGTCTCAGGGTCAAGTCAGCCCTGGGAGTCGGTAGGAGAGGAAGGCCTGCCTCCCACCTCCGGATCAGTGTCTGCTTGGCCCACAGTGTGGGCTGTGGCATGAGAATCCTCTGGGGAGAAGCTACTGTCTGCTTTGGGTCAACAATTTATAGTTCTTTAAATTTCCATTCAAATGCGTATGCATTTTCTCTTCAAAGAAAGACCATGCGGAAGTGGGTGTACTTAACAGTTTTCACCTCCAGAACACTTCCACCAGATTAAGCCTCTCCTTTGGATCCTGGGCCTTATGTTGAAAACTGGTGTTAAGTTGGACTCTCCTGCTGCCTCTGGGGTGCTCTTCTCAAGTTCCAGGGGCCAGCTCTCAGGGCCTTCCATCACTTTCCCAAACTCTTTTGGGATCTCAATCATTTCTTCCCAGATGATCTCTGGGATCTAACCCAGTCCCCACCACACACACACACACACACACACACACACACACACACACACACACACACGATCTTTTGATCTTCTCATTCCAGGGCAACATACAGGAGAGAATGTCCATGTGATTGCTTTTGCCCATTAATAATAAAAACATGTTAGAAGGTGACTTGTTATGTGAACCTTTTAAGAGGTTGGCATATATTTTTTTAAAATTCCATCCCCAGATGTCCAATTATTTAAAGGTAGAAATATAATAAATCAGTGGTAAGGTTAACACCAAACATTACCAAATGATACTGCACAGCTGCTAGAAGTTGGCTAAAAAAGGAAGCTCTCATTTCCTAAAGACATAACAAGGATGCAAATGCAGTAAATCACAACTTTTGTGATATCCATAAAAAGAAATGAAACTATTGTTTATGCAAAAAATAGCTGCTTCTTTTCAGGGCCAATATACTCATATACAGAGGAAAAGGTATGTGATACAGTGAATGGCATCCTTAAGAATACCCTTCCAATAAGTACAAAAAGACAGTTCATGTAATATAACCTATTAGGGCATATGGAAATGATCTATGTACAAGTCAACACTGAGAAATAAATAGCATTTAATTTTTCCATCTATGTTAAAGAATAGATGTTCAAAAAATGTGAAGGATTGGATATTTTACCTTACTTGCAAAATAAAAATGTAGCCTAGTGTAGGTATATGGATGCTGCAGGGAGACAATTAGCCTTCTAGGTCAGAGACCAGGGACAGTTCATTACTTCCAATAACAGCAGTGTTCAGAGAATCAACATTTTTGTGCAAATTCCCTAAGCACTAAATCCTTAGGGCAATATGTACAGGATCTGATGAATTCAGCATTAGGGGACTGCATTCCAGAGAAGACCTGAAAAGCCACGTGTTATCATGGGGAGGAGGCTTGTCTGTGTATTGCTCCTGAGGGAGCATGATCTTCGTTTTCTAATGCTGTTCACTATATGAACATTCTTGTGAAGATCTTCTAGAACTGAAGTGCAATCAGTGCCTCACTTTCAAGATGTGCAAAAATGTAAGGAATCCATTGTCTCCCAGTAGGGAGATGCTGATAGGAAATAAAACAGGCTAAAAGAAAATTTCCACTCTAGATAAGAGGAGTCAGAGAAAGATTAAAAGGAATGCTGGAAAAATGTTAGTTGGAGCCAAAAGTGTACATGGAATCGGATTAGAAAATTATGCCGTGTGCCCATGTATCCACTACAGCACTATTATTAAAAGATTAATGCCTCTACTAATTTATGGCAAGTATTTCTGATTGCCCAATATAATATTAAGAGATAGCGCCTGTCCTAGCAATTAAATGAATGTCGACCAGTGATTCTCAGGCAGAGGTGATTTAGCAATGTCTGAAGATATCTGAGGTTGTCACAACTGGGGGTACTATTGGCATACAATAAGCAGAAGGCCAGGTGACCAGCAACCTACACCACACAGGGATGCCTCCTAAAACAATATGATCCAGGCCAAAATCCAATCAAGATTAAGAAATCTTAATATATTTGCCTGATAATTGCACGTAATCTCAAGTAATGTGGAATTAAATCATTTATACCATCATTGAGAAAGTCGTTGACTCAGAGGATTTGAATTTGTTTCAAGTGAGGAAATAAAAAGACATGTTTTATTCTTCATTCTAGTTCAAAGAGAATTTAGATGTCACCTTTAGAAATATATTAGATATATTATAATAACATTAATTTAAACAAAGGTGATTCTCCATACACAAAATTGGATGTCCTGTTAGTAAAACACATCACTGGGGAATGGAAATAACACAGATTTCACTCTCAATTTTTTGGAGATGGATTGTGGAGTCATTGATGACTTACCAGCTGAAAATGATATAAAATTCTTTGACCCTCAAGTTCTCATCTTTCAAATGAAATGATTATAATATGTAATATTAATCTTGATCTGCAATGACATTATGATAGCTATTGAAATAATGGGGTGATGAAGTGCTCTGTAAATCCTAGAGCAACCAATCTCAGCTGGGATGTTAAGGGCAATGTTTTTCTGTTTTTTCCCCTCCCATTTCTTGACATCAAAGAGACAGTAATGATAAATGGCCTCTTCTTCTTCTGCAGGATCATTGATTTTTGAAATCCTCAAGGATTTTAATAGTCTTTTTCTTCTTCTTCAGTGATTTCAGTTTACCCTGTTTTGAAAGCCAGGTATGTGCAATTGTATAGAGAAACGTGTCAGAATCAGAATAGTGTTTGATGTAGCTTTACAACAACATGTTCCATGAGATGTCTGAGAGCTGACTTGGCAAGCCTTTCAAAATACAAAAATTCAAGATTAAACATGTACTGAAGTCTGCTCAGAGAAATAGAGTCACATATGTCATTTCCATCGGCTTATAAAATCATTCTTTTCCTTTTGGCTCCAACAGAAGCAAGGTCTTGACTGCATCCTGGATTTGATTAATGAATGCATCTTGCACAAATCCAGTGCTTACAAGAGGTGATGGAAAATGCTTCTAAAGGCTGTTTAGAGACTTAGCTAAAATATTAAGTACATGGACCCAGGCACTGAGAGGTTCATACCCGACCTGAGACTCTCTTGGTGAGACACCAATATTCAGACACGGTCTCATTGGTTTCAGTACAGTAATAGTATGTGCTGCTTGCAAAAGATGATTATACTGGCTGGGCACAAATTTTACATTCATTATACTAGATGACAACAAAGATCACAGGATTCCACTTTGGAAATTATTTATCAAAGGATCTAGTCATGGAGCATATCTCAAGGATGGTTCTAGCTCCGATTATTCAGTCAGATGACAACCAGAGTAAATCTCTCTAACAGTGAGGCAGGAGTACATCTGTACAGACCCGGGACAGAATCAGGCTGGTGGTTCTGAGTGACATGTAGCAAGGGACGTTTAATATCCTTCTACCATCTACTGTGAAGGCCACCTGGGCTTACAGTGGTCTAATATTTCTCACCTAGTATTTACAACTGGAAGCCATTATGTTCATGACAGGATGGAACAGGATAGCAAATAAAAAGATGTGGATTAGTATCACCTCATATAGGAAGAGAAATTTGTTTAAAAAGAAGATTAAAGTTGGCTTAAACTTCTTATTTGGTGAAACTATTTTAAGAATCATATCCACTGATTTTTGCATATAACAAAATGTAAATACAAATTAAACCATATTGTAATAAAGAGAATTCACTGAAACCATTCATTTTCAAAAGTAAGGACATTATTTTCATAGATTACAGAATTCATCTACCATCTACTAGATTTGGGCAAATCTTCCCATAAACATTTACTAGGCCCTTTAGATTACTTCTAGAAGTGTAGAAGAAAATAGCTTTAGAAAAAATGTTAAGAAAATATTCTTCTATTTTTTGTCTTTTCCAAATTGTCTAATCATGAACTTAAAGAACTTGAACCAAATTGAATTAAAATCAGTTGACTTTGAATTGCCCAGAGTACTACAGGTTCATAGAACCAAAACTTAATACAAATAATGATTCATCAGAATCAAATGTGCTGATTAATAAAAATATGCAAGTAAAATGTAAGACCATTCTCATAGAAGTGTGTTACATTAAGACATAGCCTTTGGAAATTTTCATTAGTTGTTAAGTCCCCTATCTTGGTAAAGTGATATTTTTTTCTTATTTCAGGTTGATACTAATGGTAAGGACAATAACTATGCTATATTAAAGTATGAAAAATAGACAATCTGTGATAAGAGTAAATTTTGTTTCCAAATGTCCTATGACACTACTTCTTGTAAATTTTATTTAAATTTAATTAGTTATATATGACAGTAGAATGCACTTATGCACTTTGCTATATCATACATATGGGGTATAATTTCTCATTTTTCTGATTTTACATGTTGTAGAATCACATTAGTCATGCAGTCTTATATATACATAAAATAATAAGGTCTGTTTCATTTTACTATTTTTCCTATCCCCACATCTCCTCCTCTCCCTTCTCTTCCCTCCCCTCTATCTAATCTAGCTCTATCCTTCCCTAGTAACTCCCCCATTGTGAATTAACATCTGCAAATTAGAGAAAAAATTTGGGCTCTGATCTTTTGGGATTGGCTTATTTCACGTAACACGATGTTCTCCAGCTCCATCCATTATACACCACTTCTTAATGTCTTTTCCATAGATACACGCATATGTAATCTTTTGTATCCTATGTAGCATAAAATGAAGTTAAATTATTTAATTTATTTTTGTAGGTGTACAGTTTCTACCTGTAACACAGAAGAAAGCAAGCAGTGTGAGAACTTCTCTGGGTTTGATGACGAGGCCCGCCGTGTGTCATCTGATGTCTGCATGCTGGCCTCTGGCTGGGCTCAGTCACCCAGGGGTAGGAGCTGCTCCTTTGTCTCCTGCCACTTCTTCTGTGATGTTGGTAATGCCAGTGCTATAGTTTGGATCCTAAATGTCTGTAGTGCTATTGCGGATGATGGAACCTTTAGATATTGGGGGCTAGTGAAAAAGAGTTAGGTCACTGGGAGAATGTCCTTGAAGGGGAAATAGGACCTTAAGCCCTCATCTCTCTGCTTCCCAGCTGCTGTGAGGTGAAGATGTGTCCTCCTCCACAACTCCCACCATGATGTATGGTGTCACTATGGGCTAAACCTCTGCAAATTCCACCATGATGTACTGCGCCACCATGGGCCAAACTCAGCAACCACGATCCAGTACAAACTTTTCCTCTTTATAACTGGATTATTTAAGCTATTTGTCAGAGTGACAAAAAAACTGACTAACATAGTGACAAATGTCACTTTGAGGCTCAGGCTTGGTTGAATAAATGAAGATTACCAACTTTACATGAAACACTGGAAGTAGTATTTATGAAGGGTGGATGCTCTTAGGAAATCATAGTCACAGGACTCAAAACCCAGTCTTGCTACAGAGGGAAGCAGTAGAGATAGAGATATAACATTTTCTACACAGCTAATGTAGTAAGTATGCTAAGTACAGCTGTTAAGTCGAGAGAAGGATGGGGAATGAAGCAGAAAAGGTACCGGTGGGTGTCACTTAACGGCCATGGTGAAGATGCAAGTACATTTAATGTCAGATGGGCTTTTGTGCAACTACAAGAGTGCATGAGAATGTATCAATTTCATGTTGAAATGGAAACCCTTGTTGTGTGTATTTCAAGAGGAAAATCATCAATAAGTGGTCATCCATCAAAGTTTTCATGATAAATTCTAGAAATTCGTCATTTACTTAGTTTCATTGATTCTTATTTGATTTAACATACACACATTGAGATCAGCTATGTCTGCATATAAATTCAGTTTATTGCACAAAATTCCTTTCTAAGGCTCAACTTCTTTATCCGAAATAAATGAGAATAAACATCCTTGCCTTGAAATGCAATTGGGTATTTTAAAGGTAGTGAAATGCAATTGGGTATTTTAAAGTTTTAAGTGCTATTTTCTTTCCTTTAAAATACAGGTGATATTCAATACTATCAATATAGCAGTTTATTTCTCTCAAAGATCTTAAATATGTTATTCATTAATAGTGAAAATTTTAAGCCTTCAATAAGTTTAGAAAATAGAATGGACATAGCTACTAGAAAATAAAAAAATAAAATAAAATAACTATAACCCAATACTATTGTATATTCTATTAATTTATTTTATGTTTATGATGAAGTCTTTCTAGATGAATCTGCTACCCACAGTTACAGAAATTATGCAATTATATTCTGCACTGGTTGTTGCATATTAGGAACCGAAAACTAAACCAAACTGCAACTGTAATCACAATAACCTCTTGAGCTTGTGCAGCAAAATACTTGAAGCCTATTGAGGGCAATGCGCACACCCCAGGAGGGGTCTCTTCAAGGGTGTGCAGGCTCAGGGCCAGCTTCTGGACTCTGAGCATTGATTACTTTCACAGTTCCATGGGGCCTCCAGCAAAGGTGAGCAATGGGGTGCAGCTGAGAAACCCACAAAGGTGAGGAAGGAGAATATGGATGATGTGTGACTGCAGACACTGTGTTTCATTCCCTGGCAGAATGAAATTCCCTTGCGGGTGTGTGGCAACCTGGAGGACCACCTGGGTTCACGTTGTCCTGCCTCAGTACCCAGCCTGTTACCTGGCTAATTTCAGTGAACAATTTTCCCTTTAATTGAATGTTTCTGAGTGAAAGAAAGGCTTAACTCCAAGCCAGTTGGTTTATTTAATTTAAACCTAGCAGAAATGAGTAGCACTCAAGATAGAGGATTCCTCACCTGAAGTGAGTGCTGAAGGACAAGGAGACCTTCTGGCCTTGGCTGGGGAGTGTTGACCCTTGCCTGGGAGGATAGGCTTGGGGATCTTGAGTTCAGCCCTCCGGGAACAGGAACAAGGAGCCAGCAATGGGAGAAAAGAGAATTTCTGAAGTTTTTCAGAGCAAACTTTCTCTCCACTTGGTAGCAGAGGCAATGGATTCAGCATTCTGTGTTCCAAATGTTAAGGCTTTGACACAGATTCCCTTCACATGAGCACAGGGCATCTTTATGTCCCTCTTCCTTTGGGCATTAAACTTGAGCTTGACAATTAGTAAATACTAATATTTAGAAAGAAGAAGATGAGATGGATGTAATCTTTCATTACAAAGCCATTTTCCTAAATAAAAAAGAAAATGACAATCCCCTGGAGGTTTGGGGATTTTTTATTATTATATTTGTAATAGTTTGCTTTTGCTGGGTTTGCGGTAGGTCTGAGCATGGCAGTGGCCTCCCAGAGCGCCATGCACCTTTATGGTTTTCTCCAATCCTTTCTTCTGGGCCTCCAGGGCCCCCTTTAGGGTCTGAACACACAGACACATTTTGCACATGTGGGTGTTTAGAAAATGCTATTTGATGATAATGATGATGATTTCCTGAAAGCAAGGGTTTCTCATCAGAGGAATGTGTGACTGTTGGAGGCTTTTGATTACTTTTCTCTTGATCTCTTTTAAAAATAGGATGGATTTGCTCATCTGTTTGGGATCGTGGTTAAGGGTAGTGTTGTCTAGAGGCAGAGGAAGGACGAGATGACTTCAAGGTCCCTTCTAATTTTATGACTCTATGAAGTAAGATCATTTAGTCCAAAGAAAAGGCTTGAAGGTTGAGTGTGTAGAAGATGGTGACCAGCTGCTCTACCCGCACTGATTACAGAGGAGGAAATGTGTTTAAATTTGAGCATGAACGATTCAGGCTTTGAGCAAAGAATTTCCTGACACCAAGGGTATGGCGAAACCAAGGGCAAAATAAATGAGAAAATGAAGCCAGTTCCCTTTCCTAAATAGCAGGGCAGCTATGTGGACGTGCGGAAGGGAGGCACCTGCCTTTCCTTCTCTTCCTGTCTCCCCACCTTAGTTAGTCCTGTCTTTCCTTAAGACAAGTTACAGCTCACTGGTGAGCATGATGCTCTATCTGCGCCCTATCTTACATTTACTAAAAATAATACAAGACATTATGGAGGCAGCCAGGATGCACCAGAGGATGACTTCATGTGCTCTTGGATATCTGACTCTAGCCCAAGACTTACCATATGTCATGAATTGCACCAATTTTATTCATTTCAGATGTATAAAAGTAGACAATTAAAAGATCTATTAAAGTCATTACTCTCCCAGTCATCCGTATTACGTAAAATTATAAAAATTAAAGAGCTTCTCCTCAAGATGTTTGGAAATTTAATACAAAAATAAATGGAAAATTTAATTTCCCTGAAATTGTACTTATTTATTAAAAAAATGCTAGCTTTTTTTATTATTTACCAGCCTGTAAGTCTGTAATAAAGGTAGTCAGAGGTTAGAAAGCAATAACAATTGGTTATTGTGAAGTATTAAACATGATATTGCCAAATACTTGAGAATATCTATAAACCCTATAGAGAGTTTGTTGTTTATAAGACTATTTTCAATCACATAAAAATACCTATATAAAGTATCAATATGAAGCTATA
>CM053404.1:137317307-137399997 GCA_028644305.1 Xerus rutilus
TGTATATACATATATTTATACACTTATCAGAAAAAGCTCAGAAAATGCATCTAGAGATGAAGAACACTTTAAAACATGTGAACATTATGTTTTCAGGCTCAAGGGAGAAATGGAAAGTTGTGGAGGGAAAGAAAAGTCCCAGAAGGGTGAATCTATTGATATTTTTAAAACAATATCTGGGCATCCTTAAAAAAATCCAAATTTTAAATTAAATAATAAAACTTCAAAATACACAAAAATCTTCAAAAATCATGACTTATGAAACTAAAATAGATGTCAGAAAAAGCTGCCACTATGGTCACACATTAAATGTGCTCTTTTTCAGAAATTAATAAAAGAAGCAGATAAAAAAAATAATAAGGATCTAGAAAATTGAACACGATGAGATATAGTTATCGAATTAACACATATAGAACATTATATCCAGTAACTGCGAGTACATATTTCCAATCTCTCTACATAAAACATCAACTCTGAAGATCAGAATCCCAGCCATAAAACAAGTTGTGATAAATTGGATTTAAATCATACCGAGTATGTTTTCTGAGCACAATGTCACTATACTAGAAATCATTAACAATGGTATATCTTTAAAAATTTCTAAATATCTAGAGAGTAAGCAACATGATTTGAAATAATCTATATGTAAAATCAGAAATCACAGGGGCCACTTAGAAAATAGATTAAATTGAATGATAATGAAATAAAGCAAATCAAAATTCAAGGGATGAAATGAAGGGTGCAGGTATATCAGTTTTAAGAGGGATATTTGTACCTCTTAATCAAATATTTATGCTTCTATCTTAGGGAGGAAAAACACATAAACTAAAAATAAGTAAAGAAAAATTTATAATGGTGGAAATATGTAAATAGAAAACAGACCAACTATAGGTGGTATCATGAACACATTAAAATGGGCACACTAAGAAGCGATCCCAGCAGTTGACCCTGGTGTGTTATCCAATAGGATGTGCTGTTTGTCCAACCCTCTGGAGTTTCCTTAGAGTGGACAGAACTGGCCCTCCCCAGGGAGAAGTGTTTCCTCACCCTGGTGAAAAGAGAAATAGACATACATGAGGGAGCTCCGCCTGAAACACACCCTCCCCCCAGCCATGCTTGACTTTGGAACTTATGTTCTCTGCTGCTCAATACCGTAAGTTTCAACAGGCCAGTTTGTCCCAGTCACCGGGGGGAAAGCCTGCCAGCTTCGTAATATGGTTAATTCAAGAGGAAACTGGGAATTCCAGTTGTAGGATCTCAGTGTTCAGCAGCACTCTGCACCATCAGTGCCAGCCTGGCATATTGACTTCCATCATTTTATTTTCTCCAAATTCCAAAGGAGGGAAACACTGATGGAAAACTGCAATGTGGTACCATCTGGATCCAAATCTGTTTTTTCATCCCGGCCCTCCATCCTAACTTCATGGATATTTCCTTTTCTAAAGCTCTCTACTCCTCTTCTCCGTATTTTCCATAGGAAGGGATCAGAAAGGTCATTCTTAACATGAAGGGTGAAGGAGGATCAGAAGAATCCAAAGGAAATAGAAATTTACCTTCAGGTGATGCTGAAGGATTTATTGGAACCCTAATCAGCTCCAGGCTGGTGATGAATATCCAAACATGAGCTTAGGGGTAGAGTTAAGATTCCAGTAATTATGCCAATGGTGAAACACAATTCTGTGAGAGTCAGGAGAAAGGGTCCACCCGCCTATGTGCCTCCCACTTATCATCCTGTTTTCAAGGTTGGTTTAGCTTTGAAAACCACCTCCATTCAACCCACAGCTGGTGCAAATGAGACTGAATAGGACTTAGAAAGCCTGTGAGGATTGAGGCTGTGATTCAGAGTTTGCAAAATGCTCTCTGCAAGGTAAATCATCCCCATACGACTGAAATGTACTCTTTGAAGGCTGCGGAACACTCTTTGGTGATGTCTGAAATGCCAGTCAATATTCAGGAGCCCCAAAGAGTCAGTGCAGATCAAACAGGGCAGCATTTGAATACCATCATTGAAAGAAGTTTGCAGGATTACAACTTCCAACGGTGCCATTTATGAAACCAGGACAACTAAGGTGCATCAAGGAACAGTGAATCTCAAAGCCCCCTGCAAACTCCTGCTCCTGAACCGGGATGTGACTGACAACGATTCAATAGTGAAACTAAAAATATTTGCCTTTAAGACGATGGATTAGGGAAGTGAGGCTTTATTAACATTCAACTTTAATTCATTTTTTGTTAATGCACTCTTTAATGGAACTGATAAAGCAAACAGCAGGATGCTTCTGGACAATTACGAAGGTATGATTTAGGTATCAGCAAAATACTACACAAGAGACTGCAGTGGAATGGTCAGAGACACATGAAGGTATTTAACCACCTGTTTCTTATATAAAAGCTAGACGCATGGTAGTGTTCAGAATGGCATAGCAAAGATCTGGGGTTAAACTGACAGAGACCAGGAGATTCAGAGTTAAGGTTGTCACATCATGTTTAGAATCCCTGTGATAAAAGGATGAAATAAAACCATTAATGTTTAACGTCATATTTGCTAATACCATTTAAATGTGGAACCACTCTGTAATGTGTAGGCTACCATTCTTGCCCAAAATGTGTTTTCCACTTCTTATTTAAAACTTAGAATACTCTGACCAAATAAAACAATTTCTGCAAGGCATAGTTAGCCATTCAATTGAAGAATGGAAATGTTTGAAGTCACTGTATTGTCTGAAGCAGAATGAACTTGAATCATAAAACACATGGAAATCATTTCCATCAAATAATAGGACAAGAAAGGTGTCCTTGGATAGCACCACATGGAAAATTTAAACTGAACATCAGGAAATTGATCTCTAATGCAAGTGTCTTTCATATTTTTTTCTGAAGGTAAGGTTATTTAAGAACTATCATATAATTCTGTTAGGGAATTAGGCTATCATCAAGTGTTTCTTCTTCACAAAAAATCCTATTAGAATGTACTATTTGTGTGTATAAACAGAACAAAGGTCAATTTGTAATTATAGTACAATATGATGGAATGAAATAAACCTAATTATTCTCTTAAACACTTCTGAATACAGTTAACACTTGAGGGCACAATTGTCAATAGTAAGAATCTTTCCATTCTGTTCTTATTTTCAAGAAAATAAAAACTAAGAAAAAGTAGTACCTTTAAAAATATGTAATATTAACAACTGATTAAAAATCTTTCCCCTATGAATTGGAGATAGAAACTATAATAAATATGTACTGGCTTAGCAATCATCAATCAGCACTAGATGTATTATATCTAATATGTATGTCTAATATATATGTGTGTTTGTGTGTGCTTATAATATAATATTCCTTTTCCTGTTTACCAAAACAGACTCTAAGCACTAAATAGAAAGGAATGTTTTCCACTAATGTTGATTTCAGGAAAGATGAATTTTTGCTAAAAACTTTTCTAAGAATTTTACTAAAAATTTTTCCCCAGATTTATTGTGTGCTGAATATTTGCGTGACCCTGAAATTCATACTTTGAAGACCTAACCCTGAATGCAATGTACCAGGAGCTGGGAACTTTGGAAGTGATTTGGCCATGAGAGTGGAGCCCTCAAAAATGAGATTAGTGCCTTCATAACCCAGAGAGCTCTCTGCTATCTGCCATGTGAGGATATGATAAGAAGTTGGCCCCTCAGCCAGGCCCAGTGGCACATGGCTGTAATTCAAGTGTCTTGGGAGGCTGAGGCAAGAAGATTGCGAGTTCAAAGCCAACTTCAGTAATGGCGATGCACTAAACAACTCAGTGAGACCCTGCCTCTAAATAAAATACAAAATAGGGGCTGGGGATGTGGCTCAGCGCCTCTGAGTTCAATCCCTGGTACCCCTCCCCAAAAAAAGTTGGCCCCTCGACAGAAGTTAACAGTGCCCTTGACCCCAGACTTCCAGCCTCCAGAACTGTGACAAATAATTATGCATTGTTAAAGTTGCCCACCACATGGCATTCTATTATAGTAACCGGGACAAACCAAGACAAGGTCTTTCTTTCCTGGTAGTCAAACCTTTGTGCCATGAATATTTTTATATTGGCAAATAGCTCTTTGCTTGGTAAATGAGAGCTGTGGTACCTCAGTCGCAGCATGGTAGACATCTCCAGTGCTCATCAGTGTCTCAGGGTCGCCCTCATTTCCTGGACAGGTGAGAATTCTACTTCTTCCATTCCTCAGGGTAAGCGCCTGTGATGTGCTCCGGCCAGTGAATGTCAGTTGAAGTGAACGGGCACCCTTTCTTTCCAATGGGAAGCATCTCACAATGACTCTTGATTTTACATGTTGCCTTTCCCTGGACCCTAAAGCATGTGTTAAATGAAGGAGCCACAAGACGGAAGCAGCCTGCTCCCTGAGCCAACATGTAGAAGGCAGTTAGCTCCCTTGATATTCACAGAGTAAAGGTGGATGGAGTGTGCCCCAGAATCACTTCTGCTCTAAGCTCATGAAATATTAGGGGTGTTTGTGGATGAAACGCTGGCTGCTTCTCTTGTTCTGACTGAATCAATCCTTTTTTTAAGTTAATGTTTTAAAACTTTTTTCTCTTCTAGCTTTATGTATGCATATTAAATGTAATCTTAAAATATATCTTTTTAAGCTGACTTTAATTGAGATATATATACACATACATATTTACAATGAAAAGCACACAGTCCACCATAAGTGTGCATTTACCAGTTTGAAAAAAGCATGCATTGACACAATCATGATGCAGAAGCTTCTGTAAACATGGGTTTTCACTGTGGCCCTTCTTTCCAATTCCCTTTCTTAAACTATGGCCCCTAAAACAAACACAGGTCTGCTTTAAATTCTATAGGTTGGATGTGTCTTTCTTTATACATTTTCCTACATGCATTAGTGTCTTAGAAATATGTGATTTGTATGCATGTCAAATGGAGAATGCAATAATGAAATTATAACCATCCATATTTTAGTCTCAGAATAACTGTATGTGTGAAGAAACCTGAATCAAGGCATCTTTTTTGCTTAAAAAGTAGTTATTGATGTGTGAATGCAGGATGAAATAAAGCACAAGTGGATAGACAGATGGGTGGATGTGGGACTCACTATTTCATTGTATTGGTAAATAAATAAAACGAAATCCCCAGTACACAGGTTTCCAAGGGTATGTCTTTCCATTGAGTATTGTGAAATGTTTTAAAGCAAAGACATTGTTTTTACATGGTATTGGCCGTGGAGTTTCCTTTTTCGTCTACACTGAAAACCTTGATGTCAGGAACCACTTGCCTGGTGCTCATGCTGTGCTTCCCTGGGAGAAGCCAGGTGGCCCCAGGGAGACTGAGGCCTGAAGCCAGGAGGAGCAGGAGACAGGCTGCCAGTCAGAAGCTCTGTGACTGCAACTATTAATTAATCCAAGCTTCAATTTTGTCATCTGAAAAAGGGATGTAGTGGTCTACCTCCGTATGTACCTCAATGTCATACATATAAAACACCCAGCACATTGGAGACCATTAAATGTTCCTTTTCTCTATCAATATATCCCTCACATACATGGGCCACACAAAATACTGGCTTTACCAAGAGTTGAATTAATAAATGAATCAAGAAACAATAAAGTTACTTAATACATCATCATTTGTGAATGACTATATTGTTTGAGACAAATTTTAAGTTGAACAGTCTATTCAACCTCACTTGTAAACTATACATTTTAATCTTCTCACTGGAGATTTTTTCCTATTTAGTGATTCTAAATTATTTTCAAATTTTAAACAAGAATGATAATATGCAAGAACTGCAAGTTCTTCTTATGTAAAATCTAACACTGTTTTTCAAAGAAAAAAAACATTTTGCATTTTAAGCAAAGGATGAAGGGTGATTATACTTAGAAATTGTAAAACAAAAAATTTCAATGCCAATCACATTTGGTAACCTTTTGGAAATAGTATAATTATCCATGTTGAACCAATGGAAGTATGTAGAAGATTCCAATCTTGCATTTGTAACAGCAAGAATTGACTTAAAATATTCCCCAGAAAGGGAATGCTGTTTGGGGGAATTGTCAGATGGTGGCCAAACTATCATTCATTTATCCAACAATTCTCCAATGCTTATTTCAATTGAAATAAAAAAAGGTTGACATGCCATGGGCAATAGCTTGAAATAGGCCATGGGCTGGAAGGGAAGGCTAGCAAAAATTCTAGAAAACTTGCACATTGACAATTCATAAAAGAGTGATGGACCACGTGGAGGGAGCAGGATTTGAGGAAGGACTGAAATTTGTAGCTCCAGTGGTTAATAGAAGAGTTCCTACCTTTTCTCTTTTCTAAACTGTGTTTGATTATTTAGCATCAAAAGTTGTTCCCTAAGGGCTGGGGATATAGCTCAGTTGGTAGAGTGCTTGCCTCACATGTATAAGGTCCTGGATTCAATCCCCAGCACCAAAAAGCAAAACAAAACAAAAAAAACCAAGTCCCTGGGACTATCTTTGCATAATCTGCTCTATACTATAAGAGCCAGCAATATTCAAGATGTAAAGATTGGATCAATTGATGGCCAATCCAAAAGAAAAAGAAAGGTTTAATATTTTTCACCAAAATTATTATTATTATTTTTTTTTGGTACCAGAGATTGAACTCAGGGACACTCGACCACTGAGCCACATCCCCAGCCCTATTTTGTGTTTTATGTAGAGACAGAGTCTCACTGAGTTGCTTAGCGCCTCGCCATTGCTGAGGGTGGCTTTGAACTCGCGATTCTCCTGTCTCAGCCTCCCTAAGTGCTGGGATTACAGGCTTGAGCCATCAAGCCTGGCCCAAAATTATTTTTAATAAAATGTACAAGTATGGGGTAGGGAAAGGGGAATATTTAAAACTACATTCATCTTGATTTGATCCTCTTCTGCACCTTCCCCCCAGATAAAGACAGTATAAACACAAAGATCATGAAATCACTCTTTAGCTCTCTTCTTTCTAAAGTGTAGCCATTTCTCCAACCATTCCTCACAGTCTCAATTATGCAAACCACAGACCGTTCCCATGGTTTTCTTATAAACATTATGTAACCTACGCTCAAATTTTTTGCACCTATACTTTATTCACCTTTGGGTGACCAAATGGTAACCACTTGAGATACAGAATTTCAGAATTCAGTCACCAGACCAAAGACGCACTGGTCAGTTCACCCCAGTGAGCGACAACCAATGGGGCTCAGAACCCAGTGGCATCTTAGTGAATGTAGTGAATCAGCCATGTGGGACTATTTACAGAAGGGAAATTGGCAAAGACTACAAGTAAATCTTTCCCCAACCAACCACGAGAGCTTACTGTTGAACAGTTACCACAAACTATGGAACAAACCACCATTGCCGAAGACCCGTGCAACCATTCTGTCCTCTCCAGGGTGTTGAGGATGGGTGCCTGAAGCTGGCACCAGAATTGACTAGATTTTGCTTTGCGAGTCTACAAAAACATCTTTCCCAACTGAAGACTTCTAGTCACCACCAGAGGTGGGTAGCATTGGCCCCTGAGTGAAAGCCTATCTTATCTCATATATAATATTTACATGAAAACCAAACTCAAGATGTCGAACGTGTGGGTAGTCAATAGAACATAGTAAATTCTTGTTCGTGATCCAAGGAAACTTCTCATTTTCTATCTTCTGAATAATATCCAGAATATTTCCATTCAATAGAAACCCACAGATTCTTAACAGCACTTCCAGCTTAAAGCCACCAACTTCTTGGGCATCATTTTGTTTTAGGCCATCTTAGTCCTTTAATCAACTCTGTGATAAACTTGTTTCAGTGAAACAGATGTTCCCTGGCCTATGATCTTGGCTATCTAGTGTCACACAGTTCCTTTAACTTATTTCAGTTCCATCTCTTTGGTCAAGAGGTCACTTGGTATCACCAGTCTTCCTACAACATGAGAAGCCTGTGGTAAGGGAGAGGCACCCCTCATGTACCCACCACCTAAGCTCATCTCCACTAGCAATATGTTCATCGCTCCTGTACCTTGAATCAGTGACTGGACAAATACCTATATCTGTATCTACGTGAAATCTGACATTCAGGGGCTCGAAGGTTACAGGAAGTAATACTAAGCAAAACACTAACACAAAAACAAAGTGAGCTCACAAGGAAAGATAAAGCCATATGACACAGTGTAGTTCATTTTGTAGTACCCTCTTGAAGCTTCATGTAAGTATAGTCTTCATGTAAGTATAGACTTCAAAGTTCACCAGACTTTTTAAATTGATAGTTTGTGTGTGTTCTTTGCCAAGGCATTTTGGATATTTTCTTATTTCTTTGTTTTAAAAAATTTGATTGCTAATGAAAAGTCTAATCTTTACTCATGTTTAGCTTTTAGCAATATGTTTTTCTTAAGTTTTTAAATTTATTTTTAACATTTAAAAATTTTTACATTGAAAAATAAAATTATATATGTTATCATATACAACATACTGTTTTGAAATGTGTGTACTTATGGAATAGCTAAATTGATCTAATTAATACATATATTACTTCACATAGTAAATCTTTTTTGTGTGTATGTGATGAGAACACTTAAAATCCCCTCTTAGCAATTTCCAGAATATAATATATTTTCATTAGCTATAGTCACTGAGTTTTGCTGTAGATCTCTTGAATTCATTCCTCATGTCTAACTGAAAAGGAATATGGATCTTTGATGTTCTGCAATTTTATTTCTTTGTGCCATTGTGTTGAATTTATTTTCATTTATTGTTTTCAGTCCTACACATGCACATTCAGTCTGAAGGCTTGTATTTTCCATTTGCAGAATATTCTCCCACGTTTCATTATTGATTCCCCTGTATTCTCTCTGTCTTTTTGATTTGAACTTCCCTGGGTATGGGAGAAGCTCTGAAACTGTCCCTCAGACCTCTGAGCTGTTCTTGTGTGTATGTGCACAAATGTATGCACCTTAGAATATCCCAGATGTGACACCATGGGTGAATTCCTTTCTCACTGTATCCAGTCTAGCAACTCTCTATTAAGTATTTTTTACGATCTTTAATTTGTAATACATCTACCTGACTTTTTCCTACAGCCATCAATTCATTTCTGCATAGATTTATTTTATAATCTGTTTTGTTACTTTTATGGATGTGGACAACTCAATGCCACCCTTTCCTCTAGTTCCAAAAAGATGTTCATGAACTCATCCCTTGAATGCAAACATGTTAATTTACATGACAGAAGTGACTCTGTGCATGTGAGTAAGTTAATATGTTTGGATTATCTAGACTGGTGCAGCATAATCCCAGTCTTTATAAGAGGAAGGTGGGACTGTGGGAGGCGGAGAGCAGGCGCCATGAGGGCATCAGAGTCGCACTTTAATACGGCGCAGGAACCAGGAGCCAGGGATACCATGGCTTCTGGAAGCTGCACAGGTGAGAGGTGGTTCTCCCAGGAGCATCCCAAAGCAAAACAGCCCTGCCACGCTTTGACAGGCTGCCACACCTTGATGTTAACTGACATCTAGCCTACTGTCAATTAATGAATTTGTATTGTTTTTGCAGTAATATGCCATAGTAGTGATAAGAAACTGATGGTATTTTTTTATTTTTATTTTTTAATACTTAAATACTTAACATATCCAGAGTTATGGTTTAGGTAGGAGGAGTCCTTAAAAAGCTATGTATGAGGCAAAGCTAGGGAGTCTAGAGGGGAGGTGGTTTGATTAGGAGTCTTAATCTAATCTATGTGCTAATCCCCTGATAGGAGGTAACTGGGTGTTAACTGTAGGCAGGTAACGTGTGACTGAAAGAGGTAGGGTTGCTGGGAACATCCCCTTAGGTTTTATATTTTGTCGGTGATGAGAGGTCTGTCTCTCTCTGCTTCCTGATGGCCATGTCCTGAGCTACTTTCCTTCTCTACACCCTTCCGCCATGATATTCTGCTCCACCTGGGACACAAAGTAATGGATTTGGCTATCTATGGACTGAGACCTCTGAAATAGTGAGTGTCAAAGAAACTTTCCTCCTCTAGAATTGTTTGTGTCAAGTCTTTTAGTCACAGCAAGAAAAATTTGACTGAAGCACCTCCTTACATTGTTCTGTTTGGTTTACCTGGAATGTATTGATCTCCTTTCTTCTTTACTCTCAAATTTGCACTTGTCCTTGGAAGACAAAGCTTTTGCTTCATCTCGACCTCCTCCCTGCCTGTCCTACAGTCTCTAGTTCTGAGCCAGACACATAGTCCTGCCATCTTTTCACTGTGGTCTTGAAATAACTTGTGCCCTAAATAAGATCTAGCAGGCAGCTTGGCCCCTCTTAGCTACACAACTTCTGTCTTCTCCTCTTCGCTAGGTGAGCCTTACCATCTAAGCCTTGATCCCAGCCGTGGCCAGTGGCAGCTTTCTTCAGCATCAGTGTTCAAGTTGGGGAGCCCACACCCTACTACTGTAAACAGCTGTTGCTTGGTGCCCACCTTGTGGTGATGCTGACATCCTCAGTGCCCAGAGGAACCAAGCAGGCCACAACTCATGGCCTAGCATACCTGCACCTTTCCCCATTTACTCATAACTTCTCTGCCAGGTTTCTGACTCGCACATTTTCCATTTTATTTTCAATTAATTAATTTTTTTGACTTTGTTTGCAGTGAGTTCTGGGAACCCAACCAAGGGCCTTGCACACACTGGGCAAGTGTTCTACCACTGAGCTACATTACCAGTACCATCACTTATATTTTCTTTGTATATTCCATATCATTGTTTTCTCTCCTGGAGCTGACAGTCATCTTAAAGCATAAAATTTAAGAATATCATTATGAATAAACTCACTTGTACTCATTGGTGGGCAACGATTTCCTTTGAAACAACGCTTGGAAAATGAGCTCTAAGTGGCAGCTACACCAAGCAGCTTCTCATTCCCTGCCAAGCCAGATTCATGTACAATAGCTTTCTGGAACTCTGTGTCCTGCAAGATCCCAAGGTTACATCTGATTTCACTGCAGAAGTGTCATTCTGAATTAGTGATCCCTGCCACAGGGGCAGCAGGAGGACATGCCCCTCACTCACATTAGCGTACTCCAGAATGCAGATGGTGCCCTGTTGCAGCAGCTACAGTTCCTCAGAGTTTCTATGCCATCACCTGCTAAATTAGTTCTCAGAGGGGAACACGCTACAGATTTATTAGGGATGTGTGAAGCCATCAGGAGTTGGGAACCATATTTGGAGGGTAGATCATCTCCCCAGGACACCCTTAAAGAGCAGAGCAAGGAGTTCTTTGTCACTGTGTTGGCAAAACCTTGTAAAAATGAACCAAGAAAGAAGTTGTCACATTCCTACAAGGGGGCAAACTGAAAGCACCAGGATGAGTTCAAGAGGGAGAATTCTGTCACAAAGTTACAGCCCCTCAACCATTCACAGCTCACCATAATCAATATGATCATATCCTTTACAGTGTTCTCTGTGGTCCATAAAGTATAGTCTAAGTATTTTAAATTTCCTTTTAGTCTTGTTAAACAAATAAAAACAAGATGTGAAAATTTGACCCACCCAGAAATACAAGTGAATCTATAAATATTGAACATTTCATGGGGCCTGACAGTCTAAATATGTTGCACACATTTGAGATTCATATTTCTATAGGTCTTTGAGGATGGATTCCTCTTATTGAATATGCCTTTATCTGTGCAAGATATAGCTATATTTCTATGCTCAGCTTATGCTGAGCATATCCATAAATAGATTGAATAAGCTTAGGTGAGTTTATAATTATAGACTGTTTACACTTATTTCATGAACAGACTCTTTTATCTTTAAAGGATCATGTAAACATTGGTTTCAAAGACACTATTTCAAAGAAGGAAAAAAAACTCAAAGTTATCTCCTAACTGAAATTGATTGATTTAAAAAATTAGACTAGGTTAAAAGTTATTTAACAAAAGTTTTTGCTAATATAGTATGATTTTCCCAATAAGAAATAATTTGAAGATGATTAGAATACATAGCAAAATATCAATTTTATTTTCATAATGCATAGTAGCATGGTCATGAGGATATTATAATTGCAGTTATAATTTTAGAATGCCAGTCAATTAGTTTGTTGGCAAGCTCTTTTTGCTAAGATCCTCAAAAATGAAAAAGAAAATACTGGCTTATGCCTTAGAATTGGCTAACATTTAGGTGATGGTACAAGGTTGTTTGCAGATCTTGTAATTGGTTAAGAAATATTGTTTCTCCTACTGTTTTGCTTTTACATATTCTCTTTTGGCACTCACTGATTTATATGAGACACTGATTTATTATCTCTAATTCAAAATATTATGCTTCCCTTCTAGCTCATTTGGTTCCATATTACAAATCTAATCTCAAGTTTGCCATTTACTCCTACACAATATAAATGCTAATCACAAACAACCTTTGCCCTCTCCTCTTTCACATAGATCCATAGAAATTCTTTTTTTTTTAACTTTTCATCCTCAAGACCATGAGCACTGAAAAAAATTAATTAAAATATAAAGTTTATCTGTCCTCTTCAAGAATTAGTGGAACTAAAAAAGTGCAAGAAATGTGGATTTAAGACAAAGCAAAATCACTTATGTCCTGACAAAGATGACTTCTGAGTTTCACACCATAAACTCTCCTTTTCCCCTACATCATGCTCCTTAGGAGGAGAAGTTTGGATGTAAAAGCAAAAAAAATGTGGCTGTCACTTGAGCTAGATTCATGCACATGTCAGTGTTCACGCAATTCCAAACAAAACTTCTAAGCAATGTTGCATGAGAAAGAAGATCTGTACCCATGAACTTCGTAGGAACTAGCACCTGGTGGTGGCCTGTCAGTCTTCATGATGCTGGAGTAGAAGCCGGGTTCCAACTCTTGAAGCTAAGAGACAAGAAAAGTGACATATTTTTAAGCAAAAGTACTTAAAAGTTTCAGAATTGGGTCAGACTCAATAGAATAACTTCTTCAAGATGTTTCGTCATCAAATAATTCCTGTTTGATGAAAG
The DNA here is from genome assembly GCA_028644305.1 of Xerus rutilus. Lineage (NCBI taxonomy): Eukaryota > Metazoa > Chordata > Mammalia > Rodentia > Sciuridae > Xerus > Xerus rutilus. Next base: position 137,330,271 of record CM053404.1, read on the forward strand.
ATTTGTTTCTTTCTCTCCTCTTCCTTTTTTCCTTTTTTCCCCCTTTTTATTGCCCTTTGTTCTTAGTAAGAATGTCAAAGGAAAAATGATAGCATCTCTGGATGTCATCACTTTACAGTGATTCTACAACAAAAAGAATCCAGGGAATACAGAATTCTCCTCTTCCTAGTGTCTGATCTTTACTCTCTCCTTCCAATGAAGAGCCAAACTCATTCACTCCTATAGGACATAGTACTGACTTAGAAAATTAGTACCTTCTGTCATTAGTGAATATCACCTACATCTGCATAATTTTCAGTTTTAGAAACTCTCTGAATTAATACCACTTGCTTCTGCTACATTTTAAAACTCCATTTCCACGAAGGAAATGGGATTGGATTGAGGAAAAAATTACAAAGAATTAAAAAGTCTGCCTTTCTGAAGCCATCATTGTATAGTTGGAAGCAAATAGAAAAAAAATGCATTGAATTATACACAGAATATGTGATAATGATCTAAAAAAATATCCCTAAGTACCTTTCAGAGTCTTCACTGCAATGTTTAGCTCCAGAGTTATGCAGCCTTAGGCTAGGCACTGCTGCTCAGCTGCTCACCAGGACCTTCTCCACTCTTCTCAGCATAAAAGTAGAGATATTTATATCATTGAATCTTAGCACTTTTGAATTAGTTGAGGGTATGTTTTGTGTTTGAGTTAAAATCCATTGCCCAAATTCCATTTTGTTTTATGTAGCCCTAAAACCAAAGGCTAATTTTCTATCAAAGAAACGTTTGATGCTGGACTCATTCATTTTCACAGTCATGATCGCACAGAAATAATATTTTCTATCAGAAATGAAAATGCTAAGCTTCCCTTTCTACATGGGGATAGCTTTGGGGAAACGGCAGGTGTGAGAGCTAAGGGAGTAATTAGGATTCTAAGGATAAATGACCAGCCCAAGAGGACACAGATAGGATCATTTTGCATTAGCTCCCATCATTTCTTCCCTCTGATTCCTCTCCCAAGATCTAACTACAAAACATGCTGTCATCAGGGATAACATGTGCCTTAAAATGTGTCATGGCAAATTACTTTCTGGATGTTTTTCATAGAGTTAAATCCATTTTGTTAAAATTATACAGAAATGGTCAAAAAGCCACATTGAAACGAATCAGGCGTGACAAACTGGAAAGGAGTGACATATCCACTTCATTGGCATCTTATTGATAAAGTACATGGTCCGGATGGTAGCCAGAGTTTTTAAATGTGCATGCAGGTGCTCTCTGTAGTCAGATGCATATTTTACTTTTCCTTTCATCTCATTGCAAGGATGTCCTTTTATGTTTGTGCAATGCAATCTCGTATCTGCTACCTGTCAAGCACCACATAAGTTTCTCATCAAAGCAAGATCAAGCAAATGGAATTTTGGGGTTTATTAACCATAATACAAAAACTGGATATCTATTAATTAAATTTATAAAGCAAGAGGGGCAATTTGAACATTTCACAGGGCATAGAAGTGAAAAATCCACATCCAAGTCATATCTGGGATTCTCTCCCCCTTGCACAGAAAATAAGGACTTTCCATGCTTTGGTGCCATGAATTATGTACCTATTCAGGATCATTTCATACTCCTGACCCTAAGCCCATGGAGGGCACTGGACAGCTGTGGCAGGCAGTGTAGGAGCCTCTCCATAACTTCAAGCCCTCCCTTCCATCTTTCCCAATTCTATGCTAATAGACTGTGCTCTTGACAGAGAGCACCTCTTTGTAACCTTGGGCCTTGATTGGTCCAGGAGTGTATATAAGCTTCTGTACTTTCTGGAATAAATGGTGGTTCTGCATCTCACTCTAGCAGAACTGTTTACCTACCCCAGAGTCTGGGTGGAGGGACCCCGCAGATCGTCACCTCAAAACCTCGTCCTGAGAGACCCCACTTTGCTCCCCGAGAACTCCCTTTTCTTCATCTCTCAGGACCCCAACTTGTCGAGCAGACCCATGTGGCATGATTTAAAGCAATAGGCAGGATCTCAGAAAGTTCTTCAGTCCACCTAAAAATGAGAAGTATAGAAAGCGCAACCAATCATAGACTAAAAATAAGAAAGGCTAGTTGAATCAGCCTGAAGAAATACATTTTGGGCAAGAAAACATCCATGGCTACTTTCCACCACTTAAGGGGAAAAATAGAATTCCAACACATGGAAGACTTTAAGCTTAGAGCTGGAACATTGATTTGCTATCAAATCAATGTGGGTGAATCCATCGGATGATGAATTCAAAGAGGACAGTTCTGTCTTACAAAGTTCCAATCATGCTTATTTATGCCTCATTATATTGTTTGGATTGTTCAATCTGTAGTAAGAGGCTAGTGACCCAAGAACATAACTATATTTTCCCGCTAAAGCACAGTTTGAGATCTGGTGCTGTTCTTTTTACAAATTCTTATCAGTTCCCAAGTCTTCTAAGAATGAATATTTCCCCATAAACAATGATAGCTAACAGAACGTCCTTTGAGGTGCTTCCTTTCGGGTGACATATTTAATGCTCTTACACAAATAGTATTCTAGCACATACATTTTTTTTCCAAATGGAAAACCAAGTAAATGTTCACTTTAATACTGAATGGTTCCTTTTCCCCACAAAGGACATCATTTTTTACATGGACACGCACATGCTTCCCAAGGCACAATGGTTCTATGGCAAACGTACTTCACTGAACCAAGCCAAGTTGACCACAGCACGCTAAAGACTTGGTTATAAAGTTTTACTTGATTACTTGCCAATGGAAAAACATCATTTTCTGAAAAGTATTAATATTAAGTCTGAAACAAAGAAGAAATCAATCCTAGAGACGATGGAATGGAACAAGTACAGCGAAAATTCATAGAAGAGGTCTGATGAATTTTGAATGGTGTAAGAAGACACCCTGCCCTGGCTACAAGATTCCACCATTACACTGAGGTTCAGGAATGGGAAGTTGGTATCAGCAAGCTACTGTACACTATATAAAATAAATCTACAAAGTAATAAACAACATATTTAAATGATTGTAGTTCATAAGACATAAGACTCAATATGTCTGAAGTCATTATCTTGTGGTCTCTATACAATCTTCAGCAGAGAAATGCCTTTAGGTTGTTGCGTATGGATGCTTGGAACTTTGTAGATGTCACTTCAATATGAATTTACTTGGAAAAATTGAACAAAATATCAGTGCTATCCCTTAAAGAAATCTCCCAAATCACTCAGCAGTTCTCAATGCTCTGTCTCAGAAGTCCCTGATCATTTCTGCTGTTAACAATGAATTGCTGAGAGCATCTCCTTGTCCCTTCAATTTTGGTTTGGTTTGGAAAATAAATTATATGAGGACCACATAGATACGTGTTTACATGGTGATTTTGTTTTATACTGGGAGAGAGTTAATACTTGCTTAAAAACTTAAAGTAGAAAAGAGTAACCCAGACAAATATTTAAAATATAGAATATGGAGCTACAATCTTAGAAAATGAAGACACACAAAGTTTGGAAAAGGAAGGTTCTGGGAAGAGGGTAGAGTTGGTATCAACAAAAAACAGTCCTGTATATGGTTGAAAACTGCACTAGCAGAATCTTCCAGATGTGACAGTTTTGAAACTCTGGAGTCAACTGAAAGCAACTTCCAGGGGAAGAATGGCCTATAAATCATAGTTAATTCTGGTAAATTTAAGCTCTTAGCACAATGACAGCTATTGACCTGCATTTCTCACCTCTGTGGCAGGCAGTTTTACACTTGTGTCTGGAGCAGCTACCACAGGTAGGAGAGATCTGGTTGTGCATAAAAAGATCCTGCTGCTCCAACATCCCAAACATTGGGGCTTTCTGCTGAGGGCCCTGATTGCTGTTTCTGATCCCAGACAAAAATATAGTGGCCATTTTTTTGGCAGCTTCCCCATAGCTGCAAGTCCTCTCTGCTGGCTGAGGAGACTTCCAGGGTATTTAAAGGTGCTCCTTTCATTTTTCTTCTTTTTCTCTGTGGGAAGCCTGATATTGAAGACAAGAACATTCAAAAGCAACTGTGTACCAAAGGTGACTTAGAAAGTCAGTTGTAATGTACAGACAGCAGAAAGTCAGGCTCAGAGGAGTCTTAAGAGGACAATAAGTTTATACCTCAAGCTATTACTAATACTTGGCACAAAGGCAGTCTACAGGACCAACAACAAAACCAAACATTAAAAACAAACACAGAAAATTCTGGGAAAGGAGAGGGCATCTGAATTCTAGAGTAAGCACATTATGAGATTCAAATTTCCTGTATTCAAATGAAAATCACAATGCACACCAAGGGCTAAAAGAAAAATACTACCAAGCTAGAATCCTATATTCAGCAAAACCATCCTTCAAAGAGAAGAAAACTAAGACACTCCCAGATAAACAAAAGCTGTGGAAGTTTGTGAGACCTACCCTTCAGAAGTGCTAAATGAAGTCCTTCAGGTTGAAAGAATTTTAATTAGACAGCCATAAAAAGAAATTAAGGGTCCACTAAAAGAAAATTTATGAACAATTTTAAAAGCTAGCATTATGGTAACACTGTGCAACTCTACTTTCTGTTTTCCGTGAGTAATAATCACAGCTCAGATAAATTTCATTGGCTAAAATATTTCCAGTATGCAAAGCTACACTTCCTGTTTTCTACGTGACCTAAGAGACCAATGCATTTAAGAAAATTATTAGTCTAAAAACTGGTATTGTAAATTTGACTTGTACCACCTTATTTTGTTTTCTGCATAATTTAAGAGATGAATATATCAAAAATATCATTAGTTTATATTTTGGATATGTAATGTGTAGAAATATAATTTTGTAGCATGAACAACTGAAAGGGGTGGGGATGGAGCTGTTAAAGGAAAAAAAGTTTTTGTATGTTACTGAAGTTAATCTGGCATGCATTCAAATTACAGTGTTATAAAGTTAGCATTTTAAATATGATCACCATGGCAACCACAAAATATAGAAAAAAGAATATACAAAAGAGAAAATGAGAAAGGAGTTTAAATGTTTCACTAAAAATCAACTGAACAGAAGATAGTGATGTAGAAAATGAGGTAAAAAAGGCTCTAAATCATATAAAAATGCAAAATTACATTTTTGTCCTTATATCATTAATCACTTGAAGTGTGCACAGATTAAACTCTCCAACCAAAAGACAGAGATAAGTAAAACTAACTACAAAAAGATCCAACTGTACTGTATCTGTAACACTCACTTTAAATTGAAAGACACAAATACATTGCAAGTGAAAGAATGGAAGATATGTCATTCAAATACTAAGTGAAGAACAGAGTGCCTATACTAATATCAGATGAAATAGCCTTTGAATCCAAAAATATTAAGGGAGACAATGAAGGTAATTATATATTAATAGAATATTCAATATACCAAGAAGTTATAAAATTACAAACATTATATACCTAATAACAGATCATCAAAATATATAAAGCAAAAGCTGACAGAATTGAAGGAAGAAATATACAATTCTACAATAAGAGTTGGAGCTATCATGCTCAATCCTTGGATAGCGAATAACCAGGCAGAAGATAAAGAAATTAACCTAATACTCCAATAAGTTCTAATAGATAAATATGTAACATTCTCCTCAGTAGTACATGGCATCTTTTCAAGTGTTAATGAGACAATTTCCAGGACAGTACATTTGTTAGACCACAAATTAAATCTCAATAGGTTTACAAAGGTAAATATCAAACAAAATATGTTCTCCAGACCAAACGGGGAAAAGCTGTAAAAAAATAATGGAAAGAAAATTAGAGAACTCAAAAACAAGTGGAAATTAAATACCATACTTTAAGTAATCAACTAATTAAAGATTAAACAAAAGAGAAATTAGAAAATACTTACAGATAAACCAAAATGAAAACACAACATACTCAAGCTTATGGGACACAGTAAAAACAATGCTACTAGAAATGTTAAGAATACATACACGAACAAACAAGGAAGACCTTCAACCAACAACTTTACAACTTAGGGAACAGAAAAAAAGAAAAACGAACTAACCCAAAACCAGCAGAAGTGAATGGCAAAAACGAAAGCAGACATAAATGAAATGGAGAAAAGAAAAACCATCAAGAAAATCAATTAAGCCATATGAAAACTCTTCAAAATAAAAAAAAAAGTTGACAAATTTTAACTTAATGGACAGAATAAAATAGATAAAAGGAGAAAAGACACGCTCAAATTATTAAAATAAAAAAAATATGCGGGAACATTACTACCAACTCTACATACATAAAAAGATCATCAGAGAGTATCATGAGTATTTGTTTGTGAACAAACAGAATAATCCAGATGAAAAAGACAAATTTCTAGAAACACAAAACATATCCAGACTACATTGCATAGAAACAGAAAATCTCAATAGAGCAATAACTAGCGAGGAGATGGAGACCAGAAAAAGTCGTGGGACAGATGGCTTCAATGCTGAATTCTACCTACCATTTAATGAGCACAATTCTTCTCTTTTTCAAAATGCTGGAGAAGAGGAGGCACTCTCTACCTCATTCTATGAAGTCAGAATTACGCTGACTCTAAAGGCAGAAAATACTTGACTAACCAAGGATGTGAAAGAATTGTATGATGAAAACTACAAAATATTTCTGAAAAAAAAATTAAGAAGTCAATCAATTGATGGAAAAACATTCAAAGTCTGGGGATTGGAAGACAGGTATTATATCAGCACTGCCTGTGATGGCTTGAATTTTTTTTTATTATAACCTCACAGATTCATGGGCTAAAAATTTCAGCCACAAATTACAGTGTTGAGATGGTGGAAACTTTAAGAGGTGAGACCTTGTATATCCTGAATTTTAGTTGAAGAACTGTTCATCTAAAGACACAACCAAAAGAGTAAAAACCCAACTCATAGATGGGAGAGCATTTGTATAAGTTGAATATCTAACAAGTTAAAGTCTAGAGGACGTAGAGAATTCCTAAAATTTAACAATTCCAAAAATAAATAATCCCACTCAAAAATGGAAAAAATGACTTGAGAACACATTACTCAAGATACATAAATAAAAGGCCAACAAACAGCTGAAAAGCTGTTCAACTTGATTAATAATCAAGAATTCTAAAGTCAACCCTAAAATAAGACAGACACCACCTCACACCCATTAGGATGACTACCACCAACACCATAGAAAGTAACCCGTGTTAGCCAGGATGAGAACAAATGGGACCCTGTGCACTGTGGATAAGAATGGACAATGATATAGCCACTGTGGGAAGCACTACGGTGGTCCTCAGAAGATTGCAAAAAGAATTATATGATCTAATTCTATTTCTGGGTATATACTCAAAAGAATTGAAAGCAGAGGTTCAAAGAAACATTCATCTATGCATGAACATGGTGATGGAATTCACACAGATTGAAATGTGAAGTAGCCTTAAATGTCTCCTGGAAGATGAATGGATAAGTAAAATGTGGCTTATATATTTAATGGAATATTATTTAGTCTTAAAAAAGAAAAGTATTCTGACATTCTACAACATGGATGAAATTTTAGGACATTAGGTTAAGCAAAATAAGTCAATAGCAAAGAAAAAAGCACTGTGATTCCACATTGAAGAGTTACTAGGGTATTTAAGATTGGAGAGAGAAAGCAGAACAATTTGTTAGGAGCTGAAGAGAGGGCAAATGGGGACTTGTTTAATGGGTATGAAGTTTCAATCTTTCAAGATGAAAAGAGTTCTGCAGATGGATGTGGTGATATTGCACCATTATGAATGCATTCGATTTCATTTAAAATGGTTATGAGAACACATTTTGTTATGTGTGCTTCATCACGATAAAAACAAAAAAAATGCCACTAATTATTGAAATTTGTATTTTTAGCAAGGATTCTAATTGATCTGGACAAGTGGAGTCCAGAAACTACACTCTGAGAAACTCCAGAGGGAAACAGATGGTCACCACTGACCTCTATGGAATCTACATCCTGGTTCTTCACCACCTTGAGCCAGTGGATTGGAAAAGTTTGAATTTTTTCCTAATCTTATCATTCAAGTTTTTAGGTGCCAGCACCTTTCTTAGCTCTGAGTGATAATGTTTGAGCAAAGGTATAACATTTCTCCATTACCACTCTCCATATATTTAGATATCATGTTTTAATTTTTTATCCTTTCTCCCTGCACACCTCTAGTGTCAGGATGCTTATTCTCTCTCTCTCTCTCTCTCTCTCTCTCCACACACACACACACACACACACACACACACACACACACACACACATTATGTCTTTCACCTGTAACAGTTCTGTCTTTAAAAAGAATGCATCATTGCCCTGTAAACTTGACCACAGAGTTTGGAAGTGGAGTGACTCGGGTAAGAAATACTCAGCCATTCTACCACGATATTATATAAAAACTACAAGGAAGGAATTCTGGGGAGGGGAAGGAAAGAGTTGAAGGGAAGAATCAAAGGCAATATATAGTTGCGATTACAAATCAGGTAATTGGGCAAGGAAACATCTGCTTTGATTTGAACACCCTGCTGTGCATTCTGGATCCACTGCTGTCTATCTGTGCCAGTGCATCCCTCTTTCTTGTTCTTTAGTTACTTTAAAAAATAATTATCTTCAGCTGGAAATATTCTGTGCGGCACAGGACATAAAGGAGACCAAACTGTACATAACTGTGTAATGATAAATCTTTGTGTTTCAGTTACCACATATCTCAGAAATTCTAAAAAAAAAAAATTGAAAAAATATATTTTCATATCCTGATGAAGAAACTGATGACTCTGGAAACTATGTGATAGTTGTAGAGTAGAACAATTAAATATGCTTCAAATGAAATGATTTAATTGCAGCTATCTTTTCAAATGTGATTCAATGAAAAAAAATTAAACCACTAATGAAAATGACCTTGAAGAGCTAAAAATATTAAAAACAATAACTCCATATTGATAATGATAGCACAAAAGTATCTTGGACTTCCAAGCGGGACGGTTCTCATCTAAATTCACGTGTATGGTCAAATAAAGAGCATGGCAGATATCAATTAAATAATAGCAGAAAAGGTGGTGACCACCAACAAAACCATCCTCCCAGTAAGCCTCAAATGACTGAACTTTAAGGACATTTTGGGCAACTGCATCTAGCAGGACAGGCTGATGTCTTTCCTAGGAACAAAAAGGAGTGCACAGGTTTTGACAGGCTAATTGCTCTGAAGAGGCTATGCCAGACCATGGTGAAAGATGACTAAAGGACCCACCAACAGAACTGTGGTCATTAAATGATTTCCCTCTAACCACATACTAAAACATCACTTTCTAACAACAACAAAAAATAAACAAACAACAACAAAAACATTTTTAAGTCATACTAACTTCTCTAACGTTGCCAGTGTGTGATGTGTGTGTGGGTGTGTGTTCAAAGGTCTGAGGCAGCTCTTCTTCCTACAAATAATGCAATTGATATAAACTATCATATAAAAAAATTAAGTAAAAAAAAGTATATTAAAACCTAAGCTATCTAATTTTTTTTGTACTCTGATTAATGTAGGTGCAATGTAGGACATTGATTCTGGATATGACAAAACAATTTGTCTGATTTTTGGTTTATACTAGATTATGGAAAATTAAGAACAAAAATTGGGAACTTTGAGAATGTGTGATGGAAACACACATGACTCTTACATCATTCTGTGATTTACTGGTCAATCGTACCACTGTCCTCACTATGAGATATTGTTATTGACCTTAGCGTCACTCACTTTGGTCAATGAAATAGTAGCAGAAGCAAAGTGTCTACCAAGTAAGACTTTTGAGACAGAACATAACTCACTTTTTCGCTTTCATGGAAAGCAATCTTCTGAAGAGATGTTCAGTCGTCCCTGGTACAGGTTTGAAGGTGACATGTGGCAGAGCTGGTCAAGGGGTAATGAGTGTGCAACTCAGTTGAGACACCAACCTGCAGCAGGTGATCATCAACCTGTAGCATATGATACAGAGGTTTAAGGTCATTTACTACCAAAATATGACCTAGTATCTTCTTATTAATAAAGATGTAGCATCCATGATTCATACAGATGTGACAGCCAGATTATCAAAAGACAAGTTAGAGCTGTCTGTGCATTAATCCGCATCTGATAGAATATACCCAAATATGCAAGTCCATTTCTTTCCTTTTATTGAAGAAATTCTAAAATCTCATTCAAAAATCACATATGCTGCTGCTTATTATTTCTATAGATTATATATGAAATAATTAAAACAGTTTAAGATGTAATTTCCAAAACTTACAATAGCAAATCTATAAATTAAGATGGTTTAAATGTTATGATTATTAGACACAATAACCAAGGATAAGTAGAGAGAAGTAGGACATTGTTAAATGCCTTGTAGAGGGAAAGCTTTTGGTAACAGATGGTCCTGAAGCATGCAAATTACATGAAATTATCCAAGGCCTGTGTATTTATAATAAAAATTTAAGTAAAGCAAAGTTTTCCATACAATTATGGATTTTAATTACTCTCAGAGTAAGCATGTACCATTCACTGAATAAATTTTGAAGAAAGCATTGCTAATGATCTGTACCTAAATATATGATCCTTGGCAAAAAAATAATTGTTTCTAATTCCACAGATACTTTTAAGCGCCAAACTGTTCACTCTGAGTTTACTTAAGATCTTAAGAAAATATATTTTGTTCTGCATGTACTTTGAACTCATAGAATCATAATAAAAACTTATAATTATTGGTATCTTCTTTTATATAGCTTTATCAGTGTGTGGAAATTCTCTTTTAGCTTGATCTAAATATAAATATAGATGTCAATATACTCATGTATATGAAAAAGCCATTCCATAAGGTTTGATTCAGTGTGTGTGGTCTATTTTGAATATTGTCCAATAAGACTTATATTTTAGAATTACTCCTGAAATCTCATGGCACGCATTCTACCATGGCATATTGGCAAGATTATGAGCATTTATATAAGCATTTTCAGATTTTTATAACTCAGTTTCTAAGGACTGCATTTTCCTAGAAAACTATATCTTGTTAAAAAGCTGGTCACAGAAACTCCTCTTGCTTTGCACCACCATGGAGCCAAGTCAAGACAGTAAGTGGGTACTTCAGACTCCGCATCTATTTGATCACATGACCTACTCAATCGACAGGCTTGGGATTTGACATACTTGCAGTTCACAGCAATACTTTTCACTCTGATGAAACTCTGACCTTGACAACATGCTTCAACTAAACTGACTGTGACCTTGCCTTGGTCTTTTAAACCACTCACTAACCATCACTCTATTAACAAAAGGAATTAGGAACACATTTTTGTAATTCAGGCTTGGGATAATTGAAATGTCTCTATATGCTTTAGTATGAAGTACCAGATTGATCGACAGGTAATGTTTGAGAAAGAAATATCAAAAAAATCATTTATTAGGCAAAACACAACGGTGACATTCAAGTCCACTAAATTCCATGATCTTGAGATTGACTCTGTTTATGAATTAAACTTTTTAATAGTTAACATAATCTTTTAGTCAGCTTTTTTGATGCTGTGACTGAATGACCTAACCAGAACAACTGTACTAGAGGAAAATTTTGCTTGAGGGCTCATGGTTTCAGAGGCCTTAGTCCATAGAAGGCCAGCTCCATTCTTCGGGGCTCAAGGTGAGGCAGAACATTATGGTGGGAGAGGGTGTCAGAGGGAAGCAGCTAACATCATGGTGAACAGAAAGCACAGAGAGAGGTCTCCACTTGCCAGATACAAATATAGACCTCATAGCCACACCTCCAATTAACCACTTCCTCCAGCCGCACCCCACCCACCTTCAGTTACCACTCAGTTAATACCATCTGGGATCAATTCACTAATTAGATTAAGACTTTCACAGCCCAATCATTTCTTCTTTGAACCTTCTTGCGTTGTCTCACACGTGAGCTTTTGGGGGATACCTCATATCCAAACCATAACATATTGTGCTGGTAATGGTGTGGGGAAGATCATGCTCTCCTTCTGTTTCCATGTTAGCCACCCACAAATCATTCTCCAAGGAATATATAAGAAAAAGATCCACATTATGAACCCTGAGACCACTATGTCATTTTTACTAAACATTAGTAGAAAAGAAAAGAGGTTGAAGAAAGATAGCCTTTGGCAAAGAAAACTGACTTCTGATGTTGATTGAGTAATGCCTCCAAAGTAGAAAGAGAAGAGCATGCAGAAGCAAGAGTGTAACCACAGTGGCAGGTTAGAAGTTCACTGTAGCAGGGACGGAGGGACTAGAGGAGACCACGCAGCATCAGAACAACTGAGAAGAGAGCCGTGGGAGGGTCGAGGTGAGAAACGTGAATATGATGTAAAATTCGTGCCTTCTGAGAATTCACTTCTCTGTAATTCATCATGTAATTGCTGCATAAAACATGGAAGCCTGTAGGGTGAAAGAAGACAACAGATTTGCAAATTACTCAGGCAATGTCTTCTTCCAGCAAAATGAAGTCACAGTTTTCAGATGGTCCCCCAAATGACCTTTCTATTATTCTAATTCTCAACAGTGCTTCTATGAAAATATAAATTCACATCAGAAAATTATAAAGAAGACTATTAATTATGTTAGACTTCAAAAACATACTTCCTCTCATATGAGTAGGTGGCAAATAGTAAAAAATTGTGCATCATGTATCTCTCTCTATATATTTTTTCACATATGAAAAGATAAGTATAATTACTACTCAGACAATTAAATATGCTATTTTTACTAAAGATTAAAAGAAAAAAAGTGATTGAAGAAAAAGTAGTATTTGACAAAGAAAGTTGTCTTTTAATATTTGCCAAGTGATGCTTTCAAAGTAGAAAGGGAATATCAGGCAGATGCAAACCAAGACTAGAAGCTTCAGTGGCAGGTGAGGCTGATGTATAAGTGTATCACCACATCTCTGGTACATATTCCTGAAATGATTCATAGAAAAGATATAGAGGAAATATAGAGTCTAAGATAAAGAACAATCTCTTAAAACATGTGTTAAATTAGAGAACAATAACTACTCCCTTCAGTTGTAAAGATTTCAGACTTCTTATCTTTTCTTTGAAAGTGATTGCCTTTGATTTCCGTGTCTGACACATTAGATGGGATGTCTGCCTCCAGGTATGTGTATCTCTGAAATTCTTTATTTCCCATTTTGTCATTTCTTAGGCATCACACTTTTAATAAAAACTTTCAGGGTCTTGTAATTATTCATATTTGCTCATTTCTATGAATATTCATAAAATAGATCCATTGGAAAGCCCAGTAGAGAAATGCCTTGGTTATCAGAGTTAATGAGTAGCTAAAATGGGAATATGTATCATGCTCCCCAAATCCCCCTCTCCACTGCCTGTCCTGTGTCTTATGGAGTCATCAAGAGAAACATGTTGAACGCTGCTGCAGTCAGGATGTGGTTTCTTCCTCTAGGGCTCACATACTGAAAACTTGGTCCTGAGTGTGACAGTGTTGACACATCAGACCTCTAAGAGGCAGGACCCAGTGGGAGGTGCAAGGCTGGGCCCCTCCCGCTCACTGCGGCTTCCATTCTCATGGCGTGATCCTGCCCACTGCCTGTATTCCCGCCGTTACAGTGTGATCCACCATGAGCTGACTCTGAAAAGGTACCCTCACCAGAGGCAGTGCTATGCTGTTTGGACATCCAGCCTCTAAACTATGAGCCAAATAAACCTCCTTTCAAATAAACACAACCTCAGTTATTTCATTATAGTAAAGAAAAGTGAACTGATACAAATGCCGACGTGAACAATCAGCAGCAAAACAATTGTGGAAGTTTAAATTGATATTGTCCTACTATCAACTTCAGCATCCTTATACTCCAGTGAGAATAAAAGATTTACTAAAGGATTAATCACACTTATGTATCAAAACTACTATACAATATTAGCAAAGGAGCAAGATAAGGGGTCAGTGTAGTGGTTATAGAGTACCCCTTCGGGGGTACTAATCTTTGCCTGAGGTAGAATGCAGAAGTCTTTAAATCTCAGTGAGTTCCCACTGTGTGAAAAACAGGAAAAAATGCTGCTACATTCCTATAAACCCTTTGGGACATACTGTTTCATATTCTCAAACATGGGAGGTGCCCACAACATAAACTAAAAATTCTGAATATTTGCTAGAATTGGAAAGACACTGAAGATGTGAGAAAACGACATACAACATGGACGATCTTGAGACATTCTCCAGTGAGATGGTATTTCCCCTATGCTTAAGACCTTCTGAACTGTAGTTTATCACTTTGATTCTAAGATACTCCATAACAATTTTAGTGAGACAAAATTTGTTTATTTAATTTAAACATTCCAGAAGTTCTTACCAAATGTACTCTAACCAATGCTGAAAAAAAATGTAAACCCCAAATATCATCCTGGTGTGGACAAGATGCAGTGATAGTCCAACTTTCCCCTGGAAAGGACAACAGAACTGCTCATTTGTATGACCATCTGGGACCATGTGGCTATGAACGAAGTACTTGGCACCCTCTGCTCTTCGTTTCTCTCTCTTAGCATACAGGTTCAGCCTACTTTAGTGAACCAGAAAGCACTTTGAAGAACTATAAATATGAGGCATTTTAATGGAGAAAGGGGGTGTTTTAATTATAGACTGTGCATGAGTATTAATATTCTCATAAAGAAAATCTTGCAGGCCAGGATTATTAGGGGTACGAAATGCACATCATCTTTGCTAGAAATAGGGATGAAAATAATCTGGAGAAATATGTGTTTTTATCAGAAAACATAATTTCCAAAATAGTACCCATTCAAGTTAAATTTTTTTTAGCAGTGATGGGAAGTACTTCCATTTGTTTGGGGGAAAAAAAAACAAGTTTAACAAAAGCTGAAAATACTTTTGAATCATCATCCCTCTTCATCCATCACCAGCACGCATAGGTGTTTTTGCAAGGGAATAATCTTGACATAAACCATGCTAAGCAAGATAAAGCTACCCATCCTTCTTTCCTTAGAGCTACAGGCTCTTTCAAGACCAATGTGAAAAAACAATCACATGTTGGGAAAGGTCAAAAGCCAGAATGAAGAGACCTTCTGATTAAAAGCTTTCCCTGGAGGCAGCAAGACCTTTCCCTGTTCCCTAATTCAAACATAAAGACATTTAGCTCATGCTAGTTTTCTGGTTAATTTTTCAAGAATATGGGTTGTTAGGGATCAGAATACTGTATGAGCTTCAAAAGATTTGAAAGACTGGCTGGACCCGAGCAGTTTGAACTGGTCTTGCTGCTCAGGTAGCCCTTCTCTTTCTTTAATTTTTTCTTTTCTTCTTTCTTCACATTTCTTTCTGACATCCTTCACAGTTCTGAAATACCCATTTGTGAGCTATATTATTTAAGACAAAGAATTTCTATAAAGCCTTGGAGAGGAACTGAGTTCTTGTTTCCAAAGAAGACAGTAATAAAATATATATATACATTTTTTAGAAATCAATGACATTCACATATGAAACTCAAAAATTTTAAATGTTTAATTTTTATACAAGCTTCTTTAGTGTAAAAACCTCAGATCAGCTTTTTAAAAAATTCCTTTTACTTCCTATTGTCAACTAGATCTGATAGACCAGAAAACAGCATTGACTTGAATCTTTTTAAAATAGGACTCAAAAATTTCCAAGCTTGAACAAAGATTTTTCACTTACTCAATGTGGGAAACACATTAGAAAGGAGTGAGAAAGAATCATTTATAAGAATGGACAGGCATTTTGTGTCTGTGGGTTGTTATCAGGCTCTGCTGATATTATTTGCAGGACCCACAGGCACAATGGAGGTCTACATTCGATACATCCAACCGTATTGGCTAAAGCCAAGGAAACAGAAGTTTAGTGGTTTATCAAAAAGTTAAATGTGGAATTTCCATGGGACAAGCAATTCCACTCCTAAATACACGCGCAATTGAGCCAGAAATCCAGAGAAACTTGTACCCCAATGTTCATAACAGCATTATTCACAAGCATGAAAGTGTGCAGGCAACTCAAGGGTCCATCAACTGATAGATGATAAGCAGAACATTCACATATAAAATGGGACGGTGTTCATAAAAAAAAAGATGACATTCTGATGCGCTGCAAAATGGATGGACGTTTTAAGAAACTGCTATATGAAGTAAACCATAAAAAAGGAAAGGTATTGCATGATTGGTTTATATGAGGCATCCAGAAGAGGCAAATTCATAAAGACATGAAGTAGAATCATGGTTACCAAGGGCTGGGGGAAGAGAGAGTGCAGAATTAGTGTTTAAAATGTATTCATATTTTATCCATGATGATAATAAAAAGCTCTGTATATAAGTAGCGGTGATGTGTGCACACAATTGTGAATGTACTTCAAAAGATTATTAATTTTATATATTTTATGTATGTTTATATTTCATATGTTTTACCATATTAAAAAGGAAATGATATTTTAAATAAGTAAGGTATATCCTATTCGCTTACCTTGTTAATGTTCCTTGTGGTATAATTTCAGTTTAGACTTGATGGATTTCACTGTCTACCATCTAGATTATGGAGGGTCAGGAAGGGCAGCCTCTGCCCCTGTGCTCCCCACCTGCACAAATTCATGCCTACATGCATGTCAATGCATGCCAATTCTCTGCTCTCCCTGTCCTAGCTCCTGCCACCCCTTGTGAAACATTGTGTTTCAAGTGACATCTTTATTTTCTGGATGTGGAGAGGCACATAGTGGTGATGATGTGGTCTCATCTCAAGAAGAATTCAGGCAAGAGTGCTGCTCTTGCAAATGAATTCCAGAGTGCAAGAAAAAAAAAATTCCAGGAACATCATGCAGAGGAGCCACAGGCTAATTGTGAACATGTTCCTTTGGCTATGATGTCAAACTTCTTGGTCCATGGTGAGCGGCAGGAGGATTGCTCACAAGAGGCCCAGAGTATGGGGCCCAGGGTATATTCCTCTCTTGCTGGGGTCTGAGGGCAGAACTGGGATCTGTGATCCATCCTTAGGCTCTTCCTTCAGCCTCACCTGTCACACTCCTGAGAGAACACTTTACCAGTTCAAAGGAAAAGACAAATATCTCCTGGAGAGTTTATACAAGAAAGATCTCTGGGCTCAACCCTTGCTGCAGGTCTTGTCTATTTTAAGAAGTAACCATGGTGTTAATCCATGTAGAATTAACCCCACCAGCCCTCTGCTGCACGTAACCTTTTGACATCCAGATTGGTTTGTTTAAACGCTCTTTGTTGATGTCGCTGAGTTATTTCTCTCAAATGCTGGCAAACTTCTACAGAGACAGTCAATCTAGAAAATCTATCTCAGGGTCCCTGAAATGGATTACTGACTTTGTTGAACAGCTGCCACATCATCTCAATTGGCACATGGTTTTCTTTACTTAAATTCATCTTCTAATAAGTAATGGAAACCCCAGTTATCTGACTTTTTAGAGAATGTGATGGTGACCTCCTCATGAAATGTGGGCTCTCTGTGTTTTGATGGTTGTGCCATTATGTCTTAGGTTGGTCTGCTGGCAGTATTTGGCAAAATTGCACAACCTCAATCTAATCATGCGAAAACATCAGACAAATCCAAATTGAGAGGCTGTGTACAAAGTAATAGACCAGTACTCTTCAAAAGACTCAAGGTCACCAAAGAAAAGACAGGGGTTGGTACAGATGGCGGACAATAGAGGCACCATGACAGATAAATGCACTGTGGATCCTGGAGCTAAAAAAAAGACAGTAGTGGTAAAAATAAATATTTTAATAAAATCTGCAAATTAGTTAATATCATTAGCTAAAAATAGCAATGGTGTTATTATTAATGTCCTATACTACTGTATTATATACCATATATTATTTTATTTCATAGTATCACCATATTATTGATAAATAATGGTGCTATTGGTTAATTAATAATAATAATAATAACAATAATAATAATAATAATTTTACAGTGGTACCACTGTCAGTTTGTTAATGGGTTCATAGCAAATGCTGGTTTTCTGATTTTAGGAGAGAAATGAGGTTTACAGAAGATGTTGCTATTCAGTGAAACTTTTCCATGAACCTAAATTTATTTCAGAATTAAAAGATGAAAAAAGCAGGATATATTCAGCACACACACATGTTGTCCTTTGCTGGTCTGTGTGCCTGGCATGCAGGCTCCCTGCTGCAAGTGGAGCCAGCATAAGGATCAGGGAAGATGGTGCGAAACAGCCGGGGCCTGAGCCCCCAGCTCATGGATCTACAACTGACGTGTTAGCCTCATGTTGCCTCCAAAAATCAAAAACAAAAACAAATAGGCCAAATCTATGTATTGGATTAAGCCACTGAAAATAAGATAAATACCTCTGGTTTTTGATTCACCCTCATTCTTTAGGGCAAAACAAACAAAAAACCTTTCCATCATTAAAAAGGATTTTTCTCTTATCCTTACACATTATGTGACATCAAGTCCTCGACAAACAGCACTGACAGTGCATTGATACCATCATCTGATCAACCTTACATTTATTCAGTGGCTTACCTGTGACAAGGATGTCACAGGCATCATCTATCGAATAACCCCAATAGTTTACTGAGGCAGATCTTGTTAACTTTACATGTGAAGGAAACTGATGCTCTGAAGGACTTAGCTGCTTCAGCTCACAAGGCTTCTGTAAGATTGTGGTTGGAAAATAGGCCCACCAGGTCTTTTTCACTCCCCTCTTCAAATGGGGGAGCCCCTGCCCTGCCCTAGAGTACACATAACCTTAGCGACTTAATTCCAGGAAATGGATCATGTAGAAGGGACAATGTGTGACTTCCAAGACCAGGCCTGCAAGGCACTGCCATTTCCTCCATGCCCTGAGGGAAGTCAGATGTCAGGGTGAGAGGACATGGAAGCTGCCAGCTGCTGGTCAGGAACCACCAACCATACCTTCAGATGATGGCAATCCTGGATGACACTTCAACTGTCCCCTCATGAGCTGCCCTCAGCCAGAAGCATCCAGCTAAGTCATTCCCAAATTCCTTAGAATTTGTAAGAGATGAATCCTTGGCATAGTTTTATGTCCATAAGTTCTGGGATAACTTGTTATGCAGCAATAGATAACTAATATAGCTCCTGAGAGGCTAAATTAGCAAGGCTGATTTGAAACCAGCTTCTCTAACATCAATAGTTCTTTTCCTGCACTGCAGATAATTTCTTCTTGGAAAACCACATCACAGTCCTTTATTTTTTTCTGCAAACACAAATAATCCAGATACAAAGATGACTTTGTAATCGTCACTCTCAGTCATGAGATGCATTTGCCATTTTACAGATTTTTTCTACTACTATTTCAGAGCCCAGGACCCCAGCATGACATAACATTTAATGGATAACAGGGAGAAGCAGTAGAGAAATTATCTTATACAATGGAATCCATGAAACATTCATGGAATAAATCATGGCAGTGTCTGAGAACATTATTTTATTTATACAGTGCATAAAGAAGAAAATCTCTGTCCCTCATAGGATTATAACTACAATAGTCTGATCAACCTAGGACAGTTAACTAGAGTATGGCTAGCCACCAATCCTATTGGTATATAGTTATAAATTTTATATTATTTGTATTTTTATGTATTTTATTTGTAGGTGTAAAAACTATTAGACTTGAACAGAATGACCAGTGATACAAAAACAGTGTATGAAACTCACAAAATAAGATGACAGGTAAAACAGAATCGTTCTTATGGCTGTTGGTTTTCTAAGCTGTATTATTTTGACACAAACACACACAGACACTCATTTTTGCCCCACATGCAGAGGTTTTGATGCTCCTCCTCTCCCGAGTCCAAAAATGGAAACAAAGACAGCAAAATGCCTGGCACCGCTTTAAGGAAACTTCAAGGCAAGAGCAGTGCATGGCTTGCAGGTTTCAAAGGTCTCCCCCATGTGTTCTCGCCTTAGAATAAGTTATTTCTACTGTCCCATAGCATGTGCAACAAAGGACAGATTCTCTGTAGAAGTAATGGGTGTTTTATGCTTGGCATGAGAATTCCCCTAAGTGAGACATTTCAGAACCCAAAGGAAGAGACCCACCAATGCAGGACTGGTAGCTACCTGCCCCTTTCTTCTAGAGCTGGGCATTTTCCTCCTTCTTGGAGCTCAGCTAAAGCGCTAATCACTTTAGTATGCGTATGTGCATGTCTGAATTTTCTCAGTCAAATGTGCACAACAACTGACATCTTTATTCTTAACTACATCCGCTGGCAGCCCCCTGCTGTGCTGAGTCTCCATTCAGAAAGCCGGAATAGCTCCCAGGTTTCCAAGAAGCTCTTTCTTGGTGTTCAAAGAACTTCATACCAGATTTCACTGGAAACAAAGTAAAAGGAAAACATACAAAATCATTTAAATAAAAAATAACTTCTAAATTGTTAACATCCATTTTGGGGGGTATGAATATATAATCATTTTTAGAACTGTGATAATTGTTAAGTACGTCTGTTAATTATATTCCTCTGTGGATTGTAGATTACACAGAGAGAACTCATTCCTCAAAGATAAACATTCACAGACATACAGGAGTGGGAAAATAATAAAGTACTTTAAAAATCAAAATGTAAGGACTTCTAGCTTCATCTCTGACATTAGAAACCTTAGACTTCATCATGGCATTCTTAGCACAAGAAAAAGGTAGTCCAAATGAAATTTTGCTAGATGCATAGGAGAATAGAGGTGACAGGTTAGGACTGCACTGTTTCATCCTGTGGACAGAGCTCTGCTCTGCTCACATGCAGTAATGACTGAATGTAGCAAGATTTCAGGACACAGGATCAATGAAAAGAAGGCTGTGGCTTCACTGTATATGAAAGACAAATATTTGAAACTTAAAATCAAATAAACCTTGCCACCGATCCAGTAAATGAAATACTTAGAGGCAAATTTATCAAAATACGTATAGCATTTGTATGTGGAAAACTACAAAATGCAGATGAAAGGATCAAAAATCTAAATAAGTTAAGAGATATTTCATGTGTGTGGATTAGAAGCCATAATATTGCTAAGATGTCACTTCCCCAACTTGAAATGTAGGTGCAATGCAATCCCAATAAAAATCATGGCAAGTTATTTTATAGACATAGATAAATTGATTCTAAATGTCATGCACAGGACAAGAGACCTAGAGAAATCAAAATAGCACTGAAGAAAAAGGAGGAGGAGGAGGAAGCCAAAGCACTCACATTAGCTGATTTCAGTGTTTACTATGAAGTTACTCTATTCAAGGCAGCATGTCACTAACCAAAAAATAAGCCCTCGGATCAATGAAACATAATAAACAACTAAGAGAACAGTATATTCCAATACAAGGAGCGGACCTGTGACAAGGCCAAAAGAACCCAGGGAAGATAGGTTAGTCTTTTTAACAAATGATACTGGATTAATCGGATGTCTATTTGCAAATAATCATAATAATAATAATAAACTTAGATGAAGATCGTATACCTTACACAAAAATTGAATCAACATGAATCACAAACAGATGAAATGAAAACCGTAAAACTCTGGTCCAAAACAAGAGAATGATCTATATGACTGTGGTTTGGTGATGAGTTTTGAAATACCACACCAATATCCCAACAGATGGAAAGACAAACATGTTAGGCCTTATTAAAATTAAAAGCTATGCTCTATTAAAGAAAATGTTAGAATAAAAAAAATGGCACAGATGGAAAAAATATTTACAAAACACATCTAACACATTACCAGTATATAAAATTTACAAAGAGTTTTTGAAAACAACATAATTTTAAAAATGGGTAAAATATCTGAACAGGTACCTCACCAAAGAAATTAGATTATAAATAAGCATATTTTTAAAAATCCGACATTATTTGTCACTGGGAAATGAAAATTCACACAACCAAGTGGCCAATCCTATCTCCCTTCATGCTCCTCCCAGAAAGCCCTGACGATACTAATCACTGGTCAGGGTGTGGAGCAGTAAGATTCCTCATTTTTTTCTGATCAGAATTCAAAATGGTACAACTTTTGGAAGAAAACTTGACAGTTTCTTACAAAGTAAAACGTAGTTTTATCACACAATCCAGCAATCAATTGTACTACTATGCTACTAGGTATTTAATAAAATTCATTAAAATGTACATAAACACAAAAAACTGAATGCTTGCTTTTATAGCAGTTTTTATATTCATAACTGTCTCAAACTGGAATCACCCACGATGTCCTTCAATGGGTGAATGGAAAACATTAATTCTGGTTCATTCATGAAATGGAATATTATTCACTGATTAAACACACTGAAAAATATGGATAGATCTAAATGTATATTGATAAGTGAAAAAATCCAGTCTGTAAAAGCTGAATGCTTTGAGTCTGTTTCTATGCCATTCTGGAATGGCAATGGTTTAGAAACAGTGCACTAATCAGTGTTTGCCAGGGCTTTTGTGGAGGTGGGAAGACAGAATAGGTAAGGCTTTGGATGCCATAGGAGCATTTTGAACCATATCGCAATGTGGATAAATGGCACTACCATTTGTCAAAACCCTGGGGAAATGGCTAATTCTAGGGCTACATTACATAATACACAAGATGAGCTTGGAACATCTTGAAGTGTCAGAAAGCAAGAAAAGGCTAAACAAAGTCACAATAATGTCAAAAAGACACAAGAGCCCATGAAAATGCCAAATGTCCAAATCTGAAACAATTTGAGCAAAAATAAGGGAGGATTGGATTATAACACAAAATAAGTGTCCACGAATCCATGTTGATATAAATGAATGATTGAATAAATAATAAACAAACTGGGGAGAATAGTCAAGTCTCTCCGACAAATTCAAAGTCATTCATATTGCCATTTGCTCTCAGGGATGTGAGACTTGGCTCTCCATTCAGTAAGTGTGGGGTGTTCAGTGACATCCTCCAAAGAAATAATGTGGAAATGAGAGGGACAGTTAACTTCAAAGTGAAGAATACTGACAAATTCTCCCTGATACGGTGCTCAGTGCTAACATCAGTTGTAGCAAGTCAGCGGATAGCCTGAGCCCTTGAAAGAGAGTGACAGTGATACTTTGCCTCTGGGATCTTCCCCTCCAGAAGCCCTACACCCAGTCTAACTGGAGAAAAAAGAATCACAAAAGTCATGGAAAGAGACATTCTTCAAAATACCTCAAGATCCCAAGGCCAGAGCTCCGCAAAACTATCTGAGTCATCAAAATAAGAAAAGTCTAAGCAACTCTTTAGCCTAAAGAGATGAGTGAAAGTCCTGTGGTATCCTGCATGGAGTCATGGAATGGAAAAACCAAGAAGATAGGGTAATAAGTAAGGAAGTCTGAGTGAAACGTCGATTTTTATTGAAAGTAATACATCAATACTTCTCCTTTAATTGTAACATGCTAACATAAAACATTAACAGTGGAGGAGTCTCAATGGAGTACATGAGAGCTCTCTGTATGCTCTTTGTGATTTTTCTGTAAATGTAAAGCTATTCTAAAATCAAATGCTTATTTTTCATTAAGAATAACAATTAAAATCCAGAAAGTAGTATAACTGTAGAAGAAAATATTATTAAGCAAAGGAACAAAAATGGCAATAATTTTTGTAATTTTCTCATTATTCTACTGATATCAAACAGCTATAAATATCCAATTAGAGTTTATAAGAAATAATCAGGCACATACAGATATCCACATTGACCAAATAATTTTGGTTTCTTAGTAATAACCCATTGAATCAAGCATGATAATTCAATTTTACAATAAATATCTTGGATTTTATTTTCTTAATTATTCTGAGATTTATAGAGCCTGCTCTTCACATTATGCTTAGACAAAAAAAGAAAATAATAGAGATAATAATCTTGTGGGAAGAGAAGTGGGTAGGGGAACGCAAAGCCCCAGTTGTTCCAACATTGTAGTTACTAAATTGCTGTTAGGTCCAAACTTTTGTATGCAAAGTGGTGTACAGTGATCTTAATAAAACCATATGTATAACCAACAGAATGAAAAGATCAACCCCTCTGAGTGGCTTTAAAGCCATAAAGAAATTCCGTTGCAAAAATACTGGGAGACATGAGAGATGCCTATGCAGTCAGTGAAAGTTTCAAGAGTTCTTCTTGCAACTAGTGAGTTCTATTGTCGACACAACCTGCAAGATAACTAGAGTCTACAAAAAAAGTGGTGACTGCAAAAATAACTGAACTTAGCTTCACTTTAAAAGAAGTGGGTTTTCTACATTCACATGGGTTCAGGAATAAGGTCAATGTATTCTTATTTTAGCTTATTACCTCTCTTTATTTTAACAAATGAGAAAAGGCTTTATTCTTGGCAGCCTTAAGAAAAGAAAATATTTTTCTCTCTCTTTTCAAATCACTGTTTCAGAAGTCAAAAAAATAAATGAAGTATTGCACACGCCACTCAAGTATGAGAGGTATTTCTCTTTCTTGAGAATGTCGACTGCACCTCAGCTCTCATTGGCATTTGTCCTCAAGTGTGTCTCTCAATCATTCCGAAAGTCTGACCCTGTATCAAAAGGAACTAAAGCTCATTTCGCAAAACTTGGCACATGGTTATTTGGAATTGTGTCTGAGTAACCATAAGGGCAAAGCTAACTTCCGGCTTGGCACAGGATTGAAGAGGCAAGTACACACACCTTCAGAGGGGCTGCCGTGGCCATCGCCCTCAGCCACCTTTACTCAGGACAGGAGAAGGGCCATCACCCTTCATGCCCTTCTCTTGCTGCCACCTGGACGTCCATTCCAGAGACTCAGGGCTGGAACCTCCACCTGGCTCCCTGGTGCTGCTAGGAATGGCTGCTCCCAGGCAGTCCCTGTGAGCCAAAGTCCACTGATGTCCCTCCCTCTTTTCCTTGGGTCTCCCTCCAGAAGGCACCAACTCACTGCAATAAGTTACGAAGGGTCTTGCTGTGCTTCTTCCCCATTGCCTAGCCCTCAACTTCCTGTTTTCAAAGATAAACCTGTGTTCAAGCCACCAAGGTAACATTTTCTGTACTGGCCGGTGAACCAGTCAGACCTAATCCTAACTAGTGCAACAACTGCTGTAGACATGAGTGTGGTCTTAAATACTAAGTACCCATGGGCCCACATGAGTAATATTCAATATACAGAAGAAAATTCTAGCAGTAGGTAGTACTGAGGTGCTGGAACAGTACTTAGAATTATTCCAATGTATTATTAGTTCAGTAACTCTCTAAATTTTTGGAAAGGCAACATTCTCATCTCTATTTTCTTTTTTTGGTACTGGAAATTGAACTCAGGGGCACTCGACCACTGAGCCACATCCTCAGCCCTATTTTGTGTTTTATGTAGAGACAGGGTCTTACTGAGTTGCTTAGTGCCTCACCGTTGCTGAGGCTGGCTTTGAACTCGCGATTCTTCTGTCTCAGCCTCCCTAAGTGCTGAGATTACAGGCTTGCACCACCACGCCCAGCTTCTATTTTCTTATTTAGCAGTTAAGTTTAAAAATATTTCAGTAATCTATAAATATATACATTATGCTCTGATAATAAGAAAGAGACTTTTTTTTGTGTGATTCCATCTGCTTCTAAGGCAAAACCACAGTAACCTTTCTACCTCTGCCTTCCTGTGATGGGAGATCTTACACCTCTTATTGTGTAATGCATTCTTATCAGAGTCAGATCACATCATAACAGATAGACATCAAATCTGGAAGCAAATATATTACCTCTTATAGTTGAAGATATAATCATACTTTGAAATATAGAGCAGCAAATTATTCATTCATTGATACAAAAAATATATAACTATAACCTATATATGCCAGATTCACAGTATGCACTGGGAATAGAATAAGTAGAATTAGACACAGTGTCCCCTTACCCCCGCCATGAAATGTACTGTGCAGTGGTAGGGGAAAACTTTCAATCACAAAAATCCAGTTAAGATTACAACGGTTCTTAAGTACTATGGGAAAGGGAGGTAACTGGGCCTTGCCTTGGTAGTCAAGGCAAAGAGCCTCGACGAGTAAGAAATGAGGTGAACTTAGATGAGTAAAGGTGTGAGCCAAGCAGCAATTTGGGAAATTTAGAGGACAAAGATTTCAAGGGAAAAAAAAGCACTTCTAAGATCCACTAAGATCCCATGGTGGAATGAAGTAAGAGAAATTAGCATTGTTTGAAGTGAGGGGGATCTTGGCTAATGAAAGTGCTTCAGAGAAGAAACCAAATATTAGTAGAACAAGAAAGGCTTGTTGACCACACACAAGGCTTGGATCTCTGCCTTCAGAACAACGAGGAATCATGGGATTTGGTTTCAATCCTTAAAGCAATAGGGAATCAGGAGATTTGGGTCTCTATCCTCAGAAAATGGCAATCATGGAGTTTGAGTTTTTACCCACAGAGCAGTGGTTGAGACTTTATCATAGGAATTTCAGAGTACATGATTCAGCCTATGGTCCATATTAATAAAAATATTTCAGTAGTTATACAGTTTATGGGATGATGGCCTATTTGCTGATGCTCTACATGTCCACAAAGTATTCTTAGTACCAAGCAAACATTCCTAAAGTCTTACAGAAGAGTTGAATGCTACACCACCCAAATAGCTACTGTGTATTTGGAGATAGAGTCTTTAAGGAGGCCAGCGAGTTCAGATGGGATCGTGACATGGGAGCTGTAATCCAGTGTGACTGGATCCTGAGGAGCAGGGCAAGCGGCACCAGGAGTGCTCCCTAGCACAAAACAATGGCAGGGCACAGTGAGAGGGGGCGGAGGGTCCAGGAGAGGAGCCTCACCAGAGAACAGCTCTGCCAGCCCTTGATCTTGGACCTCTAGCTCTCAAACTGTGGGAAAATAAGTTTCCACTGCTTAATCCACCCAGTCTGGTATGTTGACATGGCAGCCAAGCAGACTAATACAATAATATTTTCCTATTCAAACTTTTGCAATGACTGAATGTCTCTTCTGGTTTAGCAACTCTGGCTATGTAGCCCTTACTCAAGTGTCCAGGTAGGTTAAGAAACAGTGGGCACATCAAAAAACCCAATTATTTCTAACATTACTCTTTCTAGGAGACAAAAGAACAAATCTTATGAAATCTCTGAAAAGTCATTTTAGGTATAAAAGATATGCAAACATTTCATTTATTTTTCTTAATTTAGGATACCATCTTTAAAAGTCAAAATCCAAAGAATTGTCAGAGGAGATTTGGATATTTGTTTTAGATAAGATCATGAGTACCTGAAAAACAATGATTGGTTGACTAATTAATCAAAATGACATTAAAATATTTTAAAGTAAACTTAGAAGGTAAATAATATTAGCTCTTTCAACAGCTATAAAATATTTTATTGTTTTTGATAATCAAAGATATATTAAAGTCAACACAGAAAATTCTCATGGAGAATTCTCGTCTTTTCCATACTAATATTATGGGTTATGAAGGTTGCCCACAGTCACTCAGACTTTGTCATCTATGGGAGGCTGCTCTTTATGCTGAGGCTTATTCGAAGACTCTCACACAGCTTCACACCAGAGTTTCTGTGTACAATAAATCAGGGAAATGGAAATGTCTCGGCCTCATGGAAAAGTCTCCACCAGTGACTTAAATGCAGGCACTTGCAGAGCGGCCTCTGTGAACAAGCCTCTGAGCTGACACTACTTAACCAAGTCAGACAGTAGCAGTACCCTGGGTCAGGATTTCCAGGACACTGGATGACCCAAAAGCAGACCTCCCGTGACAGTATCCTGAAGATGAAAACCAATCACACAGGTGACAAATGATGAAAGAAATGCAGATTTGGGGGGATATTTTTAATGTAGTTCTATGTCCTAAAAGATACATGAAGCCCTTTATTTGAAACAAAGGCTTAATTTTATAAACTCTATTTCTGAAAATTCAATAAAATAGTTTTTTTTAAAGTCTCTCTAGCCAGATGTTGTGGCAAATACCTGTCATTCCAGCCACTCAGGGGGAAGTTTTGAGGACAAGAGTTGGGGACCAGCCTGAGCAATGTAGTGATGCCCTGGCTCTCAAAAGAGACAGTGTCTGATGCTGATTCCCCAAAATAGAAACCTTTTCTAAGTCTCTTAATTATTTATGAAAATGCTGTGCAGCTATTCATATAAGCTCTCTAAATATATGTCTTCCTTTTCAGTCTAGTATCATTGGGCAATTTGTATACACAAGACCTTACTCAGAGTCAGATTTGCAAAGGATTCTCATTTTATCAGGTGTGATAAGCCCACTGTTACAGGCCAGGTTTAACCTTACATGTACAGCCCTACTGTTTCCTGGAAAAGCACCCAGGTACCTGGCCTGCAAGAGTTACTTCCTACAATCCTGTACCTTAGCAGTTTGAGGAATTCATCCACATGCAGGATATACAGGCGAAACCCGGTGCACAATTTCTTAAATTTAGTCTCTTGGTCTTAGCATAGCAGGTACCAGAGGTTTGACAAAGTCTAGCCCAGGGGACTGGAGCTGTGGCTCAGTGGTAGAGCACTCACCTAGCATGTGTGAGGCACTGGGTTGGATTCTCAGCACCACATATAAATAAATTAATAAAATAAAGGTTTAAAAAAAAAGTCCCTGATTCTTGGTGAAAAGTCCTGGTCATGGATTGTTTTCTGGTCCTCCTAGGAGCTTAATAATGTACCAGTTCAGAACTGCATGGTCAACTGGAGGAAGCCTGCCATGTTTGTTTAAATTCTGTTGCACCTGGGAGACAACCGGGGCGAACAGCACGGGACTGTGGTCTTTGTGATCAAGAATATCTCTAGAAATTAATGTCTAGATATTAATGAGTGGAGAAACTGTCTAGAAATGGGAAAAAATAACTCACTGTCTTCGTGAATTGCTGGGAGTCATTCCTGCAGAACTCCTGGCGATTACACGGGGCTCACATTTCGATTATTTTGATTAGATTATTTTACTGCTCTATAGAGATAGGAGTTAAATAGAAAAAAAAAAAAGTAGTAATACAAACATTTCCTTCCCTGGGTATAACAAAAATGGCCGTTCGTGGCAATATGAATGCATTTGTCCCGGGGAGAATACAAATCTCTGAACATCAATTTCTCATTTTAAACACTTGTAACTTCTTGCTTCTTCCCTCATTAATATGCCTCGAGGGACACTCAGAAGGAGAAGTTGGAACCATAAAGGGAGAGCAAGGAGACGGTGTACTCTGAACTTCAAAGAACAGAAGTGCCTAAGAAAGAGGAGGGCTAGCTGCTCCTAATGCCCTGAGAGGTGGGTAGGAAGGGGAGAGGAAATACCTTCACCACAGTCTGTGGATTAAAGTAGCAGAGGGACATGGGAGTCGCTGAGAAGTGACAAAGTGAAAACGTTGGCTTCAAGCATTGACAGCTGAGTCACAGCAGCAGGTAGGCTGGGTCTTCATCCCCAGTTCCTGGCACAGAGCTACTGAAATGCTGGGACTGCCTGGGTGATGCCAATCTTTTGATACTCATGAAAAGCCCTTTTTGCCACACCATACTTGTTCTAGCAAGGTGACTTGGGGCAGAGCCCCTAGAGGGCTTCAGGACAGTGCTGGTCACCCAGAAGACCAAACTCCCGATAAGACGCTGGGAACTTGCCTCACCCCCGACCTCCAGGGAAGGGCACAGTGCTGCAGACTGGGTTCCAGAAGCCCTGGAGCAAGGACCCAAAGACCTGCAGATCCCAAGATCTTGTAAGCTGGTGGGCACATCGGTGTAGCCTGAGAGGGCAGCCATGTGCCACCCCTCCTGCCATGGTCCCGGGCCTCTTGTTTCCTCCGTTTGACTGTCCCTGAGTCATGTCATTTGTCATAAACACATGATCAGGAAGTATACTGACTTTCCAAGTTGTTCTGACAAATGCCAAACTCAAAGTTTTGGGGGCACTGTGGGAACTCCTGAGTTTGAGGTGTGGGGACCCTGGGTATCCCTTTCGTGTCTGGTGTCTGAGGCACTGGCAAACTTGTGACTTGAGCCCTTGTCCAGTGGGGTTTCTCTGACTCTGGGCAGTTTGAATTGAACTGTTGGACACAAGTTGGTGTCAGAATATTGGTTGATATGGGGAAAAAACACACAATAGCCTTTTAAAAAAAATTCTACTTAGGTATACATGATAGCAGAATGTATTTTGATTCATTGTACACAGATGAAGCACAACTTTTCATTTCTCTGGTTGTACGTGATATGGAATCACATCACATATGCAGTCATACATGAAGCTAGGGCTAGGATGTCCATCTCATTCCACCATCTTTACTGTTCCCATGCCCCCTCCCCCCACCCTCCCCTTTGACCAAAGTTCCTCCATTCTTCCCATGTCCTCTCCCCCATTATGGACCAGCATCCACTTATCAGAAAGAACATTTGGCATTTGGTTTTTTGAGATTGGCTTACTTCACTTAGCATGATATTCTCCAACTCCATCCATTTACCTGAAAATGCCATAATTTTATTCTCTCTTATTGCTGAGAAATATTCCATTGTGTATATATACCACAGTTTCTTTATTCATTCATCTATTGAAAGGCATCTAGGTTGGTTCATTGAAGTGGCTGAGTCACTGTAGTATGCTGTTTTTAAGTCCTTTGGTATAGACTGAGGAGTGGGTTAGCTGGGTTAAATGGTGGTTCCATTCTAAGTTTTCTAAGGAATCTCCATACTGCTTTCCAGATTGGTTGTATCAATTTGCAGTCCCACCAGCAATGTATGAGCGTGCCTTTTCCCCTACATCCTCACCAACATTTATTGTTGTTTGTATTCTTGATAACTGCCATTCTGACTGGTGTGAGATAAAATCTTAGTTTTGATTTCCATTTCTCTAATTGCTAGAAATATTGAACATGTTTTCTTATGTCTGTTGATTGATTGTATACCTTCTTCGAGAAGGGTCTGTTCAGCTCCTTAGCCCATTTATTGATTGGGTTGTTTCATTTTTGGTGTTAAGTTTTTTGAGTTCTTTATATATCCTGGAGATTAGTGCTCTATCAGATGTGTGTGTAGCAAAGATTCATTCCCAGAATGTCAGTTCTCTGTTCACTTCATTGATAGTTTCTTTTGCTGAGAAGAAGCTTTTTAGTTTGAGTCCATCTCATTTATTGATTCTTGATTTTACTTCTTGCGCTATAGGAGTCTTGTTTGACAAGTTTGGTTTTCATGAAGTACCATTGATGTGGCAGGAATGAGACAGGGCTACATGAATAAGCAAATGATATCTCAGGTTTTATCATTTTAAAGGGCTTTTAAGTATTCTTTCTTAATCAGCACAAAACTCCTGAGGAGTATGAAGAAATGACATTACTATTCCCAGAATCCAGAAAAGAGCTGTCCCAGGGAGTGATTTGTTCAGAGCCACATGACTATTAACAGTGGAGCTGGAACACTAATCCTAGTCTCCATTTGATTTTAAGGTTCTCTTTTGGCTCTGCAACTATAGAATTTGAAAATTCCCAACTTAAATTCAAAAATCAATTTAAAATATTTAATCAGAGTCTGCCTCAGCTGCTAGAAATATGCTTTAAAGAAATATGCAATAATGGAATCCAATTGTTATGATACAGAGATC
The DNA here is from genome assembly GCA_028644305.1 of Xerus rutilus. Lineage (NCBI taxonomy): Eukaryota > Metazoa > Chordata > Mammalia > Rodentia > Sciuridae > Xerus > Xerus rutilus. The sequence continues at coordinate 137,361,786 of CM053404.1, forward strand.
AGAGCAAAGTCCATATAAGAAGACGTGTTAGCTCCTGTGTGTGCTGGCTGATCTGACTTCATTGGGAAGAATCTAAGCACAGTCTTTGGGAAGGGACATGGACAAGGGTTAACAGAGACAGGAGAGGGCATGAAGGGCACAGAGTCTGGAGACACTGTCATATCGTAATGAATACAGAACAAAGAAGGCTCAGGGAATTATAGCAATTGTTTGTAAAAATAAAAAAGACCCTTTCCTAGGAAGGTAATACATTAGGTTTCTGTTATGATAGGGAACAATACATGCATCAATTAATTTTAATCAATAACAGGATGGTTTGTAATGACCACAAATGTGCATTAGTGAAATGGACTGCCTAGGATTTGAGGTTTCTGGCCTGGATGTATTCAAGGTCACTTTGGTTGATAAAGTGTAAGAAATAGCATGGCAGCTAGCATCAGGTGCTTGGGAATTTAAAGTCATTTCTAACTTTGCACTCTGATTCTGTGGAAAGTTATTTGAGACTTTATGCACTAAAAAATGGATAAAACAAAATAAAATAAATTATTAAAATTTGGTTGATCATTCATCTTCAAATTCAATAAATCAAATCAAGAAAAATATCTTTGAAAGGTAAATCCCAGGGTAAGCTATGTCTCATTCTGATGAGTGACAAGAGTGTTTGCTGAAATGAGTTTCACAAATGTCCTGCAAAAGATCAAAGTGGAACCAGTTTTACCACTTACTTTTCACTCTGCTTCATAAAATATTTTTGCGTTGGTTCTGTGTTCACATTCTCGACATTGTCTGTGCATTTCAGCTGGTTTCTCAGTGAGGAATGCTGGATAGACAAGAAGCAGGAACCCAAGGCCTTTGTTACTTAAATAAACAAGGTGCACTCAAGAGCACCATAGTCCTTTCTGCAGAGTGGCAGGATAAGGCTAAACTGATACATTCTCAATGCAACCAATTTTCAAGTGTTTTCAATTTTTTAAAATCTAACTTTTACCTTGGAGATATGCTTAAAGAGTCATTACAAATGCACATAAAGTGAAATCACAGAGAAAACTTGAAGCAAAGAGAACCAGAATGCTTCCTTGCCCCAGGGACTGAGGAGCCCTCTGTCCCAGGTAGCAGGCAGGGCCAGGCCAGCCAGTGGGAATCATTGGCAGTGCCCCCTGCCCTGTGAGTTCCCCCTGGCCCAACGTTCTGAACATTTTACCATAGCAGCTTTCATCTAATTACATCAAAAATGATTCTATTGGAATTTCTTTTTCAGTCTGCAAAATGTTGTGTCCTACAACTTTCCCAAATATTGTCTATAGCTCCTACTATGTTTATTTTATAATAGCTTTTGGAATTGCATACTTTTGACACCTTGCTTTAAAATATCATGTTTCTACAATGGAATATACTTTCACCCTTGATCTGGTTTGCATTTTGCATGAGAAATGTATCTCTTTGACCTTAATGATAAAAATAAAACAGAGTGCAAGTCAGTGGACAGGGGAAATGCCCTATGATTGACAGCAGAGTCCAGGAGGCGTAGAAGTGGGAGGTGGGAGAAGCTGTCAGTCTTCTAGGGACAGCTGTCCATGGTGGCCTACAGTGTCCCAAGGAGTAGGCAAGGACTCCACGTGGAAAGAAGCTGGAGAGTAGAGTTTATGAGGCTTCATCTGCTTTTTAATCTGGGAGCAACAGGTTTAAAGAAACAATAGTTACCCTACTCAGATGCACAATGCTGCAGAGCTTCCAAGACGCGCATTTCTAGGAAGGCTACCTGCAGTTGTCCTGGTGCCCTCTGCTTTGGTTATATTACATTCCCAAATATAGAGGGCAAACATTATTCAAATGGTTGCTTCCCATCTGTTGGTATCATATTATCTAAATATTAAACTAGTGGATGTAGATGACTCACAAGCCAATAAATTTTAAAAATACCGTTATTCAATGGGAAAGTTTGTCAGTTGCAGCAGGAGATTACCAAGCTGCTCTACCCACTAATTGCAGCATATTTTAATGGTACGTAAGTGAAAAACAGAATGTGGATCAGTGTGCTGCAAGGCATAACAGAGTTAAATCCTATTTTTACACCAAGTTCTGATACAGTTTGTCCATCCCTTGAACTTAATAGTATACTTCCTATAGTACTAGCACTATGATGGATCATTACCTTCTGGAAATACAGCCGGCTGTGGGATTTTATCTGTGATTCTTGTTCTTTTGCCTGCCCAGCTAGCTGTTGATCTCCATCATGGACGTGGTGTTACAAGACACTGCGTGTGCCTGTGTGTTTTATATGTACAGGTCATTCCACCTCTTTAACTTTGAAAGCCGATTAGTGTAATTTTAAAGGATTTTATTCCTTTCCCTTCTCCTATATAACCAGAACCAAAAAGAAACAATAGAATATCACCCTAATACTTTACAAAATTCAGAGGACCAAAATTATCCAGAGAAATATTCCAAAATCTATCTGTTAGGTTTTGGATGTGAAGTGTCCCCCAGAAGCTCACATGTGAGACAATGCAAGAAGGTGTAGAAGTGAAAAGATTGGAGTATGGAAGCCTTAACCCAATCTGTGAACTAATCCCCTGATGGAATTAACTGAGTGGTGGCTGAATGTGGGTAGGGTGTGGCTGGAGGAGGTGAGTCCCTGAGGCGTGCCTTTGGGGTATGTATTTTGTATCTGGAGAGTGGAGTCTGTTTCTCTTTATCTCTGCTTCCTGATCATCACATAAGCTGCTTTCCTCCACCACACTTTTCCTTGCATGCGCCCTCGCGTGAGGCCCTGGGTTTGACCCTCAGCACCATATACAAAACAATAACATAAAGACATTGTGTCCATCTATAACTAAAAAAAATTTTAAAAAATAAGAATTGCTTAGGTTTATCAGAATATATTTAATAATGTTGCATTTTGACAATTCCATTATTTCAGGAATTTTCCACTTTAATTTTAAAATCTAAGGGATTTACCATAATCAATTTGTTAAAAGGTTAAGGAAGAAATCTGTGCCATTTAAAATGGCAATAATTTGTTATTTATGAATCTATCACAAAAAAACATTGTCATCTATAAGACACTAAAAACTTTTATAAGTTTAATGATTCATTGAGATTTTTTAATACTCAATTAAAATCTAGAATCTGATTTAATCAACATCATAGAAATTGTCTTTTAATGTTACAGGAACAAATAAAAACTAGAGAGACCAATAATAGGATGGTTGTTAAATCCTTGCCTGACTTATTGATGGGTCTATGGAACTCCTTAATTGAGCATCAAAATGATGGAATAAATAATGCATGTCCCGCATCCTTTATTAGTTCGGTGCAATATGGATTTCAGGAAGGGCTTCAGATAAATTCTTATGTCATTATGTTCCTCTCATCTCGGGCATAAACATAAATATATTTTAGTTTAAAATGCATTGTACATCTCTTGATTAAAATAAGCAATTCCTCAAGGAAATTTCCCACAATTGCACACGGCATTCTCTTCCACATCCAGACAATGTGAACATTAATTGTCTCACAGACCTCTGCTTTCAGCAAGCCACACTTGCTCTCCTCTTGGATTTTCTCTCCCTGAAGGATGTTCCTCAGCAATTATTAGCCACTAATCCTCAGGACTTCAGCTTTGAACTATTCTTTACTGTCACTAGTTTGTACAATATGACTTCTGGACTCATCCTAGGTTTACATTGAATTGTGGAAGACAATCTTTTAGAGGTATCTCTCTTTTTTTTTTTGCATAATTGGTTCAATGGTACTTCACAGTAAGATACTCAACTATTAAACATGACACTTAAAAAGAAATGATAAAAATAGATCTCTGCTGTAATGCTACTGGATGTCTGAAACAAAATATTTACGATCCTTGAGCGAGGAAGAGCACAATTAAAAGCAAAGTATGTTTGGTTTTTAGTATATTTAAAAATATAACATCATGAAATAATGTAAATATCAACCAAATGCATCTCAAATGTTCTAATAAACTCTTTGGTTAGGGAGCTAGTTAGACACCACAAACAGTTCAAAGCCTAATTCAGATTGTCAAACAAAAACATACACGGTATCTCAGGAATGCGGGCCGGGTTACAGACACTACAGATAGGAGGAAAACTGCATTTTTTCATAAAGGAGAAGGGGTTGGTCAGGAAGCTTCATCCTTTTCCTGGGACAGAATTCACTTGCATTTCTAAAACCAGATGTCCTTGTCATTGCTATCAGTTATCCACAACTTTTGGAGATTTACCTACTTCAAAAAGGACAAAAATGATAACCTGAAGATCATACTGCACTACGTGGGCACTTCAGTATTTCAGCTTTTATTTGAGGGTTTTAGGCTGTCTCTTTTCTACCCTTTCAAAATCTTTCACTACTGTGACTTCCCTGACAAGAAGGCATCAATCCTTGTATGACGAGCTCCTCCCACGTGCCAGCTCTGAGCGCTGGTTCATTCTCTGCAGACCAGTACACTGCCCACCTGCACCGTGGCTCCACCCACCTGCACACTGGGTTAAGGTATCCAGTGTTATCTGACTTCACCTGTGCTCTCTAGTCAAGAGCAAATAGTTAGGCAGAGTCAGTGGATCTCGCACACACACAGATGTGCAGCGGAATCTTCTGAGTTCTGTTCCCAGAGTCCAGATTCTTTTTTACTGTGCCATATTATGCTTGCATTTCAGATAATGATATATACCCACAGTTAATAGTTGAGAGAGAGAGAGAAGAGAAATTTCAAGCCTTCAGATAATTCTGCATTATTTTTGGAAAGCTCTATATCTATGTCTTTTCTATCTATAAATATAAAAATAATTTCTTCCTGTCTGCCTGCCTTCAGCTTCCTTTCTCTCCTTTCCCTTTTTCCTCTTTTTTTTTTCTTCTCTTTGGATTTCTCTAAAGCAAAAGAAGAAAGAAGAGGGGATGGATTTGGCAATGTGTCAGTTAATTTCATCAACATAGACCCAGTTAAATTAGAAGGCTGAATTATCCAGATTGACTCTTTCAATTGATGGAATTAAATCAGGTAAATTGCCAACTCTCTGTCACAAGCTGCCGTAGGTGTGATGGAAGTTCTGATTGATTGGAAAGTAATCAGAGGGAAAGTAAATGGAGGAGAGGCAGACACACAATTCCACGCAAACCATGCCATGCACTCCTGGCCTTCCGGGTTGAATGCACTTTCATATTCTTAGCCTGAGTTATTCAAACCTTTAAATTCATTTTTTCCTTTAAAGGAAACTGAGTGCCTTACAGAGAAGGAAGTAGGATTAAATATACTTACAAACTTGGAAGGATGAGGTTCTATGGTTGGAATGTGAGGTTTCATGAGGTGTCCCCTGAAAAGCTCACATATTAGGCAAGTAAGGATGGTCAAAGGTAAGGTGATTAGATTATGAGCGCTGTAACATGATCAGTGGATTAATTTGTCTGATGAATCGATAATTGGAATGGACTACTGGGAGTAACTGTAGGCATGTGGGGTGTAGCTGAAGAAAGTGGGTCACTGGGGACATGCCCTAGGGGACTATATGTTTTCCCCAGTTCTTCCTTCTCTCTCTGCTTCCATCTACGTGAGCTGACCACCTTTCCTCCACCATATGCTTCTGCCATGTTGTTGTGTCTCACTTCAATTCTAGAGCAGTGGAGTCAACCAGCCACACAGTGAACCTCTGAAACTGTGATCTCCAAATAAACTTTACCTCCTCCAATTTGTTCTTGTCAGGGGTCTTGATCACAGTGACAGAAAACTAATACATGAGGCAAGTGGAAATGAATTTTAAAAAGTAAAATATCAGGGAACAATTACTCCACAAAATTTGTCTATGAAATCATTGCCTTAACAAGGAGCTTCAGTCTCAACTCAGAATATCGAGCAGTGGAGAGGAACTGAAAAATGTAGTATAGAAAATCCCAGAATCCCTGAGTAAAAAGAACACTAACAGACACAAAATGAGAGTCCTGTTGTAAATATTAAGAAAATAATTTAAAAATCCACTGTACACTCTGTGTGACATAATGAATATTTTCTTTGAAAACATCTTATGATTATTTCTTAAAATATCCCTCCAGATAAAGCAATGATGTCATGCCAAAGTCCAGCTTAGCAAAACATTTTTGGAAAAAGGCAAAATGTAGTATGCTAAATGATGTGTAGGTACAGACGTTCTCTGATAATCTGACTGTCCCAGGGATCATTTTGGAATAGCTAAGAATGGATGAATTTTATATTTTCCAAACGATTCAACATAACTATCGTTTCATTTAGCCAAACTTTTAGCTATGATCGGCTGATAATAAACATGATAACTTAGTTTCCAACAAACACAAAAACATTCCAAAAATGGAATGTTGCTCTCCCAATACTGAGGGTGAACTGAACCACCACGGGTGTGTTAGTAATCAATGGTGTTTTGGGTAATTTTATCATTTAGGTAATTTTAATTATTCACAATTCTCTTTGATGGGTATTAGTTTTAGATAACTGACTAGAACAGAATAATTTTTTAAAATGATCTCAAATACATAAAAAATGAAAGAAGCTTGAGAATCAACAAGACAACAGCACATACCCAGGAGCACGAGGGTTTGTTTCTCTGTATTTGGCACTATTTATACAACACCTCCCCGTGATAAATGTCCAATCGGTTCACTCTTGTAGTATAAGCAACTTTGCTGTCGTTACTTTTACATGGATATTTTCAAATTTAAATTTGTTATTTCAGTACTACTGATTATTCTGCCTATCTTCAGAAAAGATACACAAGTTGAAACTGATCAACAATTAACTAATGTATTCATCTCTTTGCCAAAACTGATGCTTTTTAATTTTTTAAATCATGATCAAGCTATAGGCTAAAATATATGCCAGTTTTTACATTAGCTCCTTTCTTCTTATTAGGATTGACCATCTTCCTATCCTTTAATGGTTTGTGCATCCTCTATATTTTTTCTCTTTTTATCCTTGATCATTTAAAAAGCAAGACTCTTCAAGCTTCCTTGAGTGGCTAATGAAAATCTAAACTTCAAGGTCACAGATTATATATATTGCTGTGGCTCCTATAAAAATCTCTTGATGGGAGTATTAGTATTCTATCACACCACTGGAGGTAAAACATAGCCATTTTTTAGACCTTGACAATATCAATTGATGAACTGAACATCCTTTTTTAAAAAAAAATTCAAAGTCTTCCTCCTATCATTGACCTTATCACAGGGCTACTCCTGAGTTCTCCACCTGTGTCCCTACCCTGGCCTCAGTCTTCTGTCTGTGAAGTCAGTACACCCACTAAAACCTCTACAGGAAGAAGCCTTTCCAGACCTTTCAAACTCAAGGCCACCTTTGTGTCCTTAGATCCACTGCAGTCACCTCTCTGGTCCTCTCCTTAGGCATGAGGAGAGCTTAATACAGGAGCAGTCCCCGGAGCAGTCCACTGCTCAGAGGAGTCAACAGAAGAGTTTAGAGCTGCAAGATTGGCCGAGTCAGCCAGGTCAGAGGTGTCAGGGATCCAGATGGAGCTTTGAGAAATGTCCTCTGCTAGCGCCATGGGGAGAGATCTTTGGTGGAGTCATAGGGAGACTCGCCCTGCTAAGCAGGCGCCATGGGGAAGTGTCCTCTGCAGGAACCATTTGAAGCTGCCTTACTGGAGCCATAGGGAGGAGCCCCTGGTGGAGCCTTGGGAAGGAAGACAACCCTGGTGGAGAATGGGAAGACAGCCATGGAGTATGCCTACTGCTGGACCATGGGAAGACGACCCGGGTGGACTCATGCCAGCACGCAGCCTGTTAGATCCATGGCCTGGACAGAGGCTGACTCTCAACTTTTAAGATCCATGGATGGGCTGAGAGGAAGCTCTGGGAGGAACACCTGGTTTTGCTCCCCCACATCCTGGTTTTCTCAGAATATCTCTTTTGAATGGCGCTCACCAAAAACCAGAAGACCAAAGCCCAGGGAAGCTTGGCTCCAAAGGGCCGGTGGACGCCATGAGGTAGGCTGATGGATCTGGGTGTCCTCCCTCACTTCTGTGACTTTGCTACAACCTGCACCAGGGGAACTTCCACATGACCTGTATAACATGGGTGCTTAGGCTGGTGGGTCCTTGTAACCACCCAACCTCCCAGGGAGTTGGTTTTTCTTCACCAAAAGGAAAAAGGAAGCCTAAGCCACAACTCTGTAAATTTAAATTTTACTAGATCTGAGCTGGCCTGAGCTTTCATAATTTTGATCAGTCCCCTTATGCACAGTCAGCACCGAGGATAAACTTCCCAGGTTCTGCTGGGCACTGTGGCGCACGTCTATAATCCCAGCAGCTTGGGAGGCTGAGGCAGGAGGATCCTGAGTTCAATGGCAGCCTCAGCAACAGTAAGGTGCTAAGCAACTCAGTGAGACTCTGTCTCTAAATAATACACAAAATAGGGCTGGGGATGTGGCTCAGTGGTAGAGTGACCCTGAGATCAAGCCCCAGTACATGCCCCCCAGAAAACAAACTTCCCTTGTTCCTGTGTATGTATGTATGTGCATGTGTGTGTGTGTGTATATATATATATATATATATATATATATATATATATATATGTATTTAATCTCAGTGGATGACATTACTGTCTAGCCTAAGATTCATCAATGCCCTTGTTGCTGTTTACCAGTCTCTTTACCAGCTCAGTTATTTCTTACATCTTCAGCTGCATCTCCTTTTTTGGATAAATAAACTTCTAATCTGCCCTTAAAATGCACCTGTCATTCCAAAACTTTCACAGGACCTTTCAGGTATCTTCAAATTTTTGTTTAAACCTATTTAATACACCAGTGATGTACTTAAAGTATAATTAAATACATCATGCATTCCCAAATGAGTTGTAAAACAAATGTCAGCAGTTTAAAAATCACAGGCATGTTTGACTGTTTATATCGATTAACTTTGAAATAAGTAAATTATATAAATTTGAACTTAAAAAGTAGCAATGAAACATTATTTTTACTTGTTTTCTATTGCAATTAATGTGCTTTGTGTACACTATTGTTTTAGGTAAAAAAAAAACTGTGACTAAAATTTTCTAAATCATTATTTTTTATTCTGAGCTCAGCAGAGAGGAATTATTCTGAGGACAATGGAGCTGTGCCACCATACACTGGGTTTTCTGTGTCCTTTGGAACTCTTGCACTAGTCAACAGTCTATGAGAGGACATTGAGGTGTTTCTTTGATCTTTGCTTTTAGTTGGGCTGATAAAATAAAACCATGGAAATAAAAATAAAGTAAACCATGCACATTATTATGAAAAATGATTCAATTCTGTATGGCATCTACCCAGCCCTGGGTTTCTGAAACAGGCATCAAAGGGATAGGTGTGGGAGAACACAGCATCTTCCCTTGAAATGTTGGACAATTGTCCCCACAGGTGCTTATACCATTAGAGCCCATAGCAGTCTGGGAAATGATTGGCTCCAAATTTAAAAATATATATAGAAATATTATATATAGCATATTATAACTATCTTTGTCAGCTTTTCATTGCTGTGCCCAAAATACCTGAACCAAAGAACTTGGGAGAAAAGATTAATTTTGGCTTAAGTTTCACAAGTTTCACTCCATGGTCAGCTGGCTCCTCTGCTTTGGGTCTGAGGTGAGGCAGATCATGATTGCAGAAGGGTGTGGTGGAGGAGTTGCTCAGCTCATAATAGCTGAGGATTCCAAAGAAAAGGAAGAAGGGCAAGCCCCAGCCACCCACTTCCTCCCACCATGCCACACTTCCTCCCACCATGCCACACTTCCTATAGTTCCCACCTCTTCCCAGCAGTCCCTTCAGCTGTCATGGATCAATTCACTGATGGTCAGAACCTTGTGATCTAATCACTACCCACAAGCCCCACCCTGGACATAGCTGCACTGGGGACCAAGCCTTCAACACATTACAGGCCCAAATTATAACAGTGGCATATGTATGGTATAAATAATAAAGTAATTAAGATAGTGGATTGATATGAATTGGGGAAGTAATACTCTGAATAATTAAAAGAACGCAAAAATCTTAATTCTACTTAATTTGTGTATGAATTGCCTAAAGCAGTCAAGGTCATAGACAGAGAAAGTAGGATGGACTCTTCCAGGGTCTGCAGAGAAGAGGAAGTGAGACATTGTCCAGTGGATGTGGAGTTCCAGAGATCTGTCGTACAGCAGGGGGAACATACTTATCAGGATCCAGCTGTGCACTTAAAAGTGGTCAGGATAACAAATTTGATGTTATTGTATTTTACCATAGTTAGAGGTGAATTAACTAATTAATCTTGAACAAAAAGACATCATACTATGTATTCATTCCTATCATCCCTAGTCAGAGTCTCATTTAGTGCTCCCCAAATTCCTGTGTTCTTGATTTTTCTTTCATATATTTTGTAATAATGCTTTTTTAGGAAGTTCTGTTTCCTTTCCTATGTCTTCACGTATTTTTTCATGATGAGCTATTTCTTGTTGATCCTGGAAATTCAAATCCTTAGTGCAACACGTGCTTCAAAATTGGCCTGAAAAATGCTGAGATTCAATGAATGGATCAGGCTTAAATCATCAATCAATGTACCTGAGAGACTCAGAAAGAGCTCCTGAGACAACTGTGAGAGATCGTGCATACATTAATTAGTTCAATTTACTCATTGCTCAAGGTAAATATATTTAAAAACTTCATGTCCTACAGGACAAATATACATAATTTTAGTTGTCAATTTTTTTACAAATGTAGAAAGAAGAAAGGGAAGAGGGAAGGAAAAAGGAAAGGAAGGAGAAAGGAAAGAAGGGAGGGAGGGAGAGAAGGGGAAGGGAAGGAAAGAGAGAGGAAGAGAACAAAAGAGGGAAGGAAGGGAGGAGGGAAGGAAGAAGGGAAGGAAGGAAAAAAGAGGGAAGGAAAGAAGGAAGAGAGGGCAAGGGAAGGAAGGAAGGAAGGAAGGAAGGAAAGAAGGAAGGAAGGAAAGAAGGAAGGAAGGAAGGAAGGAAGGAAGGAAGGAAAGAAGGAAGGAAGGAAGGAAAGAAGGAGGGAAAGAAGGAAGGAAGAGAGGTCAAGGGAAGGAGGATAGAAACAGCGCTCTTGACTGCAGGTTAATTTGACACTCTTTCATTGCTATTCCAGGCTATAGGAAAATTGTTAATGAAATTGATATCCCATACCCCAGGTGGGCCTAAAACGGCTGTAAGGTAATTAGCAGAAGTCCCACAATGTCCTATTATTTGTGAAAACAACTGTTTCTAGGACGTCTAGTACAAGCTCCAGGTGTCATCTCAGCTGAGTTTTCACAGTCTACCTGCTGATCAAATCTCCATGCCAACACTAAGAGGTAAGCATTAATTTCCTCATTTTTTCAATTTTTTTTTCAAATAAGGAAATTGCAGCATAGAGTAGAAAAGTAGAAAAGGCATCCAGTCATAAAGACAATGACTATTTTTTATTTAAGCAGAGGGAGAGTAGACAGTCTTTTTGATGAACTTTTCAAAGTATACCAACCCATAGAGCCTGAAACAGATCAAGAACTGAATACCATCATCTGGTTAGAAGTTTATCTCCTGTCGCACCCCAGTTACAGCAACTCATAAAGGTCAACACTATCTGACTTCCACCACAATATAATGGTTGTACTTATATTTGAATTTTAAATAAATGCTTTTATACAAAATGCAGTTTAATGTAGCCTGGTCTCATAAACTCAAAAAAAAATTGAATTTTATCCATGTTGTTGAGTGTATCAATAGCTCATTCATTGTAAGTGCTGTCTAGGAATCCCTTCTATAGATATACCACAATTAACCCTTTCTACTGTTAACTGACAGTTGTTAGGCTGTTTACCATTTGAAGCTATTCGAAATAATACTGCCATGAACATTTTGTGCATGTCTTCTTGTATACATGTTTAGACATTTCTGCTATATAAATATTTTGGAGTAAAATTATTGGATTGTAGATATTGAATTTTACTTTATTATTTTTACTCAATTTTAGGGCTTCAGACAAATGCGTGGCAAATCCTTAGGTTTTCTATGGTCTTAGGCATGATTAAGTATGCTACCCACTTAGTCACTTCTATAGACATTCAAACATTTATGTATTGTGCATGCATGTATGAGACACATGCATGTGTGACATATGCGTGTGTTTGTGTACTGACACACACACACACATACATAGAGCATGGAGGTTTCATTATTCACTAGGCACTGTGCAAGTCAGAGCAATAGGCTATTAAAACATCTGAATCTGTCTCTCCCCCTTTGAAGATTACAATCTAATAGCATAATTCACTTTAGGTAGCCAAGAAGCAAGGAAAAAAAGTCACATCACACTTTCTTCTCTTGATACAGTTGAACCAATTATTCCATGTTCACCTGTCACTACAGCCAGAACTTGACTTCCTGGCAATAGTAAGCACCTTGGAATAAGTGGCTCTCAGGACAGAGGACCTGGGTGTTTCAGACTGCTCAGAGTTGGAGTTTCCTTCAGCCTGTTACAGAGGGAGTATAGTGCAGGGTGTAGGAAGACAGGAGATGCTCATCTGGAGAGCTACCGTGGGCAAACCAGCAGCTTAATTGCCATTCTTCTCACCACCAGGGTGAGTCATCTTTTACCACCCATGGGAATGGCCAAAGGCTCAGCCGCCATCGTCACGAGAATCCTGGAAGCCTGGCATAGTGACACACACCTGTCAATCCAGTGGCTTGGGAAGCTAAGGAGGACCCCAAGTTCAAGGCCAGCCTTGGCAAATTAGCCAGACCTGATCTCAAAAATGAAAAGTAAAAAGAGCTAGGGGCTCAGTGGTGAGCACCCCTGGGTTCAATCCCCAGTACCAAAAAAATAAAAATAAAATCAGTAGAAGAATCATTGACCCACAAGAGCACTAAGGGTTCTTCTAGTTGTACACTTCCCACAGTCCTTGCATTACATGAATTATAGTGCAAAAATGCCTCTTTCAGAGAAACTATTTACAATCCCTTAAAATACTCTTTTAAGACTTTAAGGTTCATTTTATAATACACTATATGACATTGTAATAATACTATGCATTTCTAGCAGTTTGCCTTAGTAGGTAAAGTATCTGTATTTTCTTTTAAGTTCATTCATCTCATGTAGTATGGATAGTGGAGATGTGGCGAACGATTTCTAGTTTTTACTTCTCTGTTTCATTATTTCATCATCTTTAAGTATAAACACCTCAATCAATGCTATAAACAGTTAAGTGGATAACAAAGATCAACCCAAAATTTTAATGTCAGCTACAACACACCCTGACAGTCACACACACACTCAACAAACACACACACACAGAAACTGTATCTTTAATTTCATATCTTAAGTTCTCATAAAGTATGATTTTCCTACATGTTTTTTTTCCCAGATGCCTTCTTCACTCAATAAAAAACACATTTCTGAAACATTTAGTGTGAGTTGCTATTTATGCCAGTGAATAATTCACATCATCTGCAAAAAACATGTTTATATCCTTTCTACACCCTTTCGAGATGAAAGGAAGGAATTTGTGTGCTAAAATGGCTTCATGTGCCCAAATCATGCAAATGTTCTAAGCTATTTCCTAAGAGTTGCAGATGTGTAAATTGCTTCTGTTTTTTTTTCCTTTTCCTGTGAGTAGGTATACAACGGTATGAATCTCAAATCAGCTTTTGTCCCACCTCATAGTTCTGAAATATCATCTTCAAGTGATGAGAACTGATTTATTACTGAGGCATTGTGAAATTCTGAATGGAGTCTAATCTTCTATTTTAATCTTTTATGAGGCGGTTGGGCAAAAAATAATTACAAATGCCAAAGCTGTGTGTGAGTGTATGTATGCACACATGCTTAATCCATGCATGTATGACAGAGGCATGGCAACGCAAGCTCATGGGGCACTGGAGTGACTAAAAACTTTAGGGCCAGATAGAGAAAAGAATAACAAATAGAAAAAAGAATACTGAAATCTTCAGAACATGAAAAGTTGAAGTGTCTGTTACACGGAAGGCCCTCCATAAAGTCCTTTCTTATTCTCAAAAAATCCGGAGGTAACTGTCCTTCTGAGCTTATAGGATAAAGGAGAGATGTCGTATGAGGTTACAGTTCTTCTTCCTATTTTATTGTGTTTATTCCTATCCAGTATAAATGTAACTGCTTCACTCCTTGGAAGGGAAATCACCTTTCCAGGACACCAGAGAATGTTTGAGTCTGTGTAAGAAATATTATTACAAGTGATACCACATGTATTAAAAACAAACTGTTACTTTTTTCCCCCAGTGAATTTGTGGTGGCTCTTTAAAATCACATTAGAGTTTCCTTTTAAAAATAGAAAAATACGGGGCTGGGATTGTAGCTCAGCGGTAGAGCGCTTGCCTCGCATGCGTGAGGCCCTGGGTTCGATCCTCAGCACCACATACACAGCAATAAAATAAAGACATTATGTCCATCTACAGCTAAAAAAAATATTTAAAAAAATAGAAAAATACATATATGTATGTATAACAGGGTTTTTTGTGATTTCAGTGCCAATCCAGTGGAAAATAATATTAGCATTGTGTTTGGAGAAAAGCATGATCAATTCTGAAACAAAATTTTGGTTGAGCCTAGCCTAGGACAGACTTGCAGGACTGCATGACTTGTTTGGGGGTGAGTTTCCCATCTGCCCGGAAGCCCATGTATGCTCATGTTTCCTGGTGGAATCCCTAAGTATCCCCAGGTGTGCCCCTTGATTGGTCTTATCATTTGTACCTGGAATGTCCCCTCTAAAGCTCAAGTGTTCAAAGCATGATCCCTGAGGCAACAAATTTCAGAGGTGGGGAATTTAGACTGTGAATGGATCATGAGGACTATAATCTCATTCATCTAATGGATTAATCCATTGATAGATGAATGGACTACTGAGAGGGGGCCCCTAGTTAGAGAAAGTGGGTCACTAAAAGGTATGCCCTGGAAAGGCTTATCTTCTCCCAGGCCTCCCCCCCTTCTTCTCTCTCTCTCTCTCTCTCTCTCTTTCTGCCCCCTTCCTGGCTGCCATGAGTTGAGAAGCTTTCCTCCTCCACCATGTCCTTCTGCCATGTTTCTGCCTTGGAGCCAGCCAAGCATGGGCTGAATCCACTAAACTATGGAGCAGATTAAATCTTTCCTCCTCCCAATTGCTCTTGTCAGGTATTTTGGTTTCACTGACAAAGCTGACTAACACAGCTGGAGACCTGCAAGCAGGAGCATGAGGAAGCCAGGGACAGAGTTGAGGAGCGTCTACCTTATACCAAAGGCTCCCATCTCCCTTGAGAAACCACAGGTGGAAAGGCTGAGGCAGCTCCAAGGGATAGGTCCCCAGAACTGAGGTTGAAAAGGATGGTGGGAAGGAAGACAAGACAGGGTGTGAGGGAGTGGGGAATGCAGAGACCTGGAGGCTCCCGCGCTGCTCTCAGGACAGCTCTGGGCGGCTCTCTGATGCTATACAGTGGAGCTGGTATAACTCTGGAATGAGGTGGAGAATGTGATTCTCTATCTTTCCTTGACTACATAAAAATATCAGTGACAAACTGTGTAATTTTAAAACTATTCATTCCTTCTCACTGTCGTTGACATCTGTATCACCTCTGTATGTATCTCATAGAAGGGATTCAATGCTGCTTTGACTGGTGGGCATTAGAATTGGAAGGACAGCATCTTTCCTGATGATCTCGCCATAATAGTCTAATGGAATTTTTTATAAAACCGTTAATATTACTCTGGTGATGTACTTTTTAGATCTAAGAAGATAGGGAACACCAATTCTCGCAAACTAAGAAAGAAAAAAAGTGCTTTAATAAGAAATGGTCCTTCAGTGCCACAGGAATTTGACAAACATTCCATGTTACACTATTTTTGTGCTGAATATTGCTGTTGAATTTTTCTTCTTCTAGAGCTAAACTTTCTTTGCCAAAAATGTCAATTACATCATTCACTTATTCTTTTTTTTAATCCCTATTTCTCTCTAGCATGTCCTCAAAGACTTCTGGACTAAAATGGAAATGCAGAAAAAATGCTGTCCAAGAATTCCTTCTTAGGAGTCCAAACCCCACTTGCGCTTCCCTTTAGCACTGGCATCCTTGGTTCCATCGCCTGAATTCTTGAGCTCCTTCACTTGCTCCTGGAGAGCTAAGGGTCAGCTGAAGAGCAAACCGTGGCCTCCTCTGAGCCACCCTCAGCCTCGGGCTTCTGTGGCAGTTCCAAGGATGAACAAGGGTGACTACAGATCTTGCCATCTTCGGCCTCTGTGGCTCTCAAGTTCCCCAGTTCCTGCTGCTCTTCGTACCTTCCCACAGTGCCCGCACAGCGTCTTTCTACGCACCTCTGGAAGATCTTGAACTTTCCTCTCTTGCAAGTTCATCCTGTGAATGCGCCTGTGATTGTATTTATACACCTGCTGTTCCTGTCCTACTTGGCTACCAGCCCAAACAGTGATCTCTCTGAGTGATCAGTAGTCACTGTGAATTCAATGTACTCAAAGCAGAACCCATGATCTTCCTTCCAAAACTGGCCTCCCTTTAAATGCACTCTCCATTTCTATGTGTGGTGGAGTGATGCTGCTGCTCTCACAATAAACTTGATAACCATCACTCTGTACCCT
The DNA here is from genome assembly GCA_028644305.1 of Xerus rutilus. Taxonomy (NCBI): domain Eukaryota; kingdom Metazoa; phylum Chordata; class Mammalia; order Rodentia; family Sciuridae; genus Xerus; species Xerus rutilus. The sequence goes on from CM053404.1 coordinate 137,378,372, forward strand.
CTTTTTCTTCCCATAATCTTTTCCTAAACTTGTCATGCATTTTCTTGAGAAAATGAGTGGAGTCAAACTGTTTCTCTCCAGTTCTGTGCAACCAGATCATAACTAATTGCTACCGTCAGGTGACGCACAACGCTCTGCAAAAGCCTTTGCTGGCTAAGCTGCCAATATTCCTCTATGGTGCTGCCTACACCACACGGCTTCCCATCTCCACCCTCTCTTGCTTGAATCAAGCCTGCCCTCACTGTGGATTTAAATCTGTGGATTTAAAACAGTTACATCTGAAATAAACTTACTGACATCTTTATCATGTGATGTGTTTATGCAATTGCTATTTGAAAAAACGATTTTGGGGGGAGCTGGGCAATAATTTCCTATCCTTCTACATAATAATGATTTATTACTACAGCTTTAATTTAGGTTCTAACCACTCAAACTCTGTCTCGTTTAGCAGTTTTGCAGTTGTTTCCTGTGAAGAAGAAAATCAGCCTCTTCATCTATATTTAATTACTTTTTATTTCATTATCTCCATAACCCTCTCCATAAAACACACAAAATCTAGAGCATCTCCCGTTATTTCTTATGTCCAATTACTAGGCTGTATGCAAGACAGCTGCTGCTAACATTTTAAGGCTCTTAACTTATTCTCTTAACACAAGATACCTTGGTTCTCCCTCTATTTACAAATCAGTCTACTGTGTCCCTCTGGGGATCCTTTGTCCTGCCCACAGGGACAGAGGATCACTTCCCTCCTGCCCTTGGGCCTTGGGAGCTAACTTCCTTCTGCTCTTTCCATGCTCATTATCTGATTGATTACCTAATGCTGGAACCCAGATGGACTTTGTGCTCTTCCAAGTTTATCTGCTCCTTCCTCTTGGGCTCCTTTGACACTTAAAGCCCCTTGCACCTTGGTTAAACATTTCCTTATAATTAACTAGTAGTAAAAGCTAATGAACTTCCCACAGGTTCATTAGTAATTTCACATAGTATATAATATCAGCACAATTTTGCTGTTCAATAAATATCATATGAAACTCACAGCCCCCTCAGGTTAATGACATTCTAGAGCATCAGATATGATACAGTCAAATAAACATACCTTGGGTCCAAAAAGATAAGATATTTAAATTTAAGAAACACTGCAGGAAGTTTATGTCATCCAAAGACAGATAAGCAAATGTGTTACCCAGGAGACCGCCCCTCCCAGATTCCACCCCAGGCTGTGCCATTCCTGTCACTTTGCAGCAGTGCCCTACCCAGGCCACCACTAGGCAGCATGTCACCTATGAACCAGTTCTCCGTGAGCATGTGGTATTTTCTGTTGGCGGTCTGAATACTTTTGTGAACCAAATGCTCCAGACAAATAGGTTAAGTGGAACCCGAGTATAGGTGTGGCTACAGAGAAAACCACCACCCAAGGCATCTAAATTGATAACAGAATTTAGCTTAGGCTCAGGAAATCTGTATCAGTATGAAATGACAACTGACCAGAATATTTCTGCCACATTTTACCGTATCTTTGTTTCTCCATATTTCTGAAGAAAACATCACATCCCTATACAGGGGAATTTAATTCCCTGTATTATAATTAGGTTCTTTTATGGGATCTTCTCTACCTATGTTTTTATAGACACCTTAGTGGGAGTTTAATGCATGATTTGGGCATGAAAGAGGAAAGAGGAATATGTGTGCATGAAATTTTTTCATAGAAATGTCTGCATTGCTCTACATTTGATTCCCATTAACAACAACAAAAAGACATGAGTCATCTGAAGTTACAACTCTCAAAAGAACCTTGACCTCATATTGAATGCCATGACTGCAATCACTAGACATTATCAGATGCTTTCCAAAAGCATGTCCACTCCATGCCTCTAATTCGAGCTTGTAATGATGTATCCAACTGCCCCATCAACTCGCTCTTGAATTTGCAGATGCCAGCAGCAGACTCATCAGCTCCCCCTACACCCCACACACCACGTCCAGCTGGAGCCCTCTGAGTTGCGAGACAGGCACACTATCCACCACATGAGTCAGCTCAGTCTCCTGTTCCTTGCCTCCCTCTTCCTCATTTCCTGAATTCAAATGCACATGAAGTGCGTTTGCTACCTGTGCCTTCCTAAGGTCCTTTGTTTCCCTGCCCTCCCTCCATTCCTTGCTAGTCCTATTTTAATCTGGGCCAAACTATGTCTTGACACAGCAAGTCCCCTCCTTCTTTCTTTCCCAATTCCAATCATTCTCCACAGTGCATTTAAGTTATCTTTCTTGCAATTATGTAATGACGTCAATGTTCTGCTTAAGCCACTTTGTTATTTATCTTAGAATGAGGTTCAACACATTAAAAATACGTATTATGGCCCTTACCTCTGAAACTGTTTTCTTGCCCACTCTATCCTTCCCATACCTGAACATGTCACTCTCATTTATCTCAATTTATTTTGGCACCTTGAAGACAGAATGTTTTCTCTTACCTCTTCACCTTCTCCAATGTATCTTCTGACTGAGATCCTCTCCACAGATGCCTACTGACTGGGGCCTGCTCAGACTTCAGGCTTCCATGCAAGAGACCTTCCCTGGGGAAAGCTTCCCCCATCCCTACAGTCTCGAGCAGTGCTCATCCCAGGTGCTTGCTGAGCACCCATGAGCACCCAACACGGCCCTTCAGGGTGTTCCTACACTCCTTGCCAGTGCACCTAAGATCAGCAGCTAGTGATTTCAGGATGGTGGCCAAGTAAGCAGTGCTCTTGAGAGAGCCGAGGAGGCGATAATTACCCATAGTATTTGTATTTTAATACAACCTTTTTTTTTTCTGGAATTTTCTTTTGTCTTTCATTTTCTTTCCTCCTAACTCCTTCTGTCTGTCACTTCATCCCTCCCTGCCTCCCTCTCTCCTCCCTTCCCTATTGATTTTTCACATTTCTAATCAATCAGGTACTTAGATTGTTTTTTCTTTACTTAATTTCTAAGTCCATTCAGTTGAAGACATTCATCTTCCTCTCCAAACAAAACCAATTCCTATATTGTCAGACTTTTCTTGACTATTTTTCTAAATTGTTTCCATTGTTTTCTATCATACTTTTTCTTAGACTGAGCCTCTGATTGACTCTAGTATGTCTTAAAGTAATAATCAAAGAAAACGGTGGGTAAAGGTAAATTTTCAGAATTTTCCTATATTGTGAAAGCATCATAATTTGATCCTTATACTTAACTGATCCAGTGGGGATAGATTGAAAATTTGTTTCTTTCTATAATTTTTCAGGCATTTCTCTCTTGTCTTCTACAACCCAATATTTCTCTTTAAGCTTTCAAATTTTATATCGGCTATTAGACTTACAAAAGAGCTTCTCCAAGAGTAGATACATCCTATGTGCCTGGCTTTCCCAGGCCTCCCTGACATCATCTTGCACGATGACACTCCATTTGTCATGACTAAGGAAGTGACAATCTGTAAAGTGCAGACCTTGCTTGGATCTCATTTTTTCAATGGACTAATATTTTCTGTAATCCGCAGACCCTATGGCCTCTCACCCTGATGTCTGCTCAGCACGACCTTGTTTCTTGATTCTGCAGGTTCTGATGCTCACTGGTCAGTTTTGCCTCAGCTGAGGTGCTCTTGTCTCTGGACTTGGGTTATGGACTTGTGGGAAGAGTGTCTTAGAGATTAAGTGCCCTTCTCCCCTAGGAAGAACTAATCTATTGTAAGTGATCATATCTTTCTTTGCAGGTATTATCTGTGACTCCAAGTGAGATTTCCAGGTATAAACCTTTTCATTTATTGAGTGAAGTTCTCCTTGAACCTTCTGTGTTGAGCTGGTTTGCATACTTAAAGCTCTGGAAAATTCTCATTTGTTTCTCCTCTGGCATTTCCTCTTTTCCTTAGTCTCTATCCTCATGTAATCTATATATTCCAGTATTTATTTATACCAGTTGCTTATCTATATGGTATCTTGAGTTGCTTTCATTCTTGAGTAAATTAGTTCTGAAGATAACTTAAAAGGAACTGATTCTTATTGGTCTTTTCCCAAAGTTTATAAGGTAAAACTCAGAGATGTTTCTTTTCTGTCTCCACATACTCAAAACTGAAGTACAAGTGGGCATCATTTCAGCATCTTCTTCTTTGAATAATTAAGAAAAAACAACTTTTGTCCTATGTTGGGCTTTGAATACTTCAAAGCAATGACATAATCCCCAGCATTCTGTCTCCTTCTGGCCCACAGCTGACGGGGCGAACAAGCCGGTGTGTGCCTTGGCTTTCTCTCCACAGTCCTCCGAGGGATGCGAGCCAACAGTTTGGTCATTCTGACACCAAACACTGTAAGCAGAGTGTGGCTGTGTTTTCTCTGGCGAGCGAGGAAGATGGCCTGCCGTTCACTTGACAGCGTGGGTTTCGTTACCAGCTGTTGGGCGCTGGGTCCGCTTGATTCCGTGAGGCTCCCAGCCACAAGCATGAGGTAATGTTTCCTTTGTCTTCAACAACACTTGTCTCAACCAAGTTCAAGACCATTAGATAAAAGCTAATTTTGTGATTTTCTTTTCTCATTAAAGTGGGTCACATGCAAACAAATTAGAGCTGTCTTCCAGATTTTCATGTTGTAGTTTACTCTGGCTTCACAATTTCATATTGGGTTACTTCAAAAAATAGTTTGAACTGAAATTCTAGAATCTTTCTTAAAAATCACTCCATCAAATACATACAACGTGCTAAGCAAATTAAAGGTTTTTATTTTTTTTTCCCTTAGTACAAATCTTAGCTCTCATAACCAAAGTCACCAATAGGTTTTGACAGCCACTTCTAGATCTTCCAGTCTTCTCATCCAGGTCACACCCTGCACCTGGGAGGTCCTTGAGCATGTGCTCAAGGTACTGCTAGTCTTAGTTATTCCAGTATTAGTATTAACCTCCATGTTGGCAGAGAAGTATTAAGATCCCTGTGTTTGGATGATCTGTTTTTAAAAAAAATCATAAATGAGACAAAAGTCAAACAAATAACTAAGATGGGGCTTTAGATTATTCATGGATTACAGCAACTGCCTATCAAACATTAATGACTACACATGAAGCTCTTCTATATTTAATTTGTGAAGTAAATTCCCTTTTGGATAAATGCATGGGAAGACGTTGACCTTGCTAGTTAAAGTGATACTTGACATAATTTCAGAAGCGAAGCAACTTTCTCATAGCCAGAAACACTTGTTTCTGGCACATCCTTTGTCCGAAGCATAGCATTTTTCATGGCACAAGGTGCAAAATCTCGACTGGGTCATGAATTTCCCAAGGGTTGTGAGGAGGCCCCTCCCCTCCCACCCCAGAAGACAGATATGTCTCTTTGTCTCCCAGGTTCCTCCTGCCGCTCATCAATGTCTCTTCCACTGATTCTGCCTCCACCTGTACCCAGGGACACACAGCACTCTCAGGTAGTTTGAAGATCTTTTTAGGACCAAAACAGACACACAAGCACTTCCCACTATGTGTGGTCAATTAGTCTATAATATGACTGTAGAATGCAACTTGTCTCAAAGTGAGATTGGGATGTTTTGTTTATTTAAGAAATGCAGGTAATGTGCAGGAATTTAAATGCACAGTGCTGGGAGGCACAGGAGGGAGGGAGGGCTGCAGATACTCTACTTCCTCTAGCAATACAGAAGGGCATTAGAAAAGTTGTTTGGTTTCAAATCTGACTTCCTGTGCATAATTTGGAATATAAATATATATTTAAATATTTTTCATGAAGATATTTATTAATGACATAACAAATTAAGAGCCTTTTACAGTATCCAGCATTTAATGGTGCCTAATTGTGTATAAATATATGATTAGAAAGGAATATAAATCTCCATTCTTAAAAAGCGTGATAACATAAAAGGGGCATATATTCCCAGGTATAAAGAGAAATTTAGACTATATTTGAAAATGAAATCTGATAAAGAAATATGAGTGAGATATGCCAAAATTCACTCTACTACCATATATATCTAAAAAGGACAAATAAAAAATTAAAGTAAAAAATGAGTTTATTACCACTAAAACTACTACACAATCAAAAAATCTAAGAGTTAGAAAAAAAAAAAGGAAATATGAGTAAGAAGTAAAATCATGCGTGGTGCTCACCCAAGGAAGGCGCGGGCTTACGGGAAGCTAGGGAGAATTCTGCCTCTTACGTGATTCTCGCTCCGTCGGCAGTGAGGTCCCTAGCACTCCCTGTCTTCTCTTTTGTCTGTGGAGATACACTTGGTAAACAGTCCCATTTCCCCTTCCTGTCTTCCTTTCTTCCCTTCATTCTAATAATGACCTGTAAGTACAAGAAAAATTACTGTCAGGTAAAAGCCTTTTTAAGAGTTCCTACAATGAAAATTATAATTACTTTAAAGCAGTAAAATTGTAACCCTCAGACATGTTCTTCCTAAACACTCCTTCACCTCTTCAGTGATGTTTTTTTGAAGCTCTGAAAGAATTTCGCCTCTTAAAGAACTGACACATAAAATATCTCTCTCTCTCCAGAACTAAGAGCCACTTTAATCCCATGTTTTAGTATGGTAGGGCTAGGTAAATGGAAAAATAGATGATATCAAGTGCACAAAGGATCAGACCCACAGTGGACTAAACATGGGAAGACATGGTTTTCTAGACCTCTGTCTTCAACATGTGACCTATTATCTACCACTGTACAAGATAAAATGCAAAGAAGACCCATCCCTAAGAATTAAGGTAACAATCGTATCTCAGTAACCCAGCACATAGCTATAGCCTCATGTTGGCTCCTACTAGAAGCACTAGTGATACTGGATTGGTCTATGTAATGTGATTTACAGCCCCGGGTGGCTGGAATGGGTACATTGCTACATTTTAAGGAGCTGATCATTTCATAAAAGCAAGAGCATTTTGTTTAAAAAGTAAACAACACGCAAGTGCTGTCTAGCTTAAATAGATCGTTTCATCTCCTCCATTCGGCAGTATTGCTGCTCTCTCCTGATGATGCTGGAGTCTGCAATTTGAAAAGGTAGGTAGACAAGGCAGTTCAGCCCAGATGCATCTCCTCATCCTGGCTGCAGGCTGCCTTCTCATGGAGGGGTGTCCAACCTCAGATCCCTGAGGGCACTAGCTGTGCACATACTTATCAATCCTTTTCCACATGGGTATTTGGAAACTCCTCTCTAGGAAGCCAGAATAATTTTTGGAAAATGTTTAAAATACTGTGTTTTTGTAAAAATTTTTAGTGGCTACTTGAACTACGTACCCAAGGTTATTTATTATTAATCACTCTTTAGAATAGATTTTTATCATAACTCATGATGCAGATGAATGCACTGAATTATCCAGCTTAAAAAAAAAAAAAAAAAAACCTCAGCTTTATACCTGATTATCTAAAAATGGTTTTAATTTTATTCCAATCCAACATGTATATGTTGACTGCCTGCTATGTGCAGGCGTAGATGCCTATGTAAGGTGCAGCCCTCACAGATTAAAGGGGCAGCATACATCAGGAATGGTATCACTTTGAGAGTGTGCACACTGGACAAAGGTACCACAAAGGAGCATTCAGTTCCCCCAGGAGGGGGAGGAGAAGCACTCTAGATCTGCTGACCCTAGAAGAATAGGTCTTGAGATATGCAGAGGAGTAAGCCCCACGGATAAAGAGGTGAAAGCAGGTTGAGCCCAGGCATGTGCATGAGCAAAGGCATGGGGAGCCTCAACATTCCTTAGGGATGTCACTGGGCTGTTGTGAATGCTCTGGAAAGTTCTGAAAGTGAGTATATTGATAAGCTATGTCAAGGAGTATAATGTGCAGTAGTGTGACTCAGTGCTTTTAAATAGGGAAGTCACATGGTGAAACTGAAGTCTATGAAATATCACTACGGTAAATCTGAAAGGGATGTGACATTGTTCTTCTTTGCTTTACTCCTCAATACCCTTCAGCTGTGTGTATGTGGTCAGAGAATTTTAAAATTGAAGGCTAATGAAATGATTTCAAGAAAACATGAAAATTAAACTTGAAAAGGAAAAAGTGAAAGGAGCCAGTGGGAGAGGGAATGTGGTTTAGCACATCTTTTCTCTGCCTTCCAAAAGAAATAGGAAAGGAAATCGGGCAAGAGTTCAGATGGCCCTTCCATCAGGCACTCTCAGACCTGTACATCAGCCGATGGAGAAGGAATTTTCTATTAACTGGACCACCCAGGTGGTTTAATAGTACAACTTGCACCCTTGAACTATTCAAAGGAAATTGAGTCAGCACATGCAATCACAGCTTAACACTTGCTACTGTCAGACACAGTATTTTAAGGTTTCCCAAATCAAGGCACAAGGAGCATCACCCCTCAAGTGTCTGGTAGCCTGGGGACATGTGTATCCAGAAAGCACATCCAGGAGATGTTAGCGGAACTGTAACAGCCACAAAGCGCAAAGCTTTGAGATGACCTGCTCCACAGTCAGGACTTCTTCCCTCTCCCTCTGTGTCTTTCTCCTCTAAAGGATGCAGAGCTGTGAAGTCCATCATTGGCCTTCGTATGCTGCTGTCTGCAGTGATGGAGAGAATGTTGTACAGCATTTTGCCATTTCTCATCCAGTGCCCAGAATGGGCCTTTGCACATGGCAGCAGGTCTATAAACACTGGTAGTTCCAAAAAAACACCTTTAAATCACAGGGAAATTCCTGAGCCAAACTCCCAGAGTAATTTGATTCCCTCCCTGCAGTCTAAGTTCAGAGCTGGAAACTGTGCTGAATGAAATGCTTCAGCCACTGGTGTCAGCCAGCCAGGAGGAGGAGTGCCTGGCAGGGAAGAGGGCAAGGGAGCCACAAGGAAACCTGAGCTGGGATTTCTAAGTGATGGCTGCGTTTTATTTGTTTGGGTGTTTTTGTTCATTTATGTTTTAAGAGCAGGTGTATATAATTAACTACCAGTTTTCCATATTTTGGTGTATGTCATAAAACTGGCATATTCTTTATGACTTTTAATTGTTCTCTGCTCTTTTAAAGGTTACTTTGAAGAAGAAGAGGAAATCAATCATATTGATTGGTTGATTGATTGATACTGGTGATTAAACCCAGGGTACTTTACACTGAACTATATCCCTGCCCTTTATATTTTTTATTCTGAGACAATGTCTCACTAAGTTGCTGAGGGTCTCACTAAATTGCCAAGGTTAGCCTCAAACTGGTAATCCTCCTACTTCATCCCTGCAGGTCACTAGGATTAGATGTATGTACCACAGTGTCTGGTATAAATATATAAAACATGTGCACAAATACATAAACACTCACATACACACATACCCACATATGCACACATACATAAATACACATGTACACACATACATACACATATGAACATACATACACATGCACACATGTACATACATACCCCCACACACACATACACTTGCATACCCACACCCCCCCACATAGCCACACACAGATACATACTAACATACAGTTACATATGCAAATGCACACATACAAATACACTACACTCGTCCATACATACTCAATACACAACCATATACATGTATCCACACAAACACATACCCTACATACACATAAACATGCACATATTCACATCTATACACATACATACCAACACATGTACTCTCACACACACAGGAAGAGAGAGACGTCTTTTCTTTATTTACATTCCTCACAAGTTGGATTTTTTTCTTACCACTTATCACTCTCATTTATTAATCATTGCTACTATTATGGAACATGTACTATGAATCAGTCCTGTGGTATGTCTTTTACAAACTTTTTTCTGAAGTAATTGAAATAATTTACTTAATTTTCCTTATCTTGTGACACTTTTTCTATGAGAGCATGAAAACATAATTCATATGTTTTTTCCAAACATGATATACAGCATTTTCACATACATGCTTTCAGAGAGCAAAGTACGTACAAAATTATATATCCAGTGCATAAGAAGTAATGAGAATATGAACATCTTTAAAAAAGGATTTGGTTTTCCTCTTAAACCAGATGTTCTGAAGGTAATCCTTAACATGCAGTTCTCTTGTGTAGTTACAAATTCTTCATCAGTGCAGTTTGTAGCATTTGCTATCTACTTTCTTCCTACCACATCTTACAATGCAATTTTGAGCCATAACTCTAGTAATTATTTATAAAGTCACACCTGCAAATTGCCATGAAGGTAGTTTAAATTATCTTTGTGCTAACTGTTTTGAGGAAAGTTGAAGCAAAATAAATTCTACTTGCTTAAAATGTACCATACAATGCCCTGACACAGGTTTACTCCAAACTGTCATTCCAATCAAGACAGTCTGTGCATCTGATTTTCTATTTCTTTTATCAACTATTGAAAGAAGATATTAAAATATTAAACCATATCTTTAACTGTCTAGTTCATTCTGTTCTATTAGCTTTTACTTGATATAGATTTTATTGTTGGAAAAGCTACATAACATAAAATTTTCCATCCTAACCAATTTTCAAGTGTAGTGTTAAATATATTCACATAGCTATAAAATACATCTCTAAAATTTTTCTTCTGGCAGATTTGAAACTGTATACTCATTAAATGACTCCTCTCCCCACACATTCCCATCCCTGGTAACCACCATACCACTTTCTGATTCTTTGAATTTGATTATTTTAGATATTATGTAACTGGAGTCATACAGTGTTTGCCATTTTCTGACAGCCATATTTCACTTAGTATAATGTCCTCAAGGTTCATGCCTGTTCTAAGATGATGGCAGAAATTCCTTCCTAGTTATGGCTGAATAATATTATAGCATCTACCACAATTTCTTCCTGCACTTGTCTGTCAGTAGACATTGGTGTTGCTCTGTCTCTCCACCAATTTTAATGTTGCTACTATGAACATGGGTATACAAATATGTCTTTGAGACCCTGTTTTCAATTATTTTGGATAAATACCCAGAAATGGGCATTTGGATCATATGGTAGCTCTCTCTTCTGGAAATTCCTTACTATTTCATTGCAGGTACACCATATTACAGTTCCACCAAGAGTTCCCAAAGACTCTGATGTCTCCATATCCTTGCCAACACTTGCTTTCTCTCTTGGTACTTTGGTTTTTTGTTTTTAATAGTAGCCATCCTAACAGGTGTGGTGTGATACTTCATTGTGGTTTTGTTTTGCTCTTGCAGATTAATGATACATTTTTTTTTTTTTGCCAAAAACAAGATGATGAATCTCTTCTCATATCTTTTTATCTAGGAGTTTTACAGCTTCAGGTCTTTATTTCATTCTAAAATTATTTTTATATGTAAAATATCCACTTTCATTCTTCTGGATATGAATATCCTGTTTCCCAACATCATTTGTTAAAAATGCTGTCCTTTTTTCTTTCAGTCATCTTGATACCCTTATTTTATTTGACTCTAAAGTAAGGGCTTATTTCTGGATTCTGATCTATTTCATCAGTCTATTTGGCCATCTGTATGCCAGTAATCAATATTTTTGATTACTGTAGCTTTGTATTAGGTGTTGAAATCAGGAAGTATGAGTCTTTCAATTTTTCCTTCACTTTCAAAATTGTTTTTTTGCTATTTAGGGACCTGAGATTCCATATGAATTTTGGAATAACTTTTTGAATTTCTCAAAAAATATTCCCCTCGAATTTGGAGTGGGATTGTGTTGAATTTGTAAATTTCTTTGGTTGATATGGACGTCTTAACATTTTTAAGTCTTCAAATTCATGAATGTGATATTTTTTCCCTTTTATTTGTATCTTTTTAAATTTCTCTCAGAAAAGTTTTGTAGTTTTCAGTGTACAACTGTTTTACCTACATGACTTGGTTTATTTCTAAGTATTCTTTTTGATGCTATCACAAATGGAATTGTTTTCCTAATTTCTTTTCCACATTGTTCATTTTGTATAGAAACTTAGTTCAGCTTTGTGTGTTTTGGTTTTTTATCCTGCAGCAACACTGATTCATTATTTTTTTTAGTTCTAACAGCTTTGTGTGTGTATGTGTGCATGTGTAAAATCTTTCAAATTTTCTGTATATTATGGTATCTATGAAGTGAAAACATTTGCCCTCTTCCTTTGCAATTTCTCTCTCTCTCTCTCTCTCTCTCTCTTTCTTTCTTTCTTTCTTTCTTGCTTAATTGCTCTGGCTAGCACTTCTAATATTATGCTGAATAGAAGTGGTAAAAGCAATATCCTTACTTTATTCCTGATCTTAAAGGAAAAATATATTAGTCCTTTATTATTGAGTAAGATTTTAATTATAAGCTTTCAAAAAAGGATGTCTGGAGTATCATTTAGTTGTTTCTGGGGGCAATGCTTCCCCATTTCCTGTATGCCTTGGAACTTTTTAGCTGAGAATTCAGCAGTTGGAAAAAAATCTTTATTTCTGCCTTTCTGTACTTACTTTATACCAGAAAAGACCCTTTCCATAAGCTGACAGGAGATAATAGCACTTCTTAACCCTTTTCTGATTTCTTGCTACCCCTAATGTCTGCCAGAAATGCAGCTTCAATATGCTGCTTACCTCTGTTCAACAGCTTCTAATTTTTGCATCAATTCTGTCAGGGCTCTAAGTCAAGTCAGACAGAAATCAGTTTCTTGAGCCACCTCAGGCAAGACTGAATGTTGGATACATGATGCACTCTTATTTAGTCACTAGGGAAAGAGTCCCAAAGTCACGAATTTCCTCTCATCTGCTCCATGCTCTGCTGCATGGAGGGAGTGATCAAAAAAATACACTGAACACCACAATATGTTACCTCTGACACGAGAATCTTGTTTTCACAATGGACTGGATTTTGGAACTTGTCAAATGATTATGAAAGTTATCACAAATATATTCTTGTACATAGATTGCTGATAATTTAGTGTCATTTGGGGACAAAGAGAGACTTTAGATTCCTAGTCCCTCATCGTGGCTATGTCATTCCCTACTTAATGCATTTTCAAACTCTGTTATTAGGTGCATAAGTATTAAAATGTCAGTTCTTTTTTATGAGTTCAGCTCTTTTATCATTATAAGGCAAAGTTATTGATTTATGGCTATATTCTTTCCCTACAAAATCCACTTTTTTAATACTAAGAATATGAATATGCCACCCTTGCTTTGTTTTGATTAGTTTTAATGTGGTATATTTTTCACACTTTTTTTATTCTCTGTGTGTAAATGTAAAATATTAAATATTACATATGTATACGTACATAGTATACATACATATGTTAGATCTTGTAGGTTGAATGAAATTGAGTATTCCTCTTTTATTCAATATGACAATCTTTTTTTAATTGAAGTATTCAGACCATTTACATTTAATGGTATTGGTAACATGCTTTAATTTACTCAGCTATCTGACCTTCTGTTTTCTATTTGTTTGATGTTCTTAAAAAAATTCTATTTTATGCCTTTTTAGATTTATTGTACATAATTTTTATAATTGCAGCTTATCTAATTTGTTAACTTAGATATAATGTTTTATGCCATTTCAGTTGGGTCTTTATCGTTTATACAATGCAGTGTAAATTAGTCTACTTTCAGGTGATCCTATATTACATCAATTGATGATGCCATATATTTTTCATTTCTCATGTTCTTAACACCTTGTCTAGGTCCAGGTTTCTAATTAGTTTTATTTTTCTTCTACCTGGAGGACTTCTTTTAATATTTCTTATACAGAATGTTTGCTGTTGATGTATTCTTTCGAGTTTTTTACATCTGAAAAAAATCTTTACTTCATCTTCATTTTTGAAAGACAAATTTTGCCTTTAAAATTTTTTCTTGTAAAATTCTAGCTTGTCAAGTGTTTTCATTTCTGCATGCTAAAGAGGGGTTCCATGCTCAGTTGCGTGGATCCTAATAATACATATAATGTCTTCTTACCTTAAGTTCTCCAGTAACAATCTCCCCACCCCACCCAGCTCTATTTAAAATTGTTTCTTTATACCTATTTTACACACACTAATAAGAATGTATTTTGGTGTTTTCTTCAGTTTTATTTTGCTTGAGATTCTTGAACTTCTTGCCTCTGTAATTTTAGTTTTCATCAGATTTGGAAAAATTTTGACCATTATTTCTTTGAACATTTTTATATGTGCCCCCATGCTGGGTCATTTTCCCTGGGCTTTCAGAAAGAACACACATGCATAAGGCCACCTGAAGTTGTCCTACAGCTCATTGATATTTTCGTTTTAAAAAAATATCTTTTCTTTCCTGATTTCATTTTGGGTGGCTTCTATTATTATGTCTTCAGTTTTTATCCATTGGTTAACTTGCTATTAATCTCATCAAGTAAATGTCTAATTTGATCCAATGTAGTTTGCATCTAAGTTCGATTTAGATCTTTTTTCTTTCATCTTTTTTTGTTTGTTTACATTTTCTACATTTTTATCTAACTTTATAATGTACAAGATGCTATTAATTGTCATAATGGTCCATGACACCTGATTCTAGCACGTACGTGCATTTGGGGTTAGTTTCTTTTGGTGGGTTGTATTATGCTTTGCATTTACCTGCTTTTCTACATGAGTTGCAGTGTTTTCCTGGATGCCATGTATTGTGAATACGCCCTAGAGTGAATGTTGCCTACTTTGTATTCTCAGAAGTGTTCTAGATCTATATTCTTGAATTACTGTAAGTTGGTTGAAGTCACATTAAGTATTGTGGGTCTCATCATTACGATTTCCTAGGTGGATCAGGGGCATTGCTCAATCCAGGATTAACTACTTATTACTGGTGAGGTGAAGTTTCCTAAGTCCTCTGCCCAACACCACAAATTATGAGGTTTTTATAGTATAGCAGGTGTCAGTGAGCAACTTTCCTTTCTGTAAATGACTGAGGGCAGTTTATCTCTATTATTTTTTCCAGATAATTCCATTGCTTGTCTTTGGTGTTTTCTTATGAAAGCTGATCAGTATTCAGTTAAATACCAAGGAGAACTCTGGCAAACATACACACTTCTCTTCTCTCTGTGTTCAACTCACTCTCCTCGAGGATTCCACTGAATCCTGCTTCTTCTGCAGCTGGAAACTCTTCAAAATGTCAACGGGAAACTGCTGTCCTTACATGGATCATTTATAGCCTCTCAGGGACACGCGCCATTTGTCCCAGATACAAAATGTCTTTGAAAGGATTATTTTGTATATTTCATTCCCCCTGCCTTTTTTGTTTTTGTTTTTTGTTGTTGTTGTTGTTTTGTTTTTTGTTGTTTTCAGAGAAATGGCAAATATACCCCTTTTAACTCATCTTGTTCTAATGTCTTTTCCACACTCTTATGTGGTGCTGGTTGTTTCATTCCTAATTAAATATTATATGTCTGCAGCAGTATTTTCTTTTGAAGTGTTTAAATACTTCACTCCTTTCTTTATTAGGTAATGAGTCTGCCTCACATTCTGGACAAGAATATTCTCCACTTATATGATCATTTTATTTGAAGGATAACAGCAAAAGAACAACGGCAGGTGACTTTGAAATTCACTTCAGTGCCTTGCAAAGGACCCCAGGGATGTCATTTGCAAATGAGAACACTAAAGAGCTTTATCTTCTAGCTCTTCAAGGGAAAAAAAAATTGGCAACAATGAAACCAGCACCTTTTGCCAAATAAATGAGCATTAAAAAGAAATCATGAACTATTGGTACTTCTGGGTATAATGTATTTATAAAAAAAAAAAACTGTGTATGCATTATCTTCATGTTGTCCTCTAAAATATTAACATCAGAAAGAGCACGTACTCAACTGGTGAGGAAATGACTGGTAATATGTCCTCTTTTTGAGGATATTAAAAACATTTCATGATCTAGGAATTTGAAATTGTTGACAAACATGCATCTATTTATTACCAGATTTGTAATCAACTTCAGGAATGCCCATTCTGATGAAAATATTTAGGAACAGATTTTTAGGACCACATGTTTCCAGAGATTCTTTGGAAGTTCACTCAATGGAACGATGTTTTGCTATGGGGGATAGCTTCAGGATTTTGACTACTTTTTAATTCCTTTGCAATGAATTGGCAGATGAAGGTCTGTCGACTTGAGTTTCTTTTTTCCTAATCAGTTGATAATAAAGTAGCAATTTTTTTAAATATTAGAATTAAGGACTGTAAGATTCTCTCTGTACTGTATACTGTATACAAAGAAAGACTTTCAGTAGCTTCTGAAAAGTACCCTCATGGTTAGATTTTGCCTTATTTGAAGGAACCAAAAAAGGAACCATAGGAGAGAAGTTATGAAAATATAAAGCTAATATTAACATTTCAATGAAGTCAAGTAGGTGGAAGATTTGGCATGTGTGTTAGAAGAGCTAATGGGATGACCCTGCTGTTTAATATGAGGAAATCTTGTGGTTTTCAGTTTATTGGATATAACTATTGCCACAGCGTTAATGAACAACTATATGAGTTAATAAAAAAGGAGAAATACCACGTTTTATCATTTAGGGTCTAACATAGACGTTAGCAGTATAAACTAGGAACAAGTCTATATGCGCCAACTCAATATGTTGAAAAGACTGGGGTACACATTAATGGAGGAGGTGGGCCCAGCAGCAAATGCATGAGAATATTAGTGAGATTCTGTGAGCTAAGACCAAATGAAAAATGCAAATGAGTAGTACCGTGTGTTGCAGGTGTTTATTTTATCAATTTTGTTACAGAGAGAATAAGTAGGAAACTAAGGTCCACTTGTTGTCTGTCATGAACGAGGAAGAGCCTTGGCCCTTCCTGCCCAAGCGCATTCAGTATAGAGGATGCCATCATTCAAAGCCTCTGGGGTAACTGCTTTCTTCCAGTCGCCACATCTGTACTTTCCACTAACACCTGAAGCAATCATCAGGCAATTTCCTGTAAAATGCTCCAAACCCACAGGTATAAGCAGAAGGCATGCACTATGTAAGTGTTCCATTTGCTCCACAGGTGAGATCAGGGCAACAACACCAGGCTTATCTGGGTTCAAAGGTTGGCAAGAATGCCAATTTGCTCCTGATTCAAGGTTGCATTCACTTAAGTTACTGCTGAACTACAATTAAGAGGAGCAAAGGATATGTGCTAGTTGAGCATGAACGTGAACAGATGGAGTGCCCTGATTATGCTCACTGGAAGAGTGCCCAGATCCCCCAGTCAGTGCAGATCAGGGCTGCAGGCCTGCTTGCCTCTCATCCTCTGTTCTAAGTCTCCCTCTTTACCCTTTCTGCAAACTCTTGACCCTCCAGTTGGGGACTAAGCACTGAGGAAATACATTCTTTATTCTATATCTAGACCAGGATTGGTACGTTTCCTGATATGGGTTGCTCTTCTGTAAAAAGTATCAAATAGAGGATGAGGAAGGGAGCAACCCCTCTATGCATGCTTCCTCATTAAGACTCATCAAAGTTTAATCACTTCTTGGCCTGTGAGCTAAAATCATGTGAAGACTTATCAACTTCTATACATACTTTTTGGTGCAACATCCTGTACTGAAACCCACTAACACAAAACACAAACAAACTAAAAGAATACTTGGAGGGCTATGATTCAAAACAACTCAATTTTTTTTTTGTTTGCCTCCATCTTATTTAATTCAGTTAGTTCAGTTTCCAGCTTAAACAATTAAAGTTTCATGACTACACTTTTACTTAGAGAATTAAGGATCTGAACCACTCTGGGTTTTAAGATTCACCGTATTGTACTATAGACTTAAAACTACATTAAAAAATGACCCTGTTTGGGTTTTATTATTTAAATTGTGGGTGTGTATGTATGTGTGTGTGTTTGCATGGTGGGTGGAGAAGCAGAATTAACTCTTTCCATTAAGAGTGTACTATGGAAAAAATCATTCCATTTACATTTGATGCTGTTTATTTGGGTTTAGGCTAAGTATGATTCACTTTTTTAAAAAGATGGAAATCAAATTAAAATATGATTGTTCCTAGGATTGAATACAATGTGAGTATTTAGAAGCATTGGTGTCGTAGGCCTGAACAGCCCAGCCACTGCTCACAGGTCAGCCAAGGTAAAGTTTTCACATGCAAAAGGTGCCCTTAGGAGGACAGCCGGAAGGAAAGAGGGCAGAACTGTTGTTTATACGCTGCTCCTCCCAGGATGGTTTTGGAGCCAGGGAAAGTCATGTGGTCAGATACCAGTTGGATACAACAACAGAATCTTAATCACCTTAACAGATGAATTTCATAGCATGCTTGCATGGAGTATAACTTCCTAGTTGTAGTTTTCTTCTGAATAGAATCCCACATTAATTAATCAGTCTCCAGGGAGCCATAGTTTGCATAAGCAAAGGAGAGGTGCTATCATCTGCAGCCATTTCTAACTCCTACCACAACTCCGGAAGGTACAACCACACACAAGTGGAGACTGACAGACAATCGCTGACTGCAAGCTGGCCTGGTAAGCTTGAGAACAATATTGAGACAATTATACTTTATTTCTCAGGATTTTGTCCTGGAGGTTGCAGAAGACACTGAGCACTTGGTGGTGGGAACCAGGCTGCTATCTGCCCCCACTGCAGCCCCTCCCCATGGGCGGATCCCCACAGGCAGGCTGCTGAGCCTGGAGACACCACTCAGGATCCCTTGGTCCTCATCACACCTCACCTATCTCTTCCCTGACAACCAGCTGTGGGCATCACTCTAGATTCTTCCTGCTACTCCTCGATGCCACTTGCCAGCTCTTAGATCCTTCTTGCCATTGTTTTCCAGTGATTTTACATGAGCAGATGTTCTAGTAGCTGCACCTCCAGTTCCTAGGAACCCTCTCCACCCTGGAGCGTGTCCTCCCTTCACTCAGCCACATGGAGTGAGAACTCACTGAGGCAAGTGCAGGGTTCTGACTTCGCTGACCTTCACAGACATCACCTCAGCGGTCCCGGCTTTGTCCCTTGAACAGACACATTTTCCTTCATTAATGCACCAGAGTCACAGCCCTCGGCCCGGCCTGGCGTGGTCATTTCCAAGGTCTGGTCCTGACCAGGAGTGAGTATCCATGTCTCCAAACACCATCTTCCAGAGTGTCCCCTCTCTGCCTTGCTGCTTCACGGTCTCCATGGCGACAAGCATGACCACACCTACGCACACTCTCCCTGTCTCCCTTGGCCCCACTCCATCAGTCACTCTGGAAACCACAGTGGACGCTCTCTCCCTGCTCCCTGCCCTGCACGCTCTCCAGTCAGAGCTGAGAAGGGCAGGGAAGCTCGTGTGGCCACGCCTGCTCCTGTGTTAGGTCCACAGTTCCTAAGCCCTGGGCTTGAAGGCTACCTGGCAACTATCCCCAGGCTGTTGTCCAAGCTGTTCACCTCCTTTCCTCACACCGTCCCCCTCCGTGCGCTTCCTGCATCTCCTCCCTCTTGCCCACTCTCCATTGGCTTCCTGATTTTTGTTTCAGCTGGAAAACAGGAGCTGTCACAGAGAACTCGCTCAGCCCTGCAGCCCAGGGCGCACGCCCTACACTGTGCTTCTGCTCCTCCTGGGGGCCAGCTGGCTGCCTTTGTCCGACCTCTGTCCAGAGGCTCTAGGACCTGTCACCAAAGTCGTCCTCCTCTGGCTCCCTGGCGCTAACATTTTCCTTCATTAACAAACCACTCTCCTCAGGACATAAATACAGGACTGTCTCCTTCATCTTAAACGAATAAACCTCTCCCCGTTTATCACTCCAGCTCGTGTCCCCCCAACAAACATGAAAATGCCTCATAAAAAGTCGCTAGTCCTTCATTTTTTCTCCTGTTTTCTCTTAGATTCATTCTAATCAAACTCAACCTCCATTCTGTGATTGAATCTGCAACTATACATGCACTCAGAACCCTCCACCTTCCTAAAACCTGACATTAGTATTCATGTCGCACTGCCTTCCACTGCCAGAGGTGTGTTTTTAAGGAAGGGGAAGGAAGGGTCTGGAAGTGCCAGCAAAGGCAGCAGAACACCATGCCCTCCCTTCTCCGTCCAGCACACCCTCCTCGCTGGGCTTGGTGTGGGCCTCCACCCTGCGCCTGGTTCTCTGCTCCCCTTCCTGGCAGATTCTGCTGGGATTCTTCTCCTGGTTTGACCCTGATCTTCTCAATGTGGGGACACGAAAGGCTCAGTCCTTGGACTTCTGCTTGTTTTCAGACACATTTGCTCTCATGCTAATTTCTTTCAGTCATGTAGTTTTTAAGAATGTTCATCTTGATGTTCTGAAATTTATGTCTCCAGCGCCAACTGTCCCCTTGAATTCCAGGCTCATGCATTATGTATCATCATTCCATTTACTAGAAGATTTATTCTACAGGCAAATTATTCTCTCAGTTGCATGCTCAGATTTTGACATCTCACCCCTTCCCCTCTGTGGTTCGGCTCTTCAGTGCATGTCTGAGTATCAGGGCAGGAGAAGGTTAGGTTAGAGCTGAGCAGGGGCCTCAGAGTCATCACAGGTTTCTGCTCAAGACTGACTGGTCTGGTGTGCCCTGAACAGGTCATCTCATGTGTTTTCAGTTAAGATTTAGATGGTTACGTTTGCTAATTTAAGAGAAATTTTAAAACATTTCACTTTCCTGGCTCCCCAAACTAACAGTATCCTCTGTTCTTATAGAAAACTTTCGGATGCTTCATATACCAAAAGATTTGCTGTGTATATGGAGGAGAGCCATCTTTCTTTCCAGTTGGAGACTGGGACATCTGCTTTTGTGGCCACTGCTTATGATTTGAGTTCAGCAGTTGCTTATGACCGTCTGCAGTATGCAGGAGGGAAAGTCTGGAACACTCTCAAATGCTAAGCACCAATTCAGCCTCGTTTCCAATTCTCCTCAGTCACCTGCACGTTCTTAAATGAGTTCTGTTAGCCATCATCTGTACCTCTGCCTCAGGAAGTGTGCTCAGGGCATGGATAGGCTATGGAATGGCAGTAATCCACGTGGGCACACCAACAGTCCAGCAGATGATCCACAGAGGCAGGACACAAAGTTGTGCTGAGCTCATGTCCCCTAGCTGTGCAAACTGTGGTTATTCCTCAGAAAGCTTTAAATAGACCCAGAATTACTCATAGCCTCTTATTTGATAAGATCTATTTGAAATTCTACGCAATCAAAAGCAATCTATACTCAGAGCTGGTTTTAAAAGCCCCTGTTCCTTCCTGCCACCATCACCAGGTATCATTTCTGATGTCTGTGAGTTATACACACTTGTGTGTTGTTACAGAAAACCTAAATTTATCCCTAAAGCATAGGGGATAATGTTAAGAGTCTATTTTAGTCTCCTAAAGCAAAGTGTCCAAATTAACAACTGAAGTAGAAACAGGGCCATGTGTGTGTGTATGTGTGTGTGTGTGTGTGTGTGTGTGTGTGTGTGTGTGTGATGGTCCTTGTTCAATAAAATTTCCTGGAAATTTTGTCAAAGATGGGACTTTAGTTTGGACTCTATCCTCCTCCTTCAAAGGAAAGAATAAAACCTTTTTTGGGGGGGGTTGTTTACTGAACTCAGGGGTACTCGACCACTGAGCCACATCCCCAGCCCTATTTTTGTGTTTTATTTAGAGTCAGGGTCTCTCTGAGTTGCTTAGCATTTCGCTTTGCTGAGGCTGGCTTTGAATCCTTGATTCTCCTGTCTCCGCTTCCCAAAGTGGAGAATGAAACATTTTTACCCATCCCTTCCTGATACAGGAATATTTTGACTGGGTAGGTAGGGAATTTAATTTCTTTATTGATCAATTTAAATAAGAAATGATTTGTAAAATT